>OY759262.1:3275417-3875417 GCA_963662155.1 Lamellibrachia columna
CCACGTCGCAAGCACACAGGCACCGTCACCAGCCACCCGGGCCAAATCGGCATACACATTCAAGCAGTGAGGAGGACGACAAGAGCTTGGTGTCAGATGTTGGCGACAGCTGTACAAATGCCGACCCCTGGTGACCGAAAGTTTGAGTCTACACGCCGGTCAATGACAATGACTGAATGATAAGACTTGTATACGGCGCGATGAAGCTGCTTCCCAATGCGGACGTCAACGAGCATGTTGGTACGGGTCGTACATGCCTATTCTCGGCGGGGCATTACGTACGTGCCGACGGCGGCCATACACGGGATACGTGACGTCATCTGTCGCGTGGCGCGTTGAAAGTCACAGACACTGTAGGGTTCAGCATACAGTTACTTTTCCCATTGGTGGCCATGTTAACGTTTTGCAAAATTATAAGAAAACGTGACCATCAAAAATTCTAAAAGTTTTCACCAGCCGCTGTCATCATCCCACTGACATGCTGGTCGAGTTTTGTCAAAAAATTAGACATTTCTAACTCTTGTAATATGCCTGTATGTGCGATACCCCTCAATGTTTACCAATTTTGGCAAGAATGTGTCTAATCGCCAAAAAAATTACAAATATCCTTCCGCCTATTAAAATCATCTAAAAATCCACCATTTCACTCTCAACAGCTTCCGCCAGCAAACCTGATAATGTCCGTGCACAAATGCACTTATGTCAGATAGTATGAATGTTTTAAAACGTCCTATATCCAAACTTACTTTGCCCTACATTCGTGTGTAACACACCAGGAAGTCTAACTGAGGCATGATCCCTGTAGCGAATGCACTTCCTGTAGCGACCATCAATCATCCGGATTGTACCACCAGTCTGCCCCAAGAGAGCGCCTATGTCGATGTCACGGACATCGATGATAGACACGAGATGGAGACACGCTCATCTCCTTTCGTGATAAACTCGGCTGTGCTTCCGGCCACAACAGTTGGAGGCTAATGACAAGACAAAGATAAGCTCATGGCCATCAGTGATTGGCTCGGTTAAGGTCACATAAACAACTACTGGGACTACCGAAGCAGAATCAACATTAAGTATGGCTTCAGTTACAACTGCTGAGACTGAGGAGGCAGAGCCAACTACGACTACTTCGGCTTCCACCAACAGTGCTATGACAATGGATACGGGTACTGGCATACAACAGCTGTCTTGCAACAACTGTCTCGTTCCCCAACTGAACAGTTCCTGTGCCAGCACTGTTACGACAACATGTACTCCACAACAGTTTAGTAGCGAAGTGCCGCACAAGCACACGAATAATACGTTAGCAGTAGCATTGACGATTTGGACAGTCGTCACACGCTTAGCGTCCAGGACAAACACCACCTCCCATGCGATCTCTGCGAGGATGTCTTCACGGATCCGACGAGGCTGAAATGACAAGTCCAGTCAATGCATGACATTAGTACTCCAACGCGCCGAATACACTTTGATGCTAATGAAAGTGAGTAGTTAAGGAGTGGAAATGACCAGGTAAAAGAGGTGACCGGTTTGGGAGGCACATCCGGTTTCCGGCCGCACAGCCTTCTGGGTAACCTGAGCGCCCCCTGGCGGTGACCCATAACCCTATCCGTAACACTAGAGCGCCTCCTGGCGACTGGACCTAACCCTAACCGTCGTAACCCCAACTTTTTGACGTGGCGAGTGGACCTAGCTCTGGCCGTAACCCCTGTCGACTGGAGCTAACCCTAACTGTCGTAACCCCAGCCTGTAGACGTTTGCGGTGAACCCTGACCCTGAAAGATCGATCTGGCGCGCGGGTCCATCATCAGTAGTCTAGCGATCTGCAGGGTGTCCATCTCAGTAGTCGTAGATGATGTTGCGGCTCTTGTTTATTTCCAATACGGACTCGAGCTCGGCGTAGGCGACGACGTTCACGGTGTTCTGCAGCGCGTTGCGGAAATGCAGTTCTATGCGCAGGTTGCCCTTTTGTACCACATGGAAGCAGGGACCGTCGCACTGGTCGGGGGTCAGGTCAAAACCGAAGAAGGTGTAGCCGTGTCGGTAGTCGCTGCGAGTCAGTCCGTTCCCCTCGTCCTGCCACATCTTGCCGGTCGAAGAGAACAGACTCATGTATGATTCTTTGTGTACACACCGTTGTAGGCGTCGTTATCGATGCAGCACAGCACTAGACGTTTCGGCAGGGTACCGAGGAACAGGTTCTCGTTCGTGTGCGACCGAGTGCCAGCATGAATGGAGTACACCTTGCACTCGACGGACCGCATCAGATACTTGACCGTGCTCTTCTCCAGAGCCTTGATGTGCGCCATCTGCACGGTCGGATTCAGGGTGGCCTTCTTTGCAAACAAGGTGGCATTGACGATGTTTATTTTGTAATCGGGGTTGGGTCCACCAGCCATGAGTGCAAAAGTAGGCTTACTACGCACCAGTCGTATCTTGACATCGACGCCGTTGATGAGGAATTTATCCTGCAGAAAGAGATCCACGTGGAGACGGCCTATCATATCGACGAGTTGACTCCTTAGGATGTTCGTCCGTCGAGCCACGAAACTTTCGTTAGCCGCGGGTCCATCGGCTATCTCGACGGCGTCCATGCGAGTGGTCGTGTCCTTGTGCCACAGTTGACTCGTCAGTTGCGTGCCCTTGGCATCGGGACCGTAGCTCAGCAGCGTCTCTATGTAGGCGCGATACGCATACGTGTTGGTCGAAGGGGTCAGGTAGACGTCGACTTGCCTGAACAGTGAATGCAGCCAGTTATTGACCGGCGCCACGGGATCGGCCAAGTCGATATCGTACCCGTTGGCTCGTGTCACCTTCGCCTGCACGTGTAGCATCGTGTTGGCGAGATCCAGGTAATCGTCGCCCGATCCGGGTATGAGGAATTCTATCGGTCCACCCGAGTCCAGAGAGGACATGATGTTGATGTTCCACTACGCGGCTGTCGATTATGCTGGTCTGAGTGGGGGGTACGGCAAAGAGATCCAGCTCGGTCTGGACCCCTTCGCACGACTGTCTATGTACGAAAGCCATCGTCGTTGTCGAATATGTCGGCCACATGTTTCGTGAACGTCTGTCTCTTGCGCCGTCTCGTTGTTGAAGTGACTCCTTTCTTCGCAGGTGCGCGTTTTATTCGTTTACGAGGTCGCACGCCAGGGGCCAAAAGGCCGCGCATCAGACTCCTACCAGCATCCGTGACGCGTCGTTTGGTCGCCTTTTTTATGCTCTGTCCGGACATGACGTCGTTGGCTATGCGCACGCCGGTCTTCAACGCCCCCTTTCCCAACGCCACGGCACCTTTCTTGATGAGTGGCATGGCGCTGAGCAGCAGACCTCCGAACAGACTGCCTAGTCCGTGACCAAGCTGGTACTGGGCACCGGCGAAGTAGGGCAGCGCGCCACCCGCCTGACGCGCGTAATACTAATTGTAATTCATCGTCGTCGTCGTCGTCGTCGTCGTCGTCGTCTTCAGAACAGTCCGGTCATGCGTCTTCGAAAATGGAGTGTCACGGTCACCTTGCCGTACTCGAATGGCACGAACCGCCCGGTGTCGTCTCTTATATTGATCTCGATCGACTTGAAGTGAGCGTACAAGAGAGGCACGTAATGAATGTCAGTGAACGTATCGTATACAGCGGCACCGTGACTTCCACCAACCGGAAGGGACCGTAACAAAGGTGCGAGACTGTCACCGACTATGCGAGACTCCACGACGTCCATATAGACGTAGATGGTATCGAAACCTTGATCCATGTCAGTAGTTATAGTGCTCCAATGACCAGGCCAAAGAGGGGACAAGTATGGGAGGGTCACGTGACTTCCGGTCGCAGAATTTTCTGGGTAACCTGAGCGCCCCCTGACGGTGTCCCCTAACCCTATCCGTAACCCTAGAGCGCCCCCTGGCGACTGGAGGTAACCCTAACCGTCGTAACCCCAACTTTTTGATTGGAGCGCTAGCCCTAACCCCTGTCGATTGGAGCTAACCCTAACTGTCGTAACCCCATCCTGTAGACGTTTGCGGTGAACCTTAACCATAACCCTGACGGAGTGACCCATACGCAGCAATTAAGAATAGGGTCGTTATCAAAGGGACTAATGGAGACGAGAAACCAACGCAACACGGTATGGTACGAGTGCACACGTATTTTATTGAACAACGCAAGCAGCATGACGATACAACAAGGGTAGCGTGTAATATCACCACTACGACTACGACTACGATGAATATAATGAATATGATGATGACTTGACTTGCGGATGTTTACCATCACGCCAGAGGTCGCGAGCTTACGGGTGGTGCGTCCACCTCGCCAGAGGCTCAATCGATGTGCTACTACTGTGATGAGAGATAATACAGTCTACCTTATCGCAGCTGTTTAAGCCAATCAAATACGCGGCAATCGTTAGCTACTAGATCGGTGCTGAATATGTTAACAAAAGTACTCATTGGAATGTCGTTACAACGAAGCAATACAAAAGCTACACAATATTGTCCACAAACGTTAGACGGAGGACTCTAAAGCCTCTTGGTATTATGAGTCCAATCGGAACAATGTTCGTTCAGGAAGGTGCGGAACGCCGCGTGTCGTGGCGGCAGACCGTACGAGCAGAAGTAATCGCCGCGTCCGTCGGCGTCCAGGTACAGCGCTATCTAATGTTCGCCCGGTTCGTCGCCGTCGTCGGTGTTGCACACGAAGGCTGCGGGCAGAGCGTCGTCTATCGTCGTGGGCAGTCCGTCTTTGGGTACGACGCCACGAAAGATCGATCTGGCGCGCGGATCCATCGCCAGTAGTCTAGCGATCTGCAGGGTGTCCATCTCAGTAGTCGTATATGATGTTGCGGCTCTTGTCTATTTCCAGCACGGACTCGAGCTCGGCGTAGACGACGACGTTCACGGTGTTCAGCAGCGCGTTGCGGAAATGCAGTTCTATGCGCAGGTTGCCCTTTAGTACCAGATGGAAGCAGGGGCCGTCGCACTGGTCGGGGGTCAGGTCAAAACCGAAGAAGGTGTAGCCGTGCCGGTAGTCGCTGGGAGTCAGTCCGTTCCCCTCGTCCTGCCACATCTTGCCGGTCGAGGAGAACAGACTCATGTAGCTCCTGACGAAGAGGTCGTCTTCGAAATTCGGCTGGAAAGGCTTGGAGGGTATCTGGCGTCCGTCCTCGTACACTGCATGGAAGTTGATGGCGTTGTTCTTGGCGCGAAACGGATTCTTGGTGTACACGCCGTTGTACGCATCGTTATCGATGCAGCACAGCACCAGGCATTTCGGCAGGGTACCGAGGAACAGGTTCTCGTACGTGGCCAACCGAGTGCCAGCAGGAATGGAGTACACCTTGCACTCGACGGATCGCATCGGATACTTGACCGTGCTCTTCTCCAGAGCCTTGATGTGCGCCATCTGTACGGTCGGATTCAGGGTGGCCTTCTTGGCAAACAAGGTGGCATTAACGATGTGTATTTTGTAATCGGGGTTGGGTCTACCAGCCATGAGTGCAAAAGCAGGCTTACTACGAACCAGTCGTATCTTGACATCGACGCCATTGATGAGGAATTTATCCTGCAGAAAGAGATCCACGTGGAGACGGCCTATCATATCGACCACACGACTCCTTAGGATGTTCTCTCGTCGAGTCACGAACCCTTCGTTAGCCATGGTTCCGTCGGCTATCTCGACGGCGTCCATGCGAGTGGCCGTGTCCTTGTGCCACAGCTGACTCATCAGTTGCGTGACCTTGGCATCGGGACCGTAGCTCAGCAGCGTCTCTATGTAGGCACGATACGCACACGTGTTGGTCGAAGGGGTCAGGAGCGTGCCGTTCAGGTAGACGTCGACTTGACTGAACAGTGAATGCAGCCATTTATTGACCGGCGCAACGGGTTTAGTCAAGTCGAGATCGTCCCCGTTGGCTCGTGTCACCTTCGCCTGAACGTGTAGCATCGTGTTGGCGAGATCCAGGTAATCGTCACCCGAACCGGGTATGAGGAATTCTATCGGTCCACCCGAGTCCAGAGAGGACATGGGTTGATGTTCCACTACGTGACTGTCGATGATGATGGTCTGAGTGGGGGGGGGGGGTACGGTAAAGAGATCCAGTTCGGTCTTGACCCCTTCGCACGACTGTCTATGTACGAAAGCCATCGTCGAATATGTCGGCCTCACGTTTCGCAGACGTCTGTCTCTTGCGTCGTCTCGTTGCTGTAATGCATCCTTTCTTCGCCGGCGCGCGTTTTATACGTTTACGAGCTCCACACCAGGGGTCAAAAGGCCATGCATCAGACTCCTACCAGCATCCATGACGCGTCGTTTGGTTGCCTTTGTTATGCTCTGTCCGGACAAGACTTCGTCGGCTATGCGCACGCCGGTCTTCAACGCCCCCTTTCCCAACGCCACGACACCTCTCTTGATGAGTGGCATGGCGCTGCGCAGCAGACCTCCGAACAGACTGCCTAGTCCGTAACCCCGTTGGTATTGGGCACCGGCGAAGTAGGGCAGTGCACAACCGCCTGACGCGCGTAATACTCGTTGTAATTCATCTTCAGAACAGCCCGGTCCTGCGCCGTCGAAAATGAAGTGTCACGGTCACTCTACCGTACTCGAATGGCACGAACCGACCGGTGTCGTCTCTTATAGCTATCTCGATCGACTTGAAGTGCGAGTACAACAGAGGCACGTAGTGAATGTTGGTGAACCTATCGGATACCGTTTCGCCGTTACTTCCACCAACCGGGAGGGCTCGCAACAAAGATGTGACACTGTCACCTACTATGCGAGACTCCACGACGTCCGTGTAGACGTAGATGGTATCGAACCCTTGATCCATCTGCACCAGGTGTTCGGCCTCTTTACGGTAGGTATACGGACCATCGGGAGTCTCTTTGGGTGGCAAAAACACGGTGGCCGATATTCCTTCCACCTAGTCTCGAGTTCTCGTCCGTGCTTGTCATCTCTGCTGCTGTTGTTATTGCTGCTGACATAATTGATCCCAGTACTGATGGTCCTGCTGATGCTAGCGATGGCGGACTGCTGACCACCGACGGTTCGAATCCTAACATTCTTCCCAGTGCACTGCGGTGAGGTACAGTGAACTCGGTGCCTGGTGTCATGTGCAACGTCATTTTCTGAGTGATGGAGCTGTAGCTCAATTTTGCCCGCACCTTATCCGTCGCCGTAGTGTTCAGTCCCTTGTTAACGTGGTTCATCAATGTCATGGGAGACTTGTAATATCCAGCACTGATCTTTGCACTCGGGGTTAGACCCATAGCAATCGTCTCGTTAAGGAAGAACCAGGTGTCGTACATTCCGATGTTGTACCACGTATGCGGGTACTGTATTTCTGCAAACCCGCACACCCACTCGCCAGTCAGCTCGATACGTCGAGGCAAGTCGGTGATGTAATGGGTCAACGTATTGTCGGGATACATCTTCATGGAAGCGTTGCTAGGCAGTGTCAGGTAGAAATCAGTCGCCATTGCGTCTCAACGTGGGATTGGGGAGTAGGTAACCTAAATAACTACTCAACAGGGCCGTCCACAGATTAGAATTCTCGTGATCTGTGGTCAGGTTGTAAATGCTTATCAGAATGACCGTGAACAAGACGAGGACCTGACACAGAAAGACTATTTCCTCTTCAGGACACACGGTACCGAACAGATGCCAAGGAGTGCTGCTGCTGCTGCTGCTGCTGCTGCTGCTGCTGTCCTCTGCGTTCTGCGCGTCAGTACTGTCTTCTGCTGCTGCTGCTGCTGCTGCTGCTGCTGCTGCTGCTGCTGCTGCTGCTGCTGCTGCTGCTGCTGCTGCTGCTGCTGCTGCTGCTGCTGCTGCTGCGTCCTCTTGTTCCTCCTGTTCTATGATAGTGGTGAAGTCTCGTGTTGTTGTGTCTTGTGTCATTTCTCGAATGAAGTGTCACCGTACGCGCGGCTAGTCTTTATAGTGGAGTGGACGAGTGCCTTGGCATCGATCCAGCTGTTGAATTTGGAGGGGTAGCCGAACCATTTCACCAAAGCCTCCGTTCGTCTACCTACCTTACGACGTTGCAGTACCGCTTCCACGTAGTACAGTTTATCGGCGGGTACCGACACCTTCTACAGCTCCATTTCGTAGAAGGTGCCTTCCAGCAATTCGCCGAGATCATCCCTCAATCGGTACACGGGTGGATCGGAGGGATGAGCCTCGTGTATCGTGAACATCTCTTCGCTCCAATTCGCCGCGTAGCCTTTTTCGAACTTACATTTGTACTTGCTGATACGCACGCGATCCGACACGCGCAACTTGGGCTCGCTCTTACCGTCGTGTCCGTACAGACGCTGCCACACCTGTTCTTGATTCTGGTAACTTACCTGTGACGGAGCCATGCCGATACTACGGTGGGGGGTGTTGATGTACGATTGCACCAAGTCCTGAAGGACGTCGATGTATCGCCACGTCTGATGTTTCGTGAAGTATCGCCACATGCGCGTCTTCAACGTTCTGTTGAATCTTTCCACGACGCTCGCCTTCGTCTCCGCGTTGTGCGTGGAGAAGTGATGGATGCCGTGCTTCTTCAATAGAGCCTGATCGGATTTTATTCAGAAATTCCATTCCTTAGTCTGTCTGCAACGTCTTTGGCCAGCCTATGCTGAACGTGCTGTCAAGCGCCGCTACCAACGACGCCGCTGACTTGTTCTTCATAGGAACACACCAGGCCACTTTCGAGAAGACGTCGATCACCGTGAGGAGAAAGGTCATACCGTTGTTGTCCTTTATCAACTGCGACAGATCGACGAGATCGGCCTGCCACTGCTGACGTAGACCACCCACGATGACGCGTCGTGTCTTGAAATGACGTCTAGCCGGTTTGTGTAGGGTATAGGCGTTCTGTTCCTACAACCATTCCGCGACCCTTTTTCGTGGCATGCGCGTGACACGTCGCAAGGTATCGACTCCGCCGTAACTACCTACCCTTTTCGAATCGAAGTAGACCGTCCGCATTGGTTTATTGCTTGGCTCCATAAAAAAAGTTCCGATGGATTGGCGGTGGTTGTGACGTTGACTCTGCAGCACGGTTCTTGACGAGTGACGACGAGTACGCTGACGTACACCAGAACACCCACTACCACACCCACAACGATGACGAATGATCGATAATCTATTAGTGAAACCATACCCTGAATAGCGACTGTTGTATAAGACTTCGGGCTATAACGTCAGCAATCATGTAAAGTACACCGCATAATACCGCAACGACGATGGAACGGTACGTGTCCTGTGGATCGCTCGACATTGTAGCACACACTGTGCTATGGACACGTGTCGCACCGTCTTAAATGTCTCCCAACTAGCCAATGACGCCATAGCCTTGCGTTGACGTTCTGGAGGTGGGGTGAGCATGGAATGTTCCATCTGACCGCGTCGACGAGCGAGGGGTGTCCAACTGAGTGATCTTCGTGCACTACCACCAGAGCGAGGAGTAGCCGGCATTCGACGACGACCTGGAGTGGATGTCGTCGACGTCGTCGTCGCCTGACGTATGTAGTCTCTCCTGGCGACGTTACCGACAAACTCCATGGGCAGGTTCATGGAACGGAGTTGTCGTGCGAACGGTTGCCATCCCGTTGGATCGGTCTTTCTCTTACGCAACAGATCATTCACGATATCCACCACGTTACTTCCGGCAACCGGCGCACCTTCGTGTATCAGTTCGCCACGAGCGGTCCAAGAGATGTTTCTTTTCATATGTTTCATTAAACGTCTGGCTTTGGCTTACATGGTCTTGGGAACGGTGTCCACGACGTCGGCCTCTATTCCGCTAGTAGTAGCAGGAGCTCCTACTGCTCCATCCACCCCCGCCTCCGCCCCCGACTCGTTCACCGCGACCACGCGTACCGGTTCCTTGACGTGTTTATCGGACAAGACGTTGTACCGTTGCAATACCTGATTGTACAGTGTTACCTTGGTCCTATCGTCGAGGTCCTTTCTGTCGAGGATGGTCATCATCTCGTCATCGAGGGCTTGCACCTTCTTACCTAAGGTGTCCGTCGGGGGTGGTGGTGGTGGGGGTGAACGAAGCGTGTCCAACATTCGTGGGTCCACCAAGGCCATCTTGCGTGCGTGTTCCATGTCTCTCTCTCTACCTCTTGAGCAGCACCTCTCGGAGCAAGGGTAGAAAGACCGAACTTGCCAACGGTGCTAGGAAGGCCGACAGGAAACCTCCGCTCTGTCCCTCGCCGACCTGCTGTTGCAGCAAGATGCATCTTCTCCTGGCAGCTGGCGTTCGTCTCTGAGCCAACTCGCGTAACTTCGTCCAGTATTTAGTCAAACGTCGCCTCTGTAATTCGCTCAATGGAATGTTCTTTTTTAATATGTTGTAGGCACACTCGGGTAGTGCACACAGCAGATCGGCGTCGGCGTTGGCGATGATGGCCCTTTTAAGTTTGTTGCTCTTGATTCTGTTCAGTGCCTGTATGCACACAATGTGTCTCTTCACCAGCTCAGACATGGTGCGAATGAAGTGACTATCCACGCATGCGGTCTTTTTATACATTCGGCAAGTACAAGTACTGAACATCGTCGTCTGGAAAGATGGCCGTGCGCAGACGCATGTCCTCGGGCGTGTCCTGTTTGAGATCGACCAATAGATAGCCGTACGGTACCGACGTGGCGTATTTAAAAGCCTCTTGAACGAACTAGACGCGCCCCGGATACATCTGTCGAGCCAAGTGCGACATCTGCGATGCGTCACGAGGATTCTTGAACACCACCATGTACTAAGAATTCAGACTGATGGTACGTCTCTCTTTGTTTTTAGGGAACAGGTTCTGTACGAGATACAGCACGGATGTGTTCCTGTGGTGACTTGTTTTAGTGAACAAGTTCGTGACCCGTTCGTCCGTTTCTGCCATGAGATCGTCTATGACGATGAGGTTCCTCGTCGACGAATCGAACATGCTCGCACTCGGCAACCCTTCCTCGAACCGCACGTCGACCAAGTCAATCGTTGCGTAAGCCTCTTGCCATTCTCCGTAACACCACGTGATCCGTTCGGGAGGTGGATCGATCATCGCAGCAGCGTGACGCAGCATACGCGTCATGAAATTACCTTTGCCGCATCCCGTCGGTCCGGCGACGATGCACGTGAAAGGATGTTTCCACCGTGCGTCCATGGTCGCTTATGAAAGACGACCACAGTGCATCGCCTTTTTCTACACGTCCACCGGACCCGTGCTCACCCTATCCTCGTGCACCACGTGTTTGGCGTAGAAGTAGGTGATAGCCACTCGTTCCTGCACGTACGTCAACACGGTCGAGTGACGCACTCGGAATCCGCGGTTCTTTTCACTTCCGCTCCGACGGTTGGTGAGCACCTCAAGGAACGCGTTCTTGTCGATGTCGTTGTGACGTTTGCTTAGCCCTTTGGCGCTGTATTTGTCGGTGGGTCCGAAAAAATAGTACGTCTTGCTACACAACCCCACAAACCCGTCACCGGACCACTCCACCTTGAACTGACCCGGTGTCCTCTTATCGTACGCCCTCCGCGCCTTACAGCACGCCTCGTCACCGACCCACGGTACATTGGCGAGTCGACAGCGCACGTACTCGTTCCGATGGTCGTCGCAACATTCGGACGGCAACCATTCGTAGCGGTGCCGGAAGTAATGTTCTCGTAGTTCCGGGGTCACGAGGGCGTCGACGGACTCGGCGGCCAAGGCCAAATAGGCGGAGTCTGTATCCATCTCGCAGTACTGAAAAAGAGGGCGCTCCAGATACCTGTTGATAAAGTCGTAATAGAACTGCAACATGCGCATATTGGCGTACTGCAGAACGAAGAATCTCACGTGTACGGGCAGGGTGTACGTGACGGTTTTATTGTTCATCTCTATCTCGTACGCATCGTCGACGACGACGTCGAGTTGTCGGAATCGTCTATCGTTGACCATGAGCGATGCCGCCTTCTCCGTGCAGTAGTTGACGTCACGATGTCGGTCCACGTTGGTGATGGTCTTTCCGTAACCCGAGTTCCCCAGCAACTTCATGGTGTCTGCGATGATGGCCTTGTGCGAGTGGACGTCTCCCTCGCGTCGCGCCGTGGACACTGCATCGCCGAACCGCCTGGGGCACGGGACTGTATCGTACTCAACGATCTGGTACACGTGCGTCACCTCGAGACCGTGGTCAATATACCATCGCACCAGAGGCGTGGCGAGCAAGATCTTATCGCCTCGATAACTGCCCATGAGCATGCACCTCGGTGTCGCCATGATGTTGTGTTCCTCGGCGTATCGGCGCATGAACGGTCCGAGATCGTCGCGTGTCAGACGGATGTTCTTGAACACGAGCTGCATCTCGGCAAAGTTTTCGCGCAATGCTTCCGGTACGCAGAGGTCACACTCGATCAGACCGAACACGGATCCATCACGCACGCCGCTCAGGATCTGTTGCGACGTCATCGTCCATCGTGCGTGACGTCGTCGTCGCGGAAATGCAGCATCCAGACACTTTTTCACGACAGGATCTCGTCTCGTCTCTTTCCACTCGCATTCCCACAACTCGACGACCTTGACAAAGTGACGGAGGTAGACAGTGTTCTTTCGGGTCTCGGCGAGCAGTTCAGCCATGGTTTTCCCGTTGACCGCGTTGACCTCTTGACGGGTGCACGAGTGACCATGGAAAAAACATCCGTGGAACTGATAAGCCGTTTTCGTGTCGCTGCATCACCCGTCCACCAACAGTTTGCCTATTCTCTTCTCTCTACCGTTGATCTGGTGTCGTATGACGCGTCCCGTGCGTTTGGATTCCCAAGTCAACCATTCGGCAGCCATCTGACCGTACAGCTGCGCCGATTCGGGTCGGAAATCGTTCTCTTCCCGTCGTCGCGTGTACCATCCCATAGGCATGTCTTGCATGAGTGACCACAAGTACAGGGCGTTGGCTTCGTATCCGACGATGGACCGACACGGACGAGCGATCTCTCCGTACTCGTTCTGACGTAGCGTGGTGACCCCTTTCTCGTGATAGCGGTGAAAAATGAGGGAAGCTCCGCCAACCACGTGATCTTTGACGAGATGATGAAGATCTTTATTCTTCTCGTTGAAGATGGTAAAGTAGGTCTTCTCTGGCAGGTCATTGAACAGGTAGAGCAAGGTCACTGATGCCTTGCTTGAACATGTATATGCAACGTTGTTGGTAGAAGGCAAACTGTCTGTCGATGGCCTGCAGTAAGGGAACCACGTCCCTATTGTTGTACCAGACGAGAAAGTCTCGCAAAGTCGTCATGGCGTTGTCGCGCCAGGCCTCTTGACAACTGACGTAATCCTCGTCGGAAATACCTTCGTTCTTCAGTCGACTGAAAAAGGCCTCTTTCGATAGAAGTGCGGTGTCGTCGAGTCTCTCCAGACGGTCCATGTACTCGTACGGGAAATGACCTTTCGTCACCTCGTATCCGTACGCCTTCAGATACTTGTCGTAACTGAACCCGGGGGCTATGTAATTGGTCATGTCTAGGAATTTCAGCTGATCCGTCGAAAGACACATGAACGTGTTGTTGCGTTTGATGACGAAAAACGAACCGACACCCTCGTTCTCTTCTTCTTTGTCGTCTTGTTCATGCTCCACTTGTTCGTCTTGTTCCCCTGTCTTTGACGCGGTGGATAGGAAGTAGGGTATGAGGAACATTTTGATGGCATTGAGATCATACTTACCCGAATTGAACCGGATGACGGGTAACTGATGCATCCATCCATAGAGTTGTCCCATCAGCTTTTTGTATGGATTGGTCGCCGGACGAGATTCCTTGTCGACGGCTGATCGTGCAGCCTCCTCCCTTTCGTCCCAGTTAGTCAGTGCCTCTGCGAGTTGTTCCAAGACATCCTCGTACGAGTCTTTGATGTTGTCGTACACGGCGTCACTCATCGCTCGCAAGATATCCATCATGGCGCTCACCAACTTGTTGGTGTCTCCATCCGTAACGAGACATTGCACTCGCTCGTGGCCGGGCACGTTGGATGCCACGATGACGCTCAGTGGAACGTGTCGCGCGACCCAGTGGACCTTGTCACTGTCCGACGGATGTTGTTCCGTGTCGAACCAACACTCGAAATCAAAGGTGGCTCGATACTGGTAGTAGCGCAACGATTCGGCCACACGAATGTTCTCGTCGTCCAGACGTTCGAACACCGATGGAGTCGAATGGTACACGCCACCAGGATAGACTCGATGCACACACCCCGTACACGTGCGCTCATGTCTGCGCAGCATAGATGCTTTATTCCATAACGAGTCACCACACTTCCGACATCGATACGAGTGACAGTACATGCGTACATCTTGGATGAATGAAAAATGTGTCTCGAGAAGGACCAGTTCGGCGGTCGACTAACCATCTTCTGCATCCGGTTTGACGAGCTTGTATACGCACACGTTCGTTTGGAACGTGGTCTCTAAGCCATAGAGGTCATCCAACGTGACCAGCGCAAATTCTTCCATGGGTACGTGGTCTCGATCGTATGCCTCGTACAGCGTCTTCACTGCCGGTTCCAATCGATATAGATCGCATCCTCGATGCAGGGCCAGACATCGGAAGAGACACAGGTTATCATTGTACATCTTGTTATGGTTGGGTTCCGTTTCCAGACCGATGACGCTTTTCTTCTTCTTGATGTAGGCCGGAAGGGGGGTCGCCTGTACACATCATACAGGGTGATCGATGATGCGGTTAACGAAAAAGGTGACATTCGCCACGAGTTCGCACACCCACGCAGAGTCCGGTCTTTGATTGATGGCACATTGCAAGACGTCGGTTTCTCGGATGCGTTCGAGAAAGTCATCAAAGTCCTTGCTGTTGGTGATGAGTCTGGGTTCGTCCAGGTAGCGTCCACAGCTATTACACGAGGAATGATAGTACTTGTATTGACCCGTGTTCTTGTTTCTCAGAACGAACCCGTAACTGAGGTTAATCTTGAACGCATTGGTCTGTTCCTGGAACATGATCTTCAAAGACGGTTCTATGACGCTCGTGTCTAGCGTGGTTAATCTGTAATCGTACCTGCATTGGATGGGACCTCTTGACACGTTGGATGGGAACTCTTGACCAGTGCGCACGAACGACATCTAGCAGTTCCGTCGAAAGAGTGTCGGAGAAGGGAAGTCGATCGGGTGGTTCTATGGGATCTTCCTCGGTAACGAGTGGGAGGTGGGGTGGGGTAGTGTCTTCCCTTTTTGATCTCTTTGGCGCTGGCGGCTCGGTGACGTCGTACACGTGGTTCGTGCGTGTCTGGTCAGATGGTCACGTCTTTCGAACTTCCGTCCACATTTCCTACACGTGTAGACAGTGGTGTTTCTTCTTCTACTACTACTACTACTACTACTACTACTACTACTACTACTACTACTACTACTACTACTACTACTACTACTACTACTACTACTACTACTACTACTACTACTACTACTACTACTACTACTACTACTACTACTACTACTACATACCGACCTTACGTGACGCTGTAGGTTGTCCAATCTCACGAAGGTGGTACCGCATTTCTCGCACACTTAGTTCGCTCTCTTTGCGTAGTCGCTAGGTGGCACCACTGCTGGCGGTGCTATCGAGTATGAATGAAGGTCCCAATATGGCGTCGAGTGATGACTCTGCACGTGACGTTGCAGTTCTGCACACGTGTCGAAGGCGAGCCCACAGTGACGACATTGATGTCTTTTCATGACGATGACTGCGTCTACAACTGAGAGGTTACGGACCCTCAGTACATCTATATATTATGCGTGCGGGGTGGTGGGGGTGGTGGGGGTATTTACTGATAAGATGCGTTCCTATAACAATGGCTACTATTGTCCACTATGTCCACTATAATCGACTACGGGTTCCGTTTCGACTATGGAGGAGGGGTGTCACTCGTAGGAATAATAATATAACAATGACGGCACAACACGTTTTTTGACCATTTTATTCAATATAATACATATGTTGTGTATGGAATATATATATATATATATATATATATATATATATATATATATATATATATATATACTGTACTGGTATGAAAGGATAGACTTCTCTATATATAAGATGATGACATATGACGGTGGTTTGTGGGTTTGTTAATACCGCGACAGTGACCAGTAGCTTGAGAACGTTTACCGCTAGCTAGTAGTTTAGGCTAGTATGATGGAACTGACTTGTGGGCTTTTACACCGCATCAGAGGTCGCGTGCGTGAATAATGAATTATACATATATAGAAGTCGGTCTCTTCATACATAAAGAATACTATATACATATTTCATAGACAAAATACAAGAGGATAAAGAAAAATAAATGTATTGAAACAAAATGCATCACAACAAGACAATAATGATATATAGGATTAAAGACAATAATAACAATATATAAGATTAAAGACACTAACAACAATTACTACTTACTTAGTCTAAAACTAGTGATATATAAGTTAAAGAATATGAGGAGGTCGAGGACGACGACGACGATGGCGACGGCGGCGACGATGATGGTGGCGGCGTCGCCGGACTAAATTCGAACGTCGACGACGATGGCATCTGTGTCGTTAGGAGAAACGACGGCGGCCGTGGTGGTGTTGACATTGGAAGCGTTGCTGGTGCTGCGGTTGCTGGTGCTGCTGTTGCTGTTTATCGGCGCTTTTTGTGTAGTAGCAACCGCAGATCATTATCAGCTAACGGCGGCATGATGCGTTTGCGTTTGCGCGCCGTTGCCGTTGCCGTTGCCGCCTTCTCGTCGTCGAATAGGTCGTCGTCTTTGTCGTTATCATACGCCTCACGCAACTGTTTGAGGCCGTTATGTATCTATAGACAGGACAACAAAAGACACACCTGTTTAATCACTGTCAGTAACATCGTTCTTACCTGCATATCGACTGCTTATGGTCGCTCTGACCGTGTCTGCCATATCGAGACTCCATTGCATTTTCCCAAACCTCTCCTCCAACGCTATGACAACCCAACGCAAGATGTGCATGATAAGACCGGAAGACGGTACGTAATACTCATCTTCCGATAGATCTAATATACGAAGCACCTCGTTACATGCATAACGAACGCACGCTGCGTCTACCGCCGCGTCGAAGGTATTTTGATTCATCATGGCTTCCGCACGATTCCAAATTCTGTCTATGTTCATTACCGTCACCTGCATATCATGATCGTTGCCACTGTTACTACTACTACTACTACTACTACTACTACTACTACTACTACTACTACTACTACTACTACTACTACTACTACTACTACTACTACTACTACTACTACTACTACTACTACTACTACTACTACTACTACTACTACTACTACTACTACTACTACTACTACTACTACTACTACTACTACTACTACTACTACTACTGCTGCTGCTGCTGCTGCTGCTGCTGCTGCTGCTGCTTATGACAATAACTGCATCGTTACTGCTGCTGCTGCTGCTTATGACAATAGCTGCATCGTTACTTACAGCAGTATGCTCGTCTGCTATAAACAGAGTCGGTTCGGTAGAGGAAGTGATGGATGGTGAGGATGGCAATAGATTACGATCTTCATACGCATCTAACCACTCCTGTACCTTTTTGTTCATAATTATTTCATCAGGGCCTGTGCTGTTGACAGTGCTGGCGTCGACGGTGGCATTCTCTTTGTCTTCCTTCTACAAAGAGAATGCTCCGTCTAGTACTTCCAGCTCTGACACGTTGTAGTTGACGTAGTTGTCGTTTATGCGTTTTTTAATGGTCGCCATGACACGGGCCCCCCTCAGCACCGACAGCGCAGCTGATCGGTCTTCGTCTGACGTCATAGCGACCTAGCTGTTAGCGGCGAAACCCAGTAATTTCGCTGCCACTTCGTTAAACAAACTGACCCAGATTTCTGTTCCGATCCAATCATGCAGGAGGACACGCAGGTTGTACCTGTACACAGGACCTCTCTGCCTTTTGTGAACTGGACCATAGTAGCCCTTGTTATGTTGCTGGACACCTTTGGGGCACTGCGAGCACGATATATAAACTACGTATTTCTCTTGCGTGGCACAAGCGACTATAGTTAACGGTCTTGCAAATTTGTAAGTTCCAACACTTACCTCTGACTGTAGTCGTGTTAGATTCATCATCTGCTGGTGTTCGTCTGCGAACTGCTGTGCTGCCATGGCGTCGAGTCGAGCGTGATACGAGAGAGACAAGTCGATAATCCGAGTTGATTATGGCAGTTAGAGCTGCGAGTCTCTTATATAGCGGGGACGATCGTGTGGCGCGCCTTTCGTTATCTCGCCAGCTGTGGGCGTTGGTATGCGTTGCGTTATCGACGCGCATTCCTATCGTCTGGGCGTTGTTGTTGAGCACACATTCCCATCGCCTGGTTTTTTCGAATGAACTCACGACAATTCATGAGTATCTGACCCAATACGTTCTGTCCAGGCTGTCCAGTGTAGGTGGGCATGCTCCAGAATCCTTCCCTGCTTCTCCCGCATTCCATTAACGGCGATGGATGTGTGTTTAACAATCGTTTGCGTAATGTCGTGTCGCGAAATTTAATCGCAACTAACGTCTCTGTTTGTTCCATTGTGCACGTAAATGCTCCTTCTCTCGGATGTTCTTGCTAAGGTATTTCGCCTGTAGTCCGGTTCGTGGGGCTAGCATCTTTTCCGCCGTCTCCATGTCACCATAAAAGACGCATTTCCTGTACATGTACGCAGCTTCAACGGTGTTAAAAGCATGACCCCATGCATGTCTCCTACATACGTAGAAGTTAGATAGGAAACTGTTTCCTCCTCTGAAGTATATAGGACGATTCATTCTGAGTTTATGTTGTTCAAAATTACATGCACTTTATTTAATACCGGTGATATTATGCAACGTTCGCCTAGGACGCAGTGACTTGGTTTTCTGCGCGTGATAAATGGGATTCTGGTTTCAGCGTCGGTTAGTTGACACTTCTGTGACAGCCTTATCGTTGTGAGGGATTGCTTATTGTTCTACGTCGAATGTCTGGAATTCAATGCAACGTTCGTCTAGGACGCAGTGACTTGGTTTTTTACGCGTGATAAATGGGATTTTGGGTTCTCTCACACTTCTTTGACAGACTTAACGAATATGTTTTTCGTTGTGAGGGATTGCTTATTGTTCTAGTGGGTTATGTCGAGTGTCTGGGAGTTGTTTTTCGCATTCCTCTTTGATAAATGTTATTATTATTGTGTCCTATCGACTGTCTGGTGTTTCTTTTCGCATTACTTTCTGACTTTGACAGATTTGTTATTGTATTATAGTAGCTTATGCCAGCTGTTTGCATTGTTTAACGTTTGCTATATAAGGCTGTGGCCAGACTAGGTATTTCTTTATACACTTACCGTCGTTCTGTTGCTGTCGATGCTGTTGTTGGTCCTAGCGTCACGATGCTGTCTAACTTGGCACTACGCTCCGATCTGCTGGTCGTCTACATCGAACTCGGGGTTGCTTTGACCCTGCTGTTGCATCGCTCGTAAGTACATAATGTCTGTAGTTGTTTGCACGAATGCTAACTAATACATACTCCTATGCAACGAATGCTTTTAAAACGCATCTGTATAACACATAGTTTAACTATAAGAGACATTGTTATGCGACTGTGCGTGGCCTATTTCACAACACCCGCTAGCCGGTTGCTAGAAGTCTACTAATAAAAAACATGAGCCTGGCTGGGTCGTCGGGTCACTGATATCGTCTGTTCGAGACCTAATTCTACACGTCTGCTAGCCGACTGCCACCTGCCTAGTGATAAAAACCACGAGCCGGGCTGGGTCGTCGATTCACTGTTATCGTCTGTGCGTGGCCTACTTCTACACGCTTGCTAGCCGGTTGCTACCAGTCTAGCGATAAAAACATCTAGTCGACTTCGCTAGCGAGCCGGGGTCGAAAGTACGCCTTTCGATGGTCTGCGGTTTCCTATAGATTATTAATACATGCATGTGTTATTTAAGAAACGTATATAGCATGCTGTTAACAAAGTCTCGATTGTACCGTTAACAAAGGCTCGATTTTTATGTGTCTTTCACTCTGGTTTTCAGCTTCCATCGACAACAGTGGGCGGATGTGATGGAGGAACTGTGTCGCTACATACCACGCATAGATGACGGCGACGACGACGATGGCTACGACAGTCCACCAGCTACTGAAAATTGGGACGAAGAATGCAACGAATACGCAGACTTCCTGGACCACAGACGAATGTGGGCTGCCGTACTGAATGAACTTGGCATGATTCGTCCAATCGAGCGAGCCTTCATAGATCATAGACGAATGTGGGCTGCCGTAATGATGGAACTTGGCATGGTTCGTCCACTCGAGCGAGTTGAGAAAAGGCAACGATCGAGCAAGTTCCTAGATGCGTACATCGATCACAGATGGATGTTGGCGGCCGTGATGGACGAAATGATAAAAGCCGTCAAGGCACGCAACACCCGACGCAGGCAACGACCGACCAAGCTGATAGACAGACGCGGGAGATCACTGCCACTCCTGCACTTCGATTGACATCATCCCTCAAAGAACAATGAACACTATGTTTTAGTATTTTAGTATAATCTGTTATATCGTTATTTTTAAATACTTATATTACTATGCTTTAATATGATGTGCTATATATCGTTATTTTTAAATAATAAAGCGAAGAACGATGAACACTATTTATGTCACTATGCTTTAATATGATATGATGTATGGCTATTTTTTTAATAATTATATTACTATGATCTGATGTATCGTTATTCTTAAATAATAAAGTTTCTTTGTGACTTTATTCAATGAGGTGTTGTGTCGATTTTGTCGGTTAACGATGCCAGCAAAAGAAATATGATCACATTTCACCCTGCTACCACATACATAAACGAGCGGATGAATAATTTATACATACATACATGAAGGCTTCAGAACGCGGCGACAATGAACAGTGGGTTAGGGTACCGCGGGTGACAACGAGCCATGGGTTAAATGCGTTGGGGTACAATTAAAATTATCTCGCTCCTTGGGGGTCGGGGTAGCGGTCACGTTAGGGTAGCGGTCACTCCGTTAGGGTCAGGGTTCACCACTGATGAGGTCAGGTCGTGGTCATGTTGCAATTGTCAAAAAGTTGGTGTTACGACGGTTAGGGTTTCTTCCTGTCGCCAGGGGCGCTCTAGGGTTACGGATAGGCTTATATATCGCCGCCAGGGGGCACTCATGTTACCCAGAAGGCTCTGCGACCGGAAGTCACGTGACCCTCCCATACTGGTCCCCTCTTTGGCCTGGTCATTGGAGCATTATAACTACTCATGTCCACCACGTTTTCGGCCTCTTTATGGTAGGAGTACGGAGCATCGTCGGCAGTCTCTTTGGGTGGCGCAACCACGGTGGCCGACGGTGTGAGACCGATATTCCGTCCACGTACACTCTGGTGGGTGTACGTGCGCTCGCCTGCATTGACTGTCGTCGTCGGACTTTCTATCACTGTCTTGTCGAATCCTAACATTCTTATCAGCGCACTGCGCTGAGGTACAACGAACTGGGTGCCCGGTGTCATGTGCAAAGTCATTTTTTGTGTGATGGCGCTGTAGCTCAATTTTGCCCGTAACTTATCCGTCGACATACTGTCCAGTGTCTTGTTGACGTGGTTTATCAATGACGTGGGAGACTTGTAATATCCAGCACTGATCTTCGCATTCGGAGGTTGTCCCAGCTCAATCGTCTCGTTAAGGAACAACCAGGTGTCTGTCGGTCTGATGTTGTACCACGTATGCGGGTACTGTATTTCTGCCAACCCGCACTCCCACTCGCCACTCAGATCGATACGTCGAGGTAAGTCGGTGATGTAATGGGCCAACGTATTGTTGGGATACATCTTCATGGTAGAAATCAGTCGCCATTGCGTCTCAACGTGGGATTGGGGAGCAGGTAACCCAAAGAACTACTCAACAGAGCCGTCCACAGATTAGAATTCACGTGACCTGTGGTCAGGTTGTAAACGCTTATCAGGATGACCGTGAACAAGATGAGGACATGACACAGAAAGACTATTTCCTCTTTAGGACACACGGTACAGAACAGATGACAAGGAGTGCTGTCCTCTTTGGTCTGCGCGTCAGTACTGTCCTCTACTACCTCCTCCTCCTGTTCTATGACGGCGGCGGTGGTGTTGGTAGTGGTGGTGGTGAAGTCCCGCGTTGTCATGACTTGTGTCATTTTTCGAATGAAGTGTCACCATACGCGTGGCTATTATTATCGATCCAGCTGTTGAATTTGGAGGTGTAGCCGAACCATTTCACCAAAACCTCCGTTCGTCTACCTACCTTACGATGCTGCAGTACCGCTTCCACGCGGTACACTTTATCGACGGGTACCGACACCTTCTGCAGTTCCCGTTCGTAGAAGGTGCCGTCCAGCACTTAGCCGAGATCGTCCCTCAATCGGTACACGGGTGGATCGGAGGGATGAACCTCACGCGATCCGACACACGCAACTTGGGCACGCCCTTACCGTCGTGTCCGTACAGACGCTGCCACACCTCTTCTTGATTCTTTGCACTTAACTGTGACGGAGCCATACCGATACTGCGGTGGGGGTGTGGTTGTACGATCGCACCAAGTCCTGAAGGATGTCGATGTATCGCCACGTCTAGTGTTTCGTGAAGTATCGCCACATGCGCGTCTTCAACGTTCTGTTGAATCGTTCCACGACGCTCGCCTTCGTCTCCGCGTTGTGCGTGGAAAAGTGATGGATGCCGTGCCGCTTCAATAGAGCCTGAACGGATTTATACAGAAATTCCAGTCCTTGATCTGTCTGCAACGTGTTTGGCCAGCCTCTGCTGAACGTGATTGTCAGCGCTGCTACCAACGACGTCGCGGACTTGTTCTTCATAAGAACACACCAGGCCACGTTCGAGAAGACGTCGATCATCGTGAGGAGAAAGGCCGTACCGTCGTTGTCCTTTTTCAACTTCGACAGATCGACGGGATCGGCTTGCCACTGCTGACGTAGACCAACCACGATGACGCGTCGTCTCTTGAAATGACGTCAGGCCGGTTTGTATAGGGTATAGGCGTCCTGTTCCGACAACCATTCTGCGACCATTTTTCGTGGCATGCGCGTGACGCGTCGCAAAGTATCGGCTCCATCGTAACTGCCTACCTTTGTCAGGTCGAAGTAAACCTCCCTCAGTGGTTGTTCTTTCCTCCGCGCCATTAAAAGAGTTCCGATGGATTGTCGGTGGTTGTGACGTTGATTTCGCAGCACGGTTCTTGATGAGTGACGATGAGTACGCTGACGTACCCCAGAACACCCACTACCACACCCACAACGATGACGAATGACCGATAATCTAGTAGTGAAACCATATCCCGAATAGCGACTGTCGTATAAGACTTCGGACTATAGCGTCAGCAAGCAAGTAAAGTCCACCGCAAAATATCGCAACGACGACGGAACGGTATGTGTCCTGTGTATCGCTCATCATCGTAGTGCACACTGTGTTATGGACACGTACCGCACTGTCCTAAATGTCTTCCCAATTAGCCAATGATGCCAAAGCCTTTCGTTGACGTTCCGGAGGTGGGGTGAGCATGGAATGTTCCATCTGACGGCGTCGACGTGCGAGGGGTGTCCAACTGAGTGACCTTCGTTCACTACCCGCACCAGAGCGAGGAGTAGCCGGTGCTCGACGACGACGACCTGGAGTGGGCGTCGTCGTCGTCGTCGACGTCGTCGCCTGACGTATGTAGTCTCTCCTGGCGAAGTTACCGACCAGCAACATAGGTAGGTTCATGGAACGGAGTTGTCATGCGAAGGGTTGCCATCCCGTTGGATCGGTCTTTCTCTTAGGCAACATATCGTTTACAAGATCCACCACGTTACTTCCGGCAACCGACACACCTTCGTGGATCAGTTCGCAGCGACCGGTCCACCCGATATCTCTTTTGAGATGTTCAATCAAACGTTTGGCTTTGACTTGCATGGTCTTGGGAACGGTGTCCACGACGTCGGCTACTATTCCGCTAGCAGGAGCTCCTACTGCCCCCTCCGCCCCGCCCCCGCACCCACCCTAGCTTCCGCCCCCGACTCGTTCACCGCGACCACGCGTACCGGTTCCTTGACGTTTTTATCGGACAAGACGTTGTACCGCTGCAACACCTGATTATACAGTGTTACCTTGGTCCTGTCGTCGAGGTCTTTTCTGTCGAGGATGGTCATCTTCTCTTACCTAAGGTGTCCGTCGGGGGTGGGGGGGTGGTGGTGAACGAAGTGTGTCCAACAGTCGCAGGTCCACCAAGGCCATCTTGCGTGCGTGTTCCATGTCTCTCTCTCTCTCTCTCTCTCTCTCTCTCTCTCTCTCTCTCTCTCTCTCTCTCTCTCTCTCTCTACCTCTTAAGCAGCACCTCTCGGAGCAAGGGTAGAAAGACCGAACTTGCCAACGGTGCTAAGAAGGCCGATAGGAAACCTCCGCTCTGTCCCTCGCCGACCTGCTGTTGCAGTAAGATGCGTCTTCTCTTGGCAGCCGGCGTTCGTCTCTGAGCCAACTCGCATAATTTCGTCTTGTATTTACTCAAACGTCGCCTCTGTAATTCGCTCAATGGAATGTTCTTTTTTAATATGTTCTTTTTTAATGCAGCTACAACTGAAATCAGACAATCTAAAAGAAGCTATGAGCAAAAACTAGCATGTAACATAAAAAATGACAGCAAGAGTTTTTATGCATATGTCAGGAGTAAACAAAACGTACAAGACAAGGTTGGACCTCTAGAAGACAGTGCTAGAAATATAATATCACAGGGGTTTTTAATGGCGGAAGACCTAAATGGTTACTTCAGTTCAGTGTTTACCAAAGAAGATATTAGTTACTTACCAGTTGCTGATGCTAAATTCAGGGGGCTAAATCTGACTATTTAGGTCCGTTAGTTGTAACTCCAGAATTGGTAGCTAAGAAAATAAAGGCAATGAAGGATAACAAATCACCGGGAGTGGATGGGATTCCTCCAAAATTACTAATGGAAACAGTAGAACAAATCAGTATACCACTTGCAAGAGTATTCAACTTGTCATTAGAAGAGGGAGTTGTTCCGTTTGAATGGAAAGAAGCAAACATCATACCATTATTTAAAAAGGGTTCGAGAAATAAGTCAGAGAATTACAGACCAGTGAGTTTAACGTCAGTGATTTGTAAATTATTAGTAAGGTTAATTAAAGACCATAATTATGGTGGAATTCCTCGTTAAGCATAAATTATTAAATTCATCTCAACATGGATTCCTTAAAGAGAGGTCATGCTTAACAAATATGCTATGTTTTTTGGAAGAAATCACTAAGTGGATAGACGTGGGATCGCCAGTAGATATTATCTACTTAGATTTTCAGAAAGCTTTTGACAAAGTGCCACATCAAAGATTACTACTTAAATTAAAAGCCCATGGTATCGGGGATAGCATAACTGACTGGATAGAGCAATGGCTGACTGACAGAAGACAACGAGTTGTAGTAGATGGAGAAGTTTCAAATTGGAAATCGGTTTTGAGTGGGGTACCTCAAGGATCAGTATTAGGATCTATATTATTCTTAATTTATATCAATGACTTGGACGACAGTATAACAAGTAACGTACTGAAATTTGCGGATGACACAAAACTGTTTAGAAAGGTTAATACTGATGGTGATAAACAACATTTACAAAACGATCTAGACAGATTAGTGAAATGGACTGAGAAATGGCAGATGTTGTTCAATTTTGGGAAATGTAAATGCCTACATACAGGACATAGGAACTTGAATGTAAACTATAAAATGGGAGATACTGTTCTGGGTACTATTGTAAAAGAAAAGGACTTAGGAGTTACAATAAGCGCTGATATGAAAGTTTCAGAGCAGTGTGGTATTGCAGCTTCAAAGGGTAATCAAATTCTTGGATTGATTAGAAGAAACATAACATACAAGGGAAAAAAGTGAATTATACCTCTTTATAAAGCAATAGTTAGACCTCATTTAGAATACTGTATACAAGCATGGAGACCATATCGTAAGAAGGATATAGATACGCTTGAACGCATACAAAGGAGAGCAACTAAAATGATTCCAGAACTGAGAGACCTTAGTTATGAAGAACGCCTGAAAGAATGTGGTTTAACAACTCTAGAGACAAGGAGGTTAAGAGGAGATCAGATTGAAGTTTTTAAGATATTGAATGGGTATGAAAATATTGATAGAAATATGTTTTTCTCACTCAAGAAGGATAGCAGAACTAGAGGACATGAGGTAAAATTAGTAAAGGATCAATGTAGATTGGACATCAGGAAGCACTCGTTCTCACAGAGGACAATAAATGAATGGAACAAATTGTCTACAGATTGTGTAACTGCTAGCAGCGTGAATATGTTTAAAAACAAGGTTGACACATATCTCAGGAGGGCGGGCTATAAGTAGATGAACATTGTTGGACTCTCGATAAGCCAATGGCTTCCTTGTCCACTTGCCATCTGGGCCTTTGGCTTGGATGGTAAATCTTGTTAAATCTTGTTAAATCTTGTTAAATATGTTGTAGGCACATTTGGCCATTGCACACAGCAGATCGGCGTCGGCGTTGGCGATGATGGCCCTTCTCAGTTTGTTGCTCTTGTATCTGTTCAGAGCCTGTATACACAAAATGTGTCTCTTCACCAGGTCAGACATGGTGCGAATGAAGAGACGATCCGCGCACTCGGTCTTTTTATACCTTCGGCAAGTACACATACTGAACACCGTCATCCGGAAAGATGGCCGTACGCAGACGCATGTCCTCGGGCGTGTTCTGTTTCAGATCGACTAAAAGATAGCCGTACGGTACCGACGTGGCGTCTTTAAAAGCCTCTTGAACGAACTTGGCGCGCCCCGGATACATCTGTCGAGCCAAGTGCGACATCTGCGATGCATCACGAGGATTCTTGAACACCACCATGTACTGAGAGTTCAGACTGATGGTACGATTCTCTTTGTTTTTAGCGAACAGGTTCTGTACGAGATACAGCACGGACGTGTTCCTGTGATGACTTTTTATAGTGAACAAGGTCGTGACCCGTTCGTCCGTTTCTGCCATGAGATCGTCTATGACGATGAGGTTCCTCGTCGACGAATCGAACATGCTCGCACTCGGCAACCCTTCCTCGAACCGCACGTCGACTAAGTCCATCGTTGCGTAAGCCTCTTGCCAATCTCCGTAACACCACGTGATTCGTTCGGGGGGAGGATCGACCATCGCAGCAGCGTGACGCAGCATACGCGTCACGAAAGTATTTTTGCCGCATCCCGTCGGTCCGGCGACGATGCACGTGAAAGGATGTTTCCACCGTGCGTCCATGGTCACTTATGAAAGACGACCAGACTGCATTGCCTTTTTCTACACGTCCACCCGAACCGTGCTCACTCCGTTCTCGTGCACCACGCGTTTGGCGTAGAAGTATGTGGGAGCCGCCCGTTCCTGCACGTACGTCAACATGGTAGAGTGACGCACCCGGAATCCGCGGTTCTTTCCACTTCCGCTCCGACGGTTGGTGAACACTTCCACGAAGGCTTCCTTGTCGATGTCGTTGTGACGTTTGCTTAGCCCTTTTGCGCTGTATTTGTCGGTGGGTCCGAAAAAATAGTACGTCTTGCTACACAACCCCACAAACCCGTCACCGGACCACTCCACCTTGAACAGACCCGGTGTCCTCTTATCGTACGCCCTCCGCGCCTTACAGCACGCCTCGTCACCGACCCACGGTCTATTGGCGAGTCGACAGCGCACGTACTCGTTCAGATGGTCGTCGCAACATTCCGACGGCAACCTTTCGGAGTGGTGCCGGAAGTAATGTTCTCGTAGTTCCGGGGTCACGAGGGCGTCGACGGACTCAGCGACCAAGGCCAAATAGGCGGAGTCTGTATCCATCTCGCAGTACTGAAAAAGAGGGCGCTCCAGGTACCTGTTGATGAAGTCGTAATATAACTGCAACATGCGCATCTTGGCGTACTGTAGAACGAAGAATCTCATGTGTACGGGCAAGGTGTACGTGACGGTTTTCTTGTTCATCTCTATGGCGTACGCATCATCAACGACGACGTTGAGTTGTCGGAACCGTCTATCGTTGACCATGAGCGATGCCGCCTTCTCCGAACAGTAGTTGACGTCACGATGTCGGTCCACGTTGGTGATAGTCTTTCCGTAACCCGAGTTCCCCAGCAACTTCATGGTGTCTGCGATGATGGCCTTGTGTGAATGGACGTCTCCCTCACGTCGAGCCGTGGACACTGTATCGCCGAACCGCCGGAAGCACGGGATAGGATCGTACTCTATGACCTATAGACGTGCGTCACCTCGAGACCGTGGTCCAGATACCATCTCAGCAGAGGCGTGGCGAGCAGGATCTTATCGCCACGATAAGTGCCCACGAGCATGCGCCTCGTAGTCGCCATGATGTTGTGTTCCTCGGCGTATCGGCGCATGAACGGTCCGAGATCGTCGCGTATCAGACGGATGTTCTTGAACACGGGCTACATCTCGGCAAAGTGTTCGCGCAATGCTTCCGGTACGCAAAGGTCACACTCGATCAGACCGAACACGGTTCCGGCACGCACGCCGCTCAGGATCTGTTGCGACGTCATCGTCCATCTTGCATGACGTCGTCGCGGAAATGCAGCATCCAGACACTTTTTCACGACAGGATCTCGTCTCATCTCGTTCCACTCGCATTCCCACAACTCGACGACCTTGACAAAATGACGTAGGTAGGCGGTGTTCTTTCGGGTCTCGGCGAATAGTTCAGCTATGGGTTTCCCGTTGACTCCGTTGATCTCTTGACGGGTGCAAGGGTGACCATGAAAAAAACATCCGTGGTACTGATAAGCCGTGTTCGTCTCGCTGCACCACCCGTCCACCAACAGTTTGACTATTCTCTTCTCTCGACTGTTGATCTGGTGTTGTATGACGCGTCCCGAACGTTGGGATTCCCAAGTCAACCATTCCGCAGCCATCTGTCCGTACAGCTGCGCCGATTCGGGTCGGAAGTCGTTATCTTCTCGTCGTCGCGTGTACCATCCCATAGGCATGTCTTGCATGAGTGACCACAAGTACAGGGCGTTGGCTTCGTATCCGACGATCGAACGGCACGGACGAGCGGCCTCTCCGTATTCGTTCTGACGTAGCGTGATGACCCCTTTCTCGTGATAGTGGTGAAAAATTAGCGAAGCTCCGCCAACCACGTGATCTTTGACGAGGTGATAAAGATCTTTATTCTTCTCTTTGAAGATGGTAAAGTAGGTATTCTCTGGCAGGTCATTGAACAGGTAGAGCAAGGTCACTGATGCCTTGCTTGAACATGACTATGCAACGTTGTTGGTAGAAGGCAAACTGTCTGTCGATGGCCTGCAGAAAGGGAACCACGTCCCTATTGTTGTACAAGACCAGAAAGTATCACAAAGTCGTCATGCCGTTGTCGCGCCAGGCCTCTTGACAACCGGCATAATCCTCGTCGGAAATACCTTCGTTCTTCAGTCGACTGAAGAAGGCCTCTTTCGATGGAAGTGCGGTATCGTCGATCCTCTCCAGACGGTCCATGTACTCGTACGGGAAATGACCTTTCGTCACCTCGCATCCGTACGCCTTCAGATACTTGTCGTAACTGAACCCGGGGGCTATGTAATTGGTCATGTCTAGGAATTTCAGCTGATCCGTTGAAAGACACATGAAAGTGTAGTTGCGTTTGATTAAGAAAAACGACCCAATACCATTGTTCTCTTTGTCGTCTTCGTCTTCTTCTTTTTCTTGTTCTTCTGTCTTTTACGTGGTGGATAGGAAGTAGGGTATGAGGAACTGTTTGATGGCATTGAGATCATACTTACCCGAATTGAACCCGATGACGGGTAATTGATGCATCCATCCATAAAGTTGTCCCATCAGCGTTTTGTATGGATTGGTCGCTGGACGAGATTCCTTGTCGACGGCTGATCATGGAGCCTGCTCCCGTTCGTCCCAGTTCGTCAGTGCCTCTGCGAGTTGTTCCAATACATCCTCGTACGAGTCTTTGATCTTGTCATACGCAGCGTCACTCATCGCTTGTAAGATATCCATCATGGCGCTCACCAACTTGTTGGTGTCTCCATCCGTGACGAGACATTGCACTCGCTCGTGGCCGGGCACGTTGTATGCCACGCTGACGCTCAGTGGGACGTGACGCGCAACCCAGTGGACCTTGTCACTGTCCGACGGAAGTTGTTCGGTGTCGAACCAACACTCGAAGTTAAAGGTGGCTCGATACGGATAGTAGCGCAACGATTCAGCCACACGAATATTCTCGTTGTCCAGACGTTCGAATACTGATGGAGTCGAATGGTACACGCCACCAGGATAGACTCGACGCACACACCCCGTACACGTGCGCTCGTGTCGACATAGCGCCCATGCATCTTTCCATAACGATTCACAGCACTTCCGACATCTATACGAGTAGCTGTACATGCGTACATCTTGGATGAATGGAAAATGTGTCTCGTGAAGGTTGAGATACATTGTTTCGGGGTACTTGCATAACGATCGACGGACCAGTTCGACGGTTGACTTACCATCTTCTGCATCCGGTTTGACGAGTTTGTACACGCACACGTTCGTTTGGAACATTATATCTACGCGATAGAGGTCATCCAACGTAACCCCGGCAAATTCTTCCATGGGTACACCGTCTTGGTCGTATGCCTCGTACAGCGTCTTCACCACCGGTTCCAATCGATATAGGTCGCATCCTCGATGCAGGGCCAGACACCCCAAGAGACACAGGTTATCATTGTACCTCTTATTATTGTTGGGTTCCGTTTCCAGACCGATGACGCTTTTCTTCTTCTTGATTTAGACCGGAAGGGGGGGTCGCACGTACACATCCTATCGGGTTATCGATGATGCGGTTGAAGAAGAAGGTGACATTGGTCACGAGTTCGCACACCCACGCAGAATCCATTCTTTGATTAATGGCCCATTGCAAGACGTCAGTTTCTCGGATGCGTTCGAGAGAGTCATCAAAGTCCTTGCTGTTGGTGATGACACTGGGTTCGTCCAGAGAGCGTCCACAGCAATTGCACCAGGAATGATAGTACTTTTATCGACCCGTGTTCTTATTCCTCAGAACGAACCTGTAACTGAGGTTAATCTTGAATTCGTTGGTCTGTTCCTGGAAAATGATCTTCAAAGGTGGCTCTAGGGTGGTTGTGTCTAGCGAGGTTAATCTGTAATCGTACCTGCACTGGAGGGGACCTCTCGATACGCGGGTCCTAATGGTCGACCAGTGATGTCGAACGACATCTAGCAGTTCCGTCGAAAGAGTGTCAGAGAAGGGAAGTCGATCGGGTGGATCGATGGGATCTTCTTCGGTGACGAGTGGGTGGTGGGGTGCGGTAGTGTCTTGCCTTTTTGATCTCTTTGGTGATGGCGGCTCGGTGACATCAGTACACGCGGTTCGTGCGTGTCTGGTCAGATCGTAACGTTTTTCGAACTTCCGTCCACATTTCGTGCACGTGTAGACGGTGGGTTTTTTCTACTACTACTACTACTACCACTACCACTACCACTACCACTAATACTACTACTACATACTAACCTTACGTGACGCTGTAGGTTGTCCAATCTCCCGAACGTTGCACCGCATTTCTCGCACACGTATTTCGCTCTCTTTGCGTGGTCGCTAGGTGGCACCACTGCTTGTGGTGCCACGGAATACGAATGAACGTCCCAAGATGGCGTTCAATGTTTCTCCACGTGTCGTTGTAGCTCTGCACACGTGTCGAAGACGAGCCAACAGTGACGACATAGATGTCTTTTCATGGTGATGACTGCATCTACAACTGAGAGGGCATGGATATATATATATATATATATATATATATATATATATATATATATATATATATATAAGAAAAGTCATACCAACTGTATACCAATACCAATCCCACTACTACATGTCTATGAGCACCACTTAAAGTAAAGCATATCGCATTTAATTATTCTGTATGTTCATTTGCAGTCTAAATCATGGTCAGGCACTACAACAACAAAAAACAGACGAGTGTACGGTGATGGCAACTTGCTATGTGCGTTGAGGTTAGTCAGAGGAATGTCGGTAGCAGAGAATATATATATATATATATATATATATATATATATATATATATATATATTTAACAAGATTTAGCAAGATTGCCATCTCGAACAACAAGTTCCAGATGGCAAGTGGACAAGGAAGCCATTGGCTTATCGAGAGTCCAACAATTTTCTCATCTATGTGTAGCCCGCCCTTATCAGATATCTGTCAATTCTATTTTTAAACATATTCACACTACTAGCATTAACACAATCATTTGGCTGTTTGTTCCATTCATGTATCATCCTCTGTGAGAAAGAGTACTTTCTCATGTCCAACCTACACTGCTCCTTAACTAATGCTGCTTTGTGTCCTCTGGTTCTACTGCCTTCTTTAAGTTTGAAGAACATATTCCTATCAACATCCTCATAACCGTTCACTATTTTAAACACTTCTATTTGGTCTCCTCTTAAACTCCTGGTCTCTAGTGTTGTCAAACCACATTGTAATAAGCGACTTTCGTAACTAAGGTCTCTTAATTCTGGAATCATTTTAGTTGCTCTTCGTTGTATTCTTTCTAGCTTATCTATGTCTTTTTTACGATATGGCCTCCATGCTTGAATACAATATTCCAAATGTGGTCTAACTATTGCTTTGTACAGGGGTACAATTAGATGTTTCTCCTTATACGTGATAGTTCTCCTAATTAGCCCTAGAATTTGATTTCCTTTCGAAGCAGCAATCCCACATTGCTCTGAAACTTTCATGTCAGCATTAAATGCTACTCCTAAATCCTTTTCTTGTGTGGTTCTACCTCGTACAGCATCCCCCATTTTATATTCCTCGTCCATATTTCCATGTCCTATGTGTATACATTTACACTTCCAAAAATTGAATAACATTTGCCATTTTTCTGACCATTTAACAAATTTTTCTAGATCATCCTGTAAACTTTGTTTATCTGTATCATTAGTAATCTTTCTGAATACTTTTTTGTCATCTGCAAATTTGAGTACTTTGCTAGATATGTCATCCTCCAAATCATTTATATAAATTAAAAACAGTATAGGGCCTAATACTGATCCCTGTGGTACCCCACTCAAAACAGATTTCCAGTTTGAAATCTCACCATCTACTATTATTCTCTGTCTTCTGTGTGTAAGCCACTTTTCTATCCAGTTGATTACATCATTGTCTATACCATGGGCTTTTATTTTAAGTAACAATTTTTGATGTGGCACTTTATCGAAAGCTTTCTGAAAATCTAAGTATACAACATCCACTGGTGACCCGTCATCTACCCACTTTGTAATTTCTTCTAAAAACATAAGAGATTGGTTAGACATGACCTTGCTTTTAGGAATCCATGTTGAGATGTATTTATTAATTTATGTTTTTTCGAGGAATTCCACCATGTGGTCTCTAATTAATGTTTCGAGTAATTTACATACAACTGATGTTAAACTCACTGGTCTGTAATTTTCTGGCTTCTTCCTCGATCCCTTCTTATATAGCGGCGTAATGTTTGCTTCTTTTCATTCTGAAGGAACTATTCCTTCTTCTAGTGACAAGTTAAATAAGTTTGCAAGTGGTGTACTAATTTGATCAACAATTTCCTTTAGCAGTTTTGGTGGTATCCCATCAACTCCAGGTGATTTATTATATTTCATCTTCTTAATTTTCTTTGCTATCATTTCAGGAGTTACAAATAACTGCCCTAAATGTTCTGATTTATTGCCCTCAAATTTAGTCAATGGAACTGGAAGTGAGCTGATATCTTCTGTGGTAAAAACTGAGCTGAAATACTCATTCAGGACCTCTGCCATTTGGAACCCATCTGAAATTATGTTTTCACTGTTGTTTTCCAGTGGTCCGATCTTATCTCGAACTTTCTGTTTACCTTACATAAGCATAAAAACTCTTGCTGTCATTTTTTATATTACCTGCCAATTTTTGTTCAAAGGTACTTTAGATTTTCTAATTTCAGTTGTAGCTAGGTTAAGTGCCTCTTTGTAGTTTGTGTAGTCTTCTACATTTCCAGTGTGTTTATAGACCCTTCACAGCATCTGTTTGTGAGCAATTTTTCTAATAGCTTCTTTTGACAGGTGTATTTCCTGGATCTTTTCCCTTGTTTTCTTAATGGAATAAATTTCTCAATAATGCCCTCAATCTCATATTTTAAACAAGTCCAGCATTCTGTTGCTGTCTTGTTCTTCAGCAAGTTATATATATATATATTTGCTAGATATGTTCTCATCACTTTATATTTGCCTTTGTTGAAGTTCCTCCTCCATTGTTTTTTATATGTATTCCCTGTTTTTACTTTTATATTAAAATGGATTTGGTTATGGTCACTTGAACCCAAAGGTTCGTGTATTTTAACATTGTCAACTAATTCATTTTGAGAAGACAAAATTAAATCTAACACATTCCCACCTCTAGTTGGTTCCAAGAAATGTTGAGTAAGGAAACAATCCTGTGTTAGAAGTAGAAACTGATGGGCGTCACCTCCAGCACTCTCTAATGATTCCCATTGTATATGGCCATGTTTAAAATCACCCACTATAACACATTCTCCCTTGCTTACCTCCCTTATCGCCTTTTGTAATTTTACTTCTTCCTCTTGTCCTATGTTAGGACTACGATAAACTACTCCTATTGTTAATGTTGAGTTCCTGGTAACTATGTTACACCAAATTGCTTCCACACTATCTGCTTCACTTTTCAGTGTAATTTCATATGTTTGGATAGATTCTTTAATATACAAAATTAATCCACCTCCCCTTCTTTCTCGTCTATCCTTCCTAAACATTACATAGCCTGTCAGTGCTAACTCAGCATCTACTATATCTTCATTTGCCCATGATTCTGTGATGCCTATTACATGAGGATCAATATCTGCTACCATAATGTCTAACTCACTTTTTTTATTTACTATGCTCCTGGCATTTAAGCATACACATTTAAGTTCATTGTCTGAAATTATTGGTGAACATTTCTTTGGATGTGTATTTGTAGTAGTACTCCTTTGAGTTTTCTCTGTCAGTTCCCCCTGCGCATCTAGTTTAAATAATTTATGGTACCTGTGCCCTCGTTGACAACTCTGACAAACTCACACGCAAGAACTGCAGCGCCCTTCCCTGTCAGATGAAGTCCATCTCTCATGAAAAAGTCACCTCTTCCCACAAAGTTTAACCACATGTCTACGAAGCCTACTCCCTCCTCCATACATAACTTCTGTACCTGTGTGTTGATCGCCATCCTCCTACAGTTCCTATATTCCTCACCCCTGCCTCCCATTATTGGTAATATCCCCGACAATACGATCTGCCCAACTCGTGCCTCTTTAAGTGTCTTGATCAACCTCCTGTACTTACCAACGATGGCTGACGTTCCCTCCTTCTCTGCATTGTTCGTTCCTACATGCACGAGAACAGCACCTCCCGTGCCACCACCCATGACCTGTCCTGCCTACTTTTGCCCCTGGTAGGCATACTGTTGTGTCATCTCCTCTATTTACAATTTTATCCACTTTCCTAATGATGGAATCCCCCATAAATACCCGGGCTTTCCTCACTTTCCCCTGTGATACTACATCAGCAAAGCTCCTTTCCTGTTGCACACTACTAGTATGCCCCCTTTCTCTCATATCATCAACCTTTACTGTCTTACCACCTGGCAATCCCTCTCCACTCACCCGCTTACCTATCTTTTGTTGCATTCTCTGCCTTCTGTCATCTTTCTTCTTCTTACCAGCTTTCTCCCTCACATTGCCACTGCTCTCCTTGTTCTCCTCGGTCTCACCAACTCTGCTCTCCTCGGTCTCACCACCTCTGCTCTCCTCGGTCTCACCACCTCTACTCTCATCATTCTCACCACCTCTGCTCACTTCTGTCTCACCCTGCCCTGTTATCATCAAAAGCATATGCCTTAGCTCAATCACCTGCTCCTGCAGATATTTCACTGTCGTACACCCCCTACACACGAAATGAAAATCATCCGCCTGCACCTCCGCCCACGAATTTACACACCCGGTATACAGTTGGTATGACTATTCTTTATATATATATATATATATATATATATATATATATATATATATATATATATATATATATATATATATATATATATATATATATATATATATATATATATATATGTGTATATATATATATATATATATATGTATATATATATATATATATATATATACATATATATATATACATATATATATATATACATATATATATATATATATATATATATATATATATATATATATATATATATATATATATATATATATATATATATATAAAGAAAAGTCATACCAACTGTATACCAATACCAATCCCACTACTACCTGTCTCTGTGCACCACTTAAAGTAAAGCATATCGCATTTAATTATTATGTATGTTCATTTGCAGTCTAAATCATGGTCAGGAACTACAACAAAAAAACAGAGGAGTGTACGGTGATGGCAACTTGCAAGATGCGTTGAGATTAGTCAGAGAATTGGGAGTTCAGGCTCGCACTATTCGCAGACACCGTGACGTCCTTGTTGCCACACCTGAAAAGGTGAGGTTGGGTTCCTCATCGGCGCTGCCGCCGGAGGTTAAGTTGGTCATGACCACATACAGACAATGGATCAAATAAAAATCAAATCAAATCAAATTTATTGTAACTCTGTACAATATATACAAATCAAACCAAGGTAAACCCTATATGATAATGTAAAGAGAACAATAGGGGAAGAACATTATACAATGTTATACTCCCTAGTATATATTTCAATACATATATCATAGTATTAAACACAAAAATAGCGTGCAGGTGTAGAAAACGAAAAAATTGTGATTGTGATACATGTTATATATTGACATCATTGTGTAATATAAATTGCTTAAGTATACATTTGTAGTTTATTATTGAATAAGAAGTAAAGTTGAGTCTTGTGTTAAAATAGTTCAAAATTATAGCACCCTTAATTCTTACAGAACGAAGTCTTATTTCTAAAGTTGCCATGGATATGTGTATTTGTGTAGATTGTCTTGTATTGTAACTATGAACATCTTGATTAAGTTTAAACATATTACCAAAAATTGTTGGTAGAAGACCACTGTTGTATTTATACATAAACATTTGTATTGAGTAGACATATAGTTGTCTAAACGTTAAGATGTTTAGTAGTTTAAAGATTGGTTTTGTATGAGTTGATATATTAGCTGATACGAGCATTCTCACCGCTTTCTTTTGAACCTTTATAATACTTGAACAATATGAGTAAAATGCACCACCCCACACTTCAATACAATATGTCAAATGAGGGAATAGAAACGAGTAATATAAGGTGACCAGGCATGGTCTAGTTAAAATCTTTTGGCTTTGTTGATAATGCCTACCCCTTTAGAGATTTTACATTTAACTTTGTTAATATGTTCAGCCCAATTAAGTTTGTTATCAATAGTAACGCCAAGAAATGTTGTAGAGGATACTTGTTTAATAGCATTATCATTAATTTCAAGTTTTGTCGGTTTGATAAGTTTTCTGTTAGAAGTTCTAAATATCATGTATTGGATAGGGCATTGTACGGCCTAACTCCTACTGATGTCAGACGTCTGGCATACGACGTGGCAGTGGCCACGGGGACAAACCACCCGTTCAACCAGACAAACAAGTTGGTCGGAAAAGACAGGCTGGAGAGCTTTCTAGGAAGACATTCCGACCTGAGCGTTCGTCAGCCCCAAGGAACGAACTTATTAAGAGCTGTTGATTTCAACAGACCGAAAGTAAACGAGTTCTTTGGGATCTGCAAAAATGTGCTCAATGGCCACGAATACCTACCGTCCAAGGTGTGGAACATGGACGAAACTGGGATAACCAGTGTCCACCAGCCAGGCAAGGTCGTCGCTTCCAAGGAGGTCCGTCGGGTAGCGAAAATGCCCAGCGGCGAACGAGGAGCAACCGTGACCGTGATCTGGGCGGTGAGTGCTGCCGGGGCCTACCTTCCGCCATTCATGATTTTTCCCTTGAACCGAATGGTGGACCAGCTCATGCAGGGTCCCCGCCACAGTCAGTCGGCCACGCCAGTGCAAGCGGTTGGACAGATGCCGGACTCTTTCTGAAGTAAATGGAACATTTTGTTCTCTACACAAATGCATCAACGCAGAACCGTCACCTGATTGTGTTGGACGGGCATCACAGCCACAAGACCATGGATGCTGAAAACTATGCCAGGGCTCATAGAATCCAGCTGATCATTCTTCCTCCACACTGCACCCATAAGATGCAGCCTCTCGACCGATGCTTCTTCAAATCTCTGAAGAGCGCCTACAACGTATCTGCAGACAACTGGATGACGTCACACCATGACCAAATAATAACATTCTACTGTTTGTAATCAGACTTTTAATACTGTTTATTTTAATTGAGTGTAACTGCCTCTTTCGGAGTATTAAACTGATTTTTTACGACTAAACTTTAGTATTTGTTGTTATTCAATTTCTTGCTTAATGTGGGCGTATTCCCCCGCCCTGCCCTACTTTCTGACCTAACCATGAAAACGACCACCTAGAGGCGCCAAGCTTCTCCTCACATACTTACCATACATATACACATGTCACGTGGTCAAACATTACTCTTACCTCCATGTAACGATAACAAATTACAAAACACAAAAGCTAGCTATATTTTCTACGCGTAGCTCCGCGAAGCTAGGCATAGGAGATGGCAAGTTTTTGTTTATTTTGATCTTTATATAAAAGTAAGAGTTATGTTTGACCACGTCATATGTTATGCGTATGGTAGATATATGAGAAGTTTGGCAGCTGTATGTGGTCATTCTTATGGTTCGGTCGGAAGGTGAAAGGCTATACTGGCGTTTAACAAGATTTGCCATCCAATCCATAGGCCCAGATGGCAATTAAGTGGACAAGGAAGCCATTGGCTTATCGAGAGTCCAATAATTTGCATATATGTGTAACCCGACCTCTTGAGATATGTGTCAACCTTGTTTTTAAACATATTCACGCTGCTAGCAGTTACACAATCTGTAGACAATTTGAACCGAGCCGAATTCAAAGATGAATCTGCGGTGTCACTTGCCGTTAGCGGTTCGAAATCGTTGCATTATACATTTTATTCTGGAAAATTGACATCGCCATCACTCGCTGTAATAACGCCAGTGAAACTATACTGAAGCATTACATAGTAACAATGTAAACCCATATCATCAAGGACGTCACAAAACCACGCGATCGCTCATCTCATTAACTTCGAATTTTTGCGCGAGCTTTGCGAGTTAAACGCACTAAACATATAATTTTACTTATAAATAAATTGTTCCTCATTTTTTATTTTGGCATGTAGCACATAGAATATTAATTAATTTTGTGTGCACACCGAAAAAGCAGTTTAGCTAGTGCCTTGAGAACAACTGTAGTTAAGTGTACACATGTTGCAAGACGTGATAGAAAAAAGAAAACGGGAGGAGGGAGGGTTTTTGTTCCGTAAAAAATACAATCCGCCTTAGAAACGCAAACATGACTGAGAAAACTTGTTAACAATAGCTGCGATTGGGCGGCTGTAATCACGCGTGATCTCTACATACCGAGGCTAGTTCTCTACCGGATACGCGAGGCGTTGCTCACACATGCAGTCTGGTTCTGTACAATACGCTAGGTGTCACCTCTACAAGCAACCTGAAAAAAACCAATATAAATCCACCGACATAAATCCGTCTATACAAACTTATGTCGCAGGATTTACATATAATATATAACTAATATGTATGCGTCACATATTGAACAACAAACATACTAATGGAAATCGTGGCCTTGGCTGTTTAATGGCGGCCAACAAATATTCAGGCAAGTCCTAATGTCCACAGTTGCATATCAAATTCTAAACATTTTACTGCTGGTCGAATTAAGTCCAACCATACGAAACCTGAATATAAACCTAAAATACAACAAAGTGTAGGTGCTACCGGTCATAAATCATCTGGTAAGCAGATGGTTATGTTATGTTACTACTCAGACGCTTTCTGTGCAGATACACGTATTTTAAGTATTTTAAGTTGCTGGATACATCCAGCTACAAATGACATTAAGACAGACAGACATACATACAAAATATTATTAATTTAATTCCTCATATCTGAAAACATTAAAAGTTTAATCACTTTGATGTCTTACTTTCATATGAGAATAAGCCGATTTTCACGTTTCTTTGGGGCAAGTTGTTACAGCTCAGCCAGCGACATATAAACAGCGAATTGTTTAAGAGATCCTGTGCAGATTTTATATTCTGAATCGAAAAGTCGCCGCCTCACCCCACGCTCTCGTTCTCCACTCCCCCAATACCACACTATCGTTCTCCACTCCCATCCCTCGCTCTCGTTCTCCACTCCCACCCCTCGCTCTCGTTCTCCATTCCCATCCCTCGCTCTCGTTCTCCACTCCCAACAATCCCACGCTCTCGTTCTCCACTCCCCCAATTCCACGCTCATGTTCTCCACTCCCCCAATCCCACGTTCTCGTTCTCCAATCCCCCAATCCCACGCTCTCGTTCTCCACACCCCCAATCCCACGCTCTCGTTCTCCATTCCCCAATACCGCGCTCTCATCCCACTCTCTATCCCCAATATATTGGCATATTAAATTATTATTAGCACCCATTAAGTACTTGGTTCTATTGCCACAATTTTTTTCCACATTACTAATACGCTTCCAGAAACCAATGTTCTAATGATCTTAATTGAGAAATGCAAGGCTACGCAATTTTTCCACGTGAAAGAACCCAGATGCCACACTTGAATGAATACATTAGTAAACGTTAACATATTACTGATGCATATCGCAATTCCAAAGTTTGAAAATCCATAAAATACTTTGTGTGATATAACGCATGATATTTGGTATGACATTACAGTATTGCGTTAGCAACCTTGTTCGAGACAATTTTGAACATAGTATGTGTTTAAGGATTTGAGATACGTTGGATAGTACTTTTAGATCTTTATGTGGGTATCCGTCGCGTTTATAACGAGACAGCTGATTACACAGATAATAAGGCTACACTGACAAGCGTCGCTACGCCTGACAGACTGCTGTTCTAGAAAAACGTTTTGTCACGTGGTTTTCAACTATATATTTGCCGTCGGCACATGAATCTAAATGATTATGTGTACATCGCTGCGTGTGTGGCAGTGGATAACAAAGTCGCCATTACATTGAGAGGATTTGTTTTAATTCATACCTGAAAATGCTGAACCAGGAAGAGTTAGAACGTTTTGTTGTTGCAGCGAATGACATAAGTAGTAAAGTTACAGGGCTGTACAGCATCTTTCGTGGAAATGGAGAACCAATAGTGAACTTTCATTTTAATGAAGGCTCAGGCGGTAAACATGCCGAGGAAGTTTTTTTGGAATATTGCAACGACGTGGACTTGAAATGCTATGCCGACATTACGCTGTACATCAGTCGTTCTCCATGTTCCAGTTGTTCCACATTGCTGCGCAATTTCGCAAGAGAAAATAAAAATAAAGTCACAGTCAAATTTCGGAAATTGTACATGACTAAAAAGTTTGGCATTGGCATAGAGAATAGACAAGGAATCAGGGACCTATCCCACCACGTCGTAATCCTGGGGATACTGACAAATGCGGACTGGGGGAACAACGTGGAAGATAACGGTGATGTGTTCGACTATGACTCTGACACACCTGTCGAATTCGATACAATTATCGCCGAACCGTAAGTACAACTGCAGTTCGTATATAGTATTACATACAACCGATTCCCAGTATATATTGTGGCAAAATGTATATAGATTTGTTCCACTTATGAAGCTAGTGAACTAGGGGGTAAAACGCTGTCCCGCCCTAGCTATCTATAAGATTAGAAAAAAAAAATGTCGAGATAGCCCGATGGAGTCGCATGGCATCATACGTATCTCGTTACACGACGGTTGCAGCAAAAACAAAACACGCCGTACGCTGTTCACATTAAATTTTAAGATTTAAAATTATACAAAACGTCCATACCAAAATGGGACTGTGTACAGAAGCAATGTGAAACTGAGAAGAAGAAAAAAACAAGTGAACGCATATAATATGCAAATATGATTGTAGTAGTATATATGTATTGGGTTGTGGGTAATATATGAAAAAAATATTCAAATAAAAACACTTTAATGTTGGAAACGCTCACCTCTTGGGTTTTGCCACGTGTGTTGGCCTCACACCCCTTGGGTTTTGCCACTTGTGTTGGCCTCACACCCCAGGATAGAACCACCGCTTTTTTTCGAGGTTCGTTAACAATTTCAACACAAGAAATATACTTGAACAAGAATAAAATATAGCATGTACGGCATCTTAACGAAAGCGTTTTACGATTTATTACGTGAGATAAAATTCCGCAAAGGCAAGTTTAAATCTGCTTACAACAAAGTTTTCCTTTTGCATATGAATATACTACAATATATGCCAAAGTCAACGTTTTCCAACAACAGATGACTAGCTAAAGCGGTTATTCAGAAAACTGAAGGAAGTATGTTTATTTACTACATTTTCTTTATTTGATACAGTAACCTTCCCCTGGAGAATGAAGGAGGAAACCCTCCCCCGGCCAATGAAGGAGCGGGGCAGGAGTAGAATCCGGTCGGCAAGAGGAAGCGGAATGCGGATATGAGGAAGGCAACACAAAGAAGCGTCCTAAGTCGGGTTCTTCCAATACAGCCGAGCCGAGTTCCAGCAAGCAGAGGAAATAAATGAAAAATTAATGGCGTCAGCATGTCCCTGATATTCTTTGCGGTGAACGTTTCGCCAACAACAGCAATTAGTAAAATGTCGGGGAACGTTCCACACCAAAGTCTGACTACATCAGTTACATTTATCTGCTGACCAGACGTAATGTATAACGTCGATTCCTACTAATATATGTTGCTCATTGTCTTGTGTTTGTTGCTCAGTTATATGACTTAAAGATGAACACCATACAGGATATTACCAGTTATTCTCAAAATGCAAATGTTTTTGATGTCACTATAATATATGTAAGTTTTGCTTAGGATTTCACCAAATCGCTTCATCATGCCTAGCATTCTATGCAATTCCCGAAACTTCCGTTTTGTTTCGGAAATTCTAATGTAGTCACATAGTAAGTGTATTGCCCTGTGGTAATCTACTTGGCGAGATCCTGGTGTTTACATAACATCAGCGTGTAGGCTACAACAACTAATGTGGTTTGTTTATTTTGCATAAAATGGAGCTTTGTGGTCTTTTTCCACAAACTGCGTGCCGTAGTTTTAATAAGGCGTAAGTAATGTTATACAGTCTATGAAACCAATTGCTGGTATTGTACAATTTCTTCCTAGGCTAATAGTGCACATGGACATTATTCAACTGAACACAACCTAGTTACACGGAAAGAGTTATGTTGTAAATTCATGAATATGAGTGGCATTATCCAGTAACTAACTATATTGTGTCGTTAGTTTTGGTGGTTTGCAACATTAGATGAACTATAATGATGTTGGTTGTATATGGAATTAGAAACAATTCATAAATCGCTTGGACAATTATGACAAACAATTTAATATATTAAATATTATCCAGTAGATCAAATTATATACTCTTTATCTTTACTTGTGGTGACAGCTAAAAAGGATACATTCACATGGCTACGTTAATGTTGTGCAACAGCATATAAATAAATTTTTGCGCGGTAAATATAATCAAAAAAGCTGAAGTCACGTGTTCCAGAACAAGTGTTGGAGCAGTGCTATCTCGACCAACCATTTGTTCATTGAATTGTTCTTTAAAAGTTTTGCGACATATTGTTGCAATACGTTGTTGTAGCGTTAATAGTGATAACATAGTAAGTTTTAAAATTAAAACTGTGCTGCTTGTGGTAATTATACGGGAATAAGGTATGTTTCTCCAGGACTTAAGCGAAGTAGAACATTAAGCATATACGTGCTTTGGTTGTATTTAACCTGTCTAAGGGCAGTAGATATGTATGCAATTACTTGTAACACTGTGATGTTTCATTAAAGAAAAGTGTGCTTTTGAATTTGTACTGATTACTTTCTCAACATTTAACTCCAATATAAACTATGCATCATTACGCATAATTCTTTCTCTGTTCTATTATTCTCTGTTCATGCAAGTATATATTGAAGTAAAATATCAACGCCAGATCGATTATGATAAAATATGTTTGGTCATCACTTCGAAATAACAGTAATAACAGTAACTAGTTTGTAAAATCGCTGAAACAATTGCTTTAAGTTGTCGCATGTCGTGAACATATTTACAGCAAATCTGAGACTTCTCTTAGATGAATAATATAAGATTAGGTGGGAGATAGTGATGGTGGGAGGGAGTGAAGGTGGGAGGGAGTGATGGTCGGATGGAGTGATGGTGGCAAGGAGTGACGGTGGGAGGTAGTGAGTGGTGGTGGGTGATGTGATGGTGGGAGGGAGAGGTGGAGGGACGGGTGATGGTGAGAGGGAGAGGTCAGAACAAAATACCTTTCAAGATATAATAATCAAAATATGGTGTTTATGCATAGCCTCATTCGCGACAAAGCGCTTCTCTGCTGAGTTTTACATTGAAAAGCATTGCTAGTCCTACTGGCTACGTACCATAGTAAACAATTACATATATCAGTGGCGATGACAGACTAACAGGGAAAACAAAACATTGTTAAATTAAACTCCTGAAATGATCCCTTTTTGGTTTTCGATATTCGCCCGTTGCCCCACGTCGGCCAGGTAGCCGTGGTTGCCCCGACCAGCGGGAAGCACCTGATGACATCGGATCACATTAATTATCTCGGCGATATAGATCAGTAGAATATCTCGGTGAAAAGACAACCATTTCATACACAGTGATGGCTACTGCTTGCCGTGCGTTTATGAACGAGACAATGTTACCAAACTGCCGCCGGTGGCACTTCAGGGTAACATGAATTACACATATTACATATATTGAATTTTGAAAGGCGACCCATAGTGCTTGAACATCAGCGACGTGGAACGGCTTTGTTATTGTGGGCGATAATATATATATATATATATATATATATATATATATATATATATATATATATATATATATGTGTGTGTGTGTATATATATATGTATATATGCATATATATATATATATATATATATATATATAATATATATATATATATATATATACTGTACCTGTTAAGTGCCGCCCAACAGTGATCCTAGCGAGAGAGGAGAGAGAAGGAGAGAGATAGGGGGGGCGAGGGAGAGAGGGAGAGAGGGAGAGAGAGAGAGAGAGAGAGAGAGAGAGAGAGAGAGAGAGAGAGAGAGAGAGAGAGAGAGAGAGAGAGAGAGAGAGAGAGAGAGAGAGAGAGAGAGACAGACAGAGACAGAGACAGAGACAGAGAGGAAAGGGAGGGAGGGAGAGGGAGAAAGGGTAAGATGGAGAGAGATTGCATTTTCATGTGTTCTAGTCTCTAGTAAACATGACTACGGTTCGTAAGTTACATCATTCGTACTTAACAAAATACATGTTTTATTGTCTTTGATATTGTGTTTTGAAATGTTTTTTGCTCTAGTTGAAGGTTGAGTAAGTAGAGATGGTTGGAGAGTGTTGTGGTTGAGTAAGGAGAGATGGTTGGAGAGTGTTGTGGTTGAGTAAGGAGAGACAGTAGGAGAGTGTCGTGGTTGAGTAAGTAGAGTCGGTTGGAGAGTAAGGAGAGACAGTGGGAGAGTTTCGTGATTGAGTAGGGGGAAAAGATGGGAGAGAGAGTCGTAAGGTTTGGTTGTTGGATGGAGTGAGAGAGGGAGGACGCGGTGTTGTGAGGGAGTGACAGAGGAAGAACGTGATGTTGGGAGGGTGTGAAACAGAGAAGACGTGATTTTGGGAGGGAGTCACAGAGGGAGAACGTGGTGTTGGGAGAGAGAGGCAGAGGGAGGACGTGATGTTGGGAGGGAGTCACAGAGGAAGAACGTGATGTTGGGAGGGAGTGACACAGAGAGGACGTGATGTTGGGAGGGAGTCACATAGGGAGAACGTGGTGTTGGGAGAGAGTGGCAGAGGGAGGACGTGATGTTGGGAGGGAGTCACAGAGGGAGAACGTGGTGTTGGGAGGTAGTGGCAGAGGGAGGACGCGATGTCGAGAGGGAGTCACAGAAGGAGAACGTGGTGTTGGGATGGAGTGGCAGAGGGAGGACGTGATGTTGGGAGGGCGTAACAGAGGGAGTGGCAGAATGATGGGAGGGAGTCACAGAGGGAGAACGTGATGTTGGGAGGGCGTAACATAGGGAGTGGCAGAAGGAGGACGTGATGTTGGGAGTGAGTGGCAGAGGGCGGGGAGATTATGGAATTTGAATACAAAACTATCTGACAACAGGTGTCCTTCTGCCAACTGCTCTGATGACGCAACAATAAATCAGGCATCTTATAGGTTAAGCTTGATTTAATCGAACATTTGATTTTAGTGGTCTTTTTATAAATTTAGTAGCCAGCGAGATATCGATTTTCAGCATAATGTTCCATTGGTACTTGAGATCATTATTTTAATTGTGTTGATACATTATTTGTATAGTCTGAGTTTAGGTATAAGGTTGAGAAATTGTAGTTGTAATCTTAGCCAGACTCAACGCTGCAAATGTCAACAAGGGATCAACGTGAAATGATGGCATGTCATGATAAATTTGGTTCGGAGCCAAAATAAATTATATATTTTTTTTGGGTCCGGTCCAAATTTATCATGAATCATAGATATAAGAATTATATAAATATAAAATTATATATATATATATATATATATATATACTTGCAGTCAGATACATGGTATACGTTACTCGATTTCTAAATATATACACACACACATATATATATATATATATATATATATATATATATATATATATATATATATTATATATATATATATATATATATATATATTATATATATATATATATATATATAATATATATAATATATATATATCGCTTGCTGCGCACCTATATTGAGATGATGTAGGAATCCACGTTGTAACCAGCAGAATTGAAGATATGGTGGTAACGGAATTAACTGGATTCAACACATTCTATTTATGACACATATTCTGCATGATGCTTTAGAAATCGAGTAACGTATACCACGTATCTGACTGCAAGTTTTCATAACTCTCTCCCACCATTTCATCTTTCTGAACTACGGCTCTCTCCCACCGTCTTAAGTTACAGCAACCACGACCCTCTCCCACCCTTCTCCTTGTTCAACCATGACTCTTTCCCACCGTCTCTCCTTACTCAACCACTACACTCTTCCACCGTTTCTCTCTCTCCAAGCTCAACCACGACACTCTCGCACCATCTGTCTTTCTCAGATACGCACACACACACACACACACACACACACACACACAGACACACACACACACACACACACACACACACACACACACACACACACACACACACACACACACACACACACACACACACACACACACACAACACACACACACACACACACACACACACAGTTCTTTATTTGGACTATACACGTCACTCAACAAATGAGTATGTACAAGTGTACTAGAGACTAGAACACGTTAAAAGACGTTGCTAAATTAAACAAATCATAATAAATAAATATCAAAATATGGTGTTCATACAAAGCCTATTATTCGCGACAACCCGCTTCTCGGTGTTTTACATAACATTGAAATGCATTGCTACTCCTACTAGCTACGTCCTATAGTAAACAATTATATATAACAGTGGCGATGACAGACAAAAGGGAAACCTAAACATTATTAAATGAACTCCTTTCGTCTTCGCTACTCGACCGTAGCCCCACGTCGGCCACGTAGCCGTGGTGGCCACCGGATGACATCGGATCACATTAACTCTCAATGCGATATAAATCAGAACAAACAAACAAGACAAAATCGCGATGCAACCAGGATGTCTCGATGAAAAGACAACCATTTCATACACAATGATGGCTATGTTGACTGCCTGCCGTGCGTTACGAACGAGACAATGTTATTAAAACTGCCGCTGATGGCCCTTCAATGTAACATGGATTGATATTACGTATCTGTATCGATGATAAATTGGCGACATGAAAAGCGGTTTTTGACATCGTGACGTGGGCGACTATGAACGTTATCAAACGTGTTCCCTTCGCCTCGTTGCATGCGCTCGTACACTGGAATTAATTCATATGTAAGGTATATTGTAATCGTTGTTCAACAATTATCCGAACCTCGTAAGTTATGACATTGAACCCTTATAAATTACGTAACGAATTACGCGCACATGTAATTAAATAAAATATTTGTTGTTACCTTGATATTTCGACACAGTGCTCAGATTTAAAAAATGTGGCCAAATAATATTTAATGCAATTTTTTTTAAGGAATATAGTTTTATATTGTCTCGTTGTAGTGATCTTGTTGTCAATAAACACTCTTTGTTATTTGGCGATATTACTGGTAACATTCTAACATAACTCACCAAAGCCCACCACCCTCGACACGTTACACATTGCATCCAATGATCCATCCAGCGTCACGTATTGTTTAACGGTGAAACGCCTTGCAACAGGACCTGACTTTGGATGAGTGAAATGGTGAGTGGGTGAGTGAGTGAGTGAGTGAGTGAATGAGTGAGTGAGTGAGTTAGTGAGTTAGTGAGTTAGTGAGAAAGCGAATGGGTGAGAGAGTGAGTGAGTGAGTGAGTGAGTGAGTGAGTGAGTGAGTGAGTGAGGGAGGGAGGGAGGGGAGGGGAGGGAATCAGTGAGTCAATGAGTGAGAGATCGGCATAGTGAGTGAGTGAGTGAGTGAGTGAGTGAGTGAGGGAGGGAGGGAGGGAGGGAGGAGGGAGGGGGGAGGGAGGGAGGGAGGGAGGGAGGGAGGAGGGAGGGGAGGGAGGGAGGAGGGAGGGAGTGAAGGAGTCCAGTGATTCAGTAAGTGAGAGATCGACTTAGTGAGTGAGTGATTGATTGAATGGGTGGGTGAGTGAGTGAGTGAGTGAGTGAGTGAGTGAGTGAGTGAGTGATTTGACACTGTTTTTAGTCTTGGCGTCATTCCCTCTTTTCTCACCCATTAGGGTTGCTGGCCGGGGAAGGCCCCATCTAAAGTTGCTGGCATTGGTCATTCCATATTCAGGGGACCCCACGGGAAGTTGATGACACAGTTTTTATCCTTCGCATCATTCATTAAATAAGTGCCCGTTTTCTCACCTTTTGGGTAAGCCTAGGCTCCAAGTAAACTTGCAGGGATTGGTAATTTAATACTAAGTTTTTACATTGTGTTTAGCTCTGGCCTCCCACTCTATGAGCCGACTAAAGCAGGTTTCGAGATCGACTTAATTTGAAAACATACATTACCCACCGTCCTGATTAAGTCAGATTTTAACGGAATTGAATAATTACTGACTGATTGCAGTTTCCTTGTTTAAAGCACTCAATTATGTATGTACACTGCATGTGTTATATTGGAAATAAATAATATGATTATTATTATTTATGTTTATTATTATTATATTGTATTATTAGTATACAATAGGAAGACTGGATAACAAAAGACACTCCCTGGCAATGTTAGGAAAGGTCGAATATTTCACGTCCAGACATGTCCTGTTTGTGTTTAGCTCTGGCCTCCCACTCTATAAGCCGACTATATCAGTTTTCGAGATCGACTTAATTTGAAAACATACATTACCCACCGTCCTGATTAAGTCTGAATAATTACTAACTGATTGCAATTTCCTTGTTTAAAGCACACAATTATGTGTGTACACTACATGTGTTATATTGGAAATAAATAATATGATTATTATTATTATTATTATTATTATTTATGTTTATTATTATTATAGTTGTATTATTGTTGTTATTATTATTATTATTATTATTATTATTATTATACCATAGGAAGGCTGTATCTCTCAACACAAGACACTCCCTGGCAATGTTGGGAGAGGTCGAATATTTCACGTCCAGACATGTCCCGTACCTGTAGATTTCAATGTGTTTGGTGTCTCTATCAATTACAGACCTATTCTCACGAAACCGTCTTCACTGTAATTAACTAAAAGCTCAATATCATAAATTCGCGATCACAATCGGTCATACACCGGTTACCCTTAGACGCCATATGCTCTTTAATAATAAATCAGAACTAATGAGGTTTGTGCATCGACTGATTACACGTGTCTGGTTGTCGCACAAATACACAAAGAAGAAGGCGCGGTTGTGGAAGCGAGCATTTATTCTCCGAAAAGGCTACGACAAAGAATATAATTAAATACTGTTATCACAACACTTTTAACTAAATCTTTCAAGTCTATAGACATACATTAGCCGCAACCGTAATAAAATCAGACCTTGGCGCATGAGTGATGTATACTATGCCAGCCATACTGACTTATACAAGTTCTGGACCAGGCAATACAAATAAAGCGTAAACGCAACGTGAGATAAACGAAATAGCAAAAATTTCGAAACAATAATTGTCATAGTTGGCCTATTCGTTGACGTTGTTGACACGATGATTTGTTAAAAATGGATGCAGCTTCACATCAACTTGACTCTATGTGGTTATGTTCACATCAGTGACTCACAACAACTTTACTCTACACTAGGGTGGTTATGTTCACATCAGTGACTCACAACAACTTGACTCCACACTGGGGTGGTTATGTTCACATCAGTGACTCACAACAACTTGACTCCACACTGGGGTGGTTATGTTCACATCAGTGACTTACAACAACTTGACTCCACACTGGGGTTGTTATGTTCACATCAGTGACTCACAAGCAGTGAACACTACATTCGTTTTCAAACACAGCCACTATGGACACAACAAAATTCCTCAAACAGTAGTTTAGTAACTGCAACTAGCAACATGTCTAGCAGTGATGCCCTCTAACGATTAAATACAACATCCGCACTAGTTAGTCAAAATCAAAGGCCTTCCGCATGTTTTTATTCCCAGCCCTGGGAAAGCACATCTATCATTAGTTTATTTATACAACAATGTTTCTGACCTGTGTTTGTGCGTGCGTGCGTGCGTACGTGCGCGTGTGGAGAGAGATTTACACAAGCATAAAAAACATTTGCATATCAATGACCGTCAAACGTTTGCATTTGAATACTATCCTGGAAAATGGCATTTGCATTTGAATAAACTGAAACATTTGCATTTACATTCACATGCGCTAACATGCATTAAATTTAGTTAACAAACCATAATTATGACACACATTTGTAGTAATCGTATTACATGATTTCAATATAATACATACGTTGTTAGACCACCGTATATATTTAAAAAATATATGTTGCTACAACGTCACATCACAATCCTGTTGGGTAAAATCAGAAATGTCCGTTTTCGTTGCTGTCGACACGTATTTTCCCGTCCCTTTGTCGTTTGCTCGTGCTCGATTTCTGCGTATCGACGGAGGTCCTCCAAGCACGAACGTGTCTCTTCTGTTTCTCTGTCCCGTCCTCTTTGTTTCTTTCAAACGGAAGCGTGGATTTACTGCGGTTGGCTTAAACAGATAAAGTAATGACATATCAATTATTAGTAAATAGTCAGACGTCTTTGTAAACTGTTGATATGAAACAATACATGTCTCCAAATGGGATATAGATATGTGTTTTGTAAATATGCTTGCTCCAAGAACGCTGGTCTGTTTCCTATTTTGGTACTTTCTTTGATATAATTAGTGCATTTGACTGTTTTAATTAGAATGACTCCCACATATACAGGAGTTTCAGGAGTTTCACTCGTTTTAGTTTTATTAGTTTTTGCAAGCTACGTGCAATTATTATTTGGTCGAAATGAGACTTGAAAGTAAATATCGGAATGTAATTGGTCCATTGTTGCCTTCACTCCCGTCTATTTCGTTTACCGGCATACACGGTTACAGTTGGAGTCTACTTTCTTCTGTCGCATGATCGTCAAGAGTTTTTGCTGACGTCGTGCCCTTCTATTACTCCCATCAACACAAAGACTACCAAACGCTTCTTCAAATTGGTTGTTTAAGTTAGGGGGGTGGTTCATCATTCTGTCAAAATCGGCGTCGTTGACCCCAAGTTGAAGGCGCAATTCGTTCCAGTTTGCCTCCTGTATCATGCCCAGTGTTACATTATCTTCATTGGCCAGAAGAACAAGTCCGGCTACATTCGCCGGATCGTCAAGGTAGTAATGATGCATACATTTAATAGTGACTTTACTAGGAACCACCTCTGTCGCAAATGTACGCAGTTTCTCAGCACAAAGGTGTTCTCTTTCCGAGCATGGCGTATTGGTTATGTACAGCTGAATATTATTGGCTGCCTTCAGCTGTTTATTGAATGCTTCATCTTCCAAAAAATATGTGTAAAACTGCTCCTCCGTATGTTTGCCTTTAGCCTCATTCTCAAAGAGTTTGATTCTATTGTTTCCACCCTGATCTTGTGCGATGCACAGCAGTACTGTCTCATGTCGTTCGATAGCCGACTTCGTCAATCTTCTTAAGTATGCAATGTTATCCATCTCAGGTATAACAAATTGCATTTCTCCTGTCAGACTATCGAACTGGTTCTGGCGCTGCTACACGATTGAGCACAACCACGTGGATCAACTCATTTACATATGCCGACGGCGAATAAATCGATATTGGCTACGTCATCCCCCATATCAGGCATTCTAAACAACTGCGACACGTGACCATCTAATCGTATAATCTGTCTATGTTGAGATTATATCGTGCAGCTTGCATACAAATCAATAGCTGTAGCCGAGGTTAGTATTGCAAACAACTATGCGAACAAGTGTATAAAGCTACTGTTGGGTACGCCTCGAATGCCTTATTTGGCTGGTGTTCCCAGGAACCCCGACACTAGGCCAGGTCGAGTTGCTTAATCGCTAGAAGGAACAACAGAAGCAGCAGCGAAATCAGGATAATCGTACAGAGAAAGCAACTTTGGAGCTAAATGCTAAACTCACATCCTGTCAAATATTAGACAGACGCTAGCCATAGCGGTATGGGTGCTACGTTGTAAATACAAGGGTGGGTTGAGGAAAGTTATTGCGAGGTTTGCGGCCCACCGAGCGAATCATATACATCTACAGAACGATGACGATAGAAAGTTTAGCTCTGATGTGAATCAATGCATGGTTGCAAAAAGGTTACGGAATTATCTAGAAAAAGAACACCGCGACTCGTGTTACCCCACTGATGGAGACATCAAGTATCTACCAGTGTTGTTGAACATTCAGTATTTCTTGCATTTCTAACAGTTTTCTTTATTTCAGATTTTAAAAAAGATCAATATCACCTTCTCTGAAATATCTTCATATTCAAACTACATCTTGTACAAGTAACATTCATCGCATGGACATCAACACGTATTAATAATGCTGATATGTATTCTATCTTTTTCATTGCAAAGGTGTTTATTCTACTAATTCATATAATGAAACATTTTACATTAAAGATGGACTTGGCTATTATAACAGCTATGTGACTTTAACGTTACCAACTCAATCAATTAGAGGTGACCTCTTTTTAGGTAAATCGTCTCAAAATATGTTTTACTGGGGAAGGAGGGGTCGTCGTGGTCGGCCGGATTCTCTGTACAGAGGAGGCAAGCACGAGCAAACACAGCAAACGACGCGTAAAAAAGCGTCATCGCCAGCCATTTTCCAAATAAGACGGAAGATGATGCATGACCATATATTCCGTACCATAGATGTAAATAGACTGGTCTTGCATGTTTGTCCTCATATTTGCGGCAATACTAAGCACCATGCTGTATTAACGTTCCAGGTAGGATAAGGCTGCTGTGATGCAGATTTAGTTAACAATATGTTCCGCCATCTCCTGCCTATCGATGATTGCAGCTTAGCTCAGGCATATTCACCAGGGCTGTGTGGTATTACTGCCTAGTGCAAGGGAAATGACATTCTCAGCGGAGCTAGGGAGTGTCACTTTTGACCAACGCCAAGTAAATAAAAAAACACTGCTATGCCAACATTTCAAATGATTTTTATTCCATAGAAAACGATTTAATAATCGTTTGTTTTAGAACACGGTCTGGTCTGTGTAACTAGAAGTCGAATAGGAGAGACTAGGGAGTAGTGGGCCACAGGGAAGAGTGGGCCACAGGGAGGGTTGGGCCGCAGTGAGGAGTGGGCTCCAGGGAGGAGTGGGCCACAGGGAGGAATGGGCCACAGGGAGGGTTGGGCCACTCGGAGGGGTGGGCTACAGTGAGAAGTGGGCCACAGGGAGGAGTGGGCCACTTGAAAGAGAGGGCTACAGTGAGGAGTGGGCCACATGGAGAAATGGGGCCACAGGGAGGAGTGGGCCACTGGGAGGAGTGGGTCACAGGGAGCAGTGAGCTATTTAACTTTTCTCCACAGGTAACTGTTGGGAATCCACAAAGTATACGTCACATTAATCAGTGGGTCCACCCCCACATTATGCACCTATCGTGGAAATCCGCAGAGCGGAGGAATTACTTGAAATGTGAATGAACGCCATATTTTGAGGTGGAACGTAAATTCTCACATGAACTTTCTGATGTGATTATTCTTTAATATAGCGACCAAAGGTCTAGACACAGTAAATGGCTTGCTTTTATAACCAAGTATAATGACATGTTTTCACGTTAGAAGCAGTTGTTAGATTTCATCTAGAAAAGCAGTTCAACGTGGATTATCACAAACACCCAATAGATCAGAGGGAGCACTGAGCCAATGGCCCACTCATCCCTGAACAATCACAATTTGTCAATATTTAAATGACTGCAGTAAAAGCCATGAATTACTTAAATTGTGTGTTGTTTCTCTATAGAATTATTATAGTAATCCCTGCACTTCGTTCAGTGGCGTATTTAGGGCGGCATTGCGCCATCAGCCCCTTTGGGTTTAATCTGTCAACCGTATTTAACCTGTTGCGATGCTACATTGTAACATGGTAAACTAATGGGTGATTAAGTTGCCCCCCCCCGCCCCGTTCCTCTTTGTCCCCTCTCTCTTTGAAATTGTAAGAAAAGCGGCAACGAAATTAGGCATTCTACATTTATTGTCGGTCAGCCTGATAACGCTATGTAAAACAGCAAAGCGACATTGTTTGGAGGCAACACGCATGACACCAAATTATTAGTTTTGACAATGCGAGGATGTTTTCCAAGGTGGCAGACAGCATCCATCATGATCTGAGAACTGATTCATCTCCAAAACTTGCCCAGAAAGAATAACACGGTTGAGTAAGGAGAGGTGGTGGGACAAAGTCGTGGTGTAGTAAGGAGAGGTAGTGGGAGAGAATCTTGGTTGAGTAAGGAGATACGGTTGGAGAGAATCGTGGTTGAGCAAGGAGAGACGATGGGAGAGAGTCGTTGTTGAGTAAGGGGAGACGGTGGGAGAGAGTCGTGGTGTAATAGGAGAGTTGGTGGGAGATAATCTTGGTTGAGTAAGGAGAGATGGTGTAAGAAAGTCGTGGTTGAGTAAGGAGAGATGATGGGAGAGAGTGGTGGTTGAGTAAGGAGAGGTGGTAGGAGAGAGTCGTGGTTGAGTAAAGAGAGACGGTGGGAGAGAATCGTGGTTGAGTAAGGAGAGACTATAGGCGAGTCGTGTGTTTGAGTAAGGGGAGACGGTAGGAGAGAGCCGTGGTTCAGTAAGTAGAGACGATGGTAGATAGTCGTGGTTGGGTAAGGAGAGACGACGGGAGAGACTGCCACCTTGAGAGCAGCTAAGTTATTTCTGGACTCTGGGGCAATGCTCATGGTGGGCAGAGACCTGTATTTTCCATTTACAGTGATGCAGTGAACAGAAAATGACCCAGCATCTTGCTTCTTGGACACATCGTTAGAATAAGTCACCACAACCTGATCATCAGACCCAGAGTTCATGATCTGCTTGACAATTCTGTCTAATGCCAGTGCTTCGATGCTCTTGCCTGCTTATCGGACACTGCTGTATTCAGGCAGGGTGTCCAAATCAATAATCTCTGGCTGGTCATGATGCTTCCAACTTCTTCCGAACATGTTGTTCCCAACTGTGATGACAGCTGCTGCAGCCTGGGGCTCAGATAAGTGGTAACAGCTCTTTAGCTTGTCAACTGTCTCATAGAACTCGGGTCACACTTACCTGATGCTCTCGCAGACATGCTGATATTTGGAGACCGGCTCATTTCCTGGTTGAATAAGTGTAGCCATAGACGACAGGCGCCGCTTCTTCCCCTGGATCTCAGCTCTGGTGGAAGTAGGATCATCACCCTCATTACTGGAACTCCCAGAACATGTTTGATCTGTGTCCATATACTCATCACCATCCTCTGATTGCTCACTGTCCTCATATGTAGTAGCTAGTTTGCTCAGTTCTCTCTCCTTTTCTGCATCTTCTCTCATTTTTTGAGGCATTGCAAATCCCGACTCCTGCATTCCATTGTTTTAATCCACTTTCGATCAACAAAGTCTTCGCAGTACATCTTTGTTTGAGTCCTCTGATCGTCAAGAAATGCCCGCTCCATGTCATTCATTTTCACCCCGTGTTTCAGTTCCAGATGCTTGCGTACTACGTGGTCATGGCAGAAGGTACCCAACACCTGTTTTACCATTTTGTTGAAAGTTTCCAGTCTCTTGAGGAAACTGTAATTTTTTCTCTGTTTCCGAGTCTGTATCAGAATCACAAAGTCCCCATATAGCTTCAAGATGTGCTTCTTAATGTTATCAAACTGCCGCCGGTAACATGAATGAACACCTCGAGACGTTACATATCGCATCCCTCGATCCATCCAGCGTCGCGTAAGATTTAATGCTAAAACACCTTGTAACAGGACCTGACTTTGGATTAGTGAACGGGTGAGTGGGTGAGAGAGTGAGTGAGTGAGTGAGTGAGTGAGTGAGTGAGTTAATTTGACGCCCTTTAATGATGTATATATACAGTCTTGCTCATTGAAATACGACCACACCTGTTTTTATTCAGGAAAATGATGAGTAAGCTTTTAAAACATAAGTAATTACTTTGGGTCTCACATACTTTGAAGAGTAAAAACAGACAAGTGGTGAATTGTAAGAGGAAAGAAGCTGCATCAGCATTTGCAGCCGTAACCTTTGTATCTGACGACAGATTCGATACGTATGTTTGAAATAAGCAGTCACCCGATCACTTAGTTACCCACTGACTCACTCATTCACGGATTCAATCAACCACTCATTCATTCATTAATTCTCTCTCTCCGTGATTCCTCCCATCGTCACTCCCTCCCACTACCACTGCCACCATCACTGTTTCCCATCGTCACTCCCTCCCATTACCACTTCCACCATCACTGTTTCCCATTTAAGCCTGGTTACAACGAAATGTGACTATAATGGCGATATTATTTTAAGGTACCGGAATTAACAGAAACTGTTAAGTTTCTGTCGGTAGAAGTTGTATGTATGTATGAATGTATGTATGTATGTATGTATGTATGTATGTATGTATGTATGTATGTATGTATGTATGTATATATATATATACAGAAACATAACTATATATATATATATATATATATATATATATATATATATATATATATATATATATATATATATATATATATATATATATATATATATATATATATATATATATATATATATATATATATATATATATATATATATATTTATATATATATATACCTATATACATTAGGAAGGATCTCTTAGCAGAAGAAACTTCTGGCAATGCTAACAGGTCGAACGATCCACGTTCAGACATGTCAATTATATAATGAATGTGTTTGATGCCTATTTCAAAGAAAATCCTTTTAATCTGAAACCGTCGTCACTACAATTATAGAACAAAAAGAACAAATGACACTCGGTCATAGACCGGTTGCCCTTAGTAACCGCACGCACTGTAATCAACAGCTCAGTACGTCGGCTTACTACGTGTTTGGTTGGACACAAATACACCAAGAGGAAGGAGCGGTCGTGGCAGTGAGTTGAGCTGTATTGACAATCTGAAAAAGCTAACGCGAAGTATGTACATAGATTAATAACATGACATGACGTTTTAATTATATGACATGATAGTGTATTTGTTTAGTGTGAAGACATAGATCAGACGCCGTCCCAATAAAGACCGGTTGGCCTTACAAACCACACGCACTTTAATACTCAACAGCTGGGTACGTCGGCTTACTACGTGTTTGTATATAAGTTTGAATACATAGATTAGACGCCGTCGTAATAAAATCGATCAAATTTTGACGCCCTTGAAATCTTTATATAACCCTGGTTTATGCGAGTTCCGACGTAATATCACCAATAATGTACAACTGTTGTTTTCACGAAGTGAAACACGTCTAGCGTTGCTGACAATTGTACGTAATTATTGTTCTATTGTTCTGAGATACGTAATTTACGTCAAACGTCCACGTCAACAACTACTTTATTTTAAAGATAGATGATGAAAACGTTATATCTACCAGGTGTACCTCTCACGTGTGTGTGTGTGTGTGTGCGTGCGTGCGTGCGTGCGTGCGTGCGTTCGTGCGTGCGTGTGTGTGTAGACATATTATGGAACACTCCTGTTTGTCATGTCATTATCATTTGTTTGACAGTCAAGTCAAAACAATGCCCTGCCCATAATATTAGCTGAAAACCAGTCACATAATTTAATCTTAAGTCAATTTTGACACTTTATAAATCATGGATCATATACACTAGATTTCCAGAGCATTGCGAACCAATGAAGCCTGCTTACTGTCTCTTTGAATATACCAATGACTTTATTTTCAAATTAATATTTATATAATTGCTTGATTTTTAACCAAACATGGCGTAATTTTGTCAGAATTAATTCTCACGGCGATATAAATCAAAAGCTTCCACTAACAACCTCGCGATGCAGCCAGAATATCTCGGTGAAAAGACAACCATTTCATACACAATGGTGGCTGTGTTGACTGCCTGTCGTGCGTTTACGAACGAGGCAATGTTATCAAACTGCCGCCGGTGGCCCTTCAGGGTAACATGAATTACATATATTACGTATCGGTTAGACGATGATAGATTGGCGACATGAAACGCGATCGTTAGTGCTTGAAGATCGTTATGAAATATGTTCCTTTCGCATCGCTGTATACACTCGAACAATTGGTTCATATATAAGGTATTCTGTAATGGTTAAGTGCCGTTCACCAATTATCCTATCCACGTTATGAAACTGATCCATTATAAATTACGTAACGAATTACGTACACATGCTATTAATTAAAACGTGTCGTTTTCTTGATATTCCGGCACATTGCTCAAATGTGGATAAATAATACTTAACAAAATGTGTGTTCAGGAATATAGTTTAATGTTGTCTCGCTGTAGTGACCTTGTTTTTAATAAACTCTCTTTGTTATTTGGACGGTATTGCTGGTACGTTCTAAATAAAAAATATCGCACTGCTTTGGAAATATCACCTGACGCTCAACCAAACCCCACCACCCCTTGAGACGTTACATATCGCATCCCATAATCCATCCAGCGTCACGTAATGCTTAACCCTGAAACGCCTTGCAATAGGACCATGATGAGTGAGACGGTGAGTGAGTGAGTGAGTGAGTGAGTGAGTGAGTGAGTGAGTGAGTGAGGGAGGGAGGGAGGGAGGGAGGGAGGGAGGGAGGGAGGGATTTTGACGCCTTTTGATAATTTATATATACAGTTTCGTTCATTGGGGTACGACCACCTCTGATTCATTCAGGAAAATGATGAGTAAGTTTTTAAAACAGAAGAAATTATGTTGTGTCTCACCTACTTTGAAGAGTAAACACAGACACGTGGTAAATTGTAAGAGGAAATACGCTGCTTCAGTATTTGTAGCCGTAACCGTTGTTCCTGATGACTGATTCGATACGTAGTGTTATGCTTGAAGTAAAAATGCATTCAGTCACTCACTCATTCACTCAATCAATCACTCACTCACTAACCTACCCATGTAAAATTGTTGGCATTGGTCATTCCTTACTCGGGGAACCCCAAGTTAAAGTTAAAGTTGAAACACCTTGTAACAACGCTTAACCTGGTGATTGAGAGGGTGGGCGAGTAAGTGAGTGAGTGAGTGAGTGAGTAACAGAGAGAGAGAGGGGGGGAGTGGGAGAGAGATAAATAGAGAGTAATAGTGGTATTAGTAGTAGTATTAGTAGTAGTCGTAGTAGTAGTAGTATTAGTAGTAGTTGTAGTAGTAGTAGTAATAGTAGTAGTAGTAGTAGTAGTAGTAGTAGTAGTAGTAGTAGTAGTAGTAGTAGTAGTAGTAGTAGTAGTAGTAGTAGTAGTAGTAGTAGTAGTAGTAGTAGTAGTAGTAGTAGTAGTAGTAGTAGTAGTAGTAGTAATAGTAGGAGCAAAATACAAATCCTTCAACAATTGTACGTAATTGTTGACAAAGCGTTGCACTTGAACGTAATAACTCAACTTAAACAATAACAGTGAGTATTAATCACCTTGGATAAAAACTGTTCAAATATTTTATTTTAAAGTGGTCTTTCTAACGTATGGCACTTTCCTAATGTTATCAATCACTAATGGCTAAATAATTGTCTTAAAATCAGACTTCATGACGAATATATTCAAACATGGTCTCAAATGTTTTTCAAAATGATAAATGTGTTACCTATAGAATATTTAAAGAAGTATTCGAGTTTGAACCCTACTTGACATTGTTACCGGAGATGTTAAGAATTATTTTTACTCAACTTAGGCCGGGTAACAGAAAGTTGCCTATTGCAACAGGCAGATGGTTCAATATTGATAGAAATGAAAGGTATTGTACTTTGTGTAATAGAAACGAGATTGGGGATGAATTTCATTTATTGTTTCAATGTGGCACTTTAAGAGAACAAAGAAATATATTTCTGCCTAGATATTTTATTAATCACTCTAATACTATCAAGTTATATGTGTTGTTTGACATTCACAGTTTAAATGAACTAGTAAGAATTTGTAAATTGAGCAAGATCATAATTGGTAAGTTTAACTAACTTTAACTGTTCTTATTACTTTTAAATGTTACGAGTACTTACAAATATTCTGGGTATCGTATATTTATCTGATGCACCATTGAATGGTTTCATAGAATAAAACTTGACTTGAATATAAAGGGCAATATCGTTGTTTGTAGGAAGGATGATAGCGGGGTGAATTTTGAAAAAAATAAACTGAGACAACCCGACCTTGGGTCGTAGATGACCCGACCGTGTGGTCGTAGATAACCCGACCGTGGGGTCGTAGATAACCCGACCGTGGGGTCGTAGACGAATCCCTGAAAGTTTGGCGCCAGATAGCCAAAGTTTCTAGGAGGAGTATCATAACATACATACAAACATACTCACGGTGGATTATAATAAGGTTAGTGTTATTATTATTAGTTTAAGCATTAGGAAGGATGTCTCAACAGAAGACACTCCCTGGCAATGTTAACAGGTCGAACGATCCACGTTCAGACATGTCAGATATAATGAATGTGTTTGATGTCTATATCAAAGACAATCCTTTTATTCTGAAACCGTCGTCACTACAATTATAGAACAAAAAGAACAAATGACACTCGGCAGACCGGTTGCCCTTAGTAACGGCAAACACTGTAATCAACAGCTCGGTACGTCGGCTTACTACGTGTTTGGTTGGACACAAATACACCAAGAGGAAGGAGCGGTCGTGGCAGTGAGTTGCTGTAAGGCTAACGCGAAGTATGTGATCACATAGATTAACAACATGACATGACGTTTTAATTATATGACATGATAGTGTATTTGTTTAGTGTGAAGACATAGATCAGACGCCGACCCAATAAAGACCGGTTGGCTTTACAAACCACACGCACTTTAATACTCAACAGCTGGGTACGTCGGCTTACTACGTGTTTGTATGTAAGTCTGAATACATAGATTAGACGCCGTCGTAATAAAATCTATCAGGTTTTGACGCCTTGAATATTATAAGCCTCCCTGGTTTATGCGACTTCCGACGTAATACCCCAATCACCAATAATGTACAACTGCTGTTTTCACGAAGCGAAACACGTCTAGCGTTGCTAACGTGTGTACGTAATTATTGTTCTATTGTTCTGAGATACGTAATTTACGTCAAACGTCCACGTCCACAACTACTTTATTTTAAAGATAGATGATGAAAACGTTATATCTACCACGTGTTCCTCTCACTTGAAGATATCTATTGTTTCAGTATGTTATCTCCAAAGTTGTGTTTACCGATGGTATATGTGTGATTGCTGTTTGTATATTTTTGAAGCCGTGAGCAGCCAACTGCGGACACCGGGGTGAGGGCGAAATGATGGACCGAACACGACCATGAGCAGTCACGCCACTCAGTAGGCCTCTCGCATGGCGAACACGAGCGTTCAGGGAAGGAAGGGCCGGCGTAGTCGGTCTGGTTCTGTAGCTAGATCCAACAAACAAACGTATCTCATTTACAACGGCAGTTCGGTCGACTGCACACCAGACGGTTGTTCAACGACAGCGACCACAAACAAAGACCGTCTATAGCCATGTACACGTTTACAGCTGAGTGAACTATGGCAACGTAAGGTGAACGAAATTGCCAAAGCTTTGAAACGGAGAGGATTCGAACCCGGGTTCTCTCGACTGAGAGTCCGGCGGTCTAACCGCTGCGCCACCACTCCCACGGTTTGTACTTGCTGTGTTTCGGTTTTACTGTTATCAATAATATCTGAATTTGAAGTGAAGGGACTACCTTTGACAGTTTAAACTGGTTTGAAGATTATTTTTATTCAAGGGGGAACAATTGTGGTCGTTAAATTCGGTCCGGGCGGACCGGCCAAAACTTGTCCGCCAGATCGATTTTGTTGGCCAAAAACATACCCGCCTGGACCGACTTTGCAGCCAAAGCTTGTCTGGTGGGCTAGTTTTTTTCCAAGGGGACCAGTTTTGGCTGCCAAATTCGGTCCGGACGGATACATCTTGATCGCCAAAATTGATCCGCCTGATCGATTTTGGTGGGGACCAATTTTAGCGTGACATACCCTTTCACATCTTCTGGTATATGCGTCGTGCTGGTACTGAAGGTCATTAGACAAACATACATGCACACATACATACATACATACATACATACATACATACATACATACATACATACATACATACATACATACATACATACAGACAGACAGACAGACAGACATACAGACAGACACACATGTTCTTTATTTGGACCATACATGTCACTCAACAAATGAGTGTGTACAAGTGTACACATAAAACTACAACACAAATATCAAATAAGGGGCCAGGAGACTTCCTTTAAGGCTAAGAACTAGCCGCTCTCACAGGAGCCACCCTATGTACAGTTAAACGTTCGCACTAGTAATTTGACACTGTTTTTTTTTCTTGGCGTCATTCCTTCTTTTCTCACCTTTGGGGGTTGCTGCAGGGGAAGGTCCCATCTAAAGTTGCTGGCATTGGTCATTCCATATTCAGGGGACCCCACGGGAATAGTTGACACGGTTTTTATCCTTCGAATCATTCCATTAAATAACTGCCCGTTTTCTCACCTTTTGGGTAAGTCTAGGTCCCACGTAAAATTGCAAGGATTGGTAATTCAATATTTAGGTTTTACATTGTGTTTAGCTCTGGCCGCCCACTCTATGAGCCGACTAAAGCGGTTTTCGAGATCGACTTAATTTGAAAACATACATTACCCACCGTCCTGATTAAGTCAGATTTTAACGGAATTGAATAATTAACTGATTGCAGTTTCCTCGTTTAAAACACACAATTATGTATGCACACAGCATGTGTTATATTGGAAATAAGTAATATGATTATTAATATTTATGTTTATTATTATTATATTTGTATTATTATTATTATACAATAGGAAGACTGGATCTCTCAACACAAGACACTCCCTGGCAATGTTGGGAGAGGTCGAATATTTCACGTCCAGACATGTCCTGTACCTGTAGATTTCAATGTGTTTCGTGTCTATATCAATTACAGACCTATTCTCACGAAACCGTCGTCACTGTAATTAACTAAAAGCTCAATATAATAAATTCGCGATCACAATCAGTCTTACATCGGCTACCCTTAGACATCATATGCTCTTTAATAATGAATCAGAACTAATGAGGTTGGTGCATCGACCGATTACACGTGTCTGGCTGCCACACAAATACACCAAGAAGAAGGCGCGGTTGTGGAAGCGAGCATTTATTCTCCGAAAAGGCTACGACAAAGAATATAATTAAATACTGTTATCACAACACTTTAACTAGATCTTTCATGACTAAAGACATACATTAGCCGCAACCGTAACAAAATCAGACCTTGGCGCATGAATAATGTATATTATGCAAGCCATACTGACTTTTACAAGTTCTGGACAAGGCAATTGAAATAAAACGCAAAAGCAACGTGAGATAAACGAAATAGCAAAAATTTTGAAACAATAATTGTCAAAGTAGGCCTATTCGTTGACGTTATTGACACGATGAATAATTTTGTTAAATATTTTCGCTCTCGTGGATGCAGCTGCACATCAACTTGACTCTACACTAGGGTGATTATGTTCACATCAGTGACTCACAACAACGTGACTCCACACTGGGGTAATTATGTTCACATCAGTGACTCACAACAATTTGACTCCACACTGGGTTGGTTATGTTCACATCAGTGACTCACAACAACTTGACTCCACACTGGGGTGGTTATGTTCACATCAGTGACTCACAACAACTTTACTCCACACTGGGGTGGTTATGTTCACATCAGTGACTCACAACAACTTGACTCCACACTGGGGTGGTTATGTTCACATCAGTGACTCACAACAACTTGACTCCACACTAGGTTGGTTATGTTCACATCAGTGACTCACAACAACTTGACTCCACACTGGGGTGGTTATGTTCACATCAGTGACTCACATGCAGTGAACACTATATGCTTTTTCAAACACAGCCACTATGGACACAAAAAATAAGACCAACAACAATTCCTCAAACAGTAGTTTAGTAACTGCGACTAGCAACATGTCTAGTAGTGATGCCCTCTGACGATGAAATACAACATCCGCACTAGTTAGTCAAAATCAAAGGCCTTCCGCATTTTTATTCCGAGCCCTGGGAACGCACATCTATCATTAGTTTATTTATACAACAATGTTTCTGACCTGTGTTTGTGCGTGCGTGCGTGCGTGCGTGCGTGCGCGTGCGCGTGTGGAGAGAGATTTACACAAGCATAACAAAAACATTTGCATTTGAATAAACTGAAACAGTTGCATTTACATTCAAATGCGCTAACATGCATTTAATTTAGTTAACAAACCTAATGTAAGCATTTTTTATAATTAAAATGTCATTTTTCCCAACAAAAGTGTAACGTATTATATAACCTTTCAAATACTGTGTACGTGTTAGACAGTGGGTGATTTATACTGCCGTTTAAAACCACGTCCGTGCAGCTTTGCTACCATATTCAAGCTATTGTGATATACAGCAACGGATCTAGGGGGTCTGAAGACCCCCCCCAGGCCACGGAGGGGGGGGGGTCTTAGGTTTGCTGGCGGGGTGGTCTCAGTCACTCGTGGTTAGCGACCCCTCCCCGCGAAAGATCTTGCTGGATATGCCCATGATTAGACCAATTAGCTGTTTAAGTCGAATGACTTCACGACGATGCCAAGATGCTTTGATCTGTCCGACTTCTATATCATTGCAAACCGTCTACCTTATAACTAGTGGCTCTAGCTGGCATGTACAATAGTCAAGTTAACTTTGTGTCCTTTGCAGTGGGTGTAGATGGCTCTAGCTGGCATGTACAATAGTCAAGTTAACTTTGTGTCCTTTGCAGTGGGTGTAGATGGCTCTAGCTGGCATGTACAATAGTCAAGTTAACTTTGTATCCTTTGCAGTGGATGTAGATAGCTCTAGCTGGCATGTACAATAGTCAAGTTAACTTTGTGTCCTTTGCAGTGGGTGTAGATGGCTCTAGCTGGCATGTACAATAGTCAAGTTAACTTTGTGTCCTTTGCGGTGGGTGTAGATGGCTCTAGCTGGCATGTACAATAGTCAAGTTAACTTTGTGTCGTTTGCAGTGGGTGCAGATGGCTCTAGCTGGCATGTACAATAGTCAAGTTAATTTTGTGTCCTTTGCAGTGGGTGTAGATGGCGTTGGGTAGACCCTGTTAGCTGTCTCATTCGTGTTTCCACTCCACGATGGATGCCGGCCAGATTACGAATAAACTATTCAGTTGATGGGGGTGGGTTTGATTTTTAAAATTTGTGTTTGCCATATTGAAGTGGAAACACGTTAGACCGGCTAGTACGCGCCTAGCTTGTAAACTTTTAAAACAAAAGGAATTATGTTGTGTCTCACCTACTTTGAAGAGTAAACACAGACACGTGGTAAATTGTAAGAGGAAATACGCTGCTTCAGTATTTGTAGCCGTAACCGTAGTTTCTGGTGACTGATTCGATACGTAGTGGTATGCTTGAAGTAAACAGTCACTCAGTCATTTAGTCATCCACTGACTCACTCATTCACCGATTTAATCACCCACTCATTCATTCACTCCCTCTGTCCTTGATTCCTCCCGCCACCATTCCCACCACCACTCCCTCACATCGGACCCCGAGGGAAGATGTGACACTGTTTTTAGTCTTGCCGTCATTCTTTCTTTTCTCATCCTGTGGGGGTTGCTGGCAGGTTAAGGCCCCGCCTAAAGTTGCTGGCATTGATCATTCCATACTCAGGGGACCCACGGTAACAGTTGACCCCGCTTTTTTCCCTTCGCATCATTCCATTAAAGAAGCGTCATTCCATTAAATAAGTGCCCCTTCTCTCACCTTTTGGGGAAAGTCCCATATAAAATTGCTGGGATTGGTCAATCAGTACTTAGGTTTGGCATTGTGTATAGCTCTGGGCTCCCAGTTTATAAACTGACTAAAGCAGTTTTCGAGATCGACTTAATTAGAAAACATATATAGACCCTATACTCACCGTCCTAATCAAGTCAGATTTTTAAGGAATTAAATAATTATCGATTGATTGCAGTTTCCTTCTTCAAAGCATACAATTATGTATGTACACTGCATGTGTTATATTGGAAATAAATAATATATTTATTACTATTGTGTTATTATTATTATTATTATTATTACTATTATTATTATTATTATTATTATTATTATTATTATTATACAGTAGGAAGACTGGATCTCTCAACACAAGACACTCCCTGGCAATGTTAGGAGAGGTCGAATATTTCACGTCCAGACATGTCCTGTACCTGTAGATTTCAATGTCTTTGGTGCCTGTATCAATTACAGACTTAGTCTCACGAAACCGTCGTCACTGTAATTAACTAAAAGCTCAATATTACACATTCGCGATCACAATCGGACATACACCGGTTAGTCTTTCTAACGTATGGCACTTTCCTAATCTCATCAATCACAAATGGCTAAATAATTGCCTTAAAATCAGACTTCATGACGAATAAACTCAAACATGGTCTCAAATGTTTTTCACAATGATAAATGTGTTACCTATAGAATATTTAAAGAAGTATTCGAGTTTGAACCCTACTTGACATTGTTACCGGAGATGTTAAGAATTATTTTTACTCAACTTAGGCCGGGTAACAGAAAGTTGCCTATTGCAACAGGCAGATGGTTCAATGTTGATATAAATGAAAGGTATTGTACTTTGTGTAATAGAAACGAGATTGGGGATGAATTTCATTTATTGTTTCAATGTGACACTTTAAAAGAACAAAGAAATATATTTCTGCCTATATATTTTATTAATCACGCTAATACTTTCAAGTTCTCTGTGTTGTTTGACATTCACTGTTTAAATGAACTAATAAGAATTTGTAAATTGAGCAAAATCATAATTGGTAAGTTTAACTAACTTTAACTGTTCTTATTACTTTAAAATGTTACGATGGTACTTACAAATATTCTGGGTATCGTATATTTATCTCATGCACCATTGAATGGTATCAGAGAATAAAACTTGACTTGACTATAAAGGGCAATATCATTGTTTGTAGAAAGGGTGATAGCGGGGTGAATTTTGAAAAAAATAAACTGAGACAACCCGACCGTGGGTCGTAGATGACCCGACCGCGGTGTCGTAGATGACCCGACCGTGGGATCGTAGATGACCCGACCGTGGGGTCGTAGATGACCCGACCGTGGGGTCGTAGATGACCCGACCGTGGGGTCGTAGATGACCCGACCGTGGGGTCGTAGATGAATCCCTGAAAGCTTGGCGCCAGATAGCCAAAGCGTCTAGGAGGAGTATCATAACATACAAACAAACATACTCACGGTGGATTATAATAAGGTTAGTGTTATTATTATTTTATGCATTAGGAAGGATGTCTCAACAGAAGACACTCCCTGGCAATGTTAACAGGTCGAACGATCCACGTTCAGACATGTCAGATATAATGAATGTGTTTGATGTCTATATCAAAGACAGTCCTTTTATTCTGAAACCGTCGTCACTACAATTACAGAACAAATGACACTCGGTCATAGACCGGTTGCCCTTAGTAACCGCACGCACTGTAATCAACAGCTCGGTACGTCGGCTTACTACGTGTTTGGTTGGACACAAATACACCAAGAGGAAGGAGCGGTCGTGGCAGTGAGTTGCTGTATTTACAATGTGAAAAGGCTAACGCGAAGTATGTGATCACATAGATTAATAACAAAACATGACGTTTTAATTATATGACATGATAGTGTATTTGTTTAGTGTGAAGACATAGATCAGACGCCGTCCCAATAAAGACCGGTTGGCCTTACAAACCACACGCACTTTAATACTCAACAGCTGGGTACGTCGGCTTACTGCGTGTTTGTATGTAAGTCTGAATACATAGATTAGACGCCGTCATAATAAAATCTATCAGGTTTTGACGCCCTTGAATATTATAAGCCTCCCTGGTTGATGCGAGTTCCGACATAATACCCCAATCACCAATAATGTACAACTACTGTTTTCACGAAGCGAAACACGTATAGCGTTGCTGACATGTGTACGTAATTATTGTTATATTGTTCTGAGATACGTAATTTACGTCAAACGTCCACGTCCACAACTACTTTATTTTAAAGATAGATGATGTTATATCTACCAAGTGTACCTCTCACTTGAAGATATCTATTATTTCAGTATGCTATCTCCAAAGTTGTGTTTACCGATGGTATATGTGTGATTGCTGTTTGTATATTTTTGAAGCCGTAAGCATCCAACTGCGGACACCGGCGTGAGGGCGAAATGATGGACCGAACATGATCATGAGCAGTCACGCCACTCAGTAGGCCTCTCGCATGGCGAACACGAGCGTTCAGGGAAGGAAGGGCCGGCGTAGTCGGTCTGGTTCTGTAGATAGATCAAACAAACAAACGTATCTCATTTACAACGGCAGTTCGGTCGACTACACACCAGACGGCTGTTCAACGACAGCGGCCACAGACAAAGACCGTCTATAGCCATGTACTCGTTTACAGCTGAGTGAACTGCGGCAACGTAAGGTGAACGAAATTGCGACAGCTTCGAAACGGAGATGATTCGAACCCGGGTTCTCTCGACTAAGAGTCCGACGGTCTAACCGCTGCGCCACCACTCCCACGGATTGTTCTTGTTCTGTTTCGGTTTTACTGTTATCAATAATATCTGAATTTGAAGTGAAGGGACTACCTTTGACAGTTTAAACTGGTTTGAAGATTATTTTTATTCAAGGGGGAACAATTGTGGTCGTTAAATTCGGTCCGGGCGGACCGGCCAAAACTTGTCCGCCAGATCGATTTTGTTGGCCAAAAACATACTCGCCTGGACCGACTTTGCAGCCAAAGCTGGTCTGATGGGCTAGTTTTTTTCCAAGGGGACCAGTTTTTGGTTGCCAAATTCGGTCCGGACGGATACATCTTGATCGCCAAAATTGATCCGCCGGACCGATTTTGGTGGGGACCAATTTTAGCGTGACATACCCTTTCACATCTTCTGGTATATGCGTCGTGCTGGTACTGGAGGTCATTAGACATACACACACACACACACACACACACACACACACACACACACACACACACACACACACACACACACACACACACACACACACACACACACACACACACACACACACACACACACACACACACACACACACACACACACACACACACACACACACACACACACACACACACACACACACACACACACACACACACACACACACACACACACCCTACGTACAATTAAACGTTTGCACTAGAGGCGACGATCTGATCAGATCAAATCTAAAGACGAATTTAGCTGCTTCGGTTTATGCATAACTTACGAAACATACTCAGGTTTACTAGAGACTAGAACACGTTAAAAGACGTTGCTAAATTAAACAAATCATATTAAATAAATATCAAAATATGTTGTTCATACAAAGCCTATTATTCGCGACAACCCGCTTCTCGGTGTTTTATATAACATTGAAATACATTGCTACTTCTACTAGCTACGTACTATAGTAAACAATTATATATAACAGTGGCGATGACAGACAAAAAGGGAAACATAAACATCATTAAATGAACTCCTTTTCGGTCTTCGCTACTCGCCCGTAGCCCCACGTCGGCCACGTGGTGGCCACCGGGTGACATCGGATCACATTAACTCTCAATGCGATATAAATCAGAAGCATCAACAAACAAAATCGCGATGCAGCCAGGATGTCTCGGTGAAAAGACAACCATTTCATGCACAATGGTGGCTATGTTGACTGCCTGCCGTGCGTTTACGAACGAGACAATGTTATTAAACTGCCGCCGATGGCCCTTCAATGTAACATGGATTGATATTACGTATCTGTATCGATGATAAATTGGCGACATGAAAAGCGGTTTTTGACATCGTGACGTGGGCGACTATAAGCGTTATCAAACGTGTTCCCTTCGCCTCGTTGCATGCGCTCGTACACTGGAATTAATTCATATGTAAGGTATATTGTAATCGCTGTTCAACAATTATCCGAGCCTCGTAAGTTATGAAATTGAACCCTTATAAATTATGTAACGCATTAAGCGCACATGTAATTAAATAAAACATTTGTTGTTTCCTTGATATTTCGACACAGTGCTCAGATAAAAAAATGTGGCCAAATAATATTTAATGCAATTTTTTTAAAGGAATATAGTTTTATATTGTCTCGTTGTAGTGACCTTGTTGTCAATAAACATTCTTTGTTATTTGGCGATATTACTGGTAACATTCTAAATAAAAATATCGCATTGCTTTGAAATATTACACGACGCTCACCAAAGCCCACCACCCCTCGATACGTTACATATTGCATCCAATGATCCATCCAGCGTCACGTATTGTTTAACACTGAAACGCCTTGCAACAGGACCTGACTTTGGATGAGTGAAATGGTGAGTGGGTGAGTGAGTGAGTGAGTGAGTGAGTGAGTGGGTGGGTGGGTGGGTGGGTGGGTTGGTGGGTGGGTGGGTGGTTGAGTGAGTGAGTGAGTGAGTGAGAAAGCGAATGGGTGAGAGAGTGAGAGAGTAAGTGAGTGAGTGAGTGAGTGAGTGAGTGAGTGAGGGAGGGAGGGAGGGAGGGAGGTAGGTAGGGAGGGAGGGAGGGAGGGAGGGAGGGAGGGAGGGAGGGAGGGATGGAGTCAGTGAGTCAGTGAGTGAGAGATCGGCTTAGTGAGAGAGTGAGTGAGTGAGTGAATGAGTGAAAGAGTGATTCAGTGAGTGAGTGAGTGAGTGAGTGAGTGAGGGAGGGAGGGAGGGAGGGAGGGAGGGGGAGGAAGGGAGGGACGAGGGAGGGAGTGAAGGAGTCAGTGATTCAGTGAGTGAGAGATCGACTTAATGAGTTAGTGAGTGAGTGAGTGAGTGAGTGAGTGAGTGAGTGAGTGAGTGAGTGAGTGAGTGAGTGAGTGAGTGAGTGAGTGAGTGAGTGAGTGAGTGAGTGATTTGACACTGTTTTTAGTCTTGGCGTCATTCCCTCTTTTCTCACCCTTTAGGGGTTGCTCGCAGGGGAAGGCCCCATCTAAAGTTGCTGGCATTGGTTATTCCATATTCAGGAGACCCCACGGGAATAGTTGACACGGTTTTTATCCTTCGCATCATTCCATTAAATAAGTGCCCGTTTTCTCACCTTTTGGGTAAGCCTAGGCTCCACGTAAACTAGCAGGGGTTGGTAATTCAATACTTAGGTTTTACATTGTGTTTAGCTCTGGCCGCCTACTCTATGAGCCGACTAAAGCAGGTTTCGAGATCGACTTAATTTGAAAACATACATTACCCACCGTCCTGATTAAGTCAGATTTTAACGGAATTGAATAATTACTGACTGATTGCAGTTTCCTTGTTTAAAGCACACAATTATGTATGTACACTGCATGTGTTATATTGGAAATAAATAATATGATTATTATTATTATTTATGTTTATTATTATTATATTTGTATTATTATTATTATACAACATTAAGACTGGATCTCTCAACACAAGACGCTCCCTGGCAATGTTAGGAGAGGTCGAATATTTCACGTCCAGACATGTCCTGTACCTGTAGATTTCAATGTGTATGGTGTCTGTATCAATTACAGACCTATTCTCACGAAACCGTCGTCACTGTAATTAACTAAAAGCTCAATATCATAAATTCGCGATCACAATCAGTCTTACATCGGCTACCCTTAGACGCCATATGCTCTTTAATAATTAAACAGAACTAATGAGGTTTGTGCATCGACTGGTTACACGTGTCTGTCTGCCACAAAAATACACAAAGAAGAAGGCGCGGTTGTAGAAGCGAACATTTATTTTCCGAAAAGGCTACGACAAACAATATAATTAAATACTGTTATCACAACACCTTTAACTAGATCTGTCAAGTCTAAAGACATACATTAGCCGCAACCGTAATAAAATCAGACAATAGCAAACATTTCGAAACAATAATTGTCATAGTAGGCCTTATCGTTGACGTTGTTGACACGATGATTAATTTTGTTAAATATTTTCGCTCTCGTGGATGCAGCTGCACATCAACTTGGCTCTATGTGGTTAATTCAATACGGTTTTACATTGTGTTTAGCTCTGGCCGCCCACTCCATGAGCCGACTAAAGCGGTTTTCGAGATTGACTTAGTTTGAAAACATACATTACCCACCGTCCTGATTAAGTCAGATTTTAACGGAATTGAATAATTACTGACTTTTTGCAATTTCCTTGTTGAAAGCACACAACTATGTATGTACACTGCATGTGTTATATTGGAAATAAATAACATGATTATTATTATTTATGTTTATTATTATTATATTTGTATTATTATTATACAATAGGAAGACTTGATAACAAAAGACACTCCCTGGCAATGTTAGGAAAGATCGAATATTTCACGTCCAGACATGTCCTTAATCCTGTAGATTTCAATGTGTTTGGTGTCTGTATTAATTACAGACAAATTCTCACGAAACCGTCGTTACTGTAATGAACTAAAAGCTCAATATCATAAATTCGCGATCACAATCGGTCGTACATCGGTTACCCTTAAGCCCGGCGCACAAGGGCGGATCGGCAGCTCGCGAGTTATATTTCTCATCACCGCTGCCCGCAGACGAGCGAATTTAGCTGAGCTGCATACACGGTCACGACCAATTCAGCCCACAATGTTTTTTGTAGTTTTCCTCCAGAAAACAATGTAAACATGGCGTCCTGCACTCATTTGTATTTCTCCATTTTTTACTACAATTACAGGCAGTCCATTATTCAGAATAGAAACATGAATAACTTAAAGCAGAGCTCTACACTAACTTGGAAGAGCACATAGGACGCACGGATTTTGACATAGGTGTCTTTTACGAGATTTGGATAAGTACTTTACTCAAAACAACTTTTCTAATAGTCTGTTAGCAAATTTCAACAAGTTTGTCTTCCGAAATTGACTCGGACAAAAAGTCGTTGGGCACCGCCATTTTGTTATCACATGATCGCGGTACGTGTTATTATTGGCTAGATTACTTTCGCAGCTAAGCTGATAGCTCATGTTACCCGCAGACGAGATAATCGAGATTACGCGATGCAGACGAGAGCTGAAAATATCAAACACGACAGATAATCTTTCTGTCGGCTCGCGAGGCCAACGGCTTAGCTAGATCACCCGCACACGGGCAGATGAGCTGACGCCGCGCTGCCGATCCGCTCCAGTGCGCCGGGCTTTAGACGCCATATGCTCTTTAATAATGAATCAGAACTAATGAAGTTTGTGCATCGACTGATTACACCAGTCTGGTTGTCGCACAAAGGTTGTGAAAGCGAAACATGCATTTGCCGCCACCTTTATCAATTAACCAAAAGGTTAATATCCCACATTCGCGATCACAATCGTTCATACACCGGTTATCCTTAGACGCCATATGCTCACGGGCAGATCGGCCGCAGAATCGCGTCATGAGCTGACGCCGCGCTGCCGATCCGCTCCAGTGCGCCGGGCTTTAGACGCCATATGCTCTTTAATAATGAATCAGAATTATGCGGTTTGTGCATCGACTGATTACACGAGTCTGGTTGTCGCACAAAGGTTGTGAAAGCGAAACATGCATTAACCGCCACCCTTATCAATTAACCAAAAGTTCGATATCACACATTCGCGATCACAATGGTTCATACACCGGTTACCCTTAGACGCCATATGCTCGTTAATACTCTAATTCTCTTTAATGGACCCGAAGGTATTCATGGACGAAGACCTGTGGCCTGAGGACACGTACGTGCGGTGGTGGAGGCAACGTAGGCAGCTGAAGAACTCTGTTGGTGGACCGCCATCCACCACACAAGTGTCAGCAGGACAGCTAGTGAACACTGACACTGCTAGGCTGGAGCAAACACTGAACTGTGGTAATGATGATAGTGATACTGCTATCACTGTTCCCAAATCTGCCATTTCTTAATGATTTTGCCCATTGTCAAGTACGTAATCATTATGAAAATTATTAGCTTCAATTGTAGAGGCCTGCCTAATCACCCTGATAATATATACCTCCGACCCTGTGTTGAGGAAATATTGAACAACAATGTTACGTATATCGTTTGTCTACAAGAAACATGGTATAGCAAGCAAGACCTTGCTACGTTAAATACATTACATAAGAATGTCCATGGTATAGGTGTAGCCACTGTGGATGACACAGATGGCTTACGTAGGGGCCACATTCCTGGTGGAGTAGCTATAATGTGGCGATCCTCTCTGGATAAAAATGTGACACCTCTTAATTTTAATATTGATTGGCTTACTGGTATCCAAATGCAGTTTGGCAACCAGGTTTATGTTTTAATATGTGTTTATATGCCATATGAGTGTAGTGAAAATGAAGTTATCTATTTAGAGAAATTGGGTATAATCAAGGCTATCATTGATGACCTAGAATGTACTTGCATCTCACTTGTAGGAGACTGGAACTCTAACATTAGTGACAGTACATCTTTATTTGGAAATCATGTCAGAAGTTTCTGTACTGAAAATAATTTATTATTGTCTAGTGAGACTTACCTCCCAAGTGGTACGTTTACTCACTATAGTGAGGCATTGCATACGACTTCATGGCTGGACCATTGTGTTTCCACAAGAGACGGCCATGATATTATAACAGATTTTACAGTCTGGCATTCTATAAGTACTGCGGATCATTTTCCAGTTTGTATTGATGTGTCTTTGCAATGCATACCAGAGGTAGAAATTACCAATAGGCCTACTAGTAAAATGCATGGACTAGCATGGGATAAAGTTAGCCAAGATGGTAAAAATTAATATTGTACACTGACAGATATTAGTATGCAAAATTTAAACATTCCTTATGAAGCTATATCATGCAAGGATGTGAACTGCAACAATGAATCTCGCCGAGTGGCTATAAACAAGTTTTATGGTGATATTATGAATGCTATGTGCAATGTTGGTGATTATGCATTTGATAAATATGTAAAGGTAGACAATCGTGGTGCCCAGGTTGGAGTGAGTATACTGATGAACTACATAATGTGGCAAGGCAACATTTTCTGGCTTGGGTTGTAGCTGGAAAGCCTAAACATGGCCCAGTCTTTGAATTTATGAAACTCTCTAGAGCCAGATTTAAATATGGGCTTCGGTTTTTAAAGCAGCATAAAACTCAATTGATAAGCAACTCTAAACTACAAGAGGGTAGACCTGTATGAATAACTGCAAAGTTCCCTTGCCAAATAGTATTGATGGGGTTACTGGTCCTGACAATAATAACTGAACTATGGAAGGGTCACTTTGAGCAATTGTTTAATTGTATACATGATAATGACATCACATCATTATATTATGATTTCACATATACTAATGATATATTTGGTACTGTTGGTGAGATTGAATTGGTCATTGGGCAGTTAGATACAAATAAATTATGTGGCCTTAATGGTGTGTATGCTGAGCATCTAATGTACTGCACAGACGAGTATTACCGTTACTAGCTACGTGTATGTCTACCTTTTTTGTCCATGGTTTCCCACCTGATTCTATGCTATCAGTTGTGCTTGTACCTGTTATCAAAGATAAATGTGGTAAAATCAATGATAGTGATAACTACAGACCGATAGCATTAGCCAGCGTGATGTCGAAAATAGTGGAAAAAGTTATACTGGGTCGTATGTCATCCTTTCTGATCACGAGCAGTAACCAGTTCGGTTTCAAGAGTAAGCTTGGTACTGACATGTGTATATATGTCTTAATTACAAATGTTTAAATGGGTCCATGTTCATGGGTTTCCTAGATGCTTCTAAAGCCTTTGACAGAATAAGACACTCTACATTGTTTAAAAAATTGATTGATAGACAAGTACCTAGTTATATTGTTAGAATTATGATATACTGGTGCACAAATCAAACTATGTTTGTACGCTGGTCTGGGATTTTATCTAAGGGATTTCAAGTCTCTAATGGTGTCAGGCAAGGTGGCATACTCTCACCGTACCTGTTTAATGAATATATTGACGATTTAAGTGCTGCACTAACAAAATGTCGCACTGGCTGTTGTATTGATGATATTAATATAAACCATCTCATGTATGCAGATGGTCTGGTTGTATTTTCCCTTCTAGTGTAGGTTTGAGGGAGCTGTTATCTGTTTGTGAAACTTATGGCCTAAATCATGATATTAAAATTAATCATAAGAAAAGTGCAATACTCATAAGTTGAGGAAAGCATATAAAAAATGTATGTCACCATGCATTTAAGTTAAATGGAGAGGACATTAAAAAAGTGAAAAGTGTAAAATACCTGGGTCATATTATATGCAGTGACTCTAAGGATGACAAAGATATAATGTTTCAGTGTCGCCAATTGTACGCCCGTGGTAATGTACTACTTAGGAAATTCTATATGTGCACAAATGATGTCAAGATCAGACTGTTTAGTACATTTTGCTCATCTATGTATACAGCTCAACTGTGGTGGAATCATTATGTATATAGCATCCACAGATTACATGTATGCTACAATAATGTGTTTAGACGATTACTTGGACTACCCAAATACTGCAGCGCTTCAGCTATGTTTGCGGAGAGACTGACTCCTGACTGTAAAGCAGTCATACGAAATCTTGTATATAAATTTATGTCACGTTTAGATAAATCTAGACACTCACTGATAATTGCGGTACTTGGTACTGACATCAGATGGAAATCAAGGATAAGGAGACAATAGGTAGTCACTTTATATGCATAATGACCTTGTGTAATCATAATGACCTTGTGTAATCATAATTACCTTGTGTAATAATAATGACCTTGTGTAATCATAATGACCTTGTGTAATCATACAGTGTGTATGTTTTATGTTTCACCTGTTTCTTTTTTCTTTTCTTTTTTACATTATTTGGTTAGCTGACTGTATGGACCTATATATGTATCATTATATGTGTATATGTGTCTGAATTAAAGAATTGAATTGAAAAAGAATTTAATAATGAATGTTTTCTCACCTTTTGGGTAAGCCTAGGCTCCACGTAAACTAGCAGGGGTTGGTAATTCAATACTTAGGTTTTACATTGTGTTTAGCTCTGGCCGCCTACTCTATGAGCCGACTAAAGCAGGTTTCGAGATCGACTTAATTTGAAAACATACATTACCCACCGTCCTGATTAAGTCAGATTTTAACGGAATTGAATAATTACTGACTGATTGCAGTTTCCTTGTTTAAAGCACACAATTATGTATGTACACTGCATGTGTTATATTGGAAATAAATAATATGATTATTATTATTATTTATGTTTATTATTATTATATTTGTATTATTATTATTATACAACATTAAGACTGGATCTCTCAACACAAGACGCTCCCTGGCAATGTTAGGAGAGGTCGAATATTTCACGTCCAGACATGTCCTGTACCTGTAGATTTCAATGTGTATGGTGTCTGTATCAATTACAGACCTATTCTCACGAAACCGTCGTCACTGTAATTAACTAAAAGCTCAATATCATAAATTCGCGATCACAATCAGTCTTACATCGGCTACCCTTAGACGCCATATGCTCTTTAATAATTAAACAGAACTAATGAGGTTTGTGCATCGACTGATTACACGTGTCTGGCTGCCACACAAATACACCAAGAAGAAGACGCGGTTGTGGAAGCGAGCATTTATTCTCCGAAAAGGCTACGACAAAGAATATAATTAAATACTGTTATCACAACACCTTTAACTAGATCTTTCAAGTCTAGAGACATACATTAGCCGCAACCTAAAATCTGACCTTGGCGCACGAATAATATATATTATGCCAGCCATACTGACTTATACAAGTTCTGGACAAGGCAATGCAAATAAAGCGTAAAGGTAACGTGAGATAAACGAAATAGCAAAAATTTTGAAACAATAATTGTCATAGTAGGCCTATTCGTTGACATTGTTGACACGATGATTTGATAAATATTTTCGCTCTCGTGGATGCAGCTGCACAACAACTTGACTCCACACTGGGGTGGTTATGTTCACATCAGTGACTCACAAGCAGTGAACACTACATGCTTTTTCAAACACAGCCACCCTGGATATAAAAATAAGACCAACAACAATTCCTCAGTAGTTTAGTAACTGCGACTTGCAATATGCCTGGCTGTGTTGCCCTCTGGCGATTAACAGCGAATACAACATTCGCACTAGTTTGTTGCAGACAAACGCCTTACAAGCACACCACTAACTACTACGTGGCAAGACGGTGGTAGTTTGGTGAAACTGGAAACGACGTGGTAGACATGTGGCCACTACGTAGTGTTCCCACCACATTGTTTAATGTTATGTTCGTACGTTCTTGTTTGTGTGTCATTAGAATATAACATTAAAAGATAATCAGTAGAGTTAAAACATGTGATTCTGCAACGGAACTACCACGTTTCTTTCCCATGAATTCACCGTGCTCCCCAACAGTGGCGCCCACTCGTGGACACGGAGTGGTTCATATATGTGCATAAATGTGATGGTTGTTTTCGTATTATTTCCATTGTCGGCAAAACACCATGTTTTAATAAAATAATGATCTCCGCTATGTAAAATAACTAAAGGTGTAACGTCACTAGCCTCGATTATCCAGGCTCCGCGCTGTGGCGCCACCGTTTGTCGCTCACATCTTCGCCTGGATGCAAAGTGTACTTTTCATTGTGACGGAAATTACGTAAGCACCGAGATTATTGGTGCATACGTAATTAGCTAATTACGATGTCATCCGGACATTTGGCTAATGCATAAAATAAGGGTAAACTTTTATCATGTTATACCATACAGTTCGAATTATCGCTAACCTTTGATTCTATTAACATAATTGTCAGATTAAATCAGGCAGAAAATGTTTAGTGTAGAATCTCGATAATGACGCTGATTGGCTGCTGGTGCTTCACGGGAACGCCTACACAAAACGGAGTGGTGACAGTGGGTAACAATGAGACCACGCCTTCGGGGCCAGACTCTCTTCGCGGCGTGTTCACGACGGCGAACGAGATTCGGATAAGCAAGACTACATCTTCCAAGGTGTCTTTCTATTTGGTCTGTGTCTATGAAATCTAGTTTATGGTGCCAGGCCAGTATATAACTGCTTGAACGGCAAAAACATTCCTGCTTGCTTCCACTGGTTACAGACCGTATTTAACGAACAACTGTTACGTCGAATGACAAGCTTCTTTGTATAAAAGGTCACAATCAAATCGCAAATTTCCTCAACGCCAACTCTCCGTGGTAGCGAGCACATAGACCGAATAGTTGCGATGCCATCATCAGTCCATTACAGGAGTATCGTGGAGGGTTAGAAGGATTTACAGTAGAACCTGCTTCTCTTACAAATCGCTCACTCAGTCACTCAGTCACTCTGTCACCCATCCACCCATGTGTATGTGTGTGTGTGTGTGTGTGTGTGTGTGTGTGTGTGTGTGTGTGTGTGTGTGTGTGTGTGTGTGTGTGTGTGTGTGTGTGTGTGTGTGTGTGTGCGTGCGTGCGTGTTTGTGCGTGCGTGCGTGCGTGCGTGCGTGTGTGTGCATGCGTGCGCGTGTGGAGAGATATTTACACAAGTATAACAAAAACATTTGCATTTCAATGCTATCCTGGAAAATGGCATTTGCTTTTGAATTAACTGAAACAATTGTATTTACATTCAAATGCGCATGCAGTTAATTTAGTTAACAAGCCTAATCTATGTAATTGTTTTATTAATAATAAAAATGTAAGATCCGTGGGAGAGACATCACCACAGGAACGTGGAACGTTAGAACAATGAGACCAACAGGGAAACTAAAAGAACTCACATATGAGATGGACAGGTACCGCTGGAACTTCCTTGGATTATACGAAGTACGATGGAAGAACTTCGGCGAAACAACAACCGAAGAGAGACACAAACTGTACTACATTGGTGAAGAGGATAAACATGAATACGGCGTTGGTTTTCTTCTTCACAAGAACATCATGAAATCTGTCATGGGATGTCGTCCAATCTCCAGCAGACCCATTTCAACATCACAGTAATACAAGTTAACGCCCCAACGACTGACTACAGCGATGACCCAACAGAAGATTTCTACAGCCAACTGCAGAGAATCATCGACCTGGCTCCCAAGAAGGATATCCTAATTGTGTAGGGAGATTGGAATACAAAGGTTGGCAAAGATACACAAGAGAACTGGCAAGACATCTGCGGGCCTTTCTGCAATGCAACTACCAACGAAAGAGGCCTTAGACTCCTGGAGTTTTCTACTTACAACAAACTAAGTCTGGCCAATACATATGGTCCTCACAAAGCATCCAGGAGATGGATGTGGCAGTCTCCGAATTGCCAGCATCACAATCAGATCGATTACATATTGCTGAAACAGCGATTACGGTCTGGCATAAATATTGCATATGTATTTTTCTAACATATATTTTTAAACTACTTATATGTCTGACAGATAATAATAAAGTTGGTAACCTTTGAAAGCCCACACAATCTACTACTGACACTTTAATTGGCCTATGTATGCCCGTGCGTGCGTGCGTGCGTGCGTGCGTGCGTGTGTACCTCCGTACTGCGTACCACACCACATAGCAGATCAACATGGCAAGCTGTTTGTCCGGACTTAGCGACTCCCGCGTCTTAAGACCCGTGCGGCTGTCAAAGCGTTCCATTCGGACCGATCAGCAGCTAGCATCCTGACGTCGCTCCATCTTCTGTTGACCAGCTGTCGATCGCAGTAGGCGTCTGCCTCCAGCTCATTCTTGGTCGTCCTCTTCTTCTCTGACCAGCTGGTGTCCACCATATGCTTGGTGGGCACGTCTAGTGGGTCTCTTTGTCCTGAGATATATCGAATGTATCGTGAACAGAAGACAGTCTACTTCCGAGTAGACATGTAACACCGGACACCGAAACACGCAACGCGCGGAACCAAGAACATACACATCGACAACATATCATCCGAAGTAAAGCACAGGAATATGCGTGTGTCAGACTGGAACCATATGCGTATTTAAGGGGTGGTAGCGCCCCCCCACCCCCCCCCCCCACCCCCCTCACCCCACCACCCCCTCCACCCAATGGTGGCAGTTGTGCGTTGGGAATAGCAGGGCATGGTTAACGCATTGATGACTCTCTGTGACGATGCCTTCACGAGATGTTTAGACTTCTGTCGGACTTCTATATAATCACAAACCGGGCACTCACTCAGTCAGTCCTCTTCGTTCCCAGTAGAACAACCAATCTCCTCCAGCCGGCCCGGGCTTGGGCGAACCAGCTGAGTTCATTCCACGTCTTCCCAGCCAGCTTCATGTCTTCTTCCACGGTTTTTCTCCTAGTGCCCATACAAGCAACCCATAATCTGTGACGACCAAGGAAGAACAGTTGTAAACCAAGTGGAACGTGGAAAGCGTGTGACCGACTTTTTCCGCGACCAGTTCCAAGTAGGTCATGGAATTCCAACTTTCCTTTGTGAAGCTCGTTCTCTGGAATATCACCGACACAGAACGCTCAGTGAAACGCTTTAATAATAACAACCGAGCTGGTGGCAGTGACGAGTTACTGAGCGATTTAATGTGAATCCGCAGCACTTGCGAGATCAACAGCAGACGTCTTCTACCGGGCAGTGACTGAAGAGTGGGTGCAATGTGCCAGTGGGTGCAATGAAATGCCGTTCTAGACCAGTGCTTCTTAGTGCATTAAGCAGCACTGATCTAGAACGGCATGTCATTGCACCTACTGGCTTTCCAGAAGGATAAAAAAAATCGGATTTCGATATAGCTGCAGCACTGCGAACGTCGTAACGATAGAACGCAACGTTTTCAAATCTCGGCGTAGGTACCATAGGTGTCGACACGTGTCTCGGCATAGGTATCATAGGTGTCGACACGTGTCTCGGCGTAGGTACCATAGGTGTCGACACGTGTCTCGGCGTAAGAACCATAGGTGTCGACTTGCGTTTGACACCATTAGGCGAGACATCTAATGGTAGTTCTTGGGTCGACCCTCGGCGAATCGAAGCTGTGACTCGTCTGACTACGCACTGAAGACACAACGCTGGAACCAAACTTTAAACGGGTCAGTGTCCAACATTCATGACCTGTATTGGCACACCACAAGCTAGCCTGTATTCTTCGTGATCTACTTGGAAGCCGCCCCTCCTGTTCTCAGAGACAACTCCCCGTTCATGCATACAACGTGGGCACGTGGGGCTGACACTGGGTCAGCGGAGAGGGTCGGGTTGAAACCCTCCATTCATCGTCAGCCGAGACATGTCATCAGCATCTCTATCGCAAATGTGCGTGTAGGACCTTCTAATTGTGTGCGTCATCAAAGCTCGGTGGAGTCTAGTCACCAGAGAACGGTCAACCTCCGCCGGGACCTGATAGCCTAGTCACCAGAGAACGGTCAACCTCCGCCGGGACCTGACAGCCTAGTCACCAGAGAACGGTCAACCTCCGCCGGGACCTGACAGCCTAGTCACCAGAGAACGGTCAACCTCCGCCGGGACCTGACAGCCTAGTCACCAGAGAACGGTCAACCTCCGCCGGGACCTGAGAGCCTAGTCACCAGAGAACGGTCAACCTCCGCCGGGACCTGAGAGCCTAGTCACCAGAGAACGGTCAACCTCCGCCGGGACCTGACAGCCTAGTCACCAGAGAACGGTCAACCTCCGCCGGGACCTGAGAGCCTAGTCACCAGAGAACGCACAACTAACTCCGGACGAAATCCGTCGTTCGACGGCTCACTCCACACGCACGCACGCACGCACGCACGCACGCACGCCCGCACGCACGCCCAGCAATACCCAAAATATGATTCACAGTTTCAACAAAGAAAGAGTTCATATTTTCCTACTTTATACCCGAATGTAATAACAATTATCTTTTTACTTCTAAGAACCCCCGAAGGAGGATTGCCTGCCAGCCAGCCCTGCTTCTCACCAACGATTCCCGTGCTGCCTGCGTTTGAACAAGCTGTGTAAACTCATGTCTAGTCTTATTTGCTCCAGCATTGGTTGAATTACTGTGCTTATTTTGAATTCGTGGAGCAAACACTGACGACTATAATAAGAAAGAAGACTCAACTCAAGAAAATACAAAACTATTAATGGTAGAACGTTCGATCTTCATATGTTCATCAAGTAATGCCTTGTCTTCTTTGGTGTCTTACTTATCGAACCAAGTTGCAATCATCTGTTGTTGACGTGTTTAATTTAATTGATAACTAGAAATTAATACAACATAATACCTCATTGCTTCAGTGAGGCGAACTCATTTATTTAATCGAGTGGACTGCAAAAACTGTGTTATATATTAACCCTGGTAAAATATTAAAAATAATATTATTTCTGTGCTTCGCATAAATGCATACTTTGGCTGCACCAAACAGTGCCGCATTAACAATGTGGGGGACCGATACAAACTTGTTGTGGTGGGCCCTTACCGAGGGCGTAAAATACGAAGAGCGAGGCGCGTGATATTGTCTATGGAGGTAACGCATTACCATAATGTTTATTCAACTATGTTTGTGAATAAACATTCAGTGTTGTCGAAGACGGCATACAAACACACGCACGCATGCGTGCACACACAGCGTAGATGACAAACAAGAAAATACAGCGTACAATGACATACCAGAAAACACAGCGTACATTGACATACCAGAAAATACAGCATACATTGGCATACCAGAAAATACAGCGTACAATGACATACCAGAAAATACAGCGTACACTGGCATACCAGAAAATACAGCGTACAATGACATACCAGAAAATACAACGTACACTGGCATACCAGAAAATACAGCGTACACTGGCATACCAGAAAATACAGCGTACAATGACATACAAGAAAATACAGCGTACACTGACATACCAGAAAATACAGCGTACAATGACATACCAGAAAAATAATACAAGAAAATACAGTGTAACATTTTCCTCAACACAAAAGTGATATCCAAATATTTTCCATCACATTAATTACCAACAGATATGGAGATGTAATCAAGTGAATAGTCAGATATTATTGTACACAAACTTCGCGTTCGTATTTTCTTACGTTTTCGTCACCTTCTAGGTCTTACATCACTTTGAAGCTGACTCAAATTCACAACTGTAGCACAGAACAGAAGTCGGAGCCCGAGTGAAGTGAATCTTTAGAAAAGGCTAATCAAATGGGTTATGATTGGTTTTTGTGGGGGCCTGGTGCGAGTTTGCCACTATACACTATACAATGTATATATTATATTAATTAACACGTGTAAAAGTTACTATAAAATATATCGTTTATGTATAATTCAACAAATGATCTACCAGACGTCAGTGATAACCAGTGCAAGTGAAATAAAGTCCATCTTATGTTTGGACCACAAACCACAGCCGCACCACTGTCTTCAGTTTATCAGTGAGGCCACATACCACAGCTGTATCAATGTCTTCAGTTTATCAGTGAGGCCACATACCACATTTGTACCAATGTCTTCAGTTTATCAGTGAGACCACATACCACAGCTGTATCAATGTCTTCAGTTTATCAGTGAGGCCACATACCACAGCTGTATCAATGTCTTCAGTTTATCAGTGAGGCCACATACCACAGTTGTACCAATGTCTTCAGTTTATCAGTGAGGTCACATACCACAGTTGTACCAATGTCTTCAGTTTATCAGTGAGGCCACATACCACAGTTACACCAATGTCTTCAATTTATCAGTGAGACCACATACCACAGCTGCACCAATGTCTTCAGTTTATCAGTGAGACCACATACCACAGCTGCACCAATGTCTTCAGTTTATCAGTGAGACCACATACCACAGCTGCACCAATGTCTTCAGTTTATTAGTGAGGCCACATACCACAGTTACACCAATGTCTTCAATTTATCAGTGAGACCACATACCACAGCTGCACCAATGTCTTCAGTTTATCAGTGAGACCACATACCATAGCTGTACCAATGTCTTCAGTTTATCAGTGAGGCCACAAACCACAGCTGTACCAATGTCTTCAGTTTATCAGTGAGGCCACATACCACAGTTGCACCAATGTCTTCAATTTATCAGTGAGACCACATACCACAGCTGCACCAATGTCTTCAGTTTATCAGTGAGACCACATACCATAGCTGTACCAATGTCTTCAGTTTATCAGTGAGACCACATACCACAGCTGCACCAATGTCTTCAGTTTATCAGTGAGACCACATACCACAGCTGTACCAATGTCTTCAGTTTATCAGTGAGACCACATACCACAGCTGCACCAATGTCATCAGTTTATCAGTGAGACCACATACCATAGCTGTACCAATGTCTTCAGTTTATCAGTGAGACCACATACCACAGCTGCACCAATGTATTCAGTTTATCAGTGACACCACATACCATAGCTGTACCAATGTCTTCAGTTTATCAGTGAGACCACATACCACAGCTGCACCAATGTATTCAGTTTATCAGTGACACCACATACCACAGCTGCACCAATGTCTTCAGTTTATCAGTGAGGCCACATTTGTTCAAGCCCGAGTGAAGAGAATCTTTAGAAAAGGCTAATCAAATGGGTTATGATTGGTTTTTGTGGGGGCCTGGTGCGAGTGTGCCACTATACACTATAAAATGTCTATATTATATTAATTAGCACGTGTAAAAGTTACTATAAAATATATCGTTTATGTATAATTCAACAAATGATCTACCAGACGTCAGTGATAACCAGTGCAAGTGAAATAAAGTCCATCTTATGTTAGGACCACAAACCACAGCTGCACCACTGTCTTCAGTTTATCAGTGAGACCACATACCACAGCTGTACCAATGTCTTCAATTTATCAGTGAGACCACATACCACAGCTGTATCAATGTCTTCAGTTTATCAGTGAGGCCACATACCACAGCTGTATCAATGTCTTCAGTTTATCAGTGAGGCCACATACCACAGTTGTACCAATGTCTTCAGTTTATCAGTGAGACCACATACCACAGCTGTATCAATGTCTTCAGTTTATCAGTGAGGCCACATACCACAGCTGTATCAATGTCTTCAGTTTATCAGTGAGGCCACATACCACAGTTGTACCAATGTCTTCAGTTTATCAGTGAGGTCACATACCACAGTTGTACCAATGTCTTCAGTTTATCAGTGAGGCCACATACCACAGCTGCACAAATGTCTTCAAGTTATCAGTGAGACTACATACCACAGCTGCACCAATGTCTTCAAGTTATCAGTGAGACTACATACCACAGCTGCACCAATGTCTTCAGTTTATGAGTGAGGCCACATACCACAGCTGCACCAATGTCTTCAGTTTATCAGTGAGACCACATACCACAGCTGCACCAATGTATTCAGTTTATCAGTGACACCACATACCACAGCTGCACCAATGTCTTCAGTTTATCAGTGAGGCTACATTTGTTCAAGACTCAACTGGGATAAATGAATCCTAACAGTGACACTGTCTTTAATGTGGCATCTGTAACACACTTGAATGTCACGTGTTGTCCATTTGTAAATCGAAAATGTGGCAGACAGCTTTCTTATCTAAACTCTTAATTCGTTCTATGCATGTTTCAAAGCCTCCTTGACACTCAGTTTGGCCAGTCTGTGCTTGTTTTCTGTGACAAATCTCTTGACATCATCTGGGTTGTGTCGGAAGTACTGACGCAATGCCCAACCAATGGCCTTCTCGATAAAGAACTCGCGCTCGTCACAACACAGCAAGCAGTACCTGAAGGAACAACACAGCGGGCAGTACCTGAAGGAACAACACAGCGGGCAGCACCTGAAGGAACAACACAGCGGGCAGCACCTGAAGGAACAACACAGCGGGCAGCACCTGAAGGAACAACACAGCGGGCAGCACCTGAAGGAACAACACAGCGGGCAGCACCTGAAGGAACAACACAGCAGGCAGCACCTGAAGGAACAACACAGCGGGCAGCACCTGAAGGAACAACACAGCAGGCAGCACCTGAAGGAACAACACAGCAGGCAGCACCTGAAGGAACAACACAGCAGGCAGCACCTGAAGGAACAACACAGCAGGCAGCACCTGAAGGAACAACACAGCAGGCAGCACCTGAAGGAACAACACAGCAGGCAGCACCTGAAGGAACAACACAGCAGGCAGCACCTGAAGGAACAACACAGCAGGCAGCACCTGAAGGAACAACACAGCAGGCAGCACCTGAAGGAACAACACAGCAGGCAGCTCCTGAAGGAACAACACATCAGGCAGCTCCTGAAGGAACAACACAGCAGGCAGCACCTGAAGGAACAACACAGCAGGCAGCACCTGATGGAACAACACAGCAGGCAGCACCTGAAGGGACAACACAGCAGGCAGCACCTGAAGGAACAACACAGCAGGCAGCTCCTGAAGGAACAACACAGCAGGCAGCTCCTGAAGGAACAACACAGCAGGCAGTACCTGAAGGAACAAAACAGCAGGCAGCTCCTGAAGGAACAACACAGCAGGCAGCACCTGAAGGAACAACACGGCAGGCAGCTCCTGAAGGAACAACACGGCAGGCAGCACCTGAAGGAACAACACGGCAGGCAGCACCTGAAGGAACAACACGGCAGGCAGCTCCTGAAGGAACAACACGGCAGGCAGCACCTGAAGGAACAACACGGCAGGCAGCACCTGAAGGAACAACACGGCAGGCAGCACCTGAAGGAACAACACGGCAGGCAGCACCTGAAGGAACAACACGGCAGGCAGCACCTGAAGGAACAACACGGCAGGCAGCACCTGAAGGAACAACACGGCAGGCAGCACCTGAAGGAACAACACGGCAGGCAGCACCTGAAGGAACAACACGGCAGGCAGCACCTGAAGGAACAACACGGCAGGCAGCACCTGAAGGAACAACACGGCAGGCAGCACCTGAAGGAACAACACGGCAGGCAGCACCTGAAGGAACAACACGGCAGGCAGCACCTGAAGGAACAACACGGCAGGCAGCACCTGAAGGAACAACACGGCAGGCAGCACCTGAAGGAACAACACGGCAGGCAGCACCTGAAGGAACAACACGGCAGGCAGCACCTGAAGGAACAACACGGCAGGCAGCACCTGAAGGAACAACACGGCAGGCAGCACCTGAAGGAACAACACGGCAAGCAGCACCTGAAGGAACAACACGGCAAGCAGCACCTGAAGGAACAACACGGCAAGCAGCACCTGAAGGAACAACACGGCAAGCAGCACCTGAAGGAACAACACGGCAAGCAGCACCTGAAGGAACAACACGGCAAGCAGCACCTGAAGGAACAACACGGCAAGCAGCACCTGAAGGAACAACACGGCAAGCAGCACCTGAAGGAACAACACGGCAAGCAGCACCTGAAGGAACAACACGGCAAGCAGCACCTGAAGGAACAACACGGCAAGCAGCACCTGAAGGAACAACACGGCAAGCAGCACCTGAAGGAACAACACGGCAAGCAGCACCTGAAGGAACAACACGGCAAGCAGCACCTGAAGGAACAACACGGCAAGCAGCACCTGAAGGAACAACACGGCAAGCAGCACCTGAAGGAACAACACGGCAAGCAGCACCTGAAGGAACAACACGGCAAGCAGCACCTGAAGGAACAACACGGCAAGCAGCACCTGAAGGAACAACACGGCAAGCAGCACCTGAAGGAACAACACGGCAAGCAGCACCTGAAGGAACAACACGGCAAGCAGCACCTGAAGGAACAACACGGCAAGCAACACCTGAAGGAACAACACGGCAAGCAGCACCTGAAGGAACAACACGGCAAGCAGCACCTGAAGGAACAACACGGCAAGCAGCACCTGAAGGAACAACACGGCAAGCAGCACCTGAAGGAACAACACGGCAAGCAGCACCTGAAGGAACAACACGGCAAGCAGCACGTGAAGGAACAACACGGCAAGCAGCACCTGAAGGAACAACACGGCAAGCAGCACCTGAAGGAACAACACGGCAAGCAGCACCTGAAGGAACAACACGGCAAGCAGCACCTGAAGGAACAACACGGCAAGCAGCACCTGAAGGAACAACACGGCAAGCAGCACCTGAAGGAACAACACGGCAAGCAGCACCTGAAGGAACAACACGGCAAGCAGCACCTGAAGGAACAACACGGCAAGCAGCACCTGAAGGAACAACACGGCAAGCAGCACCTGATGGAACAACACGGCAGGCAGCACCTGAAGGGACAACACAGCAGGCAGCACCTGAAGGAACAACACAGCAGGCAGCTCCTGAAGGAACAACACAGCAGGCAGCTCCTGAAGGAACAACACAGCAGGCAGTACCTGAAGGAACAAAACAGCAGGCAGCTCCTGAAGAAACAACACAGCAGGCAGCACCTGAAGGAACAACACAGCAGGCAGCTCCTGAAGGAACAACACAGCAGGCAGCACCTGAAGGAACAACACAGCAGGCAGCACCTGAAGGAACAACACAGCAGGCAGCTCCTGAAGGAACAACACAGCAGGCAGCACCTGAAGGAACAACACAGCAGGCAGCACCTGAAGGAACAACACAGCAGGCAGCACCTGAAGGAACAACACGGCAGGCAGCATCTGAAGGAACAACACGGCAGGCAGCACCTGAAGGAACAACACGGCAGGCAGCACCTGAAGGAACAACACGGCAGGCAGCACCTGAAGGAACAACACGGCAGGCAGCACCTGAAGGAACAACACGGCAGGCAGCACCTGAAGGAACAACACGGCAGGCAGCACCTGAAGGAACAACACGGCAGGCAGCACCTGAAGGAACAACACGGCAAGCAGCACCTGAAGGAACAACACGGCAGGCAGCACCTGAAGGAACAACACGGCAGGCAGCACCTGAAGGAACAACACGGCAGGCAGCACCTGAAGGAACAACACGGCAGGCAGCACCTGAAGGAACAACACGGCAGGCAGCACCTGAAGGAACAACACGGCAAGCAGCACCTGAAGGAACAACACGGCAAGCAGCACCTGAAGGAACAACACGGCAAGCAGCACCTGAAGGAACAACACGGCAAGCAGCACCTGAAGGAACAACACGGCAAGCAGCACCTGAAGGAACAACACGGCAAGCAGCACCTGAAGGAACAACACGGCAAGCAGCACCTGAAGGAACAACACGGCAAGCAGCACCTGAAGGAACAACACGGCAAGCAGCACCTGAAGGAACAACACGGCAAGCAGCACCTGAAGGAACAACACGGCAAGCAGCACCTGAAGGAACAACACGGCAGGCAGCATCTGAAGGAACAACACGGCAAGCAGCACCTGAAGGAACAACACGGCAGGCAGCACCTGAAGGAACAACACGGCAGGCAGCACCTGAAGGAACAACACGGCAGGCAGCACCTGAAGGAACAACACGGCAGGCAGCACCTGAAGGAACAACACGGCAGGCAGCACCTGAAGGAACAACACGGCAAGCAGCACCTGAAGGAACAACACGGCAAACAGCACCTGAAGGAACAACACGGCAAGCAGCACGTGAAGGAACAACACGGCAAGCAGCACCTGAAGGAACAACACGGCAAGCAGCACCTGAAGGAACAACACGGCAAGCAGCACCTGAAGGAACAACACGGCAAGCAGCACCTGAAGGAACAACACGGCAAGCAGCATCTGAAGGAACAACACGGCAAGCAGCACCTGAAGGAACAACACGGCAAGCAGCACCTGAAGGAACAACACGGCAAGCAGCACCTGAAGGAACAACACGGCAAGCAGCACCTGAAGGAACAACACGGCAAGCAGCACCTGAAGGAACAACACGGCAAGCAGCACCTGAAGGAACAACACGGCAAGCAGCACCTGAAGGAACAACACGGCAAGCAGCACCTGAAGGAACAACACGGCAAGCAGCACCTGAAGGAACAACACGGCAAGCAGCACCTGAAGGAACAACACGGCAAGCAACACCTGAAGGAACAACACGGCAAGCAGCACCTGAAGGAACAACACGGCAAGCAGCACCTGAAGGAACAACACGGCAAGCAGCACCTGAAGGAACAACACGGCAAGCAGCACCTGAAGGAACAACACGGCAAGCAGCACCTGAAGGAACAACACGGCAAGCAGCACGTGAAGGAACAACACGGCAAGCAGCACCTGAAGGAACAACACGGCAAGCAGCACCTGAAGGAACAACACGGCAAGCAGCACCTGAAGGAACAACACGGCAAGCAGCACCTGAAGGAACAACACGGCAAGCAGCACCTGAAGGAACAACACGGCAAGCAGCACCTGAAGGAACAACACGGCAAGCAGCACCTGAAGGAACAACACGGCAAGCAGCACCTGAAGGAACAACACGGCAAGCAGCACCTGAAGGAACAACACGGCAAGCAGCACCTGAAGGAACAACACGGCAAGCAGCACCTGAAGGAACAACACGGCAAGCAGCACCTGAAGGAACAACACGGCAAGCAGCACCTGAAGGAACAACACGGCAAGCAGCACCTGAAGGAACAACACGGCAAGCAGCACCTGAAGGAACAACACGGCAAGCAGCACCTGAAGGAACAACACGGCAAGCAGCACCTGAAGGAACAACACGGCAAGCAGCACCTGAAGGAACAACACGGCAAGCAGCACCTGAAGGAACAACACGGCAAGCAGCACCTGAAGGAACAACACGGCAAGCAGCACCTGAAGGAACAACACGGCAAGCAGCACCTGAAGGAACAACACGGCAAGCAGCACCTGAAGGAACAACACGGCAAGCAGCATCTGAAGGAACAACACGGCAAGCAGCACCTGAAGGAACAACACGGCAAGCAGCACCTGAAGGAACAACACAGCAAGCAGCACCTGAAGGAACAACACGGCAAGCAGCACCTGAAGGAACAACACAGCAAGCGGTACCTGAAGGAACACGGCAAGCAGCACCTGAAGGAACAACACGGCAAGCAGCATCTGAAGGAACAACACGGCAAGCAGCACCTGAAGGAACAACACGGCAAGCAGCACCTGAAGGAACAACACGGCAAGCAGCACCTGAAGGAACAACACGGCAAGCAGCACCTGAAGGAACAACACGGCAAGCAGCACCTGAAGGAACAACACAGCAAGCAGTACCTGAAGGAACAACACAGCAAGCAGTACCTGAAGGAACAACACAGCAAGCAGTACCTGAAGGAACAACACAGCAAGCAGTACCTGAAGGAACATCACAGCAAGCAGTACCTGAAGGAACAACACAGCAAGCGGTACCTGAAGGAACAACACAGCAAGCAGTACCTGAAGGAACAACACAGCAAGCAGTACCTGAAGGAACAACACAGCGGGCAGTTCCTGAAGGAACAACACAGCAAGCACTACCTGAAGGAACAACACAGCAAGCAGTACCTGAAGGAACAACACAGCAAGCGGTACCTGAAGGAACAACACAGCAAGCAGTACCTGAAGGAACAACACAGCAAGCGGTACCTGAAGGAACAACACAGCAACCAGTACCTGAAGGAACAACACAGCAAGCACTACCTGAAGGAACAACACAGCAAGCAGTACCTGAAGGAACAACACAGCAAGCAGTACCTGAAGGAACAACACAGCAAGCAGTACCTGAAGGAACAACACAGCAAGCAGTACCTGAAGGAACAACACAGCAAGCACTACCTGAAGGAACAACACAGCAAGCAGTACCTGAAGGAACAACACAGCAAGCAGTACCTGAAGGAACAACACAGCAAGCACTACCTGAAGGAACAACACAGCAAGCAGTACCTGAAGGAACAACACAGCAAGCAGTACCTGAAGGAACAACACAGCAAGCAGTACCTGAAGGAACAACACAGCAAGCAGTACCTGAAGGAACAACACAGCAAGCAGTACCTGAAGGAACAACACAGCAAGCACTACCTGAAGGAACAACACAGCAAGCACTACCTGAAGGAACAACACAGCAAGCAGTACCTGAAGGAACAACACAGCAAGCAGTGCCTGAAGGAACAACACAGCAAGCAGCACCTGAAGGAACAACACAGCAAGCAGCTCCTGAAGGAACAACACAGCAAGCAGTACCTGAAGGAACAACACAGCAAGCAGTACCTGAAGGAACAACACAGCAAGCAGTACCTGAAGGAACAACACAGCAAGCACTACCTGAAGGAACAACACAGCAAGCACTACCTGAAGGAACAACACAGCAAGCAGTACCTGAAGGAACAACACAGCAAGCAGTACCTGAAGGAACAACACAGCAAGCAGTACCTAAAGGAACAATACAGCAAGCACTACCTGAAGGAACAACACAGCAAGCAGTACCTGAAGGAACAACACAGCAAGCACTACCTGAAGGAACAACACAGCGGGCAGTACCTGAAGGAACAACACAGCAGGCAGCACCTGAAGGATCAACACAGCGGGCAGTACCTGAAGGAACAACACAGCAAGCAGTACCTGAAGGAACAACACAGCAAGCAGTACCTGAAGGAACAATACAGCAAGCAGTACCTGAAGGAACAACACAGCAAGCAGTACCTGAAGGAACAACACAGCAAGCAGTACCTGAAGGAACAACACAGCAAGCAGTACCTGAAGGAACAATACAGCAAGCAGTACCTGAAGGAACAACACAGCAAGCAGTACCTGAAGGAACAACACAGCAAGCAGTACCTGAAGGAACAACACAGCAAGCAGTTCCTGAAGGAACATCACAGCAAGCAGTACCTGAAGGAACAACACAGCAAGCGGTACCTGAAGGAACAACACAGCAAGCAGTACCTGAAGGAACAACACAGCAAGCAGTACCTGAAGGAACAACACAGCGGGCAGTTCCTGAAGGAACAACACAGCAAGCACTACCTGAAGGAACAACACAGCAAGCAGTACCTGAAGGAACAACACAGCAAGCGGTACCTGAAGGAACAACACAGCAAGCAGTACCTGAAGGAACAACACAGCAAGCGGTACCTGAAGGAACAACACAGCAACCAGTACCTGAAGGAACAACACAGCAAGCACTACCTGAAGGAACAACACAGCAAGCAGTACCTGAAGGAACAACACAGCAAGCAGTACCTGAAGGAACAACACAGCAAGCAGTACCTGAAGGAACAACACAGCAAGCAGTACCTGAAGGAACAACACAGCAAGCACTACCTGAAGGAACAACACAGCAAGCAGTACCTGAAGGAACAACACAGCAAGCAGTACCTGAAGGAACAACACAGCAAGCACTACCTGAAGGAACAACACAGCAAGCAGTACCTGAAGGAACAACACAGCAAGCAGTACCTGAAGGAACAACACAGCAAGCAGTACCTGAAGGAACAACACAGCAAGCAGTACCTGAAGGAACAACACAGCAAGCAGTACCTGAAGGAACAACACAGCAAGCACTACCTGAAGGAACAACACAGCAAGCACTACCTGAAGGAACAACACAGCAAGCAGTACCTGAAGGAACAACACAGCAAGCAGTGCCTGAAGGAACAACACAGCAAGCAGCACCTGAAGGAACAACACAGCAAGCAGCTCCTGAAGGAACAACACAGCAAGCAGTACCTGAAGGAACAACACAGCAAGCAGTACCTGAAGGAACAACACAGCAAGCAGTACCTGAAGGAACAACACAGCAAGCACTACCTGAAGGAACAACACAGCAAGCACTACCTGAAGGAACAACACAGCAAGCAGTACCTGAAGGAACAACACAGCAAGCAGTACCTGAAGGAACAACACAGCAAGCAGTACCTAAAGGAACAATACAGCAAGCACTACCTGAAGGAACAATACAGCAAGCAGTACCTGAAGGAACAACACAGCAAGCACTACCTGAAGGAACAACACAGCGGGCAGTACCTGAAGGAACAACACAGCAGGCAGCACCTGAAGGATCAACACAGCGGGCAGTACCTGAAGGAACAACACAGCAAGCAGTACCTGAAGGAACAACACAGCAAGCAGTACCTGAAGGAACAATACAGCAAGCAGTACCTGAAGGAACAACACAGCAAGCAGTACCTGAAGGAACAACACAGCAAGCAGTACCTGAAGGAACAACACAGCAAGCAGTACCTGAAGGAACAATACAGCAAGCAGTACCTGAAGGAACAACACAGCAAGCAGTACCTGAAGGAACAACACAGCAAGCAGTACCTGAAGGAACAACACAGCAAGCAGTTCCTGAAGGAACAACACAGCAAGCAGTACCTGAAGGAACAACACAGCAAGCACTACCTGAAGGAACAACACAGCAAGCAGTACCTGAAGGAACAACACAGCAAGCAGTTCCTGAAGGAACAACACAGCAAGCAGTACCTGAAGGAACAACACAGCAAGCAGTACCTGAAGGAACAACACAGCAAGCAGTACCTGAAGGAACAACACAGCAAGCAGTTCCTGAAGGAACAACACAGCAAGCAGTACCTGAAGGAACAACACAGCAAGCACTACCTGAAGGAACAACACAGCAAGCAGTACCTGAAGGAACAACACAGCAAGCAGTTCCTGAAGGAACAACACAGCAAGCAGTACCTGAAGGAACAACACAGCAAGCAGTACCTGAAGGAACAACACAGCAAGCAGTACCTGAAGGAACAACACAGCAATCACTACCTGAAGGAACAACACAGCAAGCAGTACCTGAAGGAACAACACAGCAGGCAGTACCTGAAGGAACAAGTCACGTGTCTAAATGTTCAGTTTATTCTATGTCAGCCACTCATGGATATAGATAAACTACGACATGTAATCTTAACTGATGAACAGAGTGCAGCAGCAGAATGATAACTTGTATTGTCATTGCTTCTAAAACACAAGTATAAACCACATGCACTTGTTGACAACGTTAAGACGTATTTGCTATTCGGCTATTTTTGGCATCCGCTATTGTTCTTGTTGAAACCGTTTCACAATGCCTTCCTATGAGTGCAATTGATTGATTTTTTTTTAATGCAGGGAAGGTCATTAACATTTTATGAGATTACCTCAATAATTACAGTTATGAAACCTGTTCATTTGTGTGATTTCCCTCGGGAAAATATAAATTTTTGTCAACACTATTTATTATCTTGATTGATAGATAATTAAACAAGAAACAGAGCAGTGAAGCATGTCGGCCAAGTCATGTGTCATGTCACCCAAAGATGGCGGACAAATTAAGTTAATCGACATAAGTTTTGTGAATTATCAGCAGTTACAAAGTAGTGCAAACCCACAATTATCTGGTTTACATAGCCCCTGTGATAACGTGCAAGGCATGTGACATACTCAACCAGTCCATATTTTAAATAGAGGTCACTGCCGCTGATAGAATACATTAAAAAAAAACTCCATGCAGACTTTACAGAGATGTTAATACGTTTAATATAATATATAAATCTGTTTAATGTGTTTAACTGTTCTGAGGTGATACGTCTACTTTAACAATGAACTTTCAAATAACACATTTTTATAACCTTAACCAGCCTGACTGTATATTCGCACGCTGAACAGACGTGTCAGTAATAAATTATAATGTAGCAAGGTTCTTGAATATTCACTGTACACTGATTTACTTATTATTAATCCAGTCCCATACATTTCCCCTAAACACTTCACCAAACATAACACACCAAAACATGAGAGGCTGTGAATCAAACAACATTAATTTAAAGTCCAGCAACTTTTATTTTTTAATGACCTGATGGTATTGTCCCACTACCTGAATAGTCTGTCTTTGTCAGTGTCAGCGTTGCGTCGGAGCTGGTGGAGAATGGCGGTACGTCGAAGCCACATGTCATCCGACACGATCCACTGCTCCATGAGAGGAACGAGTTTGTTGGGATGTCTGTTCACCAAGTGACCAATAACTACAACAGACACTGTGTTTATTTCTGATGAAACTATCTCACTGTGCAGCACACTAATTTAGTGGGGTCATGAATCTGGGGACCGATTTGCTCGTAAAAATGGGCAGAATTTGATAGTAAAACTACTACGATATCATTGCATCTCCATCAGTGAATTACAGGATATCACTAATTCCATTAAGAATAAGAAGCATTTGCACTATTGGCCTGACGTAACCTAACCTTTTTTTAAATAATTTTGTAATCACACTTTATCATCTTTTTGGATCAAGAGTATACTTTGGAATGAGAACTATTCTAGTAAATGATGGGTGAGAACAACAGTAAATAAAAGGCAGCAGGACAGAAGCACAAAAGTGTGAAAGTTAAACATAGGTGCTGCAATTACAAAATGTCGCACTGTCTGTTGTATTGATGATATGAATATAAACCATCTCATGTATGCAGATGGTCTGGTTGTATTTTCCCCTTCTAGTGTAGGTTTGAGGGAGCTGTTATCTGTTTGTGAAACTTATGGCCTAAATCATGATATTAAAATTAATCATAAGAAAAGTGCAATACTCATAAGTAGAGGAAAGTATATAAAAATGTATGTCACCTTCATTTAAGTTAAATGTATGTCACCTTCATTTAAGTTACATGTATGTCACCTTGCATTTAAGTTAAATGTATGTCACCTTCATTTAAGTTAAATGTATGTCACCTTCATTTAAGTTAAATGTATGTCACCTTGCATTTAAGTTAAATGTATGTCACCTTCATTTAAGTTACATGGAGAGGACATTAAAGAAGTGAAAAGTGTAAAATACCTGGGTCATATTATATGCAGTGACTCTAAGGATGACAAAGATATAATGCATCAGTGTCGTCAATTGTACGCCCGTGGTAATGTACTACTTAGGAAATTCTATATGTGCACAAATGATGTCAAGATCAGGCTGTTTAGTACATTTTGCTCATCTATGTATACAGCTCAACTGTGGTGGAATCATTATGTATATAGCATCCACAGATTACATGCATGCTACAATAATGTGTTTAGACGATTACTTGGACTACCCAAATACTGCAGCGCTTCAACTATGTTTGTGGAGAGATTGACTCCTGACTGTAAAGCAGTCATACAAAATCTTGTATATAAATTTATGTCACGTTTAGATAAATCTAGAAACTCACTCATAATTGCAGTACTTGGTACTGACATCAGATGGAAATCAAGGATAAGGAGACAATGGGTAAAGTCACTTTATATACATAATGACCTTGTGTTTTGTTTTGTTTTTACATTATTTGGTTAGCTGACTAGATAGACATATATATGTATCATTATATGTGTATCTGTGTCTGAATTAAAGAATGTAATGAAAAAAAAATGAATAGGTACAGCTGTATATGGAAAATGAAAGAGAATTTTCCAAGATTCGTTGCTGGAAGTCTGACCCTATCAGGTTGGAGGGCTGACCCTAGCTGGTTGGAGGGCAGACACTAGCTGGTTGGAGGGTTGACCATAGCTGGTTGGAGGGCTGACCATAGCTGGTTGGAGGGCTGACCCTAGCTGGTTTATAATGTAAGATGTGTAAAGTATAATAAAAAAAAATCATTGAAAACTGTGTATGTATATTTTTATATAATTATATATACATATAATTAATTACACACAATAATAAATACACACAAGCACAAGTACACACCTACTGTTTGGAATAAAACATCGATAAACCAAAATTATTGGCATAATGAAGATTTGGTTCAAATACTTCTCAGAACCATCTTCTCTTGTATAATAAGACTCACCATTAGAAGCGATTGCATCGACCGTGTCCCACCAACTCTTTGACGCGACGAGCTCTGCACCAACAAACTGTGCTGCTTCAAAGCATTGAGTGTCTGATGTCCCACACAGAACATTAGCGTTCGACTTGGCTACATCTATGGTGAAATACTGCAGCTCTCTCTGTGGCCGTTGCCATAACAACGAAAGCAGCTTCATCAAAGTGCTGCGATCAGGCTTTGTGAATTGTGAAAGCACCTGGGAAACAGCATAACCACTCAGTTGTACATAAATACATCCTCTTCTGTCTTCCCTGCTTTAGGTTTTTAGTCTTGTGTGTGTGTGTGTGTGTGTGTGTGTGTGTGTGTGTGTGTGTGTGTGTGTGTGTGTGTGTGTGTGTGTGTGTGCATGCGTGCGTACATGTCTGGGTGTGCACACGATTGAATAGTTTTTCAAGAATCTACGTGACCAATAAATAATTATTATCCAATGTATATCCACAGGGAACAATTCCGACCCAGCCAATATATTTGATTCTACTAAACGACTGATTCTGTTATCTGTGATTCTGTGGAGCTCACTGGAATCCTTTGTCAAAAGTAGGACTTATGCCTACAAGCATTTAAAAATGTGTTTGATAAAAAACAACAATGAAGTCTCCAATGAAGTCTCCAATGAAGTCTCCAATGACGTCTCCAATGAAGTCTCCAATGAAGTCTCCAATTAGTTGCAGACAATTGATTAATTTCCAACTCCACTTGCATACCGGAAACGGACACAAACCTTTCTATCAATGGCTCTCCGCTCCACAGCGCCGAGCCCGAAGAACTCAAACTTTCCCCTCATGTAGCGAGTCATGTCAGCTCCACTGCTGGAACAGCCGTGCTTCTTGTACTCAAGGACAACAGTAGCAACGATCTTATCGGCAAGGTCATCATTCTTTCCACAACCTGTCGATGACTTGGACAATGATCGACTTGTGCCAACAGTGCGAGCTGAACGTTTTTGTCGAACCTTTGGCATGATGTTAAAATATCTACCTGTGTGCCGACAAAACATAAGTAAGGCTGTAGTAATATTATTCACAAAAATGTAAATGCTTTATTTTGCTTTCGTATTTTGTGTTACAGCCTGAAAAAGAGTAGTTTCAATGTAGACAAAATGCCTCACAAAGTCACACAAAAACAAACTTAACATACATGAAATAAGCTGCCAACTTGAACAGATCATAATATTTAAATATAATATTTACTTAGAGCTTCATAATATACTCTGCAAAGTTTTCAATAAAATTAATTATTAAATTGAATCAATTAAATTAATTCTACGTACCACAACATTAACATTACAAAAACTCTTAGTTTGGTTCGAGCCAAGTCTAGAAGGCGCAACAACGTGGGCTCGCACAGCAAGCAATGCATATTTTTATTTCTACTTTTATTGCAGTAAATGAATTATCTGCAGTTATTTATCATCGAGGAGTGTGCTCCTAATAAGTGGATACTATTGGTTCGTGTTGTGGCCAAATTGCTTTTAGTTTAAATTAATCCACCAGGTAGCAACACTTTATTGTCAATTTGTCACACGTATCAGTTTAATAGTTTGGTTTCACCTAAACTAAGTAACACATTTGTACAAACGAGCTAGCATGTTGTTGTTGATAGCATATAGGTTCAATATTTTGCGAAATGAGTGTGAAACGGGCAAAACAATCTATTTGAGGAGGGACATTTAAAGTCCCTCCTCAATTAAATTTTGTACTAGTCTCATTTCAAATAAATGTTTGCGAAAAATCAAGCCTACCTAGTATCCACTGCAACATGCTAGCTCTTTGCAGCACTGACCTGCACTCTGTTTACTATTTCGGATATCCACTATTTTGAGCTAACAACTAAAGTGAATTCTTTCGATGATTTGAAAAAAAATAGACACATGTTTATTAATACTATTCACACACTACATATCTGAACACCAAAGAACCGGATTTGCGATAAGCTAAATCAGTTGAGGATAACAACCCAGAAGTATCCAAATGGCAAAGTTCATATTATTTGATAGACTCGGTCAGACATAGAAAATGAAAGAGCTCAACCCCATAGGCATAGTTCCTACACTTGGCAGCTTACACTTACAAATAATGAGCATTTGTAAGGCTAGAGATAAGCCTTTTATAGTTTGCCCATATCTTAACCCAGTTTTTATCTATTCTGTTTTTTTAAATGTTAGTACTAGTAAAGGGTGCAGATGTAATATCGTTGGAAAAGGAATTCCATACATCCACCACCATTTGACTGAAAAATCGACGTCTGCATAGCTTCATACATTGTTGTTTGTTTAACTTTTTACTGTGGCCTCTTAAGTTATTTAGAGTAATGTTAAAAAACTGATGTGGGTCTATTTTCTCTTTCCCAGTTAACAACTTAAAAGTTTCAATTAAATCTCCTCGTAATCTCCGTTCTTCAAGTCTATAAAGTTTCAGTTGTGTTAATCTTTCCTCATATGCAAATTCCTTTAATCCCATTACCATTTTTGTTGCCCTGCATTGTACTTTCTCGAGCATTAAAATATCTTTTGCATAATAAGGTGAAAATGTTGAACGTTTTTATGTCAAAGTGAATAAATGCTCTCTATATAGAACGCGAAACCACCATAGCTTATTTCTCCCATTTCAAGTTATTTGAAATCCAGACACTTAGATCCTTCTCTTGAACTATTTCTGCTAAAACAATATTATTAATTTTGGTTGTGATGGTGTACTCAAATTTTGGATTGTCTTTGCCTATGTGCATCTTTTACATGTACTAGTGTTGAACGTTAGGCACCATATATACTCCACGCACTTAAGTTATCTAAATCAGCTTGTAAGATTTCACAATCAGTTTTGTTTTTTAATGTTCTGAATATTTTGGTGTCGTCAGCAAACATTTTTACATTACTATTTACTGTCTCTAGTATATCATTTACATAAATTAAAAAGAGAATAGGTCCAAATACTGATCCTTGCGGAACACCACTAATGACATCAAACCATTCAGAATATTCACTTCTTACCATAATTCGCATTGTTCTATCTGATAGAAAATCAGCTATCCGTTATAAAACTTTACCTCGTATTCCATAGGCAGATAGTTTCTGCAACAACATCTTTTTTGGGACTTTGTCAAATGCTTTTTGAAAATCCAGCAAAATAACATCGACACTATGTCCCTGATCCACATCTTCTGTTAACTTTCAAAAGTTTCTAACAAATTTGTTAGGCAAGAACGACCCTTTGTAAAACCATCTTGGTCTGGGGTATTTAAATTGTTTTCTAATAAATGTTTTAACGTTGCATCCTTCACACAAGATTCCATCAGTTTACTGGCTAGACAAGTTAAACTCACTGGTCTATAATTACCAGCCATAGACCGGGATCCCTTCTTATAAATTGGAGAAATGTTTGCCAAGTTCCAATCTAATGGTACTACACCACTAGACAATGATTCTGTGAAAACGAGAAACAACGGTTTAGCTAAAGTTTCAGCACAATCCTTCAATATCTTTGGATGTATACCATCTGGACCACAAGCCTTGCCTTCTTTTAACTGCTAGCTGTAACTTTATAAATATATCTAGCTCAGTAAATGTGATCTCATTTAAAACCTTGTTTTCTTGAACTCTGTTTCCAAATTCCCGTAAAATATTATCACCACCCTCTTCCATTGTAAATACTGATTCAAAGAACTTCCACAGAACTTCAGCTATTTCCTGGTCATTTGTTGTGGTTTCACCATCCTCCTTTCTTAAATGTGGCATGACTGGTTTTACCTTTTGTTTACTTCTTACATAGCTATGGAAAAGCTTTGGTTTTTCTTTCATTCTCTTCAGCTAATTTCTACAAATTACGTTAGAGTAGCGCTTTGACAGTGGCCAGTGACAGTGTCATTGGTCCAAGAGTCACTATTACACTAAGACTGGTCGAGGAGGGTAGCCCATCTTTGACTTTGCCTTTGATTTGGCAGCCTTGCCCTTGCCTTGGGGTTGGCTTTGACTTGTCTTGTCTCAGCTCATGATCTGAATTTAACCATTTCAACTGAAGGCTGTAGCTAAACGAACGGTGCCATTAATAACATAATTTTTTGTTACGTGGAACTGTATTTACCTGATAACTGGCATATTATAAACATGCGAAACCTTGTTAAACCTGGCTACAACCCGCTTGTTTGTACGTCGAGCTTGCACACTCAGCACATTCGCTCGACGACCGGGCAGCCGGGGTCATCTCGTCAACCAATCAGCTTCGTCCGGGGTCGGCATCACGTGCGTAGGATTTGGAGCGCTAGACTTTCGAAGTTGCCGGTTGGAAGTGTTTGTTTCGGCTGCTTTGCAAACCTTGCAAGTGTGTGTCAGCATTTGAAATACCAAGGTAAACCTATTTAATACGCATGTTCAGTGGCGTAAAGGAAATATGATATTTTCAATTAATTAAATTAGAAACACGTGTGAAAACCGGCTGACGCTTACTGCTGCAGGCAGTGGGCGTACACGGACCGGCGGAGCGCTGAAAGTGGGCTGGGCCTTCGCGGGGCCTTCGCGGGGCCTTCCCTGACTTTGGCGCTGGCAACATTTGCAGGCTCCTCATGAGTATTTAACAGTAAGCTGTGCTAATGTTTTTGCTGTAGCTCCGTATAATCATGGAAATGTTTGTGATGCCTTTTATCAATTACGTAGACAAAGAGTCGATATGAACGCTCACGATATCATTGACATTGATTAAATCATGTCGTGAACATTCATTGACATTGAATATCAGATTAACATATTTGCCATTTAAATTTTTATATTCATTTTATTAATCTTAAAATGTAATGTTTTTGCTTCAAACACTGAGTTTTGGGATCAATTACGTAGACAAAGAGTCGATATGAACATTCACGATATCATTGACATTGATTAAATCATGTCGTGAACACTCATTGACATTGATTATCAGATTAACATATTTGCCATTTCAATTTTTATATTAATTTTATTAATCTTAAAATGTAATGTTTTTGGTTAAAACACTGAGTTTTGGGCTGCTTTTAGTTTTATATAGCCGACCTCACTGACATGGCAGAGGGGTGCCTGACTTCACTGCCATAGGGGTGCCTGACTTCACTGCCATAGGGGTGCCTGACCTGTTCACCATTTAACAGGCATTTAAAAAAATTCATAAAATTTTTGTTGCTCTTATTGCAATTACGGTTGTCTTTAAAATGGCAAAAGTCAGTTTTTATATACAGCACATGCCTTGTAAATAGTAGGCCCCTATGAAATTACTCCAGAAATGTTTGTCAAGAAACTTCACCAGAAATCAAAGTATATTTATATTATCATAATTATGAAGATAGCTATTTCTAGATAATTGTATGGTCATCATGATATAGGTGTAGAAGTATGGGACTACATATAACACAGCCAACGAGAATGAACCGTTATATCCGAACTAGTATTAATACCATTCTGTATTGCAAAACTGTCAATGTATGTATTGCAGAACAATAGCAAAATTTAATGTACACATTTTTGCTGTTATAAACTACCAGCTCCAAATGCCTAACTGAGAGACAGTGGGCCTGTAGTACACCCCCCTATGTGTTATAATAATATAGGTTCATGCCATGCCAACTCGCCTAACTTTCACATATTTTCCCAGGTGACCCTCTCAGATTTCAATGAAAAAAAATCCTCAAAATACCTTTGGTGGAATGAAGATGTACAAAATATGAAGCCTCAACTGTGGGTAGTTTTGGAGACATGATTTATTGAAAATACAGCTTTGAATCACATTTTATGTCTTCAGCCATTTTTGGAATTTCATATCTTATCACTGAACATAGACAGGAAGCAGAAAAATGGCATATTTAGTAATTGGGACACAGGCATTCAGATTATGCATCCAGAAACAGTGTAGCTTTAGCCAGGGTCAATCTATAGGCATCCCAAAATGAGAAAACAATTATATTGAGAGTATTTCAGGAGTTCAGGAAGTGCCCATAAATTCACTCCCTCAATGTTACACACATTTGATGCTTATTTGCAGCTATATACTCACCATCAAGCATCAAGCAAGTCAGTCACACAGTCATTGTATAACAGGGGTCTAAAGTTTGACTTTGAGTGAAAATACTAAAAAACTGCATTAACCATAGTGGACAGTTGACCATGTGGGCAACTTTGCAGTGTATCGACACTTCCGCCACTGCAACATACACATCAGTCCTACGAGTTAGGCCCGTTATGGTACTTCCCGTTACGGCTACTTCCCATTGTGGCTCATTTTTTCCCGTTATGGCTACGTTTGTGAGAACAACTAATTAGACATTGAAACTAGTCCTGTTATAGCTACTTCCTTGAGTCTATTCTTGACCCAAGGGAGAATCAATTATTTTAGATGGTATACAACATAAAAATACATGATGTGTATGCATTACAGATTTATTAAAACATGAATACATTAATTGTGCAGAGTACTCAGTATAAAATGTTCCATACATTATGTCCAACATTATGCACTGAACAGAATTCATGAAAATCATGTATCACACGTGAATGTCATTCTAACATCAGCAAGTAACTGTCATCAATCACAAGTGAATGTCACTCTAATTTAAGTAAGTGTCCATCTGCAAGCAGAAAACTCAGTACAGATCTTTCCTTCATCACATACTCCTGTTTGAACTGAGCCAGACGCTGGTTCACAATCCGGTACTTCCTCTTCTTCTGTGGTGGTGGTATGGCTGCATCATGTTGTACAAACTTCAGCTCTGTTGCTGCCTGCTCCTTCCTCATCGCCTCCACAAACTCGAAGATGTTGGGGTGACGTTTACCCACAAGTTTTGTGAACTTCAAGGAGGGAGGTCATGCTCACCACCCTACTTCATAAAGACACCAGCCTCACTGGTTGTCAGTGTTGACTTGCATTTAATGTCATATCTGGTACACCCAGTACTTGTTGCCATTTGGCCCAGTCCGCCTACTCCGGAGCCTGTAGCCTCTGTACTTTTGGCCCAGTACGCCTACACCGGAGCCTGTAGCCTCTATACATTTGGCCCAGTACGCCTACACCGGAGCCTGTAGCCTCTGCACATGGCAGAATGCATCCCATATTTGCTTGTTGCAAATTCGACCACATCCATCTTCAATAATATTATGTAGATACAGATACAGTGTTCTCTTTGATACTAAACATAGAATGATTCATGGTGAAAATGTCTCAGCTTATAAGTAATATAACCACTACTCCAAAGAAGCCATGTACAATACTGCTAGTTACATGGATTTTGGTAAAACCATTTATGCTTTTAACCACATACAAATAACCACACACAAATAAATGAATGCTCCCTCTCATCAACTGGCTAATTACTGGCTAATTCGAAAAGTAGCCATAACAGGACTAGTTTGGGACTAGTCTGATTGCTCCTCCAAAAAGTAGCAGTAATGGGAAAATAAAGTAGCCGTAATGGGAAGTAGACGCAGTGGGAAGATTCCATCTCTACATGTTCCAACATTTAGCTTTGGTTCTTAATTCCTTCTATGTTAAATACATTTTCCAAACTATTGCCATGTTTTGTTGATAGCACTGATATCTTCATTTTCAAATGACTCCGGTGAAAGCCTTGGTATAAAGATAAGCACCTAACCAGAATGTGAGCACCCTTAGAGTGCCACCCTAGCTCCAATAACTTCAACTACTGGAGCTAGGATGCCCAAAGTTTGGTTACATGGTGGGTATATACCTATACATCAACATCAGATGTTTTGGGGCAAAACTTTGGGTGCTTACCCCAGGTCAAATAATAGGGCGTAACAAACACAATTTACTTGTAAATACTTAGTTCATTCACAGAAGTGAAGGTATTCCTACTTATTCATTGGTTAACATGTAAGCAAATTCTGAGAGAAACTTTTGAAATTTCAAAAAAATTGGTCGATTTGACATGGGATAAATTTTTTTTTTTTATTTCACATGGGATGACCCTTATGCTTGATGGTGGGTATAAATACCTATAAATCTAGCTTATAAAGAGACATCATCAGCATAGCCGATAGCACCATAGTACTTATGACATATCGTACAATTGAACCCAGACTGAGTCTTGTTAACATTTCATCTATATATAAGAAAATAATATATCGGACAAACCCCACCCTGCTTTAGTCCATTGGCTGTGGAGAAGTAATCTTATATTGAGTTGTTCCACGAAACATTCAAATGTTGATGATTATGCTTATAAATAAATATCTCATTAGCTACGGATTCATTCCTCTGTCCATGAGTAAAGTTAAAAGTTTACCTAATTTACTTTCTCAAATGCTTTAGTACCATCAAGTAATAGCACATACTCATCATAATTATTATTTTGGAAATAGTTCACAGTTTCCATTAAAACAAACGTGCATTTAGCTGTAGAGCTCTGAGGTTTAAAGCCAAACTTTAAAAAACATCAGTACTTTTCATCATGATAATCCAATCAAATATTTTTTATAGGGGACTAATGGTTTGGTCGTTATTATAGTCATTAGCTAATTTTCTCTTATTTTTCACCAAAGGTTGAATTGCAGCTATGTTAAAACCATCTGGGGTATACTATTTTTCTTGATGACTTTACCCACTTCTTTCCAGAAGTCCCTAGTTTTAGCTGTAGCCGTACTTTCTTTCCTAACATTATTTTGATTATGTTTAACCAAGTTGTTATACAGTTTAACCAAGTTGTTATACAGTTGGTTGCACTGTTGACCTAGCACATGTTCTTTGTCTGTGATGAAACATGACAACAATGTGTCTGGTGCTGCACATTAGAAGGGCAAGCCACAGATAGTTGTCATGGCAACAGAATGCCTATAAATGTTGCACAGCAGGGTGAGGAGACTGAGCATGTGAAACTGTAGACATGACTTACACAACAGGGCCTGACACAGTTTCCATCCTAACTGAAGCTGAATTTAATTGTCACCATGTGTAAATACTTATACATCATGGTTCAAAACCATAACTTGAGTGCAACATCCTTGTGGTTGTACTTCATGGTCCGTCAATTGTGCATGCAGAAGTATATTTCTGCCCCCACCACCCCCATATTTTTAGACAAAAATTACCAAAGACCAATATCAATATGTAAAGAAAGGAATTTGTAATGAAGATCACCTAAATCAGCCTTCAGACAGGAAGTATAAAAAGTAAGCGCCCTGCAGAGCCTCTCAATACAACTTGTCAGTATATCACCTACAAGACAAATTCCATGTTTTATGTGTCTCACGACAGCGATTCTCCCAGGTTACTGCTAGGAGCTGCACAGGACCCCATTTCAGGTATATACATCATTTCAGATCTTTACTCCCTGTTAAGTCTTTACCCTGTGTCAGGTTTCTTGTACATTACTTGTTACCTTTGACAGTGGTCAGTGTATACCATATTGTGCAATGTGGCTGCACTAATTAGCCAGGTGTTGGTGACTTTGTACAGCTGGTCATATGTAGACTCAAGAACTAAAGAACATGTAAACTGTGAAGTTACACGTGGGCAGTTCTATGTAAACTGATCATAGATTTAATAGGGCAATAATATTAAATATATTATAGTTTAATATTACGGTTAGGTGCTTGGAGGCCAAGGCTATGAAACAGGATGTATTTATTATAGAAACATTTATTACCATAGCCATTGTTCTGTCAAAGCAGTTGATAAACACAGCCTAGCTCATTAAGGTACCATTGAAGAAAACTGGCAAACTAAAAACCTACAATTTTCACCACAACCAAACAAAATAATGGCAAGCAATTCCTGAAAATATGAGTGAAAGACTTCCATGTCTAATTTGTGTAACCTGGTAACAGTAAATAGATGGCTCTGTAAAAGATGACAGGAAATAACTGATGCAGTTGCCTGACTGGTTGTCATCATTATCACTATCAGCACTGAGTGAGTCACCCCATCCAGCAGTGTCTAGTCATGCCATCTGGTGCCAGTCACTGCATGCAAGCAGGCCTCTAGTGGTGTATGGGTCAGCGATACAAGTATCTCTATATTTACACAGAAAGAAGCAGTGGTGGATGTGAGTGGTAGTGCTTCAAGGCAGCCCTCAACTTCGAGACAGCCCTCAACTCTGGCTTCTGAAAGGCTTAGTGAGTCGCAGTGAGCCTCTGGGACTGTTGTGTGCACGCCCTGCGCTGGTACACGTGGGGAGGCAGATCGGAGACGTACACGCAGACGTTAACAAAAGCAGTAAGTAGACTGGGAAGAGTTTTGCCTGTGGATGTTTGACGTCCACACTGGTTGTTGTTGCTGTAAGGTACGCCTGTCTGTGTTGTTTCACTGTCTCTAGCCAGATAACTAGCATGGATGGCCTTTCATTGTGTAGGCTGCTTGTAGAGGGCTTAACAAAGGGTGAGATGCTGCCAATGAGTGCCATGCTGCACCCTTGTATAGCCTAGCCAGAGGGTATGGTTGATGGTGCTAGAGGGTATGGTTGATGGTGCTAGAGGGTATGGTTGATGGTGCTAGAGGGTATGGTTGATGGTGATAGAGGGTATGGTTGATGGTGCTAGAGGGTATGGTTGATGGTGCTAGAGGGTATGGTTGATGGTGCTAGTGGGTATGGTTGATGGTGCAAGAGGGTATGGTTGATGGTGCAAGAGGGTATGGTTGATGGTGCTAGAGGGTATGGTTGATGGTGCTAGAGGGTATGGTTGATGGTGCAAGAGGGTATGGTTGATGGTGCTAGAGGGTATGGTTGATGGTGCTAGAGGGTATGGTTGATGGTGCTAGAGTCCCATCATAGACCTGAGTCCTTGATCCACAAGCCTGGATAATAGTGCTCTATTAGCAGCCCTAACCATAATGTTAAACCTGGACCCTAGGCCTAGTGTCCTAACCCAGAACCTAGTGTCCTAACCCAGAACCTAGTGTCCTAAGCCAGAACCTAGTGCACATACCATGAACTCAAGCTTCAACCCTACTGCCCTCAACTGCAGCCCAAACTTTGACACAGCTTGGAAACTAGGCCTAATTCTGAACTGACATTAACTGGCCAACTTGGAGGTGTTGTGCCCTAATAGGATGTGACTGGTTACATGAACAATGACTGCCTCTTGGCTGCTTGCTTTCAATGATGTGTCCCTGAGCCTTATTAAAAGATTACATCGTAGAATATTCACGTAAACACCACAGTCACCTATGCACCTGACTGTTTTCTAGACATGGTTAACCCTCTTCTGTCTTGCTCAACCGAGGAATTGCGCAACCATTATGATTTAAAAGTGATTAACCCTTACATTTACAGCGGCTGCTTTGTGTTTTCACAGCTCAGTCCAGAGCACAGACTTTAAAAATAGCACCACATGCCTTGTGCATAATTTGTTCACATGTGATAGATGTTGAAATACAAATTGTCCGTTCTAGGGCACCTGTCTACTGATCATAGTAGTTGGCAACTAATTTACCACCATGACATAGTGTTTACAAAGTTGTCTCCACAAACACAAGTTGTGTGCTATTAGTGACTGGTACTTTTTACTCACTAGTCGGCTCCAAGTTAGTGCAGACCACTGCTTTGTAATGGGCAAGATTTGGTTTTTATTGTGCACTGAGACATTTTCTACAAGTAGAAGTTTGTAAGTTTGGGTGCACTGCCAGTAATAATAAATGTTAGAGGAAATAACAATACTTTTAAAAGAACAAAATTGATACACAATGTCATGCGACTAACTAGTCTAATGATACAGGGTCGAATACAAATGATTAGTTAATATTGCTTTGCTAGGAAATACCTAATTGTAATATCAAGCAAATAAATGTTATCATAATCTGTGACATTGTGATTTTTGCTGATAGTTTGTGCCACTCTGGTAACTAGCTGGTGACAGGACAACTTAAAGTAACAGTGTAAGTGACACAGATTATATCTGCCTGGAATGACCCTCAACAGCTCCAGCCATAAACACCCCACCTGGGTTATGTAGCAACCCCAGGGAAGTGGCAGAGATAAACCAAGTTGCTATCTTGTGCTTTGTAACAAGATATCAAACACCACCAGGTTGGCTTGTATCTGGCAGAGCTGTTGCAGAATGTCTCAAGAATGGCTGAAGATCATCTTGTCTACTACTGTGCTGTTTTTCTGAGGGAATTAGATTGATTGTAATGGCACTGTGGGAATATTGTTTGTGACATGCTGACAACTGCATTTGATGTTATGTGGAATAAAATTGTGATGTAGACTTAAAGTTCCATCCTCCGTTGATTGAGGTCATCACGAATCATGTTTGTTGATGATCAGTTCTGTTGTGTGTTGATGATCTAAATAACAAGCGCAGTTGCATTAATTAAAGAGTTCATAGTTTTGTTAAAATCATCGAAAGAATTTACTTTGATCAGTAGATTTCGTAACTTACAAAACTGCGATTAGTTGTCTTATGTTACGTGTGTAGAGGCAGAGTAACTTATGTTACGTGTGTAGAGGCAGAGTAACTTATGTTACGTGTGTAGAGGCAGAGTAACTTATGTTATGTTTGTAGAGGCAGAGTAACTTATGTTACGTGTGTAGAGGTGGAGTAACTTATGTTACATGTGTAGAGGCGGAGTAACTTATGTTTGTAGAGGCAGGGTAACTTATGTTACGTGTGTAGAGGTGGAGTAACTTATGTTACATGTGTAGAGGCAGAGTAACTTATGTTACATGTGTAGAGGTGGAGTAACTTATGTTACGTGTGTAGAGGCAGAGTAACTTATGTTACTTGTGTAGAGGTGGAGTAACTTATGTTACGTGTGTAGAGGCGGAGTAACTTAAGTTACGTGTGTAGAGGTGGAGTAACTTATGTTACATATGTAGAGGCAGAGTAACTTATGTTATGTGTGTAAAGGTGGAATAATTTATTTTACGTGTGCAGAAATAGAGTAACTTATGTTATGTTTGTAGAGGTGGAGTAACTTATGTTATGTGTGTGTGTAAAGGCAGAGTAACTTATGTTATGTGTGTAGAGGTGGAATAACTTATCTTATGTTTGTAGAGGTGGAATAACTTATCATATGTGTGTGTAGAGGTGGAGTAACTTATGTTACGTTTGTAGAGGTGGAGTAACTTATGTTGTGTGTGTAGAGGTAGAGTAGCTTATGGTTGCAGAAGAAGAGTAATTTATGTTATGTTTGTAGAGGTGGAGTAACTTATGTTATGTTTGTAGAGGTGGAGTAACTTATGTTGTTTGTAGAAGCGGAGTAACTTATTGTTTGTAGAAGCGGAGTAACTTATGTTTGTAGAGGTGGAGTAACTTTTGTTACGTGTGTAGAGGTGGAGTAACTTATGTTACATGTGTAGAGGTAGAGTAACTTATGTTTGTAGAAGCAGAGTAACTTATGTTATGTTTGTAGAGATGGGGTAACTTATGTTATGTGTGTAGATGCAGAGTAACTTATGTTGTTTGTAGAGGTGGAGTAACTTATGTTATGTGTGTAGAGGCGGAGTAACTTATGTTATGTGTGTAGAGGCGGAGTAACTTATGTTACGTGTGTATAGGCAGAGTAACTGTTGTTACGTGTGTAGAGGTGGACTTGTTGAAGCAAAATCAAAGTTTTCATGCCTTGTCAGGCAGGGTCAAGTTAGTGCAGTATTGTGCATACAGGCTTTTTACATAATCAGTTCCAGGAAATCTATTACTAGGCAGCATCAAGTAATAAAGAGTCATACCCCAGCTGACAATGGCATGTGATGTGCTGCGTATTTATGAGTGAGATTTCAAGCAGTGGCCACATCTCGCCAACTGGATGATTCACCTGGCTGGCAGTTCACAATTCGATCACTCATTTCCAGGCCCAGTACAAAAGGTTCAGAATGTTTCCACACTGTTTCTATGGTGATCACAGTAGACCTTCCAGTATATTCTTGGTGTGTAAATTAGTGGCGGCTGTACAGCACCTAGGAACTTGGGTAAAGGAAGATTTGTTATTCATAGCAGCCTTATGCTTTTCATTTACCAATTGTTTGTGTGTGGTCTTGTCTAATTGGATTTTTGTCCAATGAAGATAAATCCAAAATAGTCAAAGTTATAGCAGCATCTGTATCAATTGCCACAGTCCAAGTGATCAGCATTTATTCACAGTGCCAGAAAGATGTGTTACTCTGAATAAATACTGATCATTTGGACTGCGGGAATTGATACGGGTGCTGCTAAAACAGTGCCAGAAAGATGTGATACTCAGGTATTAAATATTTGACATTATTTAGCTGACACAGTTTCACATCAGACCTGGACATTGATGAGATCAGCTTTTATCTCACTGTTTCTATTGGCATTTAATTTACTAGATGATAAAAATGTTGTCACATCGGAATGGCTTATGCAGAATGTTTGCATATATGTGTGATTGAGTTGGTTGTCACTATCGCAGTCACTATGCCAACAGATTATTGCAATGTTGTCCAGTTCATATGACAGGGCTCTGTGTATGATTTGGGGCGTTAGAACATTTCTGTTTTATCAGTCAATTCATGCAACTGATAGGTTGAATTTGAAAATTTCTTGGCAGAAGTTGAATTTATGGGTAATTTGAATCCATACCCTTGTTCTTACAACCGGAAGCACTTCACTATAACATCAGTAAATGTGCAGTGCTACCAACTCTCAAGGAATGTCAGTGCAAGGTAAAGAAGTGTATACTTGTGAAACATAGGCTCCAGGCAGCTGCCAGCTGTCTGTCTGCAGCTGGAAGACAGTCCTTTGTGTAGTGCCTCTCAACATCTCACTTCAACAATCTAGTTCCACCCATTTGTGCTAACTGTGCTTTCTCCATTTTGAGTCTCTTGAGTCTTTTCTCTGACACTATAGCACATTTACACAGCACAGTTTACTATATTTACTATATTTCTCTCTCGTGTTTCCTATGAATAGTTTTAGCTTAAATATACTTTAATGTTTTCTACATAGCAGTACAATGAATCACTTTTCTTCTTGTTGGTGGCCACCTTCAACCTGCTGAAGATTTTGTTGATTTTTAAAGTTAGTGACGGGTTACACATTGACCCTGTATGGGGGGTCTTCTACTTCCTCTGGTTACACATTGACCCTGTGTGGGGGGTCTTCTACTTCCCCTGGTTACACATTGACCCTGTGTGGGGGTCTTCTACTTCCTCTGGTTACACATTGACCCAGTGTGGGGGGTCTTCTACTTCCCCTGGTTACACATTGACCCTGTGTGGGGGGGTCTTCTACTTCCCCTGGTTACACATTGACCCTGTGTGGGGGTTCTTCTACTTCCCCTGGTTTGGGCACCAGGTAGAGGGGACCTATGACTTTTAGTGTTTCATTTTAAAGACATATTTCCAACTTCCTTCCCTTATCCCAGGTGCTAAGCAAGTTGGTAAATTGTACCCATTTTTAATTAAACAGCCAGGTTTTCACCAAGATAACACTAAACCATTGAACCGTCACACCATTGTAATCTGAATTATTTTTTATTTTACTGTATTTTGAAGAAAACAATTGCAGTTGGTGGAAATGATTTTATGCAAATTATACTGCACCAAGAACATTTATTTAGATGGGGATGTTATATAAGAAATTGTATTGTTATGAAAATTGCAGTATATTTATTGTGTGTGACATAGCAAGGTTCCTGTTTCTGGGGGTAGTGATTATAGGAACATCTGTCATCCTTAACAGGGGAAGCATGGCTGCCACTCAGTGTTGAATTGGGCAAGAGTCACTGTATGCATGTCTGCTCCCCTGTACACCCTTTCCTCCTGTATAACATAGATTCCAGCCTGGGGTGCAGTGCTTTTGCAGGGAGCCTGCCACTCAGAGACTAATTATGATCGACTGGGGACAGTCCCCTGTGTTAAGCCCTGGCTCTTCCACACAGTTGATCAACTTTGCCAAGTGATAAGGCAAACTCAGGGACAGGTAAATTCCATGACTGGGGAGGAGGCTGTGAACAGACCACTATTATTTGTTTTCATGTTGACAACAATTCTGACATTTTCTTGACTTGACCAAGACACTCACTGGATGGTTTTGACACCTGCAACCTACAGGGACGTTCTATCAAAATCACCAACATAATCCCTTCCTATCAAGATGTGGAGGCTGTTGTTATGCCATGTATTTCATAAGTAAGAAAGTTATGGAGATACCTCTGGGAGGCTAGTTTTGTGAAAGATAGTATAATAATCCTTTGATGGGCAGATGGTGTTTTTTTATTTAAACCTTTAAAGATGTCTAAATTATTACTGGTAGGTAGCATCCTGTTCTTAACGAAGTCTAAAAATTAATGTGTACACAATTGTAACGTGTTGGTGTATTACAGCAGGTTTTAATCAATATAGAATCAAAAGATGGCAAAGATAAAAATGCTGCGAGAGTACTGTTGCACAGGTCATTTGCAACTGACTGTTTTTGGCAGTTGGCAACAGCAGCAGCAGCTGCAGCAGCAACATCAGCTGCAGCAGCACCAGCTGCAGCAGCAGGCAGCAGCAGAGTAATCCTTCCTGTCTGGTGCCAGCTTCATGACAGAGGTCTAACACATGGATTACTAGCCACAAGCCAAGGATGACTTTGGACTTCATAACAACAGTTGACCCTTGTGTTCACTGCAGCTGGTCTGTATATAGAAACTACTCAACCGAACTTTATATAGTCATTTGTGGGACTAAAATAGCCTTCTGTTGATCTACCAAGTTTGTAAGGAGATTCTGTCATCTGGTCAGGCTTTATTTTGGACATGAGAAAGCTCAAATAGCGTACTATGTAAACAGTGGTCTACTTGTGCTGTCATAATGGTGATGCACAGGACAGCAAGAAGTACTGCTGCAGTACCTAGGTGCTGCATATATTGGCAGGGAGAGATACCTCTCTTGAAGGTAGATAACATCTGCAGGTGTATATTGAGTTGGGAGGCTAAATAAGCAGAAAGTTAAGCCAGCAGCACACTAGCTGGTGGACAAATAATCTTCAGTTGTCCGCTAGTGTGCTTCGAATTCTAACAAGATTGGGGTTTATCAGATAATGTCTGACAGTGCTAGATCTCAGGACGTCCTGACGGGCCTTGTCGGCTAGTGTGCTGCAGGCTCCAATGGGGCTCACGCTATTAGGGACCAATAGCTAGGAAGCTTGATTGCAGTCATGCTGCACAAACGTCATGGCGGCCTCCAGTGCCACAGCCCCCAGTGTCACAGCCATGATGACAAATGGAATCATGCCTCAGTTAGACTTCCTGGTGTGTTACACATGAATGTAGGTCACAGTCATTTTAGATATGTGTAATTAAAAGAAATCATCTGACAACTGCATTTGAGCAGGCACATTGGGTTGGGTTTTAGATGATTACAGTAGGCGGAAGGATTTTGTTTGTTTGCTTTTCTGCATCTCCTTATCCTCCGTAGTATAATCAAGATGAACAAAGCTAGCTTCTGTCTCCTCCTCATCGCTGCCGTGTGTGGTGTGAGTGCTGCCATGTTTGCTTAATTCCAAATCCACCATGAGAGGCGTGCTAGTCATGACAAAATATCGGCTAATGTGCTCTGAGCTGATGGCCAGACAAATTTAACCCCGATGAAAAATGTGCAGTCCCCCCGACGAAAAATCATCTAGTGTACTGTGGGCTTCACACAAGAAAGAATTGCATCATCCTGGTAACCCCTCCCCATTTCTCAAGTAGCTATTCATCATCCTGGTAGCCCCTCCCCATTTCTCAAGTAGCTATTCATCATCCTGGTAGCCCCTCCCCATTTCTCAAGTAGCTATTCATCATCCTGGTAGCCCCTCCCCATTTCTCAAGTAGCTATTCATCATCCTGGTAGCCCCTCCCCATTTCTCAAGTAGCTATTCATCACAAATATGATTATGATGTAGTCTTTGACTGAGGCTATAGCATTCATCAAATAATTGTTGTTTAAATTTATTTTGAAAGGTAAAGGTAATTGTAGGTGTTCAAAGTGTGCAATGTATTTTAATCAGTTGAAGCCCCATTTAACTTTCAGGGGGGGGCTAAGGGTACTATATAGCTTGAAAACAAATGCTTACAATAAACTGTGTTCGGGCTTTAAAGAAATACTGGAAATGACTAAATATTGTAATAATTATTACAAAGTGCTGTGGTGAGGTAGTTGACCTTAAAATATATGGTTGATGAAGTAACAATTTCTTCTAATCATATGTAATTACGTAAAACCATTTTAATTAACAACAGTGAATTTTTACTTTTTCATTATTTATAGTTTAGACATCTTTACAAAATCATAAATCCCTACGCTCACCATTCCTGTAAACCCAGTCCTGGATATAGATACGAGATTATAGTTTTTTGTTATCCTCAGTATTACTTAGCCATCAGTCTGGTGTAGAGGGATTGTTCAAGAATGGCTGAAACAAACTGTGTTCTAAAAAAGCATTGAAGTGTTTTAATACCTATGAATCATGCCCATGTTGACTACATCACTGACGAGTCATTCATTACCCACCATCCACCTGGACCAGTTCCTCGGTTTTTGTGGCAAGGTCTGAATTTGTGACTAATAATGCGAGACTGACACATAGACAGTAGACTGGCGGCAGATGAAGCCAGGTGATTGAGTTGTAGCAGGTGAAGCCAGGTGATTGTAAGTCAGTCTACAGTGGCCCAGATTCAAGGTGTTTTTAAATGCAGTGTGTGCCCTATGACATTTCAGTGAGTCACCAGGACTGCCTCATAAAGTCTTGACAGTAAGACAGGTGTGTTATTCTGAAGCTTGTGAAAGGACTGTGGCCTGTAAAAAAACACGGGAACCAACATGCTATCAAGCGCTGTTTTTAATTTAAGTAAAGGGGTAATAATTATAGTTTGAGATAGTGGCCATGTTGTTCGTATGTAAATGGTAATTTCAAGTATGTAGGTCATTGACCTTACCATGAACAAATCACAGCACGTTTATACACTTGTACAGCTGTTTGGAATAGAACTGTTTCAGTGTTGGTTGAGTATACCAGCATTAAGTGTGTTAGGTCACTAAAGTGTGCTGGGTCTATTTATTCAACACATCCTTCTATATCTGGTGTAGACAGTGATGTGAATATGTCAATTAATACTCTTTGTACAGTAAATGGAGCATGGCTGAATACTTCCCAGAGAAGTCAAGTTGGTGTTGGAATGAACAGGTTTGCAGGTGAAGTGTAAAGTGCTGTGAGCAGTCCTATATAAGAACTTACCTTTTTACCTTTTATTGTAGAGATATAAGTTCAAGATTGTTGACATCTTTGTGGATAACTTCATACCTTATACATAAAGTCACAAGATCAATGACACTGACCAGAAGTGAATAAACCCAAGAAATAAGTTGGCAACATTAAATACACAATCCTCTGTCCCTATACTCTACTCTGCACTATACATATACAGGATATTACCAACACAATTATTCATGAAATGGTAAGTAATATAGTATTTGGGGAGAACTTTGTCATTAGTTTGCATTGGCAGATGGAATGCATATAGTAGGCTTGATTTTTGACGAATTGAATTAAACAAAACAGGCGAAAAAATTTAATTGTAGTTACTCAATGTAGCTGGTTCCTTGCTGTGTTGACAGGTGGCACTGGTGATTGTCTGTTGGCCATCAACATCGCAATATGGGTGGACTATTCAGCAGGAAGAACAAGAACCTGCAGGCCGTGAAAAAAGACGATCCGGCTGTCGTAGAAGCGACAGGGTTCAAGAAGTTAGAGGAGCCGGTTCTCGAAAAAGCGGAATCAGGTGATGGTGCCCCATGTGATACAGGGGCGGTTTCTGCAGAGAGTGCCCTGCCACCCCCTGAAACTATTGGTGCGGCTTCTGTGGACGACACTGCACCAATCCCCGAAAGTACTGGGGCAGAGGACAGCACCCCACCACCCGCTGAAACTATCACAGCTTCTGGTGAAGGCGAACCACAGTTGAGCGATGATGCTGTCCCCTCGGCTGGTAGCACAGTAACAATGTCAAGCAAGGTAGGTGTTTCCATGGTTACGAAAAAACATGTTACATCAACATTTATGTTACAGTTTGCAATACTGTGGCACTCTCACTTCACGTGGGTGGAATGACATTTCGAAGGCTACTACAGTAAGTTATTGTTCCACCAGTCGGCCTGGCTTTCACTCACAAAAACAGTTGAGCACATGCCAAGTGATCAGTGTCGTTGTTTTGTTTGTTTCCTCCTCGGCCTGCCGTCTGTGTGTGGTTATGATGTCATTGTTCCGGCACTCGCTGGCTGCTGCAGGCTGCATGTAGTTATCATGTTTGATGGAGCCAATTACACCGATAGACCCAACCACTCCTTTCTAGCAACAACAGAGAGATTCTGTCCTGGCGGCTGACATTTCACGTTAAGATAGAAAAGTCGGATGTAGTCGAGCAGCAGAATTCGTGATATCATGAAACGGAGCTTGGGATCGAGACTGTGTTAGTACAGTGCCAATTAACACTATCATTTCCCTGTAGTTTCCACCATTCCAGGACAGTCTGAGCCATATATATATATATATACTGAGTATGGTTAAGCAGATTGCCATTGTCTGGGAATCAGTTAGATGTGGTGAGGCATGTCAGATGTTTCTGGAACCGGTGGATATTCACCTGTTCCAGAAATGTGTACATTCAATGTTCCCAGAAATGTGTTCATTTTGGCATTTAACAAATGCCGCAGCAGCAGCAGCAGGCGTTGGTGTGGTTCCGTGGGGCCTGCGTGTCTCTGGGCTGTCGGTGGGCGTCCATCGGCTGATCACGATGTCTCTTGGTAACTTTGGTGCAGTGTAATGTGACAGTCTGCCTGTGTGTTGTGCCTCTTAATTTAATCACTTCCCAGGCTTCAGGGACTTTATAGCTCAAGGTTAGATCCTTTGTTAATCAGACTTCACATGCAGAGGTGATCATGTAATGAATAATTTATATATTGTACATTATGTAATAATATGTTTGACAATGAAATGTTTGTCCTTCAAGCATTGGTGTTGCATCAACATTTGAGTTCCTTTTTATAGCAGATATAATATTATTTACATGTATACAAACAGATGCACACACAGTCCAGCACAGTGCAAACACAAACTAGGGAGGTCTGTCCCGTGAAGGCTTACACAGTCCAACACAGCACAACAAACACAAACTAGGGAGTTCTGTCCCGTGAAGGCTTACACAGTCCAACACAGCACAACAGACACAAACTAGGGAGGGCTGTCCCATGAAGGCTTACACAGTCCAACACAGCACAACAAACACAAACTATGGAGGTCTGTCCCGTGAAGGCTTACACAGTCCAACACAGCACAACAAACACAAACTAGGGAGGGCTGTCCCGTGAAGGCTTACACAGTCCAACACAGCACAACAGACACAAACTAGGGAGGGCTGTCCCATGAAGGCTTACACAGTCCAACACAGCACAACAAACACAAACTAGGGAGGTCTGTCCCATGAAGGCTTACACAGTCCAACACAGCACAACAGACACAAACTAGGGAGTTCTGTCCCATGAAGGCTTACACAGTCCAACACAGCACAACAGACACAAACTAGGGAGTTCTGTCCCATGACGGCTTACACAGTCCAACACAGCACAACAGACACAAACTAGGGAGTTCTGTCCCATGAAGGCTTACACAGTCCAACACAGCACAACAAACACAAACTAGGGAGGGCTGTCCCATGAAGGCTTACACAGTCCAACACAGCACAACAAACACAAACTAGGGAGGGCTGTCCCATTAAGGTTTACGTAGTCCAACTCAGCACAACAAACACAAACTAGGTAGGGCTGTCCCATGAAGGCTTACACAGTCCAACACAGCACAACAAACACAAACTAGGGAGGGCTGTCCCATGAAGGCTTACACAGTCCAACACAGCACAACAAACACAAACTAGGGAGGGCTGTCCCATGAAGGCTTACACAGTCCAACACAGTACAACAAACACAAACTAGGGAGGGCTGTCCCATGAAGGCATACACAGCACAACAAACACAAACTAGGGAGTTCTGTTCCATGAAGGCTTACACAGTCCAACACAGCACAACAAACACAAACTAGGGAGGGCTGTCCCATGAAGGCTTACACAGTCCAACACAGCACAACAAACACAAACTAGGGAGGGCTGTCCCATTAAGGTTTACGTAGTCCAACACAGCACAACAAACACAAACTAGGTAGGGCTGTCCCATGAAGGCTTACACAGTCCAACACAGCACAACAAACACAAACTAGGTAGGGCTGTCCCATGAAGGCTTACACAGTCCAACACAGCACAACAAACACAAACTAGGTAGGGCTGTCCCATGAAGGCTTACACAGTCCAACACAGCACAACAAACACAAACTAGGGAGGGCTGTCCCATGAAGGCTTACACAGTCCAACACAGCACAACAAACACAAACTAGGGAGGGCTGTCCCATGAAGGCTTACACAGTCCAACACAGCACAACAAACACAAACTATGGAGGTCTGTCCCATGAAGGCTTACACAGTCCAACACAGCACAACAAATACAAACTAGGGAGGTCTGTCCCATGAAGGCTTACACAGTCCAACACAGCACAACAAACACAAACTAGGGAGGTCTGTCCCATGAAGGCTTACACAGTCCAACACAGCACAACAGACACAAACTAGGGAGGTCTGTCCCATGAAGGCTTACACAGTCCAACACAGCACAACAAACACAAACTAGGGAGGTCTGTCCCATGAAGGCTTACACAGTCCAACACAGCACAACAAACACAAACTAGGGAGTTCTGTCCCATGAAGGCTTACACAGTCCAACACAGCACAACAAACACAAACTAGGGAGGGCTGTCCCATTAAGGTTTACCTAGTCCAACACAGCACAACAAACACAAACTAGGGAGGGCTGTCCCATGAAGGCTTACACAGTCCAACACAGCACAACAAACACAAACTAGGGAGGTCTGTCCCATGAAGGCTTACACAGTCCAACACAGCACAACAAACACAAACTAGGGAGGTCTGTCCCATGAAGGATTACACAGTCCAACACAGCACAACAAACACAAACTAGGGAGGGCTGTCCCATTAAGGTTTACGTAGTCCAACACAGCTCAACAAACACAAACTAGGGAGGTATGTCCCATGAAGGCTTACACAGTCCAACACAGCACAACAAACACAAACTAGGGAGGGCTGTCCCATTAAGGTTTACGTAGTCCAACACAGCACAACAAACACAAACTAGGGAGGGCTGTCCCATGAAGGCTTACACAGTCCAACACAGCACAACAAACACAAACTAGGGAGGTCTGTCCCATGAAGGCTTACACAGCACAACAAACACAAACTAGGGAGGGCTGTCCCATGAAGGCTAACACAGCACAACAAACACAAACTAGGGAGGTCTGTCCCATGAAGGCTTACACAGTCCAACACAGCACAACAAACACAAACTAGGGAGGTCTGTCCCATGAAGGCATACACAGCACAACAAACACAAACTAGGGAGGTCTGTCCCATGAAGGCTTACACAGTCCAACACAGCACAACAAACACAAACTAGGGAGGGCTGTCCCATGAATGCTTACACTAACTATGACAACAATAATACAACATTAATGTAATCCTTAATGCTAACATCTGCCAATGCACAATATGGTAGCATCTGGCCAACATATCAAAGCACCCTGAGCTACTTGGGTAGGTGATTCATGAATACTTGAGAGATGTTGAGGCTTTGGCTGCATCAGACATCTGCAGAAACTGTCTTTGGGAGCTAGAGCTGCAATGATGTGGGTGATTAGAAGCCAACAGACCATACTGGCTGTGGGCAATACCAGGCTAATAAATCACATGGCCAGTTGCACTGGGATAGCTGCAGGACTAAAGCCCGGCGCACACGGGCGGATCGGCCGCGCGGCGCCAGCTCATGACGCGTTTCTGCGGCCGATCCACTCGTGTGCGGGTGATCTAGCTAAGCAGTTGGCCTCGCGAGCCGGGGGAAAGATTATCCGACGTGTTTGATATTATCAGCACCGCGTAAGCCCGATTCTCTCGTCTGCGGGCAACATGAGCTGTTAGCTCAGCAGCGAAAGTAATCTATCCAATGATATCATGTGTTAACAAAATGGCAGCGTCCAACGAGTTTCTGTCTGAGTCAATCTCTGAAGACAAGCTACCTGTTGTTCAAGATTGTGAAAGATATTGACTTGTGTTTTTCATTATGATTGTACAATTGATTCTTTTTCATTATATTTTAAATTGTATTTTCAGGATATGTCATATATAAGTTACAAACATATCCTTTTCAACTTTCATGTCACACAGTTCACAATGTGTATCAATTTTATGAACTATTAAGAAGGTATTTGACCAAATCTGTACGCCGTGCGTTAATTGTGTATTATTAGTATCAATATTCCTGATTCAGTTATTATATTTTTATTATTTAGATTTAAGGTAGAGTTAATGAAATGTTATTTTCGGGAGGGAAGCTGCGCGAAGCATTGTGGGCGCAATTGGTAGTGACGGCCGCGTATGCAGCTGAGCTACATTCACTCGTGTGCGGGCAACGGTGATAGGAAATATAGCTCAGCCGTTGGCCTCGTGAGCTGTCGCCGCGCTGCCGATCCGCCCGTGTGCGCCGGGCTTAAGGTGTCCTCAACCCAACTGTTGCCTCCCTCTGCTTCCCTGGGGTCAACACATCACAGGGAACATACATTCCAGCCAGGCAGTGGGAGGGGTTGGCCTTGAGATAAGATTGTCATGGGGGGTCAACAAGAAAGGGTGGTAACTGGGGGTACATAGTACACACCAGTTGAAGCTGACATTCCACCCACCCATGTTAGCCCAGGAGCAAGGGCTGTCAGGGCATAAGGGCTACTTTGATCTAAGTGAATGGAAGATGCAGTTATGTGGTAGAGTGGGCACTGGGCATGCATTACTGGTGCATGCACCATACATAGTGCTCTCTTACAGAATGACATGGACCAGACTGGTCAGTTTTAACATACAAGACAGATCTGGCAGAAAGATACCCTGGAGCATCCACACCAATTCTCTGTTTAGCATTTACTGAGTTACAATAATAGTTTAATATTTTGACAATGCCCTTGCTATATTATAGAGCTCATTCAAATGGTACACAACCTGTCTGTAGGAACTCATGTCACTACACATTTTCCTAACTTTCTTTCTTACAAAAGGCCCTGGTGGAATATAATGTTTTGAACATTTTTTGAAGCAGACATTGGCAACAAGCAGTTTTATATATTTATTCTAATCAGGTCTGACAAAAAATTGTCCAACGAGTGCTGACCTGCTCTTTGTAGACATAAGCCTACAGTATTTCTAATCAACATTATTATATCTGGCTTTCTCTGAATTTGTATCTGTAGAATGGTACACATGTGACAATGTACATGTAGAATGGTACACATGTGACAGTGTATCTGTAGAATGGTACACACGTGACAATGTATCTGTATAATGGTACACTTGTGACAATGTATCTGTGGAATGGTACACAACGTGACAATGTATCTGTAGAATGGTACACATGTGACAATGTATCTGTAGAATGGTACACATGACAATGTATCTGTAGAATGGTACACACGTGATAATGTATCTGTAGAATGGTACCCATGTGACATGTGGTGAACAGATTTGTGACTGTCCATATTTACTTAGTGATATTATTTAGTCCCACCAACAACACATATTTATACACAATCAATGTAATTACTGTCGATTCCTTGTTCGTGATAGTCATATTTGGTTAACCCATGTAAGCCGCTTAAAAGCACAGGGTTGTTGACTGTTGTGGTTAACGTTAAATCTGCCCCCAGTTTTGTAAGATTTCACTTATTTAGACAGATATACACGCTGTGAATCACTATAGACAATAAGCAATTATGAACACTTGTTTAGACTGATACATGCTATGAAACACTATAGACAATAAGTAGTTATGAAAACTTGTTTAGACTGATATTGTCAGCTTGTCTGCCCCACTGCATAATTCAGAATTGGATGATCGCTGTCATATCATATCAGCAGGAAAGCTGGTGTTGGTTCAAGTGAAGGCAGTGCAGGGACCTTGTTCAATATCAATACAAGTGAAGGCAGTACAGGGCCTTGTTCAATATCAATACAGGAAGTTGTCAGATTCACAACAAACGGGTGACCCTGTGACATGTTGGAAACAATTGGGGTATTCATTTTGGTGTAAAATTGTTTAGGTATTTCTGGATAATTTTATTTATTTAATAACGACTCCAACTTCCTGTTATGACCATTGTCATGAATTGTTATTACAAAATATTTAATTTTTAGTTTTCTTCTAAAGAAGTAACTTATATTAAGAATTTCTTAGCACCTAATGACCATGGGGGTAGTTTTGAAAATAGGAAATAATAGAAGATCTTGTTTATTTATTTAATGAGAGGGCTCTACATTAAAGGTTACCCAGTTGTCTGGGGCAAGTAAAATATCTGGTCGTGAAAGTTGGCTGCACTCGCCACTTACCTGGTAAGATCTAGCATTGGAAAACATCATCAGTATTTTCTATATCTTATTACTTACCCTAGGTGGCAAGTGTGTATTTAGTGACATATTTGAATTATATTAAACCATATTTAGCAATAGGTTTTAAGTCTCCTTGAAAAAAATTACTGGTCATTAATCCTGTCGCTGTGTGGAACACAAAGGAACGTCATACAAAGTAAACCTGATCTGGTTGAACGTGTTGTTTGCAAATATAATCACAACAAGGTTTAATCAGACAATTTCAGTTTGACATTCATCTGCCAAGTAAATACTAAATGCATACTTCTCTGTCTGTAGGAGTGAACTAGCCAATAAATTGGTTTTGCTGAAAACAGAACAAAAATGTCTAATCCAATACATCATTTTATCATGCAGATCAATCTTTATCATGCAGATCAATCTTTATCATACAGATCAATCGTTATTTATCATCTGCGCCAAAACAAATAACATCATTTGTTTGGTGACCATATTTAAAAACGCTGAGAACTAGAAAAGATTTGTTTTCATATCACATAATGTTTTATTTTATGAGAATATCCCTTGTTGTGAATGGAACACACAAGTGAATGTGACTACAACAAAGCAGTTAGGTGAGGTCGTGCCCTCCCATCTGCTGCACACCAGTCACTGAATGTGACTACAACAGAGCAGTTAGGTGAGGTCGTGCCCTCCCATCTGCTGCACACCAGTCACTGAATGTGACTACAACAGAGCAGTTAGGTGAGGTCATGCCCTCCCCTCTGCTGCACACAAGAAATGCCACATAGTGTTAATGTTCTTTCTAGTTTGGCTTGTTTGGGCAGGACTTAAATTGCAACAATTTATTTTGTTCTGAATGTTGATTTGTGGTGTAATTTTAAAAAGAATCTCCTGACAGTCAGCACCAAAAAGTCGATTCTTTTGATGATTTTAACCAAAGTCTGCACTTATTAAACCAGCTGCACACGTTACTTAAACTATTCATACTCTACAAATCTGAACATCAACGCACCTGATTCGCAGTGGGCTGAATGAAGTATAGAGGCAGTACTAAGTGTTTTATGAAAGATGTCATTCCATAGTAAGATTTTAATTTTGTTTAGTCTAAATGTTCAGAATAAGTTCAAGACACTGTTTACATATAAACCTGTGATCAGAAGAGTTCCCAGTGTAGGTCAATATGTAGGTCAACATGTAGGTCAACATGTAGCTCAACATGTGCAGATCAATATGGAGATGATTCTCTATCAGTTCACTTTTGTTGCGTATTATTCACTTGCTTATAGGGTCTGCCACATGTGGCACCCACAGCTGAGGTATGTGCACTGTCAGAGTGCTCTTGAGTAGTTATCACTGTCTGGATGGTGCACTCCAATGCTCCTGATAGTGCACTTCAGTGCCCCAGAGAGAGCACTCCAGTGCCCCAGATGGTGCACTGGAGTGCCAAGCAGTGTCCACTGACCTGCCTTCACCTTGCAATGATGAGGTCCACCTGGCATCCTGTCTACAGTACTTTGTCTACCAACCAGGACTCTGCTGATGTCTACCATCTGTTGGTCAGAAGGTGCAAGTCAAGTGTTGTGTGTTTCCTTGGGTCTTATGCACTTGCTCTACATGCCTCTGTACAGTCAACACTTGCTCTACATGCCTCTGTACAGTCAACACTTGCTCTACATGCCTCTGTACAGTCAACACTTGCCCTACATGCCTCTGTACAGTCAACACTTGCCCTACATGCCTCTGTACAGTCAACACTTGCTCTACATGCCTCTGTACAGTCAACACTTGCCCTACATGCCTCTGTACAGTCGCTCTACATGCCTCTGTACAGTCAACACTTGCCCTACATGCCTCTGTACAGTCAACAAATGTCACCTGCTGTAATTACGCTCTTGTAATTAGAAATGTAAGGAGTTAGGTACAAGTGAATATTTTACATCTGCTGCTATTGTGGCCAGTGGACATGCAATATGCAAAGGAGATACATTAAAGCAGTTCAGATTAAACAAATAAATGTTATGTCCACACTATCTGATACTGGAAGCAAATGCAGTTAGATAGTTTCTAGGACTATGATTCCAGCAGTTGAGTTGTTCCAGCAGTTGAGTTGAACAGCCTCTGCACAGAAGTAGCTATTGAGGTCTGGTGACAGTTGAAGCAGCCTCCACACAGAAGTAGCTATTGAGGTCTGGTGACAGTTGAAGCAGCCTCCGCACAGAAGTAGCTATTGAGGTCTGGTGACAGTTGAAGCAGCCTCCGCACAGAAGTAGCTATTGAGGTCTGGTGACAGTTGAATCAGCCTCCGCACAGAAGTAGCTATTGAGGTCTGGTGACAGTTGAAACAGCCTCCGCACAGAAGTAGCTATTGAGGTCTGGTGACAGTTGAAACAGCCTCCGCACAGAAGTAGCTATTGAGGTCTGGTGACAGTTGAAACAGCCTCCGCACAGAAGTAGCTATTGAGGTCTGGTGGCAGTTGAAACAGCCTCCGCCCAGAAGTAGCTATTGAGGTCTGGTGGCAGTTGAAGGCACATGGAGTGAGAGGGCAGGGAGTGGTTCACACCCCTCATAACCTAGTGGTTCACACCCCTCATGACCTAGTGGTTCACACCCCTCATGACCTAGTGGTTCACACCCCTCATGACCTAGACATTCAAGGCTATAAATCCTTCACCTTGCCTGGAATGCAGGGCAGATGCAGGCCAGGAAATTGGCCATATTTCAGCATGAGTATTTTAATGGCCCTCTGCCTGGCCCTACCCTGGAAGTGACACATGCCTGTGGTGGGCTTCTGAAAACAAGGACCAGGAGCTGAGACTGTTGGGCACTGGATAGTGGCAGCCTATGTTTGTTGATCTTGCCCATAAACCATGGACAACTGGAGTGCTCTGGACTTGGCTGTGACTGCTTCATGGAGTGTTCTTTGCCATTTGATTACTTCCCATGACACATACCTGTTTACAGGTGTTTCCAGGCTCAGCAATCTTTCTAATAAGAATCTGTAGACACATCCATTTAATTACCTACAAACCAAGGATGATGTTTATTGTAAATTTTTTGCTTTTATTTGACTGTTTGCAATGTGACAGGAGGAATACCAAACTTGGTCTGAATGGTCCAGTATATAGGACAGTTGGTGCGTGGACAAAAGCCCCTCTGGACAAAAACCCAATGGACAAAAGCCCCTCGGGACAAAAGACTCCAGACATAAGCCCCACAGACAAAAATCCCACAATCTAAATACTTACTAAATATTTTTTTATACAGTAATATACATAAAACAATGGAGGTAATACCAAATAATAAAGATGACAATAATGTGGTAAGAATATGCCAGAAGGAAACAATTCAGCTACAAAGGTACAGTGACAAAAATGCTGAAGTAAATTTGACATTTTCTATTTCTTTCAGGAAAAAACAAAGATACTTATTTTTGTAGATGTTCTTGTATGTTACAGTAAAATGTGTTATCAGCCATTTAAACGTCTGAAATTATTTATGACTGGAAGACTGGAAACATTCATTCAATATATGCTAGATTCGTTATAAATTTAACGTTAACTCGTTATAAATTTTATGAATTGGAAGCTTAGTGAAGCCACGCACCCAAAAATTATGATTGAGTATGCCAGTTAGTAAAATCATAAGCAGAGACCTAAGAAAGACATCAGTAGTCAGTATTTATAGATCGCCTAATGACCTGTCTATACACCATAGGATGACAATAGACAGTTAATAGACGAATTTGAAACTTGACAAAATAACCCAGAAATAATAATATCTAGAAATTTTGATCTAAACTTGTTACAATTAACGAAAAACACAATATCCAGTTAATTTTACGATATTCTGATAATAAACAGCTTTCTGCATAAAATAACAAATACACTTTATACAATATATAAGTAATTAAAACATTTTGCAATAAGTACTTTGTAAGCATTTAGATTGAGGGGCTATTGTCGGCTTTTTTCCGTGGGGCTTTTGTCCGGAGGGGATTTTGTCCTGGATTTGGGACAGTTGTAGCATTCCTGTTGGTGCCTGCTCCAGCACTACGTTGTCCTGCATTGACCTGCTCCAGCACTACGTTGTCCTGCTTTGATCTGCTCCAGCACTACATTGTCCTGCTTTGACCTGCTCCAGCACTACGTTGTCCTGCTTTGACTTGCTCTAGTCAGCAGTAATTTGTGGAATTCTAGCGTGACATTCCTTGTGGGCTAGGCTGGGGTTAAGTGCATGTGCTTAACTTTGTAGAATATTTCAGTACTTGTTTTGTACTTGGGGTTTTGAACTTACCAGTACTTGTATTTGTATTTTAACACAATATCAAGTACATTACAAGTACAGTCAAGTATTGAACGTAACTGGGGTAGTTAGAATATAAAATAATAAATAAGAAGAGTTATAACTTAGAGAAGTATTATGCATAATGATGTATGTCAAGTGGTGGAAGCTAAGCTGTCACACACAGTGACCCTACTACTTGCCAGCAAGTGTCAACAGTTAGTAAAGCTGTGTCAGTGTCCAAATCTGTCTTACTAAGTAAATACATCAGACCACTCAGGCCCGTGTCTCATTATCTTTCTCAGTGGACAATGTTTAATACGAAGATTGGCCAAGGACAAACAGATGACGCCAACATGTTATTATATTTCCTGCAGACACTAACAGGGAGTAACCGGGAGTAACAGCGAATAACAGGGAGTAACAGGGAGTGAGTTTTTATGTATAAAGCAGCAAATAACAAACTCCCAGATTCTATGTCATCAATGCTTACGAGAATACAAAATATCCACAAACATAATCTAAGAAACCAAAATAGCTATTATATCCAAAACATAAGAACAAACAGCAGGAAATGTACAATAAACTATTCAGGACCAGTATTCTGGAATGCATTACCTAGTAAATTAAAACAGCTTGTGTCCATTAACCAATTTAAAAATAAACTGAAAGAATTGTTACTCTCTAAATACCAATGACTTTACAGTAAACACTGCAAAAAAAAAAACTTTGTATTTGTACAAAATGTACTCTATATCTACATTTATTTCACATGGTGGAGAAGACCATGTGTTTCATGCTTATGTAATATTTAATGTAGTCAGGATCATGTATTAATGTATTCATGCTCACATTTAATGAATACATGACAGTTGTGTAGTTAGTGTATTATTTGTTCATATAATTCAAAGTACAAATTGTATGTTGATATTTAAGCAACATTTTTGAGACTAAATGTTATATTTGTATAACATATACTTTACATCTACCATTATTTTAACATGGCAGAAAAAACCATGTATTGATGTTCGTGTAGTATTTAATGTATTGATGTTCGTGTAGTATTTAATGTATTCATGGTTCCTGCATTACTTAATGTGTTCATGTTCACATTGTAATGTATTCATGTGCAATAATTTGTTAGGTTATTAGTGTAGTATTTGTTTATAAAATTCTAACTACAATTTGTATGTACATATTTAAGCAATTTTTTCCTGCATTACTTAATGTGTTCATGTTCACATTGTAACGTATTCATGTGCAATAATTAGTTAGGTTATAATTACAATTTGTATGTACATATTTAAGCAATTTTTTACATTATATTGTATTTCAATTACAATAATGTTGCGTAGTATATGTTTTTGGCTTAAGCCTAAGGAAACAAAATAATTATGTTGATTTATTTCTGGGTGGTCCTCGTCATAAGCCCCGCGGGGTTTCTAGAGGATCTCCTTGGTTGCTCTGCTATTCGTATAATCTCTGACTCATATCATATTGTAAATATCTCAAAATGTATGTGTAGCCAAAATAAAGTTATTCATTCAGTTCAATGGTTGGTGCAGCAACATGATAGTAGTATTTCATTAAAGTCAATAAAGGGCACCTGAATAGTATCACACGTAACATCTCCTGAGGAAGTTCACCCCTTAAACCGTGTCATCAAACATTGAAAGCGTCTTTACACACACAACCTTTACAAACAAACCATTCCCAAATTCCACAGCTGCCACCAAGTGCAGTTATCAGATAAGTCACCAACACAGAGTCATGCTGCCTGGGCGAACTCTTATCTATGGTGTAGCTGTGTGGCAGTGTAGGTGAAGTGGACTGCTGATACTTATCTCAGTGTGTGTGGCCTCACACCACTGGTTGGACATACCTCACCTCAATAAATCCAGTCATATTTTTAACATGTGTCCTGTGGCTATGACACTTGTCCCCCTGGTGGTCTCATTGGGTGCCAATTGTAGTCATTCTGGTAATGGTGTGTGCCAGAATGAATGCTGAGTCAGCAGCCATTGAATCAGTCATGCAGTCCAAGTGATTTGATTATGCGTTTGTTGCACAATATAGCAGTTAGATTCTACTTTATCATTAACACTTGTAACTCAACTTTTATATATATATATTTGGTACAAATTGATGGGAACATTAATATAACTTTTGTGTACAATAACTGGAAATGTATGTCGTTGTATAATACGCCAGCGGTCTTGATTGGTTATAGTGGATATCTAAGAGGTTGTCAGGATAGTGGCTCACAATAAGTAGGCCTACCAAAAGGCAACCAACATTCCATGCAAGTTAGTGCACAGATCTGACTGAGTAGTTTCTTTTAAAGGAAGCTGCTCTGATTCTATGTCCCAATTCATGATGTTTAGATGAGACACTGTCTCTATGCACTCCTGTTGGCCATCTTATCTATGTAGTGTTGATTTGGACACACTAAAGGTTGTGTTGATGGTCTGACAATCCCCACTACAGCTGTACGTTGACATTGTATCCTCTTCCTCTGTGTGACACAAATGTTGGTGTTTGTAGGTGGTGCCACCTGGTGAATAAACATGTAATGAAATCAGTGGTGTCGCCAAGTGGGTAGATGTCGAATTAGAATGCAAATATGCCTTTGACTGGCATTTCTAGTGTTTCTGTTTGTGGTCTAGGTTAGATGTTGTTCAAGTCTGTTTCTGTGGATTTCATGAGGTGTGAAGACACACCCCATTCATCACAGATACCATGTTGTCACCATAGAAGATCAGCATGGAGTTTTCCCTAATTTGCTGCAACTCATTGTTGGACAATTCAAATGTCTGTTTCGTTCATTTGGTCCAGTGCCATCAACAGTATTGTAGGTTTGGTAGACATTTGCCAACATGTATGTGTGGCTGCGTGCATATTGGACCCTTTGTATTTGTATTTAAGTTTATATTTCAAACTAGAGGCATACATCCCTCCACCACGGATCCTGTAATATTCTTTAGAAGTTGAGACCAATGAAACTATAATATCGGTTTCTTTATCTACATGTTTTATTTCATGAAAATGTTATTTTTAGTACTTGACTGTTTAAACATTTCTTTGATTTATATAATTTTACACATCTAGAGCCTTCATGCATGAACAAGGCAATACACAAATACTGTATTTTATTATTGTGTAATGGACATACACCAGTTGTAATGCATTACCGTTACTTTGTTGTTTTGTTTATTATTGTGTAATGGACATACACCAGTTGTAATGCATTACTGTTACTTTGTTGTTTTGTTTATTATTGTGTAATGGACATACACCAGTTGTAATGCATTACTGTTACTTTGTTGTTTTGTTTATTATTGTGTAATGGACATACACCAGTTGTAATGCATTACTGTTACTTTGTTGTTTTGTTTATTATTGTGTAATGGACATACACCAGTTGTAATGCATTACTGTTACTTTGTTGTTTTCATTCACTGTTTCTGTTTTGCTTCCTGCAGATTTGTTTCTTTTTCCGGCGCTTTATGAAGGTAACAAAATATACAGTTGTATGCGTTTTGATAACATGTCTTGTTAGTGAGATGATAACCGCATGAATGTAGATACTGATTATTGACAGTGTGAACATGTGTAGTTAAAAACTACTGTGTAACAATGCCACTTCGTACTGCATGGCTTCATATTTATCACATCTTGCTGATGATATCACTGTCAGAATGCAGACTGTCTCGTTCTGTGTTCTCGTTTGTCGCGTGTGCATCTTTGACTGATGGGTCCTGATCAAAAGCTTCTCAATCAATAGCCCCCCAATCCCCCATCCCGGTCGAAAGTCTATCTGTTTAAAAGCCCCCCAGTTTAGAAGCCAGAAGCTTGTCCATGTTGTTGCCCAATTAATTTATTATTAACAGAAGTAACTAACAATGATACATCATTGTAACATGAGTAACATAAGTAACTAACAATGATACATCATTGTAACATGAGTAACAGAAGTAACTAACAATGATACATATTGTAACATGAGTAACATAAGTAACTGACAATGATACATATTGTAACATGAGTAACATAAGTAACTAACAATGATACATCATTGTAACATGAGTAACATAAGTAACTAACAATGATACATATTGTAACATGAGTAACAGAAGTAACTAACAATGATACATCATTGTAACATGAGTAACAGAAGTAACTAACAATGATACATATTGTAACATGAGTAACAGAAGTAACTAACAATGATACATATTGTAACATGAGTAACAGAAGTAACTAACAATGATACATATTGTAACATGAGTAACAGAAGTAACTAACAATGATACATGTTGTAACATGAGTAACAGGAGTAAATAACAATGATACATATTGTAACATGAGTAACAGAAGTAACTAATAATGATACATCATTGTAACATGAGTAACATAAGTAACTAACAATGATACATATTGTAACATGAGTAACAGAAGTAACTAACAATGATACATGTTGTAACATGAGTAACAGAAGTAAATAACAATGATACATATTGTAACATGAGTAACAGAAGTAACTAACAATGATACATCATTGTAACATGAGTAACAGAAGTAATAAACAATGATACATCATTGTAACATGAGTAACAGAAGTAACTAACAATGATACATGTTGTAACATGAGTAACAGAAGTAAATAACAATGATACATATTGTAACATGAGTAACATAAGTAACTAACAATGATACATCATTGTAACATGAGTAACAGAAGTAATAAACAATGATACATCATTGTAACGTAAGTAACAGAAGCTTTTGACCTGGGAGGACACACTGACAGTACATGGCTTCAGGAGTCAGCCACACAGACAGTACATGGCTTCAGGAGTCAGCCACACAGACAGTACATGGCTTCAGGAGTCAGCCACACAGACAGTACATGGCTTCAGGTGTCAGTCACACAGACAGTACATGGCTTCAGGAGACAGTCACACAGTCAGTACATGGCTTCAGGAGTCAGTCACACAGACAGTACATGGCTTCAGGAGTCAGCCACACAGACAGTACATGGCTTCAGGAGTCAGCCACACAGACAGTACATGGCTTCAGGTGTCAGTCACACAGACAGTACATGGCTTCAGGAATCAGTCACACAGACAGTACATGGCTTCAGGAGACAGTCACACAGTCAGTACATAGCTTCAGGAGTCAGTCACACAGACAGTACATGGCTTCAGGAGACAGTCATACAATCAGTACATGGCTTCAGGAGTCAGCCACACTGACCACATCCCACATTTGAGAGTATTCAGAGACAGGAAGCATGCACCCTGGTAGTGAGATCAACCTACTGTGAATGCATGCTGTGTGGTGCATGTGTTGAATGGACTGGGTGATTTGTGTGTGTGTTTATGTGGGATTGGCAGGCGCAGCAGGCTGCATACCTTAACCCACTTCTAGAGTCAGACACACTCACATACACCTACATGGTGTCAGTGGCATGTTGTGTTCTTATGAATGTCTCGCTGTGTGTGAGTCGTTTGTTCATTGTTACAGCCAATGTATGGTGAACACTGAAGCCTTGTACTGTCTTGTGTCAGTTAGCATCCTCCTAAACCATGACACAATAGATGTGTGCCACATGGTCATGTTTTAAGGCTCTTCATCATCACACTTACATCCATTACAGTTCTCCTTAATAGTAACTCTTGTTTATTCTGCTCTTGTGTTCCACAGCCTGACCGTGAATTTATTTGAAGGATACATAAAAAATGGTAGCATTTTGTGGCTTTATGGCAGTCATTAATTACTTGTAAAAAACACTGTGGAACCTCGTTTTGTGTAAACAGTCAAGGCTAGATCATTCTGCCAGACTAAACTCACTGGTCACAGAACTACTTATTGCTAAACTCCTGTACCACGCATCAGTGACAATGGGTTTTGAAGCAGACCCTTAATTAACCTATGATATTTCTAACCCCGCCCCACACACAATGTTATATTGCTAACCCCGCCCCACACAAAATGTTATATTGCTAACCCCGCCCCACACACAATGTTATATTGCTAACCCCGCCCCACACACAATGTTATATTGCTAACCCCGCCCCACACACAATGTTATATTGCTAACCCGCCCCACACACAGTGTTGCAGACACATTCACAATAAATAAATATTCAGTGAAAGTCAAGCTCTGGCATGCACTAATTTGTTATGTGGGTGCTCTTTCAAGGCATTGCACTTTGCATCATGGGGAATTGATCCATTTGAAGTGTTCTTTTGGAGCGAGTATACAGACCCTACTGCAACACTCTCTTACTCACAAACTGTATCTCTCTGCTCAAAATTACATGCTTTCTTTTCATCCAGATATTTCCATACTAATATCTTCTACCCCAGTGATTTTGATAGGAAATATCTCGATACGTGCACGTGATAATCACAGTGTTCCAACGAAGTTCGTATTTAGGAATTTGTAGTATCATTGGCTTGCCCATTCATTCATCTAGGTTGCATGATTAGTATTAAGATTTGTTAAATAATATTTAATTAATTATTTATAACAAATTATTTACATGACATGGTGTGTTTTTCTAGAAATACTTATAGGGGTTATTCTCTCACAAACAGGCTTGGTATTCTGAACTTCCAAGTACTCATAGCCTACCAAGTTATTCTCTCACAAACAGGCTTGGTATTCTGAACTTCCAAGTACTCATAGCCTACCAAGTTATTCTCTCACAAACAGGCTTGGTATTCTGAACTTCCAAGTACTCATAGCCTACCAAATTATTCTCTCACAAACAGGCTTGGTATTCTGAACTTCCAAGTACTCATAGCCTACCAAGTTATTCTCTCACAAACAGGCTTGGTATTCTGAACTTCCAAGTACTCATAGCCTACCAAGAAAAGTTCCATGAATTAGTGAAAAAGTTCACTTCTGTACTTCCGTCCCCGCGGACTGACGTGGTGTGGTAAGGAATGCACTCTCCCACTCCCAGGGGGTTCTCGATTAGCTTCCACAGCCTGTGGCTAACTCAGTGGTTTAGTAACAATTGGGTGCAATGTAATTGCCAACTCATCCAGTACCAAACTGTGAGGAGGAAGCTGGGAATCCCTTCCGATAGGGATACCAAATGGGGTCCCTTCAACCTTGTGGCTGTTCAAGGGCAAGTAAAGAAAACTATGATGTAGGACCATGAAAGTAATATGAAGAGTCTCATGCAAAGTGACATGTAAGAGTTTGGTCGAAGAATGGTCATGCAGGAATGGTTTGTTTCATGCGTGCATGCAAGCATGATTACGTGCATTGTATTTCTACATAAGACTGTTATTAGCACAGGTATTTTCTTACAGAGAAACCTCCTTGAATGTGATCTACGTCTGGAATCAGGGCTAAGTGGAACTCAAGAGATGACACACAAGTTAAGGCACGTTGTTGTTGTGCATCTTTGTATTCCCAGTTTCTGTTACATATTCATGCTTGGTCTAGCATGTCTCCTGCGTCAGATGGCGAGATGAACTTCATTGATGGGGTGCCATTAGAGCGGCTCCCATACAACAGGGCCAAGGTATTCACAGTCTGTGGCCCAGCTGTGTTAACTGTTGAGGCCTCACGTTGAAAACACGCTTTTTCACTCTAGCTTTGTCTGGACGAGTTGGTTCCGGTTGAAACCGCCTCGCTTGGAAGATACTTGATTAGAAAGTCAAGGTCTGGGCGGATGTCACTTAGTGGTGTGTGAGTGAAAATGTAACCTGATACCCCAGGGTTACACCCAGGCCTCCCCATTTGTGCCACTAGAGGGCTACTTGCTCGCAGCCCCGAAGACCAAGTAAAAGTGCTGTACCATTATTGATGTAAAATTCAGGGTTTCCTGTTCACAAGGATTTCCAATTGCACACAGTTCCTAGTATTCTGAAACCCCCCATAGATTGGCACACTTAGGTAGAAAATACAGTTTATCCCATGTATATCAATGTGAAAATTGCATGATAACTATGTGAAAATCTTTTTTAACTTCGCAACAGAGCCATACACATTTTTCTGAAAATTACAAGGCATTCTGTATCCCCAAACATTGCCGGAAATTATTCCACCCTACACCCCGTGCCCTGTACAAATCATCCAGACAGATTACAATCGCTCCCTGTCTTTTAAGAGCTGCCAGCAGAGATCTAAATTGCGACAACGACAACACTTGGACTATTCAGATGTGACTCATGTGTCCAAGGCCGGTCATTTCAGGATGGACACAGTCTCAGTGGACGTGATTGTGGACCCTGCATTCCACATTTCTAACCAATCATTTAAATTCAGTGTTGGTCATTTTTTAACTGCCCCTGGTCTCTCTTGGGATTGTCTCTCAGGGGATGGTCTCTCAGTGGATGGTCTCTCAGGGGATGGTCTCTCAGTGGATGGTCTCTCAGGGGAGGGTCTCTCAAGGGGATGGTCGTACAGAGTACCGCAAATAATTAAGTTTATGACAAACATAAAATATTAATTACAACATTGCATAGTAATTACAGTGGCCATATTTATTTGCAGGAGGTAATAAAACTTGAAAAAAAATTACACAAAATCAATGAGTGCCTAATGTCTTGTATTAGGCAACATTTCTCAGTCATGTCGTACTAACTGATTGTTTAAAACAAGAAATCCTGTTACTGCTCTGTCCACAAACCTACATTTAGACATACTAATGAAAACACAATTATTGTCCCAGCCTTGCACACTGCTAGACAAGGATTGGTTGCCCTAGATTTCTGGCCTTGGAACCTTTCCAGGCCAAGGATTGTTTTCTTTCATCACTAACATATCCAGGTCTTTCTGTAATACCAGTGTCTCCTATTGACATGGTCACCAAGTGTTAACATTGTCACGAAGGAACACTTGTCCTACTTTGCTGTACACTGGCTTTAGAGTGGTTTCATGCCTCAAGTGGTATGCCCTTGAGGGTCTACTTATACCGGTACCACCCAGTTTTATACCCCATCAAGACCATATCATACCTCAAGTTGCAATTTCCTGCAAGCAGCAAAATGAACCAGTGACATTTTAGCCTGAGAACCTATCTTAAATAACTCCCCCACACACAGTGGCAAAGTGTATTTTATCATGATGAATCCTGAATGTGGCCAATTCTTTCCATGTGAAAAAGAAATTACAATCAGACATTGTTTGATACATGTGTCCACCTTGAACTCATTGTTGGTCAGTTCAGTATGTTGTCAACATGATGTTAATGTCAGATAGTTGGCAGTGTGAGACAGTGCACTCACACCTTGGGCAACTGGCACCAGTGCACTAAAACCTTGGGCAACTGGCTCCCGTGCACTAAGACCTTGAGCAACTGGCACTCGGGCACTGCAACCTTGGGCAACTGACACCCATGCACTATAAGACCTTGGGCATCTGGTACCGGTGCACTAAAACTTTGGCAACGGGCACCAGTGCACTTAGACCTTGGGAAACTGGCACCAGTGCACTTAGACCTTGGGAAACTGGCACCAGTGCACTAAGACCTTGGGCAACTGGTACCAATGCACTAAGACCTTGGGCAACTGGTACCAGTGCACCAGGCATTGACATTGCTGTTGCACCATGTTAGTTGATGTGATCACTACCAGTTCAGCTGTTGCTGTGTGTGGTGGTCTCTCAACAACATACACATTCATACACATGGTCAATCCCTATAATAGTCAAATCTCATTGATGGTACCCACCCACCTCTCTTGGTACCCACCTACCTTTCTCAGTACCTAGTACCTACAGACCTGCCCACCAATCTCTCAGTACCCAACGACCTCTCTTGGTGCCCACTGACCACTCTTGGTACTCACTGACCTCTCTCAGTACCCACTGACCTCTCTCAGTACCCACCGACTTCTCAGTACCCACTGACATATTTTGGTACCCACTGACCTCACTTGGTACCCACTGAACTCTCTCAGTATCCATAGCCTTCCATCAGTACCCACAAGAAATATCAAATATTGGTCTGTAATCACCATGTCAAATATCATATTGCAAGAAACCAGACCATAGGTCCATTCAAGGATCATTGCAGATGGTCTTCTGGACAAAAATAACAATTCCATTCCTCCACTGCTAATCTATACCCTTAGATCCCCAGACTGAGGATGAGGGTCATAAAAAGCACCAGTTGCATCAATGAATCTCCTGATGCCAATATTGACTGCCCCCCGGAGGTTGCCCAGAACCTGAGCCTCCAGACGGGAGCAGCTGCCAACCATCACATTTCCTGGGCATAAACGAGTTCAGTGAGAATGTGGGGGACTTTCCTAGAAATCCCAGGAATGTCTCTTAGATGTGCCAGAGAGGAACAAGTAGCACTGACCAGTGATGATGGCCTAATTGTGTCAAATGTCATCTAGTGTCAGCATTCGCCATCCAACTTCAGTCAAAGGATTCACTTCATTACATCACTTTTCATTCAAAACCACTTGTGATCTACCATAATTTCTCACGACACTAACTTACCCCACTTTTGTGTCACTTCTAATCACACTTCTAGTATAATTGTTGCACTTAGGACTTCACTTCTCAATTCACATCTAGCATCACTTACCACCTCACATCTTGCATCACTTCTAACATCACTTCTAATGTCACTTTTTGTGTCACTTCTCACCTCACATCTTGTATCACTTATTACATCACTTCTTACCTCATCTCACTTCTAGTATCACTTCTCATCTCACTTCTAGTATCACTCCTGACCTGCTCTTTTTCAAACAATGTCAAAATATGAAATTATGCAACACTAATGAAAATGTTCCTCGAGGTTTGCTAAACAAAGATAGTGATTTGCCCAAAAAAATTCCTTGTTGGGATAAGCAGCCAAGCTGTTGTAGCATAGAAAAACATAGATTACTGGTAGCTGTTGGGGAAAAGTGTTGGGGCGCCCCACAACCAGCAGGTTCCTGGTTCCAGTGTTGGGGTGCCCGACAACCAGCAGGTTCCTGGTTCCAGTGTTGGGGTGCCCCACAACCAGCAGGTTCCTGGTTCCAGTGTTGGGGTGCCCCACATCCAGCAGGTTCCTGGTTCCAGTGTTGGGGTGCCCTACAACCAGCAGGTTCCTGGTTCCAGTGTTGGGGTGCCCCACAACCAGCAGGTTCCTGGTTCCAGTGTTGGGGTGCCCCACAACCAGCAGGTTCCTGGTTCCAGTGTTGGGGTGCCCCACATCCAGCAGGTTCCTGGTTCCAGTGTTGGGGTGCCCCACAACCAGCAGGTTCCTGGTTCCAGTGTTGGGGTGCCCCACAACCAGCAGGTTCCTGGTTCCAGTGTTGGGGTGCCCCACAACCAGCAGGTTCCTGGTTCCAGTGTTGGGGTGCCCCACAACCAGCAGGTTCCTGGTTCCAGTGTTGGGGTGCCCCACAACCAGCAGGTTCCTGGTTCCAGTGTTGGGGTGCCCCACAACCAGCAGGTTCCTGGTTCCAGTGTTGGGGTGCCCCACAACCAGCAGGTTCCTGGTTCCAGTGTTGGGGTGCTCCACAACCAGCAGGTTCCTGGTTCCAGTGTTGGGGTGCCCCACATCCAGCAGGTTCCTGGTTCCAGTGTTGGGGTGCCCCACAACCAGCAGGTTCCTGGTTCCAGTGTTGGGGTGCCCCACAACCAGCAGGTTCCTGGTTCCAGTGTTGGGGTGCCCCACAACCAGCAGGTTCCTGGTTCCAGTGTTGGGGTGCCCCACAACCAGCAGGTTCCTGGTTCCAGTGTTGGGGTGCCCCACAACCAGCAGGTTCCTGGTTCCAGTGTTGGGGTGCCCCACAACCAGCAGGTTCCTGGTTCCAGTGTTGGGGTGCCCCACAACCAGCAGGTTTCTGGTTCCAGTGTTGGGGTGCCCCACAACCAGCAGGTTCCTGGTTCCAGTGTTGGGGTGCCCCACAACCAGCAGGTTCCTGGTTCCAGTGTTGGGGTGCCCCACAACCAGCAGGTTCCTGGTTCCAGTGTTGGGGCACCCCACAACCAGCAGGTTCCTGGTTCCAGTGTTGGGGTGCCCCACAACCAGCAGGTTCCTGGTTCCAGTGTTGGGGTGCCCCACAACCAGCAGGTTCCTGGTTCCAGTGTTGGGGTGCCCCACAACCAGCAGGTTCCTGGTTCCAGTGTTGGGGTGCCCCACAACCAGCAGGTTCCTGGTTCCAGTGTTGGGGTGCCCCACAACCAGCAGGTTCCTGGTTCCAGTGTTGGGGTGCCCCACAACCAGCAGGTTCCTGGTTCCAGTGTTGGGGTGCCCCACAACCAGCAGGTTCCTGGTTCCAGTGTTGGGGTGCCCCACAACCAGCAGGTTCCTGGTTCCAGTGTTGGGGTGCCCCACAACCAGCAGGTTCCTGGTTCCAGTGTTGGGGCACCCCACAACCAGCAGGTTCCTGGTTCCAGTGTTGGGGTGCCCCACAACCAGCAGGTTCCTGGTTCCAGTGTTGGGGTGCCCCACAACCAGCAGGTTCCTGGTTCCAGTGTTGGGGTGCCCCACAACCAGCAGGTTCCTGGTTCCAGTGTTGGGGTGCCCCACAACCAGCAGGTTCCTGGTTCCAGTGTTGGGGTGCCCCACAACCAGCAGGTTCCTGGTTCCAGTGTTGGGGTGTCCCACAACCTGCAGGTTCCTGGTTCCAGTGTTGGGGTGCCCCACAACCTGCAGGTTCCTGGTTCCAGTGTTGGGGTGCCCCACAACCAGCAGGTTCCTGGTTCCAGTGTTGGGGCACCCCACAACCAGCAGGTTCCTGGTTCCAGTGTTGGGGCGCCCCACAACCGGCAGGTTCCTGGTTCCAGTGTTGGGGCGCCCCACAACTGGCAGGTTCCTGGTTCCAGTGTTGGGGTGCCCCACAACCAGCAGGTTCCTGGTTCCAGTGTTGGGGTGCCCCACAACCAGCAGGTTCCTGGTTCCAGTGTTGGGGCGCCCCACAACTGGCAGGTTCCTGGTTCCAGTGTTGTGCTGCCAGTGTATGTCTGTTGGTTTCTCTAAAATAGAGTTCAATGTAATTGCTGCTACCCTTGCAACAGAAGGGGGAGGGTGAGACTGGGTATGTGAGTGAATAATAAATGCCTGTTACATTTGGAATATAACAAATGTAGCAAGTAGTTTAACCAAACAGCCTAGTATTGTGTGTATATGTGTCATGAAAATTACTATAAATCCCGAGAAAATGGACCTTGTATCTAAGTTTAACAGCAGATGATGGTTGCTATGGAAATAAAACTACCAGTGGAAAATTGTAGAAATATGTAGATATATATAATATAATATGTCATATAATGATAATAGTCACTTGATTTAAGAGATAACATGCATATTTTAAGATTTAATTGCTAATTTAATTTACATTTAATTGCTAAAAGTAATAAATTTATTACAAATGAAAATACAAAGTAAATGTTTCAACTTGAGGCCCCATTAGACAGCTGGGCTGTTGAGTCCTTGGTGTGGCAGGCAATGTAGCCAGGTAACAACCAAGTGAACATGGTACAGGTGTATGGACACGTGTACTTTTTTATAGACAGCCAGTATTTAAGGCATGCCGAATACCTGTACAGCAAACTGATTAACGAGAAACAAAGTTAATGTCACAGTGCTCAGTGAACTCGGCTGTAATCATGCTTTACGTGCTAATTTAGAACTTGCTCGGTCGGAAGGTGACTAATCTCTTCTGGATATAACTGAATGTATCGGATTTGTGAGGTAAACAGTCATTTGTGGAGGTCTGTCATTGCCGAGAACGTTTTTTTATTGATTAGTCATAACCTAAAGTTAGTTATGTAAAAAAGGTAATTATGTTGCAGATCAGGGGGCTTTAATTGACCCCCCCTTATAATCAAATCCCCAATTCACACAGACCTGTTTTCAAAATCCGTTCAAAATTGTTCGATATATAAGGTCATCAAGGTTCAAAGTCCCATTACTGGGATAACTGACCAGGAGTATTGTGTAAAGGGAATTGTTCCACTGGCATGCCAGAAGTAAGGGGGTCTTTGCACTCTGCATAATGACCACAGGCCAAGCCCAAAAATGATCAGTGTGGTCTATATCTGTAAACATCCTTATCCACAGTGAGATATATCTGTGTGAACCAACTTTGAGTTCAGTCCCCTTGGACTACACTGAGCAGGCAGTGTAGAATACATTATGAATCTTGGCTTCCGCTGGTTACTTTTAGCACAGTAGGTCTGTGCTTGTGGTCGCATGCTTGTCGCAAAGTGCAATCACAGATCAGGCAATAACTTATGTACTGTTTTTATAGGCACAAAAATGGGATGGAGATAAAGAATGAACAGATATAGTGAGAGGCTGTGATCACAAACACAAGCACAGTTTATTGACAGTTATACAAATAGCCAACTTATTGACAGACACACACATGAACAGATGTCTAGATACAGGTAGTATGTCATATATATTGGTAGTTTCTGGGTTACATCTTACAAATTATAATAGAAGTTTTATATTCTTTCTAAAAATTAAAAGTTTCGTGAGAGATAATTACCATATCAAGTATCAGGTTCCAAGAAAGTGGACCGTCAGTCAGTTCAAAGGCATACAGCGAAGAGCAACTAAAATGATTCCAGAATTGAGAGACCTTAGTTACGAAAGCCGCTTATTACAATGTGGTTTGACAACACTAGAGACCAGGAGACTAAGAGGAGAGCAAATAGAAGTGTTTAAAATAGTGAACGGTTATGAGGATGTTGATAGGAATATGTTCTTCAAACTTAAAGAAGGCAGTAGAACCAGAGGACACAAAGCAGCATTAGTTAAGGAGCAGTGTAGGTTGGACATGAGAAAGTACTCTTTCTCACAGAGGGTGATAAATGAATTGAACAAACTGCCAAATGATTGTGTTAATGCTAGTAGTGTGAATATGTTAAAAAATAGAATTGACAGATATCTGATAAAGGCGTGCTACACATAGATGAGAAAATTGTTGGACTCTCAATAAGCCAATGGCTTCCTTGTCCACTTGCCATCTGGAACTTGTTGTTTGGGATGGCAATCTTGTTAAATCTAAATCTTGTTAAATCATACAAGTATTTAACTACTTCTGAATGGGGTTGTGTCCCGCATGGCGGACATTAAAGCAGGGATTTATCAGACAACAAAATGGAGAGTGCAATGTGTGTATATGACTGTAGGCAGTGTCTGACATTTGCCCATCTGTGTTTGATTGTCATCCTTTTGGACTGTCAAGTGATAGCCTGTGTTGATGCACACGTAGTCCTGTAGTGTAAGCTCAGCTGTGTTTATGATTGAGTCATACAGATGTGGTCTTGCCCCAGTTGATGATTGATCTCATTTTGATAACAAGTTCCCAGACCGATTTGTTGTTGTTGTATTTGTGTGTTGCTTGCATATTGTGAGCTGTGAGAACGCAGACACTTTACTTAGCATTGTCATGTGATAGATGGTTTTGTCTGGAAGGCCATTAGTTTTTTTAGTTCAGCATTGGAGTTGGTGTGATCTTGCATTCTATCTCGGGTAGCTGCTGAAATTGAATAACTGACTGTAGAATATATTCATACAGGCGATTTATCATTTGCTCAAAGAGCTTCTGTACATGCATGACGTCACTGCAGAACAGTGTCTCAGTGATAGAACTCAATATAACATTGGGAATTTACACAAATTATACATGTTGAATAGTAGCATGGAGCCAGAGATAAAGCATCACAAGCTATTGTCTTTGAAACAATAAATATCTGTTTATGTTTGAAGCAGAATGCATCACTTGTAGAAGGGAACCACAAACAGTAGTACAGTGGGAGTGTCAATTTGTTTTCCTTTAAATCTGCTGAAGTGTTAAGGAACGGTAGCACAGTGGGAGAGTGTCAGACTGAAGTGTTAGGAAATGGTAGCACAGTAGGAGAGTGTCAGACTGAAGTGTTAGGAAATGGTAGCGCAGTAGGAGAGTGTCAGACTGAAGTGTTAGGGAATGATAGTATAGTGTGAGAGTGTTAGAATGAAGTGTTAGGGAATGGTAGCACAGTGGGAGAGTGTCAAAATGAAGTGTTAGGGAAATGTAGCACAGTGGGAGATTGTCAGACTGAAGTGTTAGGGAACGATAGCACAGTGGGAGAGTGTCGGACTGAAGTGTTAGGGAATGGTAGCACAGTCATATACCTGAGCATTTTGCCTTGAGACAGGGGTGCAATTATGTGAACCAATCTGTGTGGCCTTCTCACGATGTGGCTCAATGGTTTCCTGGGAAGCTGAGTTGGTGTTGAAGTGAGCAGACCAGGTGAACAGTAAAGAGCTTTAGATGGTACTAAAGACCAGATATCAGGCTATGTAAGAATATATCTGTTTGAGAAAGAATCTCGCAATTTGATTAAAGAAGTACATTTTGTAAATATGTTCTAGCATCCATTGAATACCTCAAACTCATTGCCAATGTTCCTACATCAACAGCAGTTTGGGCTACAGTTGGCCGCCCTGGTGTCCTGATACTAGGCCTGTGGCTAGGCGGGTGGGGGGGGGGAGGGAGACAGGCAGACATTAGTGTTGTCTTGTAGATCCATCAGGGACAGCTTCAACTGTCCCAAAGGGTGCTCCCATCCCCAGACAGCACTAGGTGAACTGTGGGACAGTTACTAAATATACCTCACTAGCCAGTGGTGTAGTAGACTAGTAGTTCTGTGGTACCCCAGGCAGACATCCTCACTAGCCAGGGGTGGTAGTAGACTAGTAGTGCTATGGTACCCCTGGCAGACATCCTCACTAGCCAGGGGTGGTAGTAGACTAGTAGTGTAGAAACATGGATTTGTTGGTTTATCCCACACCATGTGCAGATGGACGCTGAATAATTTGTTCTTTGACCAACTTCCTGTCTTGGTTGACAAGAACGGTTCCTGGAGTGCCCATCATTAATTTACACCTTCAACCAGGAGGAGGGTCCACAATAAATTAAAGTTAAGTTGCTGTATGAGCCCTGTAAATTCCAGTGAGCAATCCCATTGGTTAACACAGCAACTGAAAAATCAGCATTTCAACAGGTCAATCTGCCAGGGGTACTGATGTAGTCAGAAGCCCTGGTGGTGAGGGTCAATCTGCCAGGGGTACTGATGTATTCAGAAGCCCCTGGTGGCGAAGGTCAATCTGCCAGGGGTACTGATGTAGTCAGAAGCCCTGGTGGCGAAGGTCAATCTGCCAGGGGTACTGATGTAGTCAGAAGACCTGGTGGTGAGGGTCAATCTGCCAGGGGTACTGATGTAGTCAGAAGACCTGGTGGTGAGGGTCAATCTGCCAGGGGTACTGATGTAGTCAGAAGACCTGGTGGTGAGGGTCAATCTGCCAGGGGTACTGATGTAGCTGGAAGCCCCTGGTGGCGAGGATCAATCAGCCAGGGGTACTGATGTAGCTGGAAGCCCCTGGTGGCGAAGGTCAATCAGCCAGGGGTATGATGTAGCTGGAAGCCCCTGGAGGCGAGGGTCAATCTGCCAGGGGTATTGATGTTGCTGGAACCCCTGGTGGCGAGGATCAATCAGCCAGGGGTACTGATGTAGCTGGAAGCCCCTGGTGGCGAAGATCAATCAGCCAGGGGTACTGATGTAGCTGGAAGCCCCTGGTGGCGAAGATCAATCAGCCAGGGATACTGATGTAGCTGGAAGCCCCTGGTGGCGAAAATCAATCAGCCAGGGATACTGATGTAGCTGGAACCCCTGGTGGCGAAGATCAATCAGCCAGGGATACTGATGTAGCTGGAAGCCCCTGGTGGCGAAGATCAATCAGCCAGGGATACTGATGTAGCTGGAAGCCCCTGATGGCGAAGATCAATCAGCCAGGGATACTGATGTAGCTGGAAGCCCCTGGTGGCGAAGATCAATCAGCCAGGGATACTGATGTAGCTGGAAGCCCCTGGTGGCGAGGGTAAATTTGCCAGGGGTACTGATGTAGCTGGAAGCCCCTGATGGCGAGGTTCAATCAGCCAGGGCTACTAATGTAGTCTGAAGCCTCTGGTGGCGAGGATCAATCAGCCAGGGCTACTGATGTAGTCAGAAGCCATGGTGGCGAGGGTCAATCTTCCAGGGGTACTGATGTAGTCAGAAGCCCTGGTGGCAAGGGTAGATCTGCCAGGGGTACTGATGTAGTCAGAAGCCCTTGTGGCAAGGACCAATCAGCCAGGGCTACTGATATAGTCAGAAGCCCTAGTTGCGAGGGTCAATCATCCAAGGCTACTGATGTAGTCAGAAGCTCTGATGGCGAGGGTCAATTAGCCAGGGCTACTGATGTAGTCAGAAACCTTGGTGGCAAGGGTCAATCTGCCAGGGCTACTGATGTAGCTGGAAGCCCCTGGTGGTGAGGGTCAATCTGCCAGGTCTACTGATGTAGCTGGAAGCCCCTGGTGGCGAGGGTCAATCTGCCAGGGCTACTGATGTAGCTGGAAGCCCCTGGTGGCGAGGGTCAATCTGCCAGGTCTACTGATGTAGCTGGAAGCCCCTGGTGGCGAGGGTCAATCTGCCAGGTCTACTGATGTAGCTGGAAGCCCCTGGTCGCGAGGGTCAATCTGCTAGGTCTACTGATGTAGTTGGAAGCCCCTGGTGGCGAGGGTCAGTCTGCCAGGGGTACTGATTTAGCTGGAAGCCCCTGGTGGCAAGGGTCAATCTGCCAAGGCTACTGATGTAGCGGGAAGCCCCTGGCAATGAGGATGGCAAGAAGTATATGGGTTGACCAGTAAGTGGACCAAGCAGCAAGTGGACTGACCAGTGAGTGAACCAAGCAGTGCCGGGTCAGTTGGCTGATTTGGGCCACATCAGCTGGGGTCCTGTCAATGATTGGGTCATGGGGCTGGATCAGTTTGGGGCGTGGCATCATTGCATGGAATGTTAGGGACTAGGGATGAATCTGTGGCCCTGGTTTACATTGAAGGTCTGCTTTAGCCACTTACAGCTCACCAGTAAGTCTTCATCAATGTCCATGATGTCCATGATGTCCATGATGTCCATGATGTCCATGATGTCCACGATGTCCATGATGTCAGACTGGCACTGGCAATGTTCCCAGATGGGTAAAAACAAGCCTCATACTTACTGACAGTCTAATTGTCATTGGCTTGATTGATAACAGACAAAGTGTGTATGAGAGGCTGGACAGCAGTGGTGCAGTGATGACAAGACAGCAGTGGTGAAGTGATGACAGGACAGCAGTGGTGCAGTGATGACAGGACAGCAGTGGTGCAGTGATGACAGGACAGCAGTGGTGAAGTGATGACAGGACAGCAGTGGTGCAGTGATGACAGGATAGCAGTGGTGAAGTGATGACAGGACAGCAGTGGTGCAGTGATGACAGGACAGCAGTGGTGCAGCATGACAGGACAGCAGTGGTGCAGCGATGACAAGGCAGCAGTGGTGCAGTGATGACAGGACAGCAGTGGTGCACCGATGACAAGGCAGCAGTGGTGCAATGATGACAAGACGGGTGGTGCAGTGATGACAAGACAGCAGTGGTGCAGTGATGACAGGACAGCAGTGGTGCAGTGATGACAAGACAGCAGTGGTGCAGTGATGACAAGACAGCAGTGGTGCAGTGATGACAGGACAGCAGTGGTGCAGTGATGACGAGGGTTGTCTGTCTCTCTCTCTCTGCAACTTTTTCATGTCCTTCAATTCAGTTCATTGGCTGGTCCTGAAAAAGAATGTCTGTGCTCTGGGGATGCGGTGTCGAGCTCTTCACTAATGTTTTTCCTTTAGTCTGGTCACATTTCTTTCCATTAAATTTGCAACTTCCTGTTGACTATTAGTACATAGCTTCTGTGACTGCTTGTTAATGAATGCCACTACTGGTGCCATGTCAAACAAGCAGAACTTAAGTCTGTTATTCCAATTACTGACCACAATTAAAGGTTACTTGCCCTTGAATGAAATGAGTTTCTCTGTTCTCTGTAGCTAAAAACTCTCTGTTCTGGTTCAACGCCCAGTCAGCTGTTGGTGTCATCAGTAGATCTCATCTTGTTTATCTCACCACTGTTGTGTGTCAAGGCCAACTCGCACAACAGGCTCCACATAGATAGGTAGCTATAGGCAGATGGCTTCCTCCTGTCCTGTGGGCAGCAACACAAGTAGCACATGTCTGGCACAGTCTCAGCCAGTCCTCCCCCACCCAAAAAAACTCCCCCTAGGTCACTCACATGAATTCACCAAGGAAACGTATGCTACATTCTAAACATGCCATGATCATATTTATTGCAAAATAGTAGGGAATAAATATCTTAAATTGACTATTTCCGTAACATGGATTTAAATGCCTTACATATTTTCCTAATGTCTATAGCTAATGTCTATTGCTTCCAAAAGAGTGCATGACTGGATCTAACCAAGTTTTACAATCCCACAATTTCATGATGATTGAGGCACCTTGTAGTGACATCAAATCAATGCGAAACAAAACAGGGACATCTCGTAGTGTTAGTGGAGGCATTTCTCAAGGAAGGAATTCCTGGCATGTGACCAGCTTTTACACCTGTAGTGGAGTCAAGACACCTCCAAAGTGAAACATAAACCAGCAATTAGTGGTAATTAACTGGCTGGCAGCTTGCCAAGTCCCTATCAGCAGAAATCATTACACAAGTTCTTTGATACCACTAAAATACTGTTCAGGTAACATCTGGTTTAAATTGTTTTCTCAGCTGAAACCGTTAACAAAAAGAAAACCGGGCCCAAAAAAATATCAACAATAGTTAAACTGCTTCCAATGACAGCTTTGACAACAGAATGTAATTTAATGAGATGTTGAAGTTGTAATCTATAATAACACAGTTTCAGGTGTATAGTCCATTTTTTAACTCAGATGTCAGAGAAAGTATTTCAGTGTCCAGCACAAAACACTGTCTAGTGCAGTCTCACACTTGAGACTAGAAATTACAAGCTGGTTCGGGTATTCGCAGAATACACAGTAGGCTATCAGGTACAAGGAGGCCTAGATACACATTGGTGGGAGCTTTTAATAAATCTTGGCATCATTAATAGTGATGTATAAGCATCCAGTTTGGTCTGAACTGGATTGAACCAGATGGGGCAGTCGTTGAATGAGGAAGGAATGCTGCCTACGTGGCCAGACCAAGGCAGCTGAATCTGAGTCATACAACATATTGGACAGCTCATCACCTCAAGTTGCTATTATCTCTGACAAATCAACTGTTGATAGGCACAAAGAACATTGATAAATGATAACTACCCAGTTGAACCACACCTAGGCCAAACCCCCAGATGAGGCTTCATGCCTCATGTGCCTGTTGTTGTTGTATCGTATTGTCTTATCAAGACAGTGTTAACCTCAAATCAGAATTATTATTGTGACTTTATAATAAGCACATGAAAGTTGAACTTATAAAGATGATTTCATATCATGGTACATGAAAGTTGATAATTTTTTTAGTAGAATAATTCCATAGAATATCATTTTGAATGGACATTGATTTATGACAACTCGGCAGGAATAAGTATTCCTTGTAGTGTTCCAAAACAATGTAGAAACCATTCCTTGTGTTGAGTGCCAACTGTGACCAAGTTGGCTGTTTGCCAGCAGAATATGTGCAGTAGCCATTGAAAGATTGCGTATATTCCTGTCAGGTTGTTTACTGTGTTGATAGATGCTGCTTGGTTCAAAGAGTATCTTTAGCTTTATGCAGCTGACAGATGACCTTGAGTTGTGCTTAAATATCACTTCAAACTGCCCTAAATGATTACATACCCCTTGGAAAGAGCAACATTTGCTATTCCTAACAAAGACACTGTAACTAGTGGAGTCAATGACTTCCATTGTGTCGGCTATTCAGAAAGATTTCCTTTTTTTAGTGTTGGTAGCAAAGGCCCAATTGTTTGCAGACAGGTGGGCTCTCTGTTTGAGTCAGTTTCCACCATACCGTTAGGGCACTTGTTTGTTGGTGTGTGGAATTCACAAGACATGCTACTCAGTTAGTTCCTCCAGATAAACTGCCCATGTGTCCTACCAGAGGATGGATTTACGTTGGCCGTTGGTTTTTACGCAGTAGAAGCCAGAATTTATTTCGTTGTTTCTGTCCTTGAATTGTGATTCATCAGTCTTGATCCGATGTTAAGTTTTGCAAGTTGTGTGGCTCACTCAACATTGTGTGGCTTAATCAACATTGTGTGGCTCACTCAACATTGTGTGGTTCACTCAACATTCACTTTCAACTTGATAGAAGATGTGTATTTGATGTTGCTTTCAGCTAATTCTAATTCCAACAGTACATCACCTAACTAACTACCTGGTGAGAGGGATGTCTTGGTAAATTGCTGATTTATCAGTGGGCAGTGAGATGTTGAGGTAAGGGACTGATGGTCCTGCTAATGGAGCACCGGGCAACCAGTGCCAGCTGGTCTAGGTGGGCTTGGCCAGTGGTGTGCTGAGGCTCTCACTTTGATTCGTGCACACTCGCTGTGCCTATATATACAGGTGCAGCCCGCCGGCCGGCCGCCAGTTGTGTGTGGACGTCACGCGGCAGGTTGTTTCTCCTCCTCTAGTTGCTGCGGCACTCAGACACTCGACGAACTTGTTCTCTTGGACTAGGTCTGTTCAGGCAAGTCACTTGCTCACTCGTTACTCTCGATTGTAACTCTATGTGGTTTGTGATTATTTTAGTTGTTTTCTAGTTTATAATTATTTTACTTGTTTTCTATTTAATGCTGCTTCAATCCGAGTATGATTTTGTTATGCCCTGGTAATTTCCTTGCCCTGTTTCCTTCATGAGAAACAGGTTCATGATGCGCCATGTTCAGTAATCAGCATTGTTTATTATTATTTAAGTTTATGTTTGGTTAATAAAGTGGTAAAAATTATTAGGTTAACATAATAAAGGAAAAAAATTTCCATCAATGCAACATCTTGTTTTGCATTTTACCCAACTTCGCTGACATTATTTCTTACTAATTTGAAAGTTATTACACTTAGAATACTCAATAACTCTTTGCTCACATGCCCACCTCTGTGAGACTTCCTTGTTGTGTGTCTAGTTGACAGATGCAGAACACTTTTAGTGCAGACTCTTCTTTGTACACCAGCTATGTCACATACAGATGTACATATTAGAGGTTAAAGGTCATGCACATAAGTTTTAATTTAAGAATATTGACATGATCACATCTCTGATTTTATTCATCATAAATAAACCTTTATGAAATAAACGCTGACATGCTTTCCTACTCGTTTTACTAGTGCAATGGCCTTCTTTTAGTAGTTGTGTGTAATTATACATTTTTATTGCAAGATATTTGATTGGGTGATTGCTAGAAATATTTTAACAATGAAATGTAAATGAATTCTTCGAGAGAACATCGTTTTTATAGTTTAATGTAGTGTGTAATAATTCATGTCACTAATGATTATTTACAATTGTATAAATTTAACACATGCATTTAGAAACACAAACTTTTTGGTTTGTATGATAAAATAGTTACTGCCCAAACATTTGTTGGTAGAGATGCCAAGGGACTTGGATTGAAAGCACATTCTATTATATTGGTCACCAGCTAGCTTTCATTAAAAAACAATTTGATATTGTGATGTTGTACCTGTCCTTGGCCAAAAACTTGTTCAGACATTATCATATGTGTCTGTAGTTTGTCAGTCAACAGATGTTGGTTGTGAAAGGGACGTCTTGTCATCTACAACTTGTAGGTCTCTTGTTTGTGTAGACACTTCTGTTTGTCCTGCAGCGGCTGTTTTAAGCAGTGTCAAGAACACAGTAACAATGTCGTTGTCCAATAACCAGTTTTTATGAGCTGTGCCCCAGGGAACTGGGCCTGGGAATAAGTGTTTTATTCATGCTCAACCAGTTATGTTAGTTGTAAACATACTTTGTGCATATTGCTGTTTCATTTATTATTCACCACATTGATGTGTGATTCTGTGGTCAGTCACTCTGAATAAGTTGTTTCATCCAGGATGCTTTCATGTCAAAACATACAGAATGAGAAGAGTTACTGGTCAAAAGATTCAAATCATGAGTCAAAGTCACTGTGTCATGTGTGGTTTATCAAAGTCACTCTGTCATGTGTGGTTTGTCAAAGTCACCATGTCATGTGTGGTTTGTCAAAGTCACTCTGTCATGTGTGGTTTGTCAAAGTCACCATGTCATGTGTGGTTTGTCAAAGTCACTGTGTCATGTATGGTTTGTCAAAGTCACTGTGTCGTTTGGTTTGTCAAAGTCACTCTGTCATGTGTGGTTTGTCAAAGTCACTCTGTCATGTGTGGTTTGTCAAAGTCACTCTGTCATGCATGTTTTGACTATTTTAATTACATTTATGGCTTCTGTTCACTAAGTAATATCTGGAATGTCAGTACAGGAAATATACTTTATCCTAACAGCATAAAATATTGTCGGTTATTTCCTATTCAGTAAATTCCTACTGCTTGTAGTTGTATGTTGAATACATTTCACTAACTATTATCACTTTTATTTATATGTACAGTCAACCAACTGTCGCTGTAAGGAACCGGTTGGCCTTGGTCAAACTCTTCCATGTATCTCATGTTCCTTATATCCACAGGTACATAACACAGCACAGTCTTGAATGGGGTTTTCAAAGTTGAATGGGGTTTTCAAAGTTGTTCCATAAAAGTTCTCTTATGACATGCATGGATTGCCTGAAGGCTGCACATCACATTGTTCTCACAATTCAACATAAAATAATTATAAAATTAATCTTGGCTCACGCCATCTATGATTAAGAACACTCATCAACAAAGATTCACCATAAGGAGAACAGTTGCGTATATGTGAACATTGCTGTAACAACTGTGAGTTGTTATAACAACTGAATTGCTGTAACGAATTACATGTGACCTGTCAGGCTGTCCCACCAGTGTGTGACCTGTCAGACTGTCCCACCAGTGAGTGACCTGTCAGGTTGTCCCACCAGTGTGTGTGACCTGTCAGGCTGTCCCACCAGTGTGTGACCTGTCAGGTTGTCCCACCAGTGTGTGACGTGTCAGGCTGTTCCACCAGTGTGTGACCTGTCAGGTTGTCCCACCAGTGTGTGACCTGTCAGACTGTCCCACCAGTGAGTGACCTGTCAGGTTGTCCCACCAGTGTGTGTGACCTGTCAGGCTGTCCCACCAGCGTGTGACCTGTCAGGCTGTTCCACCAGTGTGACGTGTCAGGCTGTTCCACCAGTGTGTGACTTGTCAGGCTGTTCCACCAGTGTGTGACTTGTCAGGTTGTCCCACCAGTGTGTGACCTGTCAGGCTGTTCCACCAGTGTGTGACCTGTCAGGCTGTCCCACCAGTGTGTGACCTGTCAGATTGTCCCACCAGTGAGTGACCTGTCAGGTTGTCCCACCAGTGTGTGTGACCTGTCAGGCTGTCCCACCAGCGTGTGTCCTGTCAGGCTGTTCCACCAGTGTGTGACGTGTCAGGCTGTTCCATCAGTGTGTGACTTGTCAGGCTGTCCCACCAGTGTGTGACGTGTCAGGTTGTTCCACCAGCGTGTGACCTGTCAGGCTGTCCCACCAATGTGTGACCTGTCAGGTTGTTCCACCAGCGTGTGACCTGTCAGGCTGTCCCACCAATGTGTGACCTGTCAGGTTGTTCCACAAGCGTGTGACCTGTCAGGCTGTTCCACCAGTGTGTGACCTGTCAGGCTGTCCCACCAGTGTGTGACGTGTCAGGCTGTCCCACTAATGTGTGACCTGTCAGGTTGTTCCACCAGCGTGTGACCTGTCAGGCTGTTCCACCAGTGTGTGACTTGTCAGGCTGTCCCACCAGTGTGTGACGTGTCAGGCTGTTCCACCAGTGTGTGACTTGTCAGGCTGTCCCACCAATGTGTGACCTGTCAGGTTGTTCCACCAGCGTGTGACCTGTCAGGCTGTCCCACCAATGTGTGACCTGTCAGGTTGTTCCACCAGCGTGTGACCTGTCAGGCTGTCCCACCAATGTGTGACCTGTCAGGTTGTTCCACCAGCGTGTGACCTGTCAGGTTGTTCCACCAGCGTGTGACCTGTCAGGCTGTCCCACCAATGTGTGACCTGTCAGGTTGTTCCACCAGCGTGTTACCTGTCAGGCTGTCCCACCAATGTGTGACCTGTCAGGTTGTTCCACCAGCGTGTGACCTGTCAGGCTGTCCCATCAGCGTGTGACCTGTCAGGCTGTTAAACACTAGGCATGTTTCTTGTAAGATTTCAGTAAATAAAACTTGATTCATGTGTAAAGATGCTACTGAATTTGTCACTCCTGTTATGTAGGTGTATACGCTACGCATGTGCCTACTTTGCTTCATGCATGCACACAGGCATACGTATGACAAATGCATAATATGTGTTGGCAATGGTGACGTCCATTGTCCAGGCACAGATGTGTTGGCAATGGTGATGTCCATTGTCCAGGCACAGATGTGTTGGCAATGGTGACGTCCATTGTCCAGGCACAGATGAATTTACTGTATAAAAGCTGTTCATTCACAAGTTCCACAACTGTTTATTGTCAGGTATTATTTTGTACAGCTGAATCATTGAATGTCACCCACACGTGTATGCTCAAAAGCACATGCATGCATGTATGTATGCACTGTGTTACACACTTTATATTGCTGTTGCCAGTATATTCACAGTACAGTCTTTCTGCTTGTAGAGTTCTGACAAACCCAAGAAGATGGCAGACACAGAAGCACAGCCCACAGTGGAGCAGCCAGTAGCTGCTGAACCACCAGCCACCGAGGACATCAAACCTGAAGCTGCAGTTGTCGTTGAAATAACTCCTGAAGCTCCTCAGGCTGAGGCAGCGCCTGAGGAAGTTAAGCCAATCGAGTCAGCCCCTGAGGAGTCTAAGCCAGCAGAAGTTGTTGTGGAGGAGATTGCGCCAATTGAGGCAGCCTCCGAGGAATCTAAGCCAGCAGAGGTTGTTGCAGAGGAAGTTAAGCCAATCGAGGCAGCCCCTGAGGAGTCTAAGCCAGCAGAGGTTGTTGTGGAGGAGGTTGCGCCAGTCGAGGCAGCCTTCGAGGAATCTAAGCCTGCAGAGGAAGTTAAGCCAATCGAGGCAGCCCCTGAGGAGTCTAAGCCAGCAGAGGTTGTTCCAGAGGAAGTTGCGCCAGTCGAGGCAGCCCCAGAGGAATCTAAGCCAGCAGAGGTTGTTGCGGAGGAGGTTGCGCCAGTCAAGGCAGCCTCCGAGGAATCTAAGCCAGCAGAGGTTGTTGCAGAGGAAGTTAAGCCAGTTGAGGTAGCCCCTGAGGAGTCTAAGCCAGCAGAGGTTGTTCCAGAGGAAGTTGCGCCAGTCGAAACAGCCCCAGAGGAATCTAAGCCAGCAGAGGTTGTTGCTGAGGAAGTTAAGCCAGTTGAGGCAGCCGCTGAGGAATCTAAGCCAGTTGAGGCAGCCGCTGAGGAATCTAAGCCAGCAGAAATTATTCCAGAGGAAGTTGCGCCTGTCGATGCAGCCTCTGAGGAATCTAAGCCAGCAGAGGTTGTTGCAGATGAAGTTACACCAGTCAAGGCAGCCCCTGAAGAATCTAAGCCAGCAGAGGTTGTAGCTGAGGAAGTTGTGCCAGTCGAGACAGCCCCTGAAGAATCTAAGCCAGCAGAAGTTGTTGCTGAGGAAGTTGTGCCAGTCAAAGCAGCCCCTGAGGAGTCTAAGCCAGCAGAGGTTGTTGCTGAGGAAGTTGCGCCAGTCGAAGCAGCCCCTGAGGAATCTAAGCCAGCAGCGGTTGTTACCGAGGAAGTTGCGCCTGTCGAAGCAGCCTCTGAGGAGTCTAAGCTAGCAGAGGTTGTTGCTGAGGAAGTTGTGCCAGCCGAGGCAGCCCCTGAGGAATCTAAGCCAGCAGAGGTTGTTACTGAGGAAGTTGCGCCTCTCGATGCAGCCACTGAGGAGTCTAAGCTAGCAGAGGTTGTTGCTGAGGAAGTTGTGCCAGCCGAGGCATCCCCTGAGGAATCTAAGCCAGCAGAGGTTGTTACTGAGGAAGTTGCGCCTGTCGATGCAGCCACTGAGGAGTCTAAGCCAGCAGAGGTTGTTGCTGAGGAAGTTGCGCCAGTCGAGGCAGCCCCAGAAGAATCTAAGCCAGTGCAGGTTGTTGCTGAGGAAGTTGCGCCAGTCGAGGCAGCCCCAGAGGAATCTAAGCCAGCAGAGGTTGTTGCTGAGGAAGTTGCACCAGTTAAGGCAACCCCGGAAGAATCTAAGCCAGCAGAAGTTGTTGCTGAGGAAGTTGCATCAGTCGAGTTAACTCCTGAGGAATCTAAGCCAGCAGAGGTTGTTGCTGAGGAAGTTGCACCAGTCGAGGCAGCCCCTGAGGAAACTAAGCCAGCAGAGGTTGTTGCTGAGGAAGTTGCACCAGTCGAGGCAGCCTCTGAGGAATCTAAGCCAGCAGAGGTTGTTGCTGAGGAAGTTGCACCAGTCGAGGCAGCCCCTGAGGAATCTAAGCCAGCAGAAGTTGTTGCTGAGGAAGTTGCACCAGTCGAGGCAGCCTCTGAGGAGTCTAAGCCAGCAGAGGTTGTTGCTGAGGAAGTTGTGCCGGTTGAGGCAGCTGCAAAGGAAGTTAAACCTGTTGACACAACCCCTGAGGAAGCTAGCCCAGTTGAGGCAGCCCCTGAAGAAGATAAACCAGTTGAGGCAGCTCCAGAGGAGGCTAAGCCTGTTGATGCAGCGCCTGAGGAAGCTAAGCCAATTGATGCAGCCTCTGAAGAAGCTAAACCAGCCGATGCAGCCCCTGAAAAGGCAGAGGATGCTAAGTCTGTTGAGGCAGTTCCTGAGGAAGCTAAGCCAGTTGAGGTAACACCTGAGGAAGCTAAGCCTGTTGAGGCTGCAGCAGCCACTGCGTCTGAGGTTGAGAACAATGTAGTAGATACAGAATCACCTGCCAGTGTTGCAGCAGCCACCATGGCAGCTGAAGAAAAGTCATCGCCCATTGTTGAAGAACTTGACAAAGCTGCTCTGCTGAAGCAGCAGCAGCAGGCACCTATAAATGGTGGGGAACCGGCAAGCAATGGGACCGTGGCTGACAGTCAGAATGAGAATGCATCGTCGTCACCAGTAGAAGCAGCAGCGTCAGAGCCGGTAGCATAGTGGACATGTCTCTTCAAATGAGGTGAGTGTGTGTAGTGTTCAGGTAGATGTAGTGTCCAGGTAGAATTTGCTTGCCACAGCCTCAGTTAGGCCGTTGGTGTCTTCTTGCAATCTTGAGCCCACCAACTCTCCAATACTTCATGTCCATTCATCCCATTTTTCTTCTACCTCTTCTGTTTTTTCCCTGCATTTCTCCTTCTAAGCTGCGAGTCTTGAGTCTTCTTTTCCAACGGCCCTACTTAGCCAGCTTTCTTCTCTTAATGAGACACAGCTGACCTTCCATAACCCCTAATTTATCCCCGACCTAGATGTTAGTCTTCCTCTGCATCCAGGTTATACCGAGTATTTTGTGCCATACTCACATCTTGAGTGCGTGTATACGTTTCTCAGCCTCTTGAGTGTCCAGCACTGAGCAGCCTCCAGACTCGGGAGTACGCATCTCTTCTCCAAGCTTATACTTTGTCATTATCTTTCCAGATGTTAGCAAAGTAACTTGTAATGCTTCTCGCTGTAGCCAGTCTGACTCTAGTTGACTGACTCTGACGTTGTGTCCTTCATACTAATCATTGAGCCTAGGTATTTGAACTTTGGCACCATGTACCTGCTATACTGGCCATGTACCTGCTATACTGGCCATGTACCTGCTATACTGGCCATGTACCTGCTATACTGGCCATGTACCTGCTATACTGGCCTTTGATATGAAAAGTAGCTTAACTATTACTTGACTAACTTGTGCTTTTAAATACCGTACCCATGCTGTTACTGTACCCATGCTGTTACTGTACCCATGCTGTTACTGTACCCATGCTGTTACTGTACCCATGCTGTTACTGCTGTTGTGCATTTTTGAGTTCTGTACTTTGAGAAAGATGAGTGACTGTTTCCTTCTAGAGTGCCATATTTAAGGGAAAGTCTAATTCTCGTGTTGCAGCCAACTACTGCAACAAATGTTCCATGTGGGGGCACCCTGAGGATGACAGGCACTCTGAGGATGACAGGCACCCTGAGGATGACAGGCACCCTGAGGATGACGGGCACCCTGAGGATGACAGGCACCCTGAGGATGACGGGCACCCTTATGATGGCATCTATCTTATAGGTGGTGGGCATCCTGAGGATGGTTGACACCTAGAGGATGATGGACACCCTGAGGATGATGGGCACCCTGAGGATGACATTCACTCTGAGGATGACGGGCACCCTGAGGATGACACTCACCCTGAGGATGACGGACACCCTTATGTGCATCTATCTTATAGGTGGTGGGTATCCTGAGGATGGTTGACACCTAGAGGATGACGGACACCCTGAGGATGATGGGCACCCTGAATGTGAGGAGTGTGTACAACTTGGTGCTGCCACCTAACAGGTTCATTAGATGGCATTCCTCTCAGCTGTTGTTTCAACACTACTTGTACATAGTACGACATCTACACCTTGTATGCAGATTCGTTGCATCGCCAAGTGTTGAAATGCTGGTTTGATTCCTCCATTTCACAAGTGACTGTTGAAACTGATGTTATCGATACATGGCCACTCTACAATTTACAATGTGGTCATCACACCTATACATTTAGTTTCAAGCCAGACATTTCCCATGGTTCTGCTTAAATGTGACATGTTTATTTAGCTTTGTTATTCGCACCATACACGTTGAAATGGCACCCTGTTAATCTTTCTGCTACATTTAGTTTCACAAGAGCAGCGACTGGACGTAGCAGGCAGTGTTAATCGGGTGGGATTTGTTGCAGTCGAAGAAATACCGGTGGTGTGTTTTGTTCTTGCGTCCATCAACCAGTGCCTTTGTGCTGCCATTGCACCTGAAAGCTGTCACACTTCATGCGTCAGTATTTTGTGGCATTGCCAAAGGTGTGGCAGGTTAATGAAGTCGCCTATTTACGTCTGACAGTATTACACTAAGTAAGTAGCAAGCTGTGGTAGCCTTCATAACGTTGCTGCGGGTGGTCATATTTCTGGGCCGGTCTGTGTTTTCACTTTTTGTGCATGAACATCTTTAGATAGTTTGATAGTTTTTGTAGTTTATGACAGTTGATTGTCTTAAACATTGATCTTGGGTTGCTCTTCTATTCACTGGATACTGCTCATCCATGTATACAGTCGAAAGCTGCTGCTAAGCTTGCGATGGCTACTCAAGTTACTGAAATATATTGCTGTGTTGAAATTGTATATATGTTTTGTGTGTGTATAAATATACATATATGTATACCCGGTAATGTATTTCAGAAATCAATTGCATGACAATTGTGTTTAATGTCGTGTGAGTCCTGTTTATTATGTGGTTCGTGTATCATGTGATCCCTGTTTATCATGTGGTTCGTGTATCGTGATCCCTGTATATCATGTGACTCCTGTATTGCATGTGACTCCTGTTTACAGTTCACCAAATCTAAAACAAATGTTTTCGATTCGAAGTGTTTTACCTGGTGAGGGGCAATAGTATTCAGTTGCAAGTATATTTCGGGAAATATAATCAACTATTGGCTGATGACCTCTATAATTGATTGCTGCAAAATATTATTATAAAATATTATTAATGCAGTATCCACCGTGTGTGTTATGGAGGGGAATTAATCACTATCAGGAAGTTTTGAAAAATTACTTTAGAAACTCATGTCAAGTTGTTTACATGAAAACTGTATGACATTTCGAAGGACTTTCACTTCTGCCGAGACATGCAGACTCTGCCATTTCCTGTTACAATGTACTGGCGGCTGACAGTCTAATATCATGTAAGGTCGTGACTGCTGATTATTTTGACAAATGTCTTTGTTTGACTAATTCAGTCACTTGTAGCATCAAGTCGTGTTCTATATATTTGCACAGTTTCTTGTCGTTCACTGTTGCTTGGTTTTGTCTTACTTCCTTTTCGTTCTTTCCTAATGTGTTCTGGTTTGGGAATGTGTAAACTGTAGCCACAAAGATTGGCAATAATTGTTCCACATGTTAAAGGATACAGTTGCTTATGGTCTTTGATGTATTTTTGCTTTTTTCAGCAAAATGTGCCATGACAATGTTAGTAATAATCATTCTAGATGGTGGTTGAGCTTGTTTACTGCTTTGAAGAATTTCTTTTACTTTACTCGTAAAGAGCTAGTTTTAACATGTCAACAAACTGTGCGCCTTCAGTGTGTCATCTAGAATGGTTACAATAATACTGTTGTTTTAGTGTCTTCAATATTTGTTTGTATTTAATATCTTACATTGCTTCAAGGTGAACTTATTTGCAGCGTTTGATGTTGGTGTTATTTTCCTTGTTAATTAACAGTGTTATTGTCAGTATTAACTAACTGCTGTGGTGTTCTTGTATTTGTGGTGTCAACATAGTTTCTTTCTATACTGCCAAAAATCTGCTTTTGTGTTTAATTAGATAAACTTGATATGTAGAATGTCATACACCATATTTTATAATAAATAAAAGCAATTGATGAAACATGACTGTATTGTGTTTCTTTTGTTAGAGGGTGGGGCCTTAGTTCAGCAGAACCATCAGTTGTTCTTTTGTTAGAGGGTGGTGGGGCCTTAGTGCTGCAGACCCATATTTTGTTAGAGGGTGGTGGGGCCTTAGTTCAGCAGACCCATCTTTTGTTAGAGAGTGGGGCCTTCGTTCAGCAGACCCATCATTTGTTCTTTTGTTAGAGGGTGGTGGGGCCTTAGTTCAACAGATCCATCTTTTGTTAGAGAGTGGGGCTTTCGTTCAGCAGACCCATCATTTGTTCTTTTGTTAGAGGGTGGTGGGGCCTTAGTTCAGCAGACCCATCATTTGTTCTTTTGTTAGAGAGTGGGGCCTTCGTTCAGCAGACCCATCATTTGTTCTTTTGTTAGAGGGTGGTGGGGCCCTAGTGCAGCAGACCCATCATTTTTTCTTTTGTTAGAGGGTGGGGCCTTAGTGCTGCAGACCCATCATTTGTTCTTTTGTTAGAGGGTGGTGGGGCCTTAGTGCTGCAGACCCATCATTTGTTCTTTTCTTAGAGGGTGGTGGGGCCTTAGTGCTGCAGACCCATCATTTGTTCTTTTGTTAGAGGGTGGGGCGTTAGTGCTGCAGACCCATCATTTGTTCTTTTGTTAGAGGGTGGGGCCTTAGTGCAGTAGACCCATCATTTGTTCTTTTGTTAGAGGGTGAGGCCTTAGTGCTGCAGACCCATCATTTGTTCTTTTGTTAGAGGGTGGGGCCTTAGTGCTGCAGACCCATCATTTGTTCTTTTGTTAGAGGGTGGTGGGGCCCTAGTGCAGCAGACCCATCATTTGTTCTTTTGTTAGAGGGTGAGGCCTTAGTGCTGCAGACCCATCATTTGTTCTTTTGTTAGAGGGTGGTGGGGCCTTAGTGCTGCAGACCCATCATTTGTTCTTTTCTTAGAGGGTGGTGGGGCCTTAGTGCTGCAGACCCATCATTTGTTCTTTTCTTAGAGGGTGGTGGGGCCTTAGTGCTGCAGACCCATCATTTGTTCTTTTGTTAGAGGGTGGGGCCTTAGTGCTGCAGACCCATCATTTGTTCTTTTGTTAGAGGGTGAGGCCTTAGTGCTGCAGACCCATCATTTGTTCTTTTGTTAGAGGGTGGTGGGGCCTTAGTGCTGCAGACCCATCATTTGTTCTTTTGTTAGAGGGTGGTGGGGCCTTGGTGCTGCAGACCCATAATTTGTTCTTTTGTTAGAGGGTGGTGGGGCCTTAGTTCAGCAGACCCATCATTTGTTCTTTTGTTAGAGGGTGGGGCTTTGTTCAGCAGACCCATCATTTGTTCTTTTATTAGAGGGTGGTGGGGCCTTAATTCAGCAGACCCATCATTTTTCTTTTGTTAGAGGGTGGGGCCTTAGTTCAGCAGACCCATCATTTGTTCTTTTGTTAGAGGGTGGTGGGGCGTTAGTGCTGCAGACCCATCATTTGTTCTTTTGTTAGAGAGTGGGACCTTCGTTCTGCAGACCCATCATTTGTTCTTTTGTTAGAGGGTGGGGCCTTAGTTCAGCAGACCCATCATTTGTTCTTTTGTTAGAGGGTGGTGGGGCGTTAGTGCTGCAGACCCATCATTTGTTCTTTTGTTAGAGGGTGGGGCCTTAGTGCAGTAGACCCATCATTTGTTCTTTTGTTAGAGGGTGAGGCCTTAGTGCTGCAGACCCATCATTTGTTCTTTTGTTAGAGGGTGGGGCCTTAGTGCTGCAGACCCATAATTTGTTGTTTTGTTAGAGGGTGGGGCCTTAGTGCAGCATACCCATCATTTGTTGTTTTGTTAGAGGGTGGGGCCTTAGTGCTGCAGACCCATCATTTATTAGAGGGTGGGGCCTTAGTGCTGCAGACCCATCATTTGTTATTTTGTTAGAGGGTGAGGCCTTAGTGCTGCAGACCCATCATTTGTTCTTTTGTTAGAGGGTGGGGCCTTAGTGCAGCAGACCCGTCATTTGTTGTTTTGTTAGAGGGTGGGACCTTAGTGCTGCAGACCCATCATTTGTTATTTTGTTAGAGGGTGGGGCCTTAGTGCTGCAGACCCATCAGTTGTTCTTTTGTTAGGGGGTGGGGCCTTAGTGCAACAGACCCATCATTTGTTCTTTTGTTAGAGGGTGGGGCCTTAGTGCTGCAGACCCATCAGTTGTTCTTTTGTTAGGGGGTGGTGGGGCCCTAGTGCTGCAGACCCATCATTTGTTGTTAGGTGTGTATCTTTCTGTATGTGATTGTGACAGTGAACCATACCAGCGAAGTATGGTATCCATACAAGACAGCAGCATGGTACCCATACAAGATATAGCAATATGGTACCCAGACAAGATATAGCAGTATGGTACCCATACAAGATATAACAGTATGGTACCCATACAAGACAGCAGTATGGTACCCATACAGGAAAAACATATTTTTTTTACTACAAAATAGAATAAACAAGAATAGCAACAAAAGAATTACCACCTATGGGTAACCTAAAGTGGAAAAACTTAAATAACTACCCTCACTAGCATACAGACGTTTGTGAGGAGACATGAGTTTTTGAAATGATGCACAAATTATATTACTGAATTCACACCTACCCTTAACAAATTTTATTTAGAATATTTTGTAGAATGTTTATGAATATTCTGTAGGAATTTTGCAGACATAGCTATATAATTTGTTGTTTGTATAGTTTTCTACACAATATTCTGCTATGCTCTGTAGAATCTATGGTAATTAAAGTAGACATAAACTATTTCTATAGAATCTGTAGTATTCTATTGTTTTCTAAGCCCAATTCTACTATACTCTGCCTGACTACAGAATATATATTTCTATATTTGAAAGAATTCTATAATATTAGTTATTATTGTTAAGGGTAAACTCAAAATGGGAGGAAGTGTCTTTGAGGACAGCAAATAAAGGTTGCACTATAAAATTATTTACCCAAAGAACAAATCTAAATGTAAGAAAAATGCTTTCCATTTCTGAGTGGCTGGCTGAGCCTCGGGGACAAATTCCGGTCTAGCCAGGAAATTTTATATGAAGCACCATTATTACTAACAATTGGAAAGGGAACTTCTGAACTATAGTTAGTTTCTGAAGACGAAGATCTGATTATTGAGGAACCAAATGGATCCTGCGATCAGAACCACCCTAAAGTATCCTAAGACTAAGGTATTATGCTTAGTTTTCCAAAAGGTGGCGACTAAACTCGAAGTAGCCCCGGTTATCCAAGGTCCGTCATGTGGCGCCACAGTTTGTCACTCTCGCGTGCACGAGAATCAGACACATATAGATAGATATAGACTAGAGAGGCTATGACCACGTAATCAACGATTACGTACATCGGTCATATTGGAGTTCGAAAACAGCGTCAAACTGCTAACAGTTATTCGTCCTGGATACTCGTGATTATCCAGCGTTTTCACTAAAGTATCGTTCCAACTGAGATGGCACAAATAGTTTCAAGTGTTCTTGTGCAGACTGAGTGAGAACGTACGCGTGTATCCGAAGACATACATATATAAGTACATTTTAAATCCATCCAAACTAATTATGCAATACGTAATTTTGTAGGTTTGATTTCCCATCTTTCGTATAGCAAGTTTTCGGCAATAAGCGGAAATCCGCGGCGTACTCCAAAAGTCACGGTAACTTATCAGTGACACGTTACACAGTTGTTTTACATGATACTGCGCCTCGTTTCAGCATGATGGTTTTGCAGGGGGCACTCGTAATAAACATTTGTACACACAATGCATAGCGCGCTAAACGAAAGATGGGAAATCAAAACTACAAACTTACGTTTTCTATAATTGGTTTGAATGTATTTAAAATGTGCCATATGTGTACTTAAATATTTATGTTTCCAGATACACATGAACGTTCTCATTCAGATTGCGCAAGAAAACTAGAACATTATTTGAACCATCTCCGTTGGAACGATACTTTAATTGAAACACACTTATAATCGCGAGTACCCTGAACGAATAACGTTTTGCTTGTTTACGCTATTTTGGAACTCCAAGATGGCCGCGGTGTTTGCACGTTTACGCCATTACGTAAAGATAGACAATAGCCCATCTAGTCTATATCTATCTATATGATCAGACTCATAATATGTATCCCTATGGTCAGACCACAGTGCAAAATTGCATTGATGGCGGCTAACGCGTCAGTTGACTTTAATTTTTCTTCTTCATAACATTCTAGGAAATATTGAACTAAATGTCGACACCACAAATAATCACCCAGTACTAACGTCATATTTCGCCAATCCATCCTTTAAAATCATGGACATATATTTATATAAGTCCATGTTTGAAATACAGTCCTTTTGCAAATCCCCCTGATTTCTTAGAAATGCTGATCGACAATGTTTCCATAGTAACATATCGTCTGGTTACTGTGATTCCAGTACACATTAGTATTATATCTACCTAAGTAGAGCACGTCCTTAAACCAACAACTATACAATAACGGAAACGGCCTATGACCCCGACCTTATGATAGCGCCGGATAACGGTCCAATTAAAATTATCGTAAACACGCCCTGCCACGTGTTTGTCAGATGGCTGGCGTAACCTGCTATAGACTGGTGCTCAAGTCCACTGTGGCGCCACTTGTTACACGTGTTGTTACACGTGTTTGTCAGATGGCTGGCGTAACCTGATATTGACAGGTGCTCAAGTCCACTGCGACGCCACTTGTTACATGCACACGATTTTGGACTGGAATTGGGTAAAACACCTTTCACATTGACCCGCACACGGTTCGCACAGATCCCCGAATGTTCTTGAATTTTATTTTGTTACTTAAGACTCGAATCGAGTCGACAACCAGGAGTCTTATCCGTTTCTAAATATGAATCGGGAACCCGAATAGTCGCCAGTGTGCGGTCACCCGGGTCGCCGACTCAACTGCCAGTCGCCAGTGTGCGCGCTACTTACGACACGATTCGACTGTAGGGAACCCGTTGGCCAATAAAAGCGCGGCATTTTGTCGCGTGACCACATACGTTCATAGCGAATTCCAGGCATCAAAATGGTGACCTGGTATACATAGGAGAATGAGGCAGAGATGGTAAAAACAGGCGTGTGGAGCCACTGTTGTATAACACAACCTCAAAGGGTATTTGCACCGACACAGGAAGCATGCAGCTTCCCATAAGATAGCCGAGCACTTCGGGACGACTGGTAGGTATTGTATTTTCACTTTTTTGTGCATGCATAATATTTATGCTCGTATTCGTGGCTGTGTATTTTTTCACACCAGAGAACCATCTAATATAAAGCTTTACCCACAACACTTTTGTACAGCTGGGACATTTCATGATTGAGTGTTGTTTAAACAAATTCACTCAGCATCAGCCAACTAAATTTTATAGGGCAGGTGTGTTGCTGAATTTGGATATATTGTTTGTTTACGTTTTATAAGGTTTGCACAAGAATGCCATACTTGTTAGTTGGCAATAAATAAAATACTACACTTATTTCACTTTATTTTTTTGGGGATTTGTGTAGTTTCGATATGTGTAGTTATAGTGATGTTTCAATTTGCACGGATGGTGCCACAAGAATGCTTGGTCGTCGCGCTGGACTCGTTACGATGTTCCGGCAGCGAATCGGAAAGCCGAACCTTCTGTATTATCACTGCATTATTCTTCAGCAAGCTCTGTGTACAAAAGGAGGCTGCGGTCTGCAGGAAACGATGCAAACTGTTGTTGAAATCGTGAATCTCATTCGCGCCCGTGCTCTGAACCACCGAAGATTACAGAATCACCTGGCCACATTTGACGCAGAATATGGCGATGTTCTGTTTTATAATAGTGTTCGCTGGCTGAGCCGTGGAGCAGTTTTGGGGAGATTTGTTGCACTGCTTCCTCGCATCATCAGCTTTCTTGAAGAAATCGGTCGTCCTGTCACTAAACTGGACACTCAGTTTCAAATTCGGCTCTGCGTCCTGGCAGACATTTTTGGAACCTGAACAAGCTGAACATGTTGCTCCATTGACGGCAGAAGGTGCTGTGTAATGTGAACAAAGCAGTAAAGGGGTTTGACGGCAAGCTTTCGCTTTTCAAAGTTCATGCAGAGAGAGTCAACTTTCTGCATTTCCGGTTTACGAGAAAAGTCTGCGGTGAAGACGAGGCGCGCACGGAAGACGCCAAGCAGGTGCTTGTCGGTGTGTTGGACAGTCTGCAGACAGCCTTCAACAAGCGATTCATCGACTTCGCATCTATCGATGGCATTTGTTGCTTTTTTGCCAGTGCATTTACCTCCCATCCTGACGTATGTCACAAGTTGTCGCGAATCGACAAGTCTGCCCTTTATGTCGCCTGTTAGATAAGATTTAATGTTAAAACTCCATCCTCAACTGATTTAGCCTATCGCTTCAGTAATGTTTATGATTAGTCCCTCATACCAAATAGTTCTTTTGTGGCTCTTCTGTGGACGTTTTCTATTGCTATTTTATGTTTCATCTTATATGGATATCAAACTGATATGGCATAATCTAGGTGAGATCTAACCATTGTCTTATATAATGGCAACAAAGTGTATGTGTGTGTGTGTGTGTGTGTGTGTGTGTGTGTGTGTGTGTGTGTGTGTGTGTGTGTGTGTGTGTGTGTGTGTGTGTGTGTGTGTGTGTGTGTGTGTGTGTGTGTGTGTGTGTGTGTGTGTGTGTGTGTGTGTGTGTGTGTGTGTGTGTGTGTGTGTGTGTGTGTGTGTGTGTGTGTGTGTGTGTGTGTGTGTGTGTGTGTGTGTGTGTGTGTGTGTGTGTGTGTGTGTGTGTGTGTGTGTGTGTGTGTGTGTGTGTGTGTGTGTGTGTGTGTGTGTGTGTGTGTGTGTGTGTGTGTGTGTGTGTGTGTGTGTGTGTGTGTGTGTGTGTGTGTGTGTGTGTGTGTGTGTGTGTGTGTGTGTGTGTGTGTGTGTGTGTGTGTGTGTGTGTGTGTGTGTGTGTGTGTGTGTGTGTCTAGGAATGGGAAGGTTCTTCGGATTATTTTTGTTTGCTTCATTAACTACTTGGTTTTTATGTGATCGTCAAATGATAATTTTGAATCGATAAGTACATGTAAGTTTGTTTATCTGTGGTGGCTAGTGACTGTTTAGTGAATGTTTAACATTATTGCTTGGTATGAAATATTAATTTTCACCTATAGTATTTCTTCCAGTTTCCATGTGTTTATATTTGTCTGGGTGGAATTTTAGCAACCATTTGTCGTTCCATTGTTCTAGGATACTTTGATCATGTTGTAGTATATCCTGGTCACTTTTATTTGTTATGGCTCTAACTATATTAATGTTATCAGCATATAGAAATGTATTAGATTTATTTAAATCTAGCAGGTCGTGTATGTATAAAACAAACAATAAAGGTCCCTGAGGTATTCCTGACGTTACTTTATGTCAGTTTGATTCTTTTCTATTTACTGCTACCTTTTGTCGTCTGCTTTTGATGAATGCCTCTATCCAATTGATTAATTCGTTCCTAATGTTGAAACTTGTTAATTTACTTATTAGTCTCTTATGTGGCACCGTATCAAAAGCCTTCTTTAAATCCATATAAATAACATCTGTCTCGTTACCCTTATCCATTTCTAAGGTCCAGTCATCTAGTATTTTAATTAGTTGGAGAACTGTAGATCTGCCAGAGATAAAACTATATTGTTTTTGACTGAACTTTCATGTAACTGACAATGTGACTTCTAATAATGTTTCCATGCATTTACAAACTACGCTTGTTAGGCTTATTGGACGGTAATTGCAAGCTAATTTCTTATTACCTTTCTATATATATTGCTGATATTTTGGCATCCTTCCAGTCATCAAGAATAATTGATGTTTTTATCGATGTTTCAAATATTTTTCGTAATGGGTGACATATATTCTCTGACAACTCCATTAGTAATATGGCGCCTATGTCATCAGGGCCAGGCAATTTACTAATATTAAATTGTTTTAACGTCAATAATACTATGTTTTCGGTTACTTTTAGCTCATCCATCGCTAATTTATTGTTTACTTTGGGTGTACTTGGGATATACCCTTCGCTAGATGTTGCTACTGCAGAGTAGTTGACTTTAGATTCAACATCCGGGCGTCCAGACAGGTCGTAGGCGCGCGAAGGCAGCACGATGCCTGGCCATGTTTTGTGTTAGTATTTGTGGTAATTAAAATAATCATACGTTGTTAGTTCCGTGTGTTTAATGAAATGACAACACACGACATGGTGTCAGAACGAACTAACTACATGACAACACACGACATGGTGTCAGAACGAACTAACTACATGACAACACACGACATGGTGTCAGAACGAACTAACTACATGACAACACACGACATGGTGTCAGAACGAACTAACTACATGACAACACACGACATGGTGTCAGAACGAACTAACTACATGATAACACGCGACATGGTGTCAGAACGAACTAACTACATGACAACACGCGACATGGTGTCAGAACGAACTAACTACATGACAACACACGACATGGTGTCAGAACGAACTAACTACATGACAACACACGACATGGTGTCAGAACGAACTAACTACATGATAACACACGACATGGTGTCAGAACGAACTAACTACATGACAACACACGACATGGTGTCAGAACGAACTAACTACATGACAACACACGACATGGTGTCAGAACGAACTAACTACATGACAACACACGACATGGTGTCAGAACGAACTAACTACATGACAACACACGACATGGTGTCAGAACGAACTAACTACATGACAACACACGACATGGTGTCAGAACGAACTAACTACATGACAACACACGACATGGTGTCAGAACGAACTAACTACATGACAACACACGACATGGTGTCAGAACGAACTAACTACATGACAACACACGACATGGTGTCAGAACGAACTAACTACATGACAACACACGACATGGTGTCAGAACGAACTAACTACATGACAACACACGACATGGTGTCAGAACGAACTAACTACATGACAACACACGACATGGTGTCAGATGCAGGTGCGTTAAGCGGAAGAATAAACACTTAAAATGCGACCTTTTTGGAAAGTTGCAGCGCACGCTAAACGAAACTCGAGTAATGCCAATGGCAATGGCAATGCATGGTTTGTCACCACAACTAATAAAGTAAAGTTACGTGTGACAAGCTACGCGAACTCTCTCTCTCTCTCTCTCTCTCTCTCTCTCATTTTATCGCTTTGAAACTAATACGTGAACCATGTCAGTCGTAGACAATCATCTACGATACATGGGAGGAAGGAGACAATCATCTACGACACATGGGAGGAAGGAGACAATCATCTACGACACATGGGAGTGGGAGGAAGGAGACAATCATCTACGACACATGGGAGGAAGGAGACAATCATCTACGACACATGGGAGGAAGGAGACAATCATCTACGACACATGGGAGGAAGGAGACAATCATCTACGACACATGGGAGGAAGGAGACAATCATCTACGATACATGGGAGGAAGGAGAGAATGAAACCGCAGATGACGTTTTGTCGTAATTTGACAATTATTGTGAACCACGTACTCAGGTTATCTGTGAAATATATAGATTCAACAACCGCACGCAGGAAGCTGGCGAAAGCGTAGCAGCGCACGTCACATAACTGCGCACTATAGCAAAGAACTGTGACCATAAGGGTATTACACCTGACGAAATCCCACGCGACCACCTATTACTTGGATTGCCTGACAAGAAATTACGAGAATGACTGCTGAGAATAAATGACCTAACGTTAGAAAAAGTCATTGACATATGCAAAGCAGCCGAGCAGACAACGGCAAGTGGTGCACACGACGTGGTTAATTATGTGTAGAAACGACAGACACGACATGTTCGCCACCCGTCTTCGTCTCATCAGAATCAGAAGACATATCAAAGCAAGAACCTGACAGCTGACTAAGCTGAATGCAAGTTCTGCGGACGTCACAATGCAAGACGTGAAAGCCCCGCACATGGGCAAGCCTGCTGAAAATGTAGCAGAAAGAACAATTTCCAAGCAAAATGTCGCGCACGCTCCACCCGACATGTAGCGAATGTCCTAAATGAAGAAGTCTTCTACGTTGGACTGATTAGAAATAAGCACGCAGTAAATACGATGGATCAAGGCATACCCAGGCCACAAAGCCGAGTGACATTTCAGATGGATACCGGTGCTGAATGCAGTGTGCTTTCGCGAAAAACATACTGTCATGCAACAAGAGAGAGTCGGATGAAGAGAATGCAGCGCTGCTCACACAAACTCATCAAGACGTACACGGGTGAACGCTACCAAATAGTCAGATGAAGAGAATGCAGCGCTGCTCACACAAACTCATCAAGACGTACACGGGTGAACGCTACCAGATAGTCAGATGAAGAGAATGCAGCGCTGCTCGCACAAACTCATCAAGACGTACACGGGTGAACGCTACCAGATAGTCGGACGAAGAGAATGCAGCGCTGCTCGCACAAACTCATCAAGACGTACACGGGTGAACGCTACCAAATATTGGGATCCGTCACACGTCGTATATAGCGACAGGGGAAAGAGGATATGTGGACATTGAATGTAACAGAAGATAAGTTTGCGCCACTTCTGTCGCTCAAGGCACGAAACTAGGATTCGTGACGATAGATAACAGTGACACCGTCAACACTGTGGGTAACACGACAGGAGAGATCATTACAACTACAGCTTCATTTGCAAAGCATGATAGTACGCGTGCAAGTCCACGTCCCACACCGCGCGCTTCGCTACGTGCTGCGCGTGCAACTGTGAAGGTGCAGACAACTACCAAAAGAGAAGATCGACTCACGGAGTATAATGACGTGTTTAAAGGACAGGGAGGTCTGCCGTGAGAACACCATATAGTCACAGACGAGGGTGTAAAACCAATGATTCACTCACCTCGTCGGGTCCCAGTGCCACTGCGCGACCAAATCAAGGCGAAACTTGATGTAATTGCGGAGCGCGATAGCATCACACCAGTAACAGAACCTATGGAATGGGTGTCTAGTTTGTTGGTTGTAACGAAACCAAACAAGCTACGCATATATATAGATCCACGTGAATTAGGCTATCCGCCGAGAGCATTACCAGATGCCGACAATTGAAGAAGTCGCCACTAGACTCACAAAAGCCAAAACGTTCGCGGTGGTCGACGCCAAAGAATGGTTATGGCAGATACGTCTCGACAAAGAATCAAGCTACAAAACCACGTTCAACAATCCGTTTGGGCGATTCCGTTTGAATCGATTGTCATATGGGATCTGCTCAGCCGCGGAAGTCTGGCAACGGACCATGCATGAGTTCGTTGAAAATCTGGAAGGCGTGGAAGTCATAGCTGATGATTTTCTGATCGCAGGATTTGGAGAAACTGAACCAGAAGTGCTCCGTCGTCTCGATGCCAATGAGCGTGCGTTCTTCGATAGATGTCACCAGTGGAATCTGAAGTTGAATCCGCAGAAAGTGAAACGATGCCAGACGACCGTTGATTATATGGCCCATCTGCTCACCCCAGAGGGATCGATGCCCGACCCAGAAAAGATCAAGGCGATTCTGGAGATGTCGGAGCCAAAGGACGTCACAGCATTGAAGAGACTGTTGGTCATGGTAAACTACATGTCCACATTCTTGTCCCTACTGTCGGATATGACAGAACCACTGCGACGACTGGACGAAAGAATTATCGAGTTGGAGTGGACGAACGCGCACGCGGTGGCAATGAACACTCTGAGACAGTCACTCACTGAAGCGCCAGTGCAGATGTATTATGACGTCATGGTACCAGTCACGGTACAGTGTAACGTCATGGTACCAGTCACGGTACAGTGTGACGTCAGCCAGTCTGGTCTTGGAGCTGTGTTGTTGCAACACTCAAACCTGGTGGCATGTCAAACACTCAAATGTTTCTGTGATCTCCCCACAGGCCTGCCAAGCCTTCCACACGGATTTCTTGTCTTTGCCCTCGAAGGCAGATGTGTCGCAACCAGAGAAAGCATGAAATACTGGCAGCGCTCTTGATCTTGGCTCTCCGAGGCTTGCACGGATGGCATTGATGTTGTAGAAACTGCAATGCTTGCCTATGCCAAAAACCATTCAGATACATCCCGACGGTTGCGTCAAAACCAAATCAAGCCTTCCAACCCTGCTTTAGTGCGTGCAGTACACGTTCTACAACCCTCGTGTTAGCTTCCTCGTGATCGCAGTTTGGCATGGGGCTGATGGAACCTTTGGATACCACAGATTCACCTGACGTGATCTACACAGCTTTACCTGGTGGGTAGACCAACTCTGCTGCCTTGGAGGTCAGAGAGGCAAACAATTCCTTCTTGTTGTTTGGGTCACGGAGGAAGTCCGTCCAATTGCCTGTTAGCTTGGTTTGGCCTTAGACTTCTGCGGACGCCCTTCCCTCTTTTTTCCCGGGTCAACTCTTTCAGACTGTCTGGCAGGTATTTGTTCCATCTAATATCTAACCTTGTGGCACCCTGAAGCTGCACCACAAGATAAGGAATAAACACATTGTCTGCTTAGTCATTGAACGTACTGACACCAGTAGTTGGCAGGCAATGGACGATGACAGCACCATCCAGGACTTTGCAGTCGTAGGATGAGCCGGCTCATGTTGTCCAATATGTTCAATTCATGTCAGTAGTTGGCAGGCAATGGACGATGCCAGCACCATCCAGCACTTTGCAGTCGTAGGATGAAGTCGGCTCAGGTTGTCCAGGATGTTCAATACATGTCAGTAGTTCAGATTTCGTGCTTGGCAAATGGAGATTGCCAACTTCTGAGAGGGAAGGTGGGAAATATGGTATCTCGTGGACAAAGAATTCCCTCAAGTCACAGTGACGGCGTTGCATGGTGACGTACAGCTGATCAAAGCTTTTAAAGCACTTAGATCTTCTTTCCCTGCTTTGCTGTTGCCTTGAGTTGAGGTTTCTTGAAGCGGGCCAAATTATTTTTCTTGATAGGGTCATGGATGGAACGAGTGCGATCTTCGAGTATTTTCTTGACGAAATTCTAGTACTGCTTTTTCCTTTCTCCTCCAAGATGGGGTTTCTGTCAATCCAATACAACCTGAGCCTTTCACATAGCGATTTCTTCCTGTGGCATTTCAGGTGATACTTTGTTTCCTGCGCAATTAGATCTCCTCCTACAATTCTAGCAAGAAGCTGGACTTCCTTTAGCTCTGGTCATATGTGGCAAACTGGCGTCAGCATAAAATGTTGAAACGTGATGGAGATCATCTTTGTCATGTCCTTTCTCACAGAAGAAGCACTTTTCAGTGTGAAGTGCCTGGCGCTTGCTGAACGTTTTCTCATCAGGCTCATCCGTGTTATGTTCCCTCTTTTTCTTCTTCTTTGCTTTTATCAGCTGCGAATTGTTAAATTTCAAATGACACGATTTGTGCCAAGATGCACAATGGGTTGCAAAACTGTCAGCACTCATCATTCCCAAAATATAGTTCAGCTGGAAGGACATCAATGTCCAGGAACTGTTCGACATTTGTTAGAAATGAAGTGTACGACCCCACGAATGAAACGTAACACCTTTATTTTTTCAAAATACCCTTTATATCAAGAGTCCTTAGTGGTTTAATGGTAAATGTTCGCTACGTAAATCGTTAACTTCCAACAATCGGAGAAACCACGCGCGCGCGGCGAATATTTCGATATGTAAACCATTTGAGAGTACGCAGCGCCATCTGGGCGGTTTATATTAATTATAGTAGAGAACACGCACCCACGTATTGGCCCGAAGTCGCAGACCGAGGGCACAATAAAAAGTTAGTAGAAAGCACGCACCCGAGATCGCAGACCGAGGGCCAATGCACAATAAAAAGATATTCTACAACCAACACAAGTATCCATGGGTCTAAATTCTCGCGACCTTCAACATTTTGGTTGTTTCTGGTTATATGTTGTTATGTATTACTACAAATACGGTATTATTTGTATACTGCAGTGAATGTCCTAGTCAGATTCAGTGACCTCCAGAATCACACCCAATGACAACACAACAACAACAATGACACGTTGGCCTTCCTGTGACTCATAGAACTCGAAATAGGTGATATTTTATCATGGCCTGCGGCTATTTTGGATTTATGTTTATCGTAACTTTATAGTCACCACAGATGCACACCGTGCCGTCAGACTGCGAGGTAGACACGATAGGTGCAGCCCACTGAGAGTAGGTCACTGGTTCGATGACGTTGGCTGGAGCCGATGAAGTAGGTCACTGGTTCGATGATGTTGGCTGGAGCCGATGAAGTAGGTCACTGGTTCGATGATGTTGGCTGGAGCCGATGAAGCTCGTCGACGACTTTCGTCTTCATTAGATATGGAACCGTTTTTACAAAACACCGGGTGTGCATCTGGCTTCACGGGAATGGAAGCCTTCACCTGGTTTCACGGGAATGGAAGCCTTCATCTGGTTTCACGGGAATGGAAGCCTTCATCTGGTTTCACGGGAATGGAAGCCTTCACCTGGTTTCACGGGAATGGAAGCCTTCACCTGGTTTCACGGGAATGGAAGCCTTCATCTGGTTTCACGGGAATGGAAGCCTTCATCTGGTTTCACGGGAATGGAAGCCTTCACCTGGTTTCACGGGAATGGAAGCCTTCATCTGGTTTCACGGGAATGGAAGCCTTCATCTGGTTTCACGGGAATGGAAGCCTTCATCTGGTTTCACGGGAATGGAAGCCTTCATCTGGTTTCACGGGAATGGAAGCCTTCACCTGGTTTCACGGGAATGGAAGCCTTCACCTGGTTTCACGGGAATGGAAGCCTTCATCTGGTTTCACGGGAATGGAAGCCTTCATCTGGTTTCACGGGAATGGAAGCCTTCACCTGGTTTCACGGGAATGGAAGCCTTCACATCCGTCATGGTGCCCAGATCGTCATTGAACAGTTCTGGAAACCAGGCAAATGGGTCGGTCGGTTTCTTCAGACTGTGTAGTTGATGAACTGCCTGCTGAAGTATTATGTGGTGAGACATGGTTGTATGTAAACAAGGATTTTATTACTTTAGGCTCATAACTAGCACATGGTTATCAAAGCTACTTTAGCCAACCAACCTGAGCCCCCTAGCACAACGACGACCTTCCAGCCGCTTATAGCATATGCATTACAATATTACTACACCCCCCTCGTTAGAGTAAAGCTAAGAACGAACGCTAACATTAATATGAACATCTAACAATAGCAAACAGAAGTACTTAACTAGACAGGCATGACAAGCAGTTCATAGAATGTTCGTGAACGGTATAAAGCATTATAGAATGTCCATTCACCTGTCATGCTTCGATCATAGAGTCAATATTAGCCTACACTTAGGTTGTACAAAAGTGTCTTGGTTAACAGGTACTGGTAATCTGACTAAATTCTAACTGGCTATTGTTACAATGAGGATACGGGTAGACGACCGCACCCCGACCACCCAAAGTGTTTATTCTGCCCTCTGGCTGGTAGGTGGTCTAAGTAATTACAAGTTGTCTGGCTAACTTCTAACTGTTCTTAATAATAATCTTAGGCTATACTGAGGATACGGGTAGACTACCACACCTCAATCACCTGAAGGGGTTATTCTGCCCTCTGGCTGGCAGGTGGTCTAACTGGCTACTCTTGATACCTGACGGACATCTTCACTACACGACCTGATCTCGTCGTACGAGTTTCTTCTTGCGACTTTGATTCTTCACACAAGACTCCTTCTTCTCCCTCCTCATTCTCTGCGGAGCTGTCGTCTCTTCTGCCTGCTGTTGAAGTAGCTGTATCACTGCGTGGCAGCATGTTATCGCAGAAAGCACCATCAGATATGTTTCCAGTCGTCTCAATGGTTTCGCGCAAGTGACGTCGGTTGCGACGTACCTTGCTGCCACCTGCTATCGTGATGATGTATGACCGCGGTTCTTCACACATTTGCGTTACAGTGCCTTGATACCACGTCTTCGATGGCTTGTCAAGTACTCTGACATTATGCCCTGGATACAAGGGCGGTAAATCATCTTCCATCGCATTGCGGTCATAGTGCCTTTTCATGGCCTCGCTGCGCTCTTCAAGTCTCGCCTTTATACTTTCCTCCGGGAGATCGTACAGGTGCGAGGGGAGACAAGTTGTAATTTGTCGCCGCATTAGGATTTGAGCAGGTGATGGTAGTTTTGCATCGATTGGTGTCGCTCTGACATGAAGCAATGCTTGCGGAATGCTTTCGGACGTCTTGATGCATTTTTTTATGATTGACTTGATCCACCTGACCTGCCTTTCTGAGAAGCCATTTGATTGTGCATAATGAGGTGAAGACGTCACATGCTGAATGCCCCATCGTCTGCGGAAGTTCAGGAAATGTTGTCCTGCATATTGTGGGCCGTTGTCTGATCTAATTTGATCGGGGCGACCAAACATTGCGCATGCATCCTCAATCACATCTGCGACTGCGGCGGAAGTAACTGGCGCTTGCAACTCTTTTACAATTGGGTACTTCGAATAGTAGTCTGATAGGATGATAAATGTCCTTCCTTTGACATCGAAGAGGTCTGTTCCTAGGACTGTGCATGCTTCAGACGGGACTTCGGTCATAATCATCGGTTCTTTGCTGTTCTGGTCGTGTAGCTCCTGACAGGCTACACAACGTTTCGTTAGTTTCTCGATGTCTTCATTGATTTTTTTGCCAATAGACAGATTCACGTGCCAGCATTCTTGTCTTTTCGATGCCTTGATGACCTTGGTGCAGCTGCCGAAGGATATCGGGACGCACACATTCTGGAATGAACACTTGTTTTCCCTTGAAAATTACGCCATCCTAAATACCAAGTTCATCTCGGTATGACCAGAACGAACGTAACTCACGCGGTAGATCTCGCATCTTCTCGGCCATCCCTGGAAGATGACTTCTGATAACGCAGACAACATCGGACAGTTGCGTGTCTTGTCTCGTAAAATTTGCTGTTTTATTTTTGGCTGAAATTGATCAGATTGAACGACACTTCATCTACCCTCATGTCCAATTCTAGTTCTGCTGTGTTCGTTGGATTAGGCAGACGTGACAATGCGTCCGACACTACCATCTCCTTGCCTGGGCGATACTTCACGCTGTAGTCGTATCCCTGGATGTTGACTAACATCCTCTGAAGACGAGGTGGTGCCGACGCAATTGGTTTGCTGCATATCATTTCCAGAGGTTTGTGGTCTGTTGTGATGGTAAATGACCTTCCATACAGATATGTGTGGAACCTCTCAACACCATGGACTAGAGCGAGCATTTTCTTTCGATATTGCTGTAGTTTGCCTGGGTTTTAGTGAGGGTTTTTGACGCAAATGCTACTGGTTTCTCCTCTTGAACTAACGCCGCACCTAGCCCCTTCATCGATGCATCTACTTCTAAGGTTATTGGCTTCTTCACATCATAGTATACCATGCGTGCCTCGTGTGTGATGGCGGCCTTCAGTTTATTGAAAACCACTTCATGGTCTTCAGCCAACTCAAAAGGAACGTCCTTTTCCAGTAGATCACGCAAAATCGATGCACGTTGACTCAGGTTGCGAATGAAGCACCCCGTGTATGTCATCAGATCCAGGAAACGCTGCAGGTCTTCCTTATCTTGTGGCACTGGCATCTCGTGAATGTCTTGTACTTTGGATGGGTCAGTAGAAACGCCTTCTGCGCTGTAAATGTTACCGAAGAACGATATTGTTTGATCGTGCATTTCGCAGAGTTGAACACAAGTCCGGATGAGTTCGCGACTTCTAGAAGAGCCACAAGACGTTCATCGTGCTTCGCACAAGCCAAAAGGCAATCGCTGGTAGCAGTATCGACCTATTGGCGTACGGAATATTGTCAAAAGTTGGCTTTGCTCATCTAACTGCACGCTTCAATATCTTGACTTGGCATCTAATTTACTGAACCACCTGGCGCCGACAAAAGCCGGATTGATCTCCTCCAGTGTGGGTGTTTTGTGTGGACATCGCTCGAGTCGTTTGGGATCCATACATATACGAAGGCTTCCATCTTTCTTAGTGCTGTACACAATACTGAAGCACCAGTCGGTGTGTTCCTTGACCTTTCGTATTATGCCCATATCCACCATCTTTGTTAGCTCTTCCTCTGTCTTCGGCTTCAGGGTAATATTACATTTCCTGGGTCGATTGATGTGAGGCTCTGCATCTGGTTTGAGAATTATTTTAGCAGGCTCGTCGAATTTGCCTACTCTATCGAACTGCCCCGGGTACCGTTTCTGCAGGTCTTTGACTGATGAGATTGATCTCTTTTCAATTGCAGCCATGACAGTTTCTACCTTGCAGTTGATGGTGACCATTTCCAGTGCTTCGCACGTCGCCAGTCCTAGTATGACGGGACCCGGGACATCAACTATATAGAAGATTGCGTTCACCCATTTGGACTGGCCACTTCTGCACGCGAGTGTAATGCTGCCAATACATTTGATTCTTTCCCCAGAGTATGCCTTAAGTGTAGTTTGGCCGATGGGTGTGAGGATTTTCGTAGGTTCAGTGTTACCATACATTTGTTTAAATGTACGTATTGGCAGTGCGTTGCCTTAAGCCCCAGTGTCTATTTTCAACCTCAAGGACTTGGCGTGCTTCATCTGCGGGCATCTTATGTCCACCGTGGTGAACGCGTCTCCGCGGGTTGATACTGCGTGGAGGCACTTGTTTGATACTTGCATCACCTCGACATTATTGAAGGTTTCTGTGAATTCATCTGTATCAGTGGAACTAGACGTATCATCACGTCTTCCCTTCATGGCATGCATTTTACGATCCTTGAACTTCCGAGATCTCCATTTCTGATTGACATCATCTTTCTTCTCATCAGATGTCTGTCTGCATTGCTGTTGCCAGTGCACTTGCGGCCACAAGCTTTACAGGTATCTCTGTACGCAGGGCATTGCTGTTGTCAGTGCCCCTTGCGGCCACAAGCTTTACAGGTATCTCTGTACGCAGGGCATTGCTGTTGCCAGTGCCCCTTGCGGCCACAAGCTTTACAGATATCTCTGTACGCAGGGCATTGCTGTTGCCAGTGCCCCTTGCGGCCACAAGCTTTACAGGTATCTCTGTACGCAGGGCATTGCCTATATTTGTGATACAGTGCACAATTTTTGCTACGTTTTTTGCCCGTAGTAACATGATCCACTGAGTGGCTAATTCCCTCGTGCAGGCTTTTCAGTCTATCCGTACCGAGAGCAGCAGCTTCATGTTGTCTGCCATCGGTGAGCACATCATGTAAGGATAGGTCTTTGTCTTTTCCTAGCAGCTCACGCCAAAAGATTTCCATCCGCATGCCCGCAATAACGAACTCAATTATTCGATCTTGCATCTCCTTCTCAGTGAATTCACACAACTGTGCCTGTGTTCGGGCTCGCTTCACAAATTCATCTAGCGACTCATCACCCTTCTGCCGGTACTGCATCAGGCTTAGTCGCTGTATCCGGAAGTTTACAGCGACCTTCAGTTGTGTCTCGAATAGCTCCCACAGCTTTGCAGGGTCTTTCTGATCAGCGTCTGTTAACCCGGCTGCATTGAGGCTACACAAACCCTCATCACCAAGACCAATCTTGATTTTGCGTGCTATTTTATCGTTGTTTTGTAACCTCTTTATCTTCGTACACCAGTAACAGTCTCTGCTTGAAAAGCTTGAACGTATCTGCCAATGTCATATGCAGCCCAATTCACCTCCATTTCTAGGCTTGCTCCTCCTATCTCCATCTCCACCGTGATGGGTGGTTCTGACGGATTACGTCGAGTGGTAACCTCGTAGACTGAGTACAGCTCTGTGACGTCTGTCATGCTCGAAGGTTGTTGTGTATCATTTACCAGGTGTGTGCGATTGTCAAGCACAGGTTTTCGAGCTTTGGTTCTACACATCTGAGATACGTGTCCCATTTTCCACAGGAAAAACATCTTTGATTCCTGTATCGACAGTCTTCCTGTCTGTGGATTCCATCACAACGGTAACATCTGACCTGCCATTTGATCTTGGAGTCGATATGTCTTTTTCTTTTTTCATCACTTGATTCACACCTACCGGCATCGCAGTGGTGTGTGAACTGTGTTGTGCCTTTTGAACGTCCCTTGCATTCTTCTTGGCTACTTTGAGTGCGGACGCTATCTCTATAGCTTTGTCCAAATCCAAGTGTTTGACTGCTTCCGTTGGTTTCCGTTGGATTGGTTTCCGTTGGATTCCTTCATTTGTCACCCCATTGACAAATGTCACGCAGCATTTTATTTTGTGTGGCCTCGAAATTGCAGTCTTGTGCCAACCGCCTCAGTTCGCTCTTATGCTGCGCAACCGGTTCATTCGGCATTTGCGTTCGCTGACAGAATTTAAATCGCTCTACAATTTCTGACGGCCGTTGACTCAGATGTGTTTGTATCAGCTCCACCAATACTGAGTAGGTGTTGTCCGTTGACTCAGCTCACCAATACTGAGTAGGTGTTGTCCGTTGACTCAGCTCACCAATACTGAGTAGGTGTTGTCCGTTGACTCAGCTCACCAATACTGAGTAGGTGTTGTCTGGTGGTTTCTCAGGCAACACAAGTTCCGCAAAAGCTTGTACCCCACGGTCCTAATGCCGCTTAGCAAAACAGCGTTCTGTTTCGCCGCGCCAGTGTGATTCGCTTCAAAGAAACACCCAAGTCTTTCGACATATTGCAACCACAACTCCCCACTGTGTGGATTAAACGATTCTACATTTCCTATTGTAGCCATCCTCGTCGCCAATTTTATATTTCGTGATCCAGAAGCAAATTTACTTGGAAAACTTTATTCGGAAACCATTTACGCACATGATTACAACTCGGTCACCTCGTTGGCCCCGGGACCCATCATTATTTCAGTCGCGTGAGATATTATGTGGGCATTACCAAAACTGTTTTACGTGGTTAAAAAGTCGTTTTTGTCCACCTGTCGTTATTTTTCGTTTTCATAACTCCCGATTTGTGGACAGTGTGTCTGCTGGTTGACTTCCAAGCAACTACTGTCGATGGCGATTTCACATGTGTGCTATGTTTTCGTAAAACGACTCTGTAACAACGTGCACCTGTGTACAACTAGCCCAGGTTTCGCCTATGTAACAACGTGCCCCTGTGTATAACTAGCCCCGGTTTCTCCTATGTAACACCGTGCTCCTGTGTACAACTAGCCCCGGTCTCTCCTATGTAACAACGTGGTCCCGTGTACAACTAGCCCCGATTTCTCCTATGTAACACCGTGCTCCTGTGTACAACTAGCCCCGGTTTCTCCCATGAGTTTCACTCATGAGTAGTGTTATTAATTAAGCAATTGGTACTAACAGTTTTAACCTATCAACAATTAACTGGAAACAGTTATAAACAAGTTCAAAATATGGTGCAGTCCTCCACACTGATGTATTGCACACTTGCCACAATGTTCGATAGGAGACCAAACAAGTCTAACTAGGTCTTACGGTCTATGTGACATAATCGGCAAGTCTGATAGACAATGCCTCGTTCGCTGTGGTTTCATCGTTGGTGATGAATAAACGTCTGCCGGTGCCGACACCTTCTGGGTGAGCTTGGCATCCCTGTGGCATGTGCCTCGGACACAGACAATGTTCTTGCACTCTCAGGTGTGGACGTCGGTCTTGGCGTTTTACCGCAAGCTTTCATTCACAGCTCTTCACCATCATCATCAGATGCTGCCATATACTTCCTCACATGTGCGGTGTTCCTTGAATATTGAGCTCGAATGGGCGACTCAATAATTAGACTGTTCCCTGATTTACCCACTATCGTGTACGGGGTCGGGTTAAATGTGGTGGATAATTTGTTGATTCTATCTTGCTTCACCAACACCTCATCCTCTATGTCCACGTTAGTGTATCTGGCCCCACGCCGCTCATCAGCGTGTAGTTTCGATAAACGTTTATGTTCCGCGTCTCGATCTCGCACGTCGAAGTCGTCGCGAGACTTCAGCGTGAATTCAGGCAGTTTTCCCCCTGAATTTGCGATTGTAGTTTAGTTCAGCAGGGCTTTTGCCGATGGTGGTATGGGGTAAACCTCGATACTTGGCTACGTACTTTCGCAGTTCTTTCTTCTAATCAAGGCCTGCGGCTTGGTTTATGTGTATGCGCTTCATGATAGACGCGTTCTGTTTTTCCTCCCCTTTAGCATGGGCCCACTTAGCTGTCATCCTCAAGTGTTGGATCGCGTAATGTTACGATATTCACCGAACTCGTCCGATCGAAACTGTGGCCCGTCGTCGGATTTTATAGTCAGAGGCCATCCCTGTCGACTGAATATATCCTCGAAACTTTCCAACACATTCTCGGTCGTTGTGGAGCGAAGTACACTGTACACTGTTGTATCGGCTATAGTAGTCTACCACGACCAGTATCGAATGTCCAGAGGGTAGTGGTCCTAGTATATCCACGGCTACATCTTGCCATGGTCCATGTGGTAGGGTCGTTGGTCGGAGACGTTCTGGTGGGTCCAGTTGACAACCATGGCATACTCTGCAGTATCTTTCCACAGCCTTGTCTATGCCGGGCCACCATACCTTACACCTCAATGCTTGTTTGGTCCCTACTATGCCCACATGTCCCTCGTGGGCTAACGCTAGCGCTTGCGGTCGGAGATTGTGCGAGATAACAATCCTTGATCCTCTGAGTACCAGTTGGCATATCACGCAAAGTTAACCGGATACGGCTGCGTACATTCTATCCGGGCAGCCGACCCCGGGTCAATGCACTTGCGTAACTCTTGTGGCTCAGCATCATCGCCCGTCCACTTCCCGGGTCGTCGTCGCTGTGGGAGTGGCATTCACTGCTACGAATCTTACATGTTCTTCTGCGGCTTCACGGATTTCATATTATCGTGCATTGTCCACCCTCAGAAGTCTCGAGAGAGAGGATCGGCAATGTTTCTCTTGCCGGGTAGGTACATGACCTTCGAACTTATATGGCTGTAGCCGTAACACCCACTTCTCGATTCTTGCACAGGGTTTTGATTTTGGGGAGTAGATCGCCTCGAGGTGTTTATAGTCTGTCCACAACTCAAAGTATCGGCCGTACATGTATGGGTGAAATTTCTCACAACCCACACAAGTCCGAGTGCTTCCTTCTCCGTCCGGGACGTTCAGTGTTCGATAGACTGCGGCTGGCTCACAACAACGGGACCTTCCGATTGTTCTTGGATCAGGACCGTTGGATCAGGACCGTTCGTGTACGTTTTCGGTCTGCCTGGTGTCGACTACTGCTCTCACGCGCTCTTCCGTCGGGCCTATGCCTTTTGCGGACACCAGATATCCGAAAAACTCCAGTTCGGTCAGGCCGATTTTGCACTTTGCCCAGTTCAGAGTCAAGTTCACAGCTTTCATCCTGCCCAACACGTGGCGCAGTCGCTTATTGTGTGTTGCCCTGTCTGACGCGTGTACAACAATATGTTGTCGGATATGTTAGTGGCACTCTCAATGCCTGCCAACGCGGATGTGATTTTGTGTTGGAAGACTTCACTTGCCGAGTTTACACCAAACAACAGTCTCTTGTAACGGTACAAGTGCGTAGTGAACGTCGTTATATCGCGGGACTCAGGATCCAGCTCTGTGCTGGTGGTAGCCCATGTTTAGGTCTAGCTCTGAGAACACTTTGGATCCATTCAGGCTTTGTAACACTCCATCTGCCGTGGGGATCGGGTAGCGTTCTCGAACTATGGCGTCATTTGCTCTGCGCGTGACGATACAAAGGCTTATGTCAACATCACATTTTGGCGCAACTACTACTGGGTTAACCGGCCCTTGGTGTTGGTCCTGCCACTGTTGACGACACTGGCGACGAGGCTGATGAACAGAGAAAAACACCCATAAAGGCGGGTACACTTGAACCTAGTGTAATAGGACAACAATCATCGAGATGGAGGGTAAAAACGTGATACCCAAATTCGATCCCTTCGCATAGCCGGAAACTTTGGGGCCTAGATGGACTCGCTGGTTGAACAGTCTCGAGTTATTCGCGGACGGTGAAGGACTAATCATTGAACAGTTAGAAAATGGTACAAATGATGTTATACAACGCCAAAGACTGGCACTGTTGTTGCATTAGCAGGCAAGTGCAGGACATTTTCATAACTCTCGAAAACACCGGAGAGCGCCACCAGTACGACGAAGCAGCCAAAGTTTTAAATAGCTATTTCGTGCCTTAAGTGAACGCTGCATTCGCCCGCCAGGCATTTCGCAACAGATTGCCACCAGACTTAAGAAAGTAGCAATTATCTGTCACTACGGGGCTGAAACTGATAATAACATTCAAGATGCTATCCTATGGAAATTCCCCTTCAGCTACATCAAGCGAAGATTAATGGAGGAATGGGAAGGTTTAACAATGGCACGAACACTTACCTTGGCAGTCCAGGGTGAACACTTACCCTGGCAACCCGAGGTGAACACTTACCCTGGCAACCCAAGGTGGACACTTACCCTGGCCGTCCAGGGTGAACACTTACCCTGGCAGCCCAGGGTGAACACTTACCCTGGCAGTCCAGGGTGAACACTTACCCTGGCAGTCCAGGGTGAACACTTACCCTGGCAGCTCAGTATGAAAAGATCGAGTCGCAACTAAACAGCGCAGAAAGTGTGAGCAGAATAACCACGAGAAATGCAGAAAAAACAGAACGACATGAACGCGACAGATTTAGTAGTAGCAGGGTGCATTTCGGAGGAAGCAAGGAGGAAAAAAGCGGGCAACAATTAAAGGGGTGCCTGTTACCGATGCGGTGCAAGAGACCACCAATAGCCACAACCCCAGATGCCCAGCAAGAGGTAAGGATGGTGGTGTCAAATTACAAGTGCTAGACGACTCAGGTGCGTATAGCCATCGTCGATGAACATACATGTGGGAAACACTTAAAGCCAAGAAGGTCAAACGTACATCTAGGGTTGCACCACAAAACAAGCGCATATATTCGTATGCTTCGGAAAATCCGCTGGACATAAAAGGGACATTCGAATGTGAAGTCAAAACGGTAAAGGCAGAGAAAATGCAGAATTTATGGTGGTGAGAGGCCAAGGTGTACACCACTGTTGGATAAACAGACAGCAAGAAAACTCGGAATGTTGAAAGTGGCCATAGATGTAGCCGCCGTGTTGATACCTGTCTCCACCAAATGATCACTATAGGCTGTATCAAGTGATAACTTTATTATGCAACAACTATCAACGCACGTGACAAGACGTTATTGTCTGTGCACCTACAAATGGTTTAACTATGCACAGGGAAGATGATTATGGTTTAATTCGCACATTAATGAGAAGTGCATTAAAAACCCATCATTGTCGAAACGGGGCTAATTGAGCCATCCACGGGAGGGTTAGTTGAACAGCAATTAAAGAATGAAGTCGGGTTTTCTTTACCCCAAAGGAATTCATTTTCCCGGACAAATTGGGACATCGATAAGGCAACACAGTAGCAGTTAACTACACTGGTTGCAATTGGCCTATAAATCTATATTAGTTAAGTGTGCCGACTTGTTAATTAAGTGTGTACACTTATCAAAGACGTGTTGTACCCATTAGGTAGATGTGTTGGCTGAGTTTTTTTTATATGAAATTCAGGCCTACGTAAATTGTACAAATAAAGCATTCACCCAACGTAGCCATTGTCGCTCTTCTTACCCCACACCAAGTGTTAGTTGAGCCAGCCAAATAATTATGTATGAGTACATTTATTGGTCACATAGAAAAGATTGCATGTGACCGCGTGTAGAATGAGGCCAGTCTGGGCCAGCAGATGGCAATTCTTAGCATGACCTTATATTGACCTACGAGATTCTCGTTTTGTAATCGCACTCAGACAACATCCGGTTTTCTGTCAAATGTCTTGAGAACATGCGTTCTGACAAAAAGGTAATAATTTCACACTTTTACAAGGTTATTGTCAGGTAACTTTAGTGATATACATATAAGAATTCATACATACATACATGAAATACGTGTTTATTGCTCTGTTTATGGCATTTTTGTAAGGTTTCACGTTTCATGAAAATGCGTACGTTTTTGACGAGCGAGTCCTTCGCCTATACAACAGTGAAAGCCAGATAAAATGGCGATTGACTTTGCCTACTTTCATCACAGTGACCAAGGTTTTAATCACCTTCGAACTGATCAGCAAGTCTGTGGGAAAGTGCCAGCTGATTTAAGGCCCTCTAAACGAGCGGTTTTTATCCAATTATGTCGTACGACCTGTCATCATCATACATACATACATACATACATACATACATACATACATACATACATACATACATACATACATACATACATACATACATACATACATACATAAATACATACATACATATGTAGCAGGGTGACACCATGTTAATCGATAGGCGTCACCACCAGCTAATTAGTATTTTGAACAGCTGACGTACCAGCCTCGTCCTGGGGTAACGCAAAAGCCGATTTCGACAGCCACCTAGCTCAGTTGGAGCAAGTGCTGCATTTTTGATGTGTATGACTATCAACTGATAGACGACCCACCGAGACGCCCTACCACAAATGGTGCCAGAGGTCAATTGCTTACTTGACACAGGTTCCCAAGTAAGTACTATCACTGAGTCTTTCTTTCGTAAGTACATTGCTCGAAACGACCGAGAGCTGGCGTCTTGCAGTTGGTTGAAGCTCACCGCTGCAAACGGTTTAGATATACCGTATGTTGGGTACGTCGAGTTGGACGTGACGACCATGGGTCAGACCATACCTGGCAGAGGTATCCTGGTTGTCTGCGATTCCCCTGATACAGATCAGTGCGCGCATAAGAAGAGGTGTCCTGGCATTCTGGGAATGAATGTCATGGGAGAGCTTGACCTTGCTCTATGGAAACGATCTCTGAACACAGGTAGTTACAGAGCAGAGTCGGTGATGGCGTCGGTCATAGACGCGAAGCAACGGGACCGGAGAGGATTTACTCGTGTGGCAGGGTGGAGCGCAGTGCGAATCCCAGCGCAGTCTTGTGCCACGTTGATGGTTTCCGGTTTGCAGAGACAGGCTGATGCGACATGGGTCGTTGTAGAACCCATTGTGGGGGCACTTCCGGTGGAGGTGTCATTGTGTAGTACTTTAACTAGAGTACACCAGGGTGCTGCACCTGTGCAGGTAGTCAACACCAGCAGAGAAGACGTGTGGCTGAAGCCGAGGATGCGAATAGGTATCTATCAGACCATCGCGCACGTCAGTGAAGAGGACAGAATATGTTTTGAGCGAGTCAGAGTGTCTGAGGAGTACGTGAGCAGGACTGAGGACCGACCGCCAGGTGTAGTCGACACGCGTGAGGTACTAACCAGTACACTCGATGTCGGGCCACACGTCACCGCGGAGCAGGTTGCTCAACTGAGAGATCTCATCTCGCGGAACGAACGAGCATTCGCCCGAGATGATGACGACCTTGGCTATACAGACTTAGCCACGCACACGATAAGGACCACGACTGAGGTACCCGTACGACAACCTTTCAGAAGGATTCCGCCTACACAGTATCAAGAGGTGAAAGAGCACATCAAGGATCTTCTGAACAGAGGTGTTGTCAGAGAGAGCCATTCGGCATGGGCTTCGCCGATCGTCCTGGTCAGGAAGAAAGACGATTCGCTGCGCATGTGCGTGGACTATCGGCTGCTCAATGCGAAGACCCACCGAGACGCATTTCCGCTGCCGCGCATTGACGAGAGTTTTGACGCCATGAGCGGCGCAAACTGGTTTACCACATTGGATCTGGCTTCAGGATACCACCAGATCGCGATGTCGGAGGACGACCGAGAGAAGACGGCCTTCACCACACCTATGGGGCTGTACGAATTCAACCGTATGCCGTTCGGGCTCTGTAACAGTCCCGCGACCTTCCAGAGGTTGATGCAGAGGTGCTTTGGAGATCTGTGTTACCAGACGGTACTCTGTTACCTTGATGACGTTATCATCTTCTCCAAGACGTTCGACAGCCACCTAGCTCAGTTGGAGCAAGTGCTACAGCGACTGCAGAGGATTGGACTGAAGCTGAAGACAAGCAAGTGTCACTTCTTACAGCGGGAGGTGCTATACATAGGACACCATGTGTCGGCCGACGGCATTGCCACAGATCCGGCAAAGATCGATGCTGTGAAAGACTGGGCCGTGCCGAACACAGTGAAACAGCTTCGCTCCTTTGTAGGATTCGCGTCCTACTACCGTAAGTATGTGCAAGGGTTCAGTATGATTGCAGCGCCGCTACACGATCTAGTGATCAGTGTCAACAAGGAAATGAAGGAGAAGGGACGGTTGAGAGGAGCCTTCAAGGACAGTTGGAGTCCAGAGTGTGACGGAGCTTTCAAGGTTTTGAAGAACGCGCTCTGCTCAGCTCCAGTTCTCGGGTATGCCCAGTACCAACGACCATTCATAGTGGAGACGGACGCCAGCCACCTGGGTCTCGGCGCTGTCCTGTCTCAAGAACAGGAAGGACGTCGTGTCGTCATCGCGTACGCGAGTCGCAGGTTGCGACCACCCGAACGCCAGTATAGCTCGATGAAGCTAGAGATGCTAGCACTTAAGTGGGCGGTCACCACGAAGTTCCGTGCCGACCTTTACGGCGGAGAGTTCGTCATCTACACTGACAACAACCCGTTGAAGTACCTGAAGACCGCCAAGTTGGGAGCCATCGAGTAACGATGGGCAGCTGAGCTGGCCCCATTCAACTTCACGATCGAATATCGAGCTGGACGTTCAAACGGAAACGCAGATGCCTTGAGTCGACAGCAACTCGACTACGAGCCCGGGGCAACCGACTTCGACGAGGAAGACGACGTGCAGCAGATATGCGCAACATATGCATCGTGCACGCTACTCCCGCGAGAACTACGCCAACAGATAGAGAAGAATGACAGAGTACGACAAGAATTCCAGGTTGAAGTAAAGGAGATAGAGGTACAGTCAACCCAGTCACCTGCCTTCCCAGCGTTGTCACCTGAAGAACTTGCAGAGTTGCAGAGGAAAGACCCAGACATCAGCAGGTTCCTGATGTACTGGAGGGTCGGCGAGAAGCCGAAGAAGTGTGCACAGAAGGGTGTGACACAACTGCTGAGACAGTGGCACAAGATGAGGGAAGAGAATGGGGTTTTGTACCGCAAGGTGAGAGATCCACAGGGTGGAGAGGTTAAGCAGCTAGTTCTACCGAGTGTGCTGAAGCACCGACTTCTAGAAGCGGTGCACGACAAGATGGGTCACCAGGGTGGTGATAGGACGAGCAGCCTGGCGTGGCACCGTTGTTACTGGCCAGGTATGCACAGAGAGATTGATGACTACGTGAAGAACTGTGCGAGGTGCACACTAGCGAAGATGCCGCGACAGAAGACACGCGCGCCGATGGGACACCTTCTAGCATCGCGTCCCTTAGAGGTCTTGGCGGTGGATTACACACAGTCGGAGAAGGCAGCAGATGGACGTGAGAGTGTTCTGGTACTGACAGACGTGTTCACCAAATTCGCTTGGGCTGTACCAGCACGTGACCAGAAGGCGAACACGACGGCGCGACTATTGGTGAGAGAGTGGTTTCAGCGTTACGGAGTTCCACAGAGGATCCATTCTGACAGAGGCCGGAATTTCGAGAGTGCGACTATTGGAGAGCTGTGCAAGCTGTACGGCATCGAGAAGTCAAGGACTACGGCATACCATCCAGAGGGGAACGGGCAGTGTGAAAGGTTTAACCGGACTTTACACGACTTGTTAAGGACCCTTCCGCCGGCACAGAAGCGAAGATGGACAGAGCATCTGCCCGAGCTTTGCAACGCCTACAATGCGAAGCCACATGCGTCGACGGGATACTCGCCACACTACTTGTTGTTTGGGCGCGATCCCTGGCTGCCGATAGACGCATTCCTAGGGCAGGAGTTGAGGGAGGACGATTGTGACAGCTCGATCGACGGATGGCTTGCCACACATCAGAAGAGACTGCAAGACGCGTATTCTCACGCAAACGAACGACTCGGCGCTGCAGCAGAAAGTCGTAACCTGCTTCACGAGAGATTGAAGATGAGTGAGCCGCTGACACTTGGTTGCAGGGTTTACCAACGCAACAGACTACCAGGACGCAACAAAATGCAGGATGCATGGAGCCCGGAGGTGTACAAGGTAGTACGGATACCCGCGGAGCCTGGTGGACCTTACCACATCGAGAGGGCAGACGGGTTCGGCCGACCTCAGACAGTCTGCAGGAAGAACATCCAGCCAGCGGGTCCAGGAGCGATTGTTCCGACTCCAGTGGCAGTCACTCCAGAGGTCAAAGACGACGAACGCTCTGATGAGAGCTCTGACGAAGAGGAGGAGGAGGAGGATTACCTTGTCGCGATCGTTCCAGTGGTTCGTCCGACGATAGCTCCAGCTTCAGTGGTCCAGCCGATTGCTGAGGAGGTTTTGACGGGAGAGGAGATTCACGATGAGCCTACCGTGATACCGGTATCGATACCAGTACCCGCACCTAGGAGATCGGGCAGGATGCGGAAGAAGGTGGTACGCTTCGAAGAAGTCGACACGCAAGTACCTACACCGGCCCCGCGGCGATGCAACGTCATTCCTGAACCGTGTGTGGGGGACCAATTGACCCCCATCATGACTAGTTTGTTTGTAGCGATGGCTCGCAGTGGTGTGGTCTTTTCGGGAAGCATTAACCGGGACGGTTAACAGTTAGTTGGGGAGGACCCAGGAGGAATTTTTAGAGGGACTTTTGATACGCAGGAATTTGGGAGAACCCTAGAGTTCCAGCGGGATGTTCTTTTTTTATATAGTAACCGGGACGGTTAAGATTTAGTTGGGGAGGATGTAGCAGGGTGACACCATGTTAATCGATAGGCGTCACCACCAGCTAATTAGTATTTTGAACAGCTGACGTACCAGCCTCGTCCTGGGGTAACGCAAAAGCCGATTTCGACAGCCACCTAGCTCAGTTGGAGCAAGTGCTGCATTTTTGATGTGTATGACTATCAACTGATAGACGACCCACCGAGACGCCCTACCACACATACATGCATGCATACATACATACATACATACATACATACATACATACATACATACATACATACATACATACATACATACATACATACATACAGAATCTGTCTAGTCATGATTTGAAAATATTTAATGAGGGCGCTGAAACTACATACTCTGTGAGGGTGTTCCACCGGTTTACTACCCTGTGTCTGAAGTAATGCCTTCGTTGTCTTGCAGTCACGCATTCCTTCTTGAGTTTCAGGCTGTGTCCCCTGGTTACAGTATTGTTGTCCAGCTCAAGTGGCATTCTATCAACTTTATAGATTCCATGGAGGTATTCGTATGCTTCAATCATGTCTCCTCTTGCTCTTCTATAGTAGAGGCTTAGGAGCTTAAGCGCCCTGAGCCTGTCACCATATTCGAGGTCTTCAATTCTGGGACTAGCTTCGTTGTTCGTCGCTGAATGTTCTCAATCATCTGTTGGTCTCTCTTGAGTGTTGGGCCCCAGACTACATTGCCATATTCTAGAACAGCTCTGACCAGGCACGTGTATAGATTTGTCATGGTTGGTCCATCTAGGTATGTAAATGATCTTCTTATAAGGCCTAGCATTTTGTTGGCTTTGTTTGCTACCATCTCCACTTGTTGATCAAACTTTAAATCACGGTCTATTTGCACCCCCAAGTCTCTCTCATTTGTGGTCTCCCTCATTGTGGTATATTTTCCACCAATGGTTATAGTATAGTCGTAGTGGTGGTTGTATTGTCCCAGATGCATAACTTTACATTTCTCCTCATTGAAACGAAGTTGCCACTTTTTAGTCCATGCTTCTAGTTGACTTAGGTCTTTTTGTAATGTTACATGGTCAGATTGAGCAGATTGAGCAGAAACTAACTATGTATATGTGTACGTTTAAAAACGGTGGCGCCGGGTATAGGCTATAGCGTCTCTAGACAATCGGTGGCGCTACAGCACGCGGACCCTGGATAATCGAGGCTAGAAAAGGCACCCTCCAGAATAGTGGAGCCACACAGCATATCACACAACTCGAGTATAAATTCAAAATGGACAGTTATTGAACAAATGGTTGGCCGGTCAACGCGATTGGTGTTTACGACTTGTTACGTATTGGCATTGCAATTGTGCGCTTGACTGCATGACAGTTAAAAAACGAACATTATTGTATTTCTAGACATATTTCAATGCTAACACGATACATAGTTGTATGCAGCTGAAATTGATAGATTTGTTTGCAAAAATTAGAAGTGTACCAGATGATATACAGATTAGTCTATATACAGATGTGTAATAGTGGCGCCACTGGTGGTGAGTTTGAACAAAAGCTGGTACCATATTAATCCATTATAATCACCAGGTGGCGTGTCATGCTCGTTTAATCATCAAACGTAATAACGGGTAATAAATAATTGCTATTTTGCTGTTTTCCACAAATATTTGTTCTTTAATGGTTTGTGTATTGCCCAGTTCCGAACCTGTTGGGTTGTTATCAACATGACTGCATACTACAAACGTTTCGCCAGTGTTCATTTCGAAAACCTAGGAATTTAGAAAGTCAGATGCAAGTAATGGTTTTGACATATGTTACCTTGACCTTCTCTACAACGCATGCGCATTGGTACAGAAATCGGCCATAGTTGTTTACGAGAAGTGAGTGCCGGGGTGTTGCTTCATAGTTTGCATTTTATGTGTCCACTGTGGCCTTTGTTTGCTAATTGTGCTAGGCATATCATGAACCAATACTGAATTGAAAACTGCGTATAAAAAACAGAATACGATTATCAATTGTGACAAGAAACTGATCATTGTATACCTGATTTCATAAATGGTCCCGTCCATCCTCGACCTCGGCCGTTCGGCCCTCGGGTCCTGCAAATCATGCTCATGACATCGATTACATCACATATAGTTTGTTTGTCTATACGACTTAGGAAACTTGGATACAGGACTCTTGGATACAGTTTGGTAAACATGAACTAGATTGGGCAAAATTATTAACGTCTCTTAAATATATTCTTACCTAAATTTTTCCATGCTAATGTGTTCTTTGCAACATTCCACATCACTTCCGGTACAAAAAGTGCATCTAATCTTCGTTAGGAATATTGTTTTTTATGATCATTTAAGTGATCGAAACATCGCTATGCTTGTAATGAATATATGACGATCTTTTGAAAAGTACCCCAGACACAGTAGCGTCAGAACTGTCATGGCCAGTGTCCTCTGCCCCCTCTTGGTTATTTGTCATATCGACATCAGCAAAATAGTTATGAAAACGACATTGGATTATGTGACTTTTACAAGACAAAACAGTTAATTTGGTTAAGATTAGTGTTAGTGCATATTTCGAAAGTTTGCCATACCTTCATTACAAGCATAGTGTTGTTAGGGTTAACCCTAACCCTCGATCACTTAAATTACCCTAAAAGGCAATATTTTTAAAGATTATATGCACTTTTTGTACCGGAAGTGATGTGGAATGTTGCAAGCATACAAAAATTTAGGTAAGAATGTATTTAAGAGAGATTAATTATTTAAGCCCATATAGTTCATGTTTACCTACAGTTTATGTGGTTTATTGTTACTGGGATAAGCATGTTCCTTACCATGTGGCATATGTCAATACCGAGATAGGCACAAGTCATAAATGAAAAACATTCATTGATAATCTGTGGCATTCTGTGCATGTAGTATTCTTGTAGTGAGTTAGTCACCTGTGTGTGACAACTTTACCCCATATATTTTGACATTAACATAAGCTATGGATAACTTGAATAGTACTGTACACTGTATTATTATTTGGAAGTGAAGATAAATATCCTACCTTGATGTCATAAATATTAGTTCAGTTGTTTGTGTTTCCTGTTAAGCTTCCTGTTAAATGTGACCATCATCTGAAGACCTTTAACTGAGTTTTCTCTCCTTATCTCCCATCCATATAATCACAGTGTACACTGATACACCTCTCAGTTGGAGTTTCTCATAATTTAGCCACAATAGAAGTTTTTGTATTATTATTATTTGACATTGCAGTTTTGAATCATGGGCAATGCATCGGCACGAGATAAAGGACGTCACTCCTCAGGAGAAGACAGTGGACCCACAATGGCCGTGCGTGATTTCATGTCCGGGTCACTTGATGAGTCAGAGGAATACATGCAGGGAACTTCAGTGAGTACAAACTTAATATGACAATTGATTTACTGTTTCAACGTACTGTGTGACTTTCAGGGATCGATCTGGGCAGTGGCCTTGCGTAATTGACGCATTATATTTTTAAATGCCGCCTTTTATTTTACAATGTGTGCCCTAGTGGCGCATATATATACAAATATATATATATATAATAGCGATATATAATACCGACATTTTTATCTGAGAAAATTAAAGTGCAGTCAGTGTTTTTGACCGCAAAACCTGCACATTATGATTTCGGTTCAGCACTATTAATATTTTATCTAGAGTCGCGGCGGAGATTTTTCCACTAGGGTGGTATGTCGTTTGTCCGCTAGGTGAACATATAGTCCTCCCCTAATTTGTCGCTCATCGAGCCACATGCCGCAACGATGCCATTGAAAAAAGACCAATTCCCCTACCTTAACAACGTACCTTAGTCGGATGGGCTAAAAAGACACAAACAATAGCTGAGACTGCTGTTGCTGAAGCAATTGTGACACCGTGCCTGAGAGTGCTAAAACCGGTGACATTGGGAACATTGTCGGCGATGTCGACAACCATAGTATTGCCACTGACAAGACATGGCATGTTTTTGTTGAGTTATTTCAAACCTGAATTTGACTTCCAGCTTGTGCTTTCAAAGTGGCGGAATGTAAAAGATTGTGTCATCTTCCGATCAGTCAAGCGGTAGTGGTATGACCATGAAACGTGGGACAGACTCAGTAATGTTTGTTACATTACAGATTTTAAAATGAACTAGTGATCTCTACAAGCAAAATCAAATGTACTGAACATAATAAAAAGCTGCAAATATGATTACTGGCCTAATATGAAATAAACTGTAATGTTCACAATTACCATGTTATGCAAATTCTGGAGATGATAGCCAAAAAACGACGACACACTCCGGGAACATCTTAAGACTGGAAGAAAGAATGTGCAGTATGCATCAAGAATTATCCATAATGAAGTGATTGATGCACTAGCCGAATACATTAGAAAGGAAAATACATGAAGCCTTGAAGATGAAAATGCCTTCTATCATGGCAAATGAGGTCACTTGGTAACCAGGAGATTCTCTCAGTGTGCTTGACGCAGCTTGAGGATGCTGGCTGGCTGTAAAGTCAATAGTTCTTTTTTATTTTATATACCTTGAGAGGGCAACGGTGGAAGCTATAGCTCATGGTGTCATCAAGTGCCTGAAAGATCATAACATCAACATCAGTACAGCCAGGGGACAGAACTACAATGGTGCGCAGTGTATGTCCTTGGATAAGGTTGGCATGCAGGCAAGGAAAGCAGTTATCCACATGAGCTTTGTATATACACTGCAGCAGCCATGTCCTCAGTTTGAGCATCGCCAATGCCTGTAGATTATCTGGCATCCGGAATATGATCGACATCCTTAATGCAGCATTCCTTTTGTTCTATCTGTTCCCCAAACGACAACGATTCCTGGAACGAATTCTAAAACATCTGGCACCAGATATGAGGAGAAAGAAACTTGTCGGGATGTGCAAGACCAGATGAGTGAAGCGTCACACATGCTACGACACATTTTATGACATGTATGAGTTTTTGTGTGAATGTCTGGAAGCTGTACTGAACCCGTCTGAATATCATGACATCTACGAGGAGGTTGCATGGACAGGCAATTGGGATCAGGAGACTAGGACGAAGACGCAAGTGCTGCTAACCAGTCTCACTTCATCACATACCATCATCGCATTCATCATCACCAAGAATGTTTTGGAGAATATCAGGCTCATGGCCTCCAACCTTCAAAAGTGGGACTCATGTAATTATTAAGTGTACAGTATGATCAACCAAACAAGGGAACGAATGATAACGACGAGACAGGAGATAGAAGAGGAGTACAGTGTGTGGTATAAAGATGCTACACGTTTAGCCACACTTCTTGGTATATCCATCTCAGCACCAGGGACACCCCGATAGTCCCGACAGATGCAAATAGCCAATGCCCCCAGCACATCCCCACGGGATCACTACCTGCGCAATCTGGCAATCCTGTTTTGTGACCACCTGTCTGCCGAATTCCACAATCGATCTAACCCAGAAAGCAGGAAGGGTATAGATATTCTTGCTCTACTCACCAGGATCATTACAGAGACTCGACATGTACAACATGTTGTGGACAGATTGATGTTCTGGTCAGACATGCCACAGTCATCGTCCTCACCTAATCTGGCTGAATGTCTCGAGCTTGCAGATGAAGACATCTTCCCGAACATCCGCACCCTGTTGAGGATCGGTTACACTCTTCCTGTTGGAAGTTGTGAGGCAGAGCATTCATTCTCCTGCCTGCAATGGGTCACAACCTACCTAGACAACAGGATGGGGGAAGGTCGGCTTTCTGGGTTCACCCTAATGAACATGAACCACGGCATGGAGATTGATCTGGAAACAGTTTGTAAAATGTTCATAGAAAGAAACAAACGGAAAATGTTCTCAAGTTACATACTTTACCAATAATCAATGTGACTCAAATCAGGTGTGCTAATATTATCACAATGGAAAAAGCAACGAGTAGTGGAGCTTGTTGTGTAATAATTAACAGGTCTGCTAATGAATTACAGTTCTTAAAACACAGCTGATATAAACAGAGTTTCTAGTATGTAATTGTTTCTAGCACCCGGCAATGTTCTATTAACTGACTGTAGTTTTTATAATAATTATTGTGGTTAGAATGTTACGGTCTTTTGAGATCTCATTCAACTAGTTAGTCTTTTTAGAACTTTACCACCAAGCTCAGAACTCAGTGGTTCTTTAACGTCCCAAATTGAGACGGGACCAACATTAACGTGATCTCCAAGTTACGAGGGACACACAGTCAACACTGTTGAGAGCCAGGTTTACACACCAAATCTACCGTGTCCGGTTTGCGTCTTGAATTCAGAACTATGGCATTGAAGGTGGATGTGCTAATCACTACATTTACATTTTGGGGTTTTGTAATATAAGTATACAACATCAATTAGTTATGTCATACTGTTCCTATTTCTATGGTATATGTATTTCTATGATGCGTTTTAATTGACATGGCCCAAAGGTATCAGGAAACGTTTTAATCTACCAGTTTGCACTCACTGTTGTTATATGGTACTACTACTACTTTTAGCAGAATGTCTCCCGATTCAAATTCAGATCATGAGTCGAATGGTGTGCTTTATACAGAGTAGTTTAAAACACAACAACAGTTTGGATAGACTTTCTTGAGAAGGCAATCTAGCTCTTCGGGGGATTGGTTCATATATGTCTAAACATTTCAATTACACCTTGTCTCTGTTCAAAATTGATGCCACAACTTTCTGTAATAAGAAACCGAGCTACTTTTATTGTATCATTCAGAACCAGTATCAGAAGGGGCTGGATGAGAAACTATTAAACACAGTTTCCTTGGCAAAGGATATGCTGAATAATAGAGAGAATGTAGCTTGTAGCGCTATTTTAGTCAAAGACGTGTTTGTCTCTTTGTGTGCAAAGATACTTCAATTGTAATTGAATTGTTCACGTTGTCGTACGTATAAATATATATTTTTACTATTACTACACTACTGTGCCTCTAGTTTACACTAATGCCGATACAGAGTTAAGATGATTACGTGTTGTTTTAGTCAATTGTAGCATACTCATTTTATATTAAACGTTTGTATTACTATAGTTGTTTTAGTCAATATTGCAATAAAAGGCACATGACAGATGTTTAATATTATTGTTTTTTCGTTTGGACATTTTCAGACACACCACATTTTCTTTGTTGGAATAGGCCTACCTACAAGTGTAAATTTTAAAAAAATCCGCTGCGTTTTGCCGAAACTCTAGACTCAAAAGTAGTTGCACCTCCTCTACTGTAAATTTGACATGTTGTAAGATACATGCCTCCCTCTTCTTGTCTTCTTCGGGGCCGCACGCAATGGTCCAGGAGGCATTTCTCACAACGAAAGATATTTTTTATTGTCCGTCATTTTTGCGCTCGCCAGGTCGAGATTTATAACTGAGTGTCATGTATGTAGAACAACAATGATGAAGAGACCGTCTAGATAATTACTTGGAGGCTGCAAGTCAACTTTGTGATGTCTGTTTCTTTAAAGGTGCAGAATCTGACCATTTATATTTAAAAATCATGTTATATAACTTTATAAGCAATGAATCTACTGTAAGCAGTAAAGAACCAACATTTAAAAAATATTGTTTTACTTTTCTGTTTAATTTGAATGTTCGGTCTGAATACCATGTTGACATTGCATGGTGGAATGTAATTTTATGGATATTTAAAGTTGTAGCCATTGGAATGATAATTTTTGTTGATATCCTGCAAGAAATGCCTACACAAACAGTGAGTCAGTCCCCAGAACATGATATGTAATATTAATATGTACACCTTCCACAGCGCCCTGACCTCTGTTTTGTGGAGCAACACATTCAACTAAGAGAACCTTTCTGTGTGTCAATAATTCATGAAAAACAAGTCTGACATTTTTTTTTAAAGTTCATTAGAAATGTCACAGTTGTCAGTTATCAGGATTGACATTTAAGTAGTGCATTGTGTTAGAAATAATGGACTCCCACTGGGCAACTGGAAACATTGATTGATCCACTGGCATCTGCCAATCCAGGACGGCAGTCAGCTAAATTATGTGTAGGTGGCAGCACTTGTATTGACGACACATAGTTGTGAAGGACCCATAGAGTTAAATCATTAATCATTCCTGATAGACTTAGTTTTACTAACAGGTGTTCTATTTATGTCTGTAGAAGGACCACATGAATGAAGTACCAGTGATTTTTATGATTTTTCCTCCTTGGCATATTTTTCTAGATTGGGATATGACTACATTTATGGATTTTTACCCTTTTCCTGTGTACATAATATACTGCATATTAACATTTCTTGTGGTCACTGGTTAGATAGTGCATATCAGTAATGGTAGGATTCCAAGTACATGAATTCACGATCTAATTCAGGGCTCGACATTAACGCTTGTCCAGGACAAGTAGCTACCAGTGTAGGACAAGTAGCTACCAGTGAAGTCTCAAGTCTCAAGTGGTTTACTCCAAACAGCCCAAACTTGGGCTAACGCAGGAGTTTGTGGAGGACTGTGCGCATGCGCTGTGGGTGGTACGTTCGATTAAAAGACTAGTATCATTAATGTTGCTGAAATGGTTTTTATCTGATAGTTTTATTTATTTTATGTATAGGATGTTTAACGAAAATTGTTAATAGGTTGGTTGTGTGTATGGATACTGTCGCTGCCTTGCCACATGCACACATAGACAGTCTCCATACCCACACCATGGATAAGTTTACGCTGAGCACTGTGTTTTAAAGGCAGTTTAGGTGAGGAGGTGTGGTGAAAGGGAGTTCCATAATAGCTTCTTGAAATGATTTTGGGTTTTTTATGTTGGTAATTTTTGATGGAATCATATTCCATATGCGAATGGCTCTGGGATAAAATGAAAAGACCATTGCATTTATACGACACTTGGGGGCTATGTATTGTCCACGGGTTCGAGAGCGATTTAGTAGGCCCGGAGGGGGGGTGATCTCAATAATGTTATTTAGAATTTTGTAGAAGGTAGTGGCTTGTTTGATAATGCGCCTTCGTTCGAGGGTTGGCCATCCAAGGGCAGTAATTAGATCTGCTGGATTTGTGTTCCGTCTGTAATCATTTTTAACAAATCTGGCAGCAGAGTGTTGCACTCTTTCAAGGCTTTTAACTTGTGAAAAGGTGTGGGGATTCCATATGGGTGAAGAGTACTCAAGTTTTGGCCGGATTAGCATGTTGTACGCTGTTTGCTTAACTTCAGGTTTACATGGGCCAAGAGTTCGTTTAATCATGCCTAAACATTTCGAAGATTTTGAAGTTATGTCAGTGACGTGATTTGTCCAGGTTAATTTGGAATCCAATTTTACTCCGAGGTATGAGTGGCTGGATACGGTGGATAATGGCTGGCCAGAAAGCGAGTACTTGTGTGTGCTGGGTTTAGTTTTGTTTGTTATTGGAAGGTGGACGCATTTAGATACATTAAATTCCATTTGCCATTTGTCTGACCATGTTTGGAGTTGGCTAAGGTCAGTTTGGAGAATTTCATGGTCGGTTTTGGAAGAAATTTTATGATATATAATACTATCATCTGCAAAAAGGCGTATAGAAGATTTGATGTTCCCATTTATGTCATTTATGTAGAGTAAGAAGAGGACAGGTCCTAGAACTGAACCCTGTGGGACACCAGATGTGACATCTGTGATGTCCGACATGGCACCGTTAACTGAGACTCTCTGTTTGCGGTTGGATAGAAAAGATTTGATCCAATTTTGAGTGTTTCCAGTGATTCCGTAGGAGGTCAATTTTGATAGAAGACGTAGGTGAGGCACTTTGTCGAAGGCTTTAGCAAAGTCAAGCAGGATTGCGTCAATTTGGGTCTTGTTGTCCATAGCAGTCATCCAGTCGTGGACTGTCTCAATGAGTTGAGATTCACAAGACAGTCCCGACTGGAATCCGTGTTGGAAGTGGAGAATGATGTTATGCTTGTGCAGGTGTTTCCACATGTTGCTTAGGATGATATGTTCCATTACTTTACAGAGGATGCAGGTTAGTGATATGGGTCTGTAGTTAGCTGGGTCAGATTTATGGCTCTTTTTGTGTATAGGAGTTACTAATGCTTGTAGCCAGTCATTAGGAAGTTTACCTGTGTTGTATGATTGTTGGAAAATTTGGGTGATGATGGGAGCTATCTGCTTTGCAGTTTCTTTAAGGACTCTTGCTGGGAGTTCATCTGGGCCTGTAGCTTTATTCTGGTTTAGATTTTCCAGCTGCTTTATTACGCCATCTATGCCAATTTCGAGAAGGGGGATGTTGGGGTAAGTAGAGGGGGCTATTTGGGGGATGGGGTGCTTTTCTTGGGTAAATACAGAGCTAAATTGGTTGTTTAGGGCATTTGCTTTATCTCGATCATTAATTATTGGTTGGTCGTTTACTCGAAGTATGGGGATGCCAATGTTTTCTCATTTATTTGCCTTAATAAATGACCAGAATCGTTTTGGATTAGTTTTCAGGCTGTCTCCAATGTGGTTGTTAACATAGTCTTTGTAGGATTTTGCTAATGCTTTAGTAGCTTGCTTTCGGAGTTCCTTAAATTTTTCCCAGTCACTGTTTAGTCCAGTTTGCTTTGCCTTTTTGTGGCTTTTGTTTCGTCTTCTCTGCATTCTAATTAGTTCACGTGTTATCCAGGGGAGGTGGGTTTTAGCTTTTGTGTATCGTCTAGGTATGTTTTTGTTAATCAAGGTAGTCAGACGTTCGCGGAAAAAGGTCCAGTTTATGTCTATATCCTGTGAGTTGGGGTCGATGTCGAAGTACTCAAGATTTAGTTTGTCTATGTCGTCTTTGAGTTGGTCCCAGTCTGCTGATTTGTAACTATAAACTTGGTGGGGGGGTTTCTTGTTGCGAACTGGGTTTAAGTTGACATTGAAGGTCACGGATTCGTGATCGCTCATACCAGGAGTGGTGTGGGTGTTGATGATAATGGAGGGATTTGAGGTGAGTATGAGGTCAAGAATGTTGCCAGAAGCGATGCGTGTGGGGTCGTTTACCATGTTCTGCAGCCCAAAGTCGTTAGTTATTTCTAGTAGTTTGTTATGCTTGCTGGCGGTGCTGTTATTAGTGGTCTGGTGATTTGTCCAGTTGATATCAGGGAGGTTAAAATCTCCAGCTATGACTACGTTAGGGGGAGTTTTTTGTGATCTATATAGTTTAGTTAGGGAGTCATGGAGAGCTTCAAGGGATTGGAGGTGGTCATTTGGGGGTCGATAATAAGATGCAAAGTATATGCATTTGTTTCGTGCAAAGTGAATTTTTGTCCAAATTATTTCACAATTTGAGTTTAAATTTTGGAGGGGTTCAGCTACAATGTTGTCACGGAAGGCTATAAGGACAACTATCTACCAGTGTAGGACAAGTACATAAACCTGGACACATGTCCCTCTGGACAAGGTCATGCTGCTGCAATATAAAACATGTACTATGCATTTTAATAAAAAGACTGAAATGTTTTGACTTGTTGACACCGAAAATAAATAATGTTTAATGGAATCTATTATTTTGTTCGATGTCGAAAGTATGGAACCACCGCTTTCTTTCTGCCATGCAAGTACTGTCAATATAATCACCAGGTGGCACGTGTAGCATTTTAGAAACTAGCTTACTCACTAGGACAGCAGCGCTGTTCCGTTGAAAACATGAGCGCGCTGTCACCGTTCCTTATTTAAATGCCCCCTTGCATAGCTACACTTCTGACATATATGCCCATTTTATGTTTAAAATTTTTAACATTATTGCTACATGGGAACACACAAAATTTTAATCTAATGTCAGAAGCATATCGCGGTTGTAACAAATGCCAGTGTAATGGCTTAACACCACTCGGCTTCAGCTCGACAGCAAAAGTTATGCGTATTTATATTACTAAGCATGTTTTGTTAAACATATTAATGCAACATAGTATAATCATATCACCGCTATATGTTAATGCAAGTATGCTGATAGCTACAGCAGCAACCCTAAGCCCTACACTTACAACCCTAGGTCCTGCACTTACAACCCTAAGCCCTACACTTACAAGCATAAGTTTGTTTTTGTAATTTGTTTAGTCTAGTTGCATTCACAGTATATATATATATATATGTCATAATGAAAAGTACTTTAATTAAGTAACGGTTAATTTATTCTGTTTTATTAATGCATTAATTTTTTAATCGTTTATTCTGTTGCGTGTTGTTGTCATTTGTGTACTGGACTGTCAGCAGCGCTAGCTGTGTTTGTTCCATTTGTGTACTGGACTGTCAGCAGCGCTAGCTGTGTTTGTTCCATTTGTGTACTGGACTGTCAGCAGCGCTAGCTGTGTTTGTTCCATTTGTGTACTGGACTGTCAGCAGTGCTAGCTGTGTTTGTTCCATTTGTGTACTGGACTGTCAGCAGCGCTAGCTGTGTTTGTTCCATGCAGAGTGTTATTTCCTTTCAGTCAGAATTTGCAGAATTACTTTTTAATACAATAAAAGTTGGCAAACACTATCTTGTTTCTTAGAATTGTTGACATTTTTCCTTCTACACTCAGAAAATGACATATTTGTTAGAAACATCGTCCTGGATGTGACATAGATCCAGGTTGGTGTTGCATTATGCCATAACAATTCACTGCATTTGTAGTTTTTAGGGGGACAAGATGTTAGTATAGTTTTGGTGGGACAAGTAAACATGACTCGCTACTTGTCCTACAGGACAAGTACCTTCTACGCCAGTTCTAGGAGTTAGTGTACAGCCCTATAATTGTCCTACAGGACAAGTACCTTCTATGCCAGTTCTAGGAGTTAGTGTACAGCCCTGTAATTGTCCTACAGGACAAGTACCTTCTACTCCAGTTCTAGGAGTTAGTGTATAGCCCTGTAATTGTCCTACAGGACAAGTACCTTCTACTCCAGTTCTAGGAGTTAGTGTACAGCCCTGTAATTGTTTTCAATGTCTGTGCCATATGATAGGGAGCTTGTTGTAGGTTGATTTTCTGGAGAAACTGACAGAATTTGATGAATTGTTTCTTACAACAAAAGAATATGAACATAACAGATTTTCAGAAAAAAGGTCACAATACGCATTTGTTCACTGCATTGAGAAACATTACCGTTATCACCAATGGGAAATAAATAATGAACTGTCCCCAGATGAAAGGTGTTATACCATGTTATATTCCAGTCCCAGCTATTAGTAGATTACATGTTAATCATTTCAATTATATTGGATACACTGTTGGCACTATTTTTATCAAAGCTTTTATACCAAATGGCATATGTTACTGCATAAGCTGCCTCAAGTGTGTTATTTCTAAACAATGAATATCTTGAATGGTAATTGTCCAGTGCGTTGAATATCTCATGAATATTAACAATTAATCACAGTTAATGTATTTTAATAACTAATCATAGTTAATTTATTTCCATTAATGATAAGATATTTTTCCAAATTATATGAAAATTGTAAAAAAAAAACCTTTTTTTTAATAATAACAAATCTTGCGGTGTACCATTTATTTTTTATCTTAATGTAATCTCATTCATGATAGTGAATATTTCTAAGCATGACAAATATTCTTAAAATGTTACGTTTCAGTTTCTAAAGTTATTGTATTGTAAATCGATTGACCTTAGACCTGGTTCCTGTGGTGTACCATTTATTTTGACGGTTAAAATATGGACATTTATATGTAAAACACTGATGATTAATTATGCAAAATGCATTAGTGCATTGATTCAGTGTTGGGTCACTTCAGTTGTGTGTTAAGGTGGCAGTTATATACAAGGCAAGGCAGGTAATTAAGTAATACACAGTTGTCTGTTTAGTGTATCAGAGTTATATACAAGGCAAGGCAAGTAATTAAGTAATACACAGTCTGATGTCTATTTAGTGTATCAGAGTTATATGCAAGGCAAGTAATTAAGTAATGCACAGTCTGATGTCTATTTAGTGTATCAGAGTTATATACAAGGCAAGTAATTAAGTAATGCACAGTCTGATGTCTATTTAGTGTGTCAGAGTTATATGCAAGGCAAGTAATTAAGTAATGCACAGTCTGACGTCTATTTAGTGTGTCAGAGTTATATGCAAGGCAAGTAATTAAGTAATGCACAGTCTGACGTCTATTTAGTGTGTCAGAGTTATATGCAAGGCAAGTAATTAAGTAATGCACAGTCTGACGTCTATTTAGTGTGTCAGAGTTATATGCAAGGCAAGTAATTAAGTAATGCACAGTCTGACGTCTATTTAGTGTGTCAGAGTTATATGCAAGGCAAGTAATTAAGTAATGCACAGTCTGACGTCTATTTAGTGTGTCAGAGTTATATGCAAGGCAAGTAATTAAGTAATGCACAGTCTGACGTCTATTTAGTGTGTCAGAGTTATATGCAAGGCAAGTAATTAAGTAATGCACAGTCTGACGTCTATTTAGTGTGTCAGAGTTATATGCAAGGCAAGTAATTAAGTAATGCACAGTCTGACGTCTATTTAGTGTGTCAGAGTTATATGCAAGGCAAGTAATTAAGTAATGCACAGTCTGACGTCTATTTAGTGTGTCAGAGTTATATGCAAGGCAAGTAATTAAGTAATGCACAGTCTGACGTCTATTTAGTGTGTCAGAGTTATATGCAAGGCAAGTAATTAAGTAATGCACAGTCTGACGTCTATTTAGTGTGTCAGAGTTATATGCAAGGCAAGTAATTAAGTAATGCACAGTCTGATGTCTATTTAGTGTATCAGAGTTATCATTTTGCGTTTTCACTTATAGTATCACCTGTTACCATTATTGGGGTCAAATTAACATATGTGTTATTAATAATTAACTGATCAAGAAGTAGATTGATTAATACTGTAAGAAGGTTCATTATGTGCTGGATGGAGGGAGAAAGGATTTAAATGTGGTTTTGAAATTTGTCCAAATTTACAATGTAACTGTGTATTGTATTTGAATGCTTGCACATGTGTGCATGGCTCCGCTCACACACCTGCATAAGTGTGGCAAGAACCCTGTTTCGAATTTGATACACTGAAACCCGGCTAGCGCGAGCCCTGGGAAATGTTATGTTCAGTGAGGATAAAGGCAATAAATATAGTTAAACTCATTTCAAGATATCTTGTCATCTTTCAATAGTTGTTTGCCATGGTAGGTTTGACTCTGGTTCATTGTATTTGTCCCATGGCGGAACACAAAGGTCCCTGGAGCAGACAGGAAGACCTGCCACCCCTCAGTTGACATAGTGGACTAGTCCAACTGTGAAATGTCACTACTAGTAAACAGACTGAGGTACCCTGGGAATGCTCTGCCTCTGAGTAGCGTAAACCCGGCAGCCATGACTGAGTTACAGGACTGGGGATATCTTTGTAAGGGTAGTTTCTTCAGCATTGTCAACATCTTCACATGATGGTCACTTGAATGGGACATCTCTCTCATACATACGGACACAAAATACCCGTGCATATCTCACTGATAATTGCGTGAAAGTGGTCGGGGATTAAGGACATGAAAAGAAAATTTGACCTCACCCCAATCCCATCTGAGGACAGTGTATTTGCTGAGGAGGAGGAGGATGTTTTCCCTGAGCTTGTCATGGAAGAGGTACAGGTGGTTGAGCTGCCCCTGCCGACCGACGGGGCATGGGGTAGAATTGGACGGAAGGTATGGTGTCTCTCTCCAGTCGGGTGGTTTTCATTTTGTGTTGTCATCTGCCTGTTGTCTCAGTGGGTTTTTAAATGTCAGCTGCTTTTATTGACTAATATGATCTGTTGAAGTAGTTGTACATAATTATTTGTGATTAGTTCTGTATATATCGTAATATTCAAACCATGTAGATGGTTGCAACCACAGGAAATTTAATTTTAATATAATATGTAATTATAACTTCTAAGGTACAGTAATTGTACTAAAGATTCTGCAGCTGAACATTGTGGCTTCTGCTGTTGTCAAGCCAATTAATCTAATTTATGGAAACTGTAAAAAAAATTAGGAAAGTGATGATTAGTTAGTTGAATGGAGCTTGACCATGTTAGTGGTGATACGAACAAGGCCTTCAGCAGTTGACTTCAGTGTACATGGACTAGTGGTTCTGCAGTCGGAGCAAGGTCCTTGTATTGGATGTACACCAACTGTTGGTTCAGCAGGCGTAGCAAGGTCCTTGTATTGGACGTACACCGACTGTTGGTTCAGCAGGCATAGCAAGGTCCTTGTATTGGAAGTACACCGACTGTTGGTTCAGCAGGCGTAGCAAGGTCCTTGTATTGGACGTACACCGACTGTTGGTTCAGCAGGCGTAGCAAGGTCCTTGTATTGGACGTACACTGACTGTTCGTTCAGCAGGCGTAGCAAGGTCCTTGTTTTGGACGTACACCGACTGTTGGTTCAGCAGGCGTAGCAAGGTCCTTGCATTGGACGTACACTGACTGTTCGTTCAGCAGGCGTAGCAAGGTCCTTGTATTGGCGTAGCAGGCATAGCAAGGTCCTGTTGGTTCAGCAGGCGTAGCAAGGTCCTTGTATTGGACGTACACCGACTGTTGGTTCAGCAGGCATAGCAAGGTCCTTGTATTGGACGTACACTGACTGTTGGTTCAGCAGGCGTAGCAAGGTCCTTGTTTTGGACGTACACCGACTGTTGGTTCAGCAGGCATAGCAAGGTCCTTGTATTGGACGTACACTGACTGTTGGTTCAGCAGGCGTAGCAAGGTCCTTGTATTGGCGTAGCAGGCATAGCAAGGTCCTTGTATTGGACGTACACTGACTGTTGGTTCAGCAGGCGGAGCAAGGTCCTTGTATTGGATGTACACCGACTGTTGGTTCAGCAGGCGTAGCAAGGTCCTGTTGGTTCAGCAGGCAGAGCAAGGTCCTTGTATTGGAGTACACCGACTGTTGGTTCAGCAGGTGTAGCAAGGTCCTTGTATTGGATGTACACCAACTGTTGGTTCAGCAGGCGTAGCAAGGTCCTTGTATTCGACGTACACCGACTGTTGGTTCAGCAGGCATAGCAAGGTCCTTGTATTGGATGTACACTGACTGTTGGTTCAGCAGGCGTAGCAAGGTCATGTTGGTTCAGCAGGCAGAGCAACGTCCTTGTATTGGAGTACACCGACTGTTGGTTCAGCAGGCGTAGCAAGGTCCTTGTTTTGGACGTACACTGACTGTTGGTTCAGCAAGCATAGCAAGGTCCTTGTATTGGCGTAGCAGGCATAGCAAGGTCCTGTTGGTTCAGCAGGCAGAGCAAGGTCCTTGTTTTGGACATACACCGACTGTTGGTTCAGCAGGCATAGCAAGGTCCTTGTATTGGCGTAGCAGGCATAGCAAGGTCCTGTTGGTTGAGCAGGTGTAGCATGGTCCTTGTATTGGACGTACACCGACTGTTGGTTCAGCAGGCGTAGCAAGGTCCTTGTATTGGACATACACCGACTGTTGGTTCAGCAGGCATAGCAAGGTCCTCGTATTGGCGTAGCAGGCATAGCAAGGTCCTGTTGGTTCAGCAGGCGGAGCAAGGTCCTTGTATTGGACGTACACCGACTGTTGGTTCAGCAGGCGTAACAAGGTCCTTGTATTGGACGTACACCGACTGTTGGTTCAGCAGGCATAGCAAGGTCCTTGTATTGGCGTAGCAGGCATAGCAAGGTCCTGTTGGTTGAGCAGGCGTAGCATGGTCCTTGTATTGGACGTACACCGAGTGTTGGTTCAGCAGGCATAGCAAGGTCCTTGTATTGGCGTAGCAGGCATAGCAAGGTCCTGTTGGTTGAGCAGGCGTAGCATGGTCCTTGTATTGGACGTACACCGACTGTTGGTTCAGCAGGCATAGCAAGGTCCTTGTATTGGCGTAGCAGGCATAGCAAGGTCCTGTTGGTTGAGCAGGCGTAGCATGGTCCTTGTATTGGACGTACACTGACTGTTGGTTCAGCAGGCATAGCAAGGTCCTTGTATTGGCGTAGCAGGCATAGCAAGGTCCTGTTGGTTCAGCAGGCGGAGCAAGGTCCTTGTATTGGACGTACACCGACTGTTGGTTCAGCAGGCGGAGCAAGGTCCTTGTATTGGACGTACACCGACTGTTGGTTCCGCAGGCATAGCAAGGTCCTTGTATTGGCGTAGCAGGCATAGCAAGGTCCTGTTGGTTCAGCAGGCAGAGCAAGGTTCTTGTATTGGCAACTATTACATTTCTTTTGGCTTTGAAATGAACAAAGTGATAAAAAAAAACCAGATGAATAAAGTGGGGCACGATAGCATACCAGTTAGAATGCCGGACTCTCAATCGAGAGAACCCAGTTTCAAATCCCACTGCGGTCGCTTCGAACCTTTGGCAAGTTTGATCGCCCCACGTTGCCACAGTTCACTCAACTGTATAAATGAGTACCTGGCAATATAGACAGTGGTGGATATGTGAACGAATAGTCTTCGTGCAATTGCAGCATGGCTGAATGCTTCCCTGAGAAGTTGAAATGGCCTTGGAATGAACAGGTCTGCCAGGGGGTGAAGTGTAAAGTGTTTTGTGCAGTCCTAAGGACTGGACACCACGCTATATAAGAACTTACCTTTACTTTTTTTATGAATTGTTGTTGCAAACTGAAGAAATGACATACATCCACATGGGTGCAAATGGAATATCTCTATGGAAACTGACCATGACATCCAAACATTAATAATTATATCTTCTCCAAGTAAGTCCAGTGATCTTGCTCCATTACTGACCACACTATGTCTCGCTGCATTGCTTAATCCAATAACAGATATCATTGATGCATCACTGCACTCAGACATAAGGTGCACAATGATGCAACTCTAAATATAGACAAAGGTGGAGTAACAACACTTGCCTGGCTTGATCTACCTGCCACCTTTGACACTGTTGATCATACCATTCTTATTACAGGATTGTCATTATGGTACGATGTATAAAGCACAGCCTTGAGCTGGTTTTTCATTGCACTGTTTTTGTCATATCTAACTGATAAATACAAAGTGATTGCACTCCTTGTTTCATGTGGTGTTCCTCAGGGTTCTGCTCTTGGACCATCACTTTCCACTCTATACACAACTCCACTCGGTTCAGTCATCCAAAGTGACAACTTTCCACTCTCTACACAACTCCACACAGTTCAGTCATCCAAAGTGACAACTTTCCACTCTCTACACAACTCCACACAGTTCAGTCATCCAAAGTGACAACTTTCCACTGACTACACAACTCCACTCAGTTCAGTCATCCAAAGTGACAACTTTCCACTCTCTACACAACTCCACTCAGTTCAGTCATCCAAAGTGACAACTTTCCACTCTCTACACAACTCCACTCGGTTCAGTCATCCAAAGTGACAACTTTCCACTCTCTACACAACTCCACACAGTTCAGTCATCCAAAGTGACAACTTTCCACTCTCTACACAACTCCACACAGTTCAGTCATCCAAAGTGACAACTTTCCACTGACTACACAACTCCACTCAGTTCAGTCATCCAAAGTGACAACTTTCCACTCTCTACACAACTCCACTCAGTTCAGTCATCCAAAGTGACAACTTTCCACTCTCTACACAACTCCACACAGTTCAGTCATCCAAAGTGACAACTTTCCACTCTCTACACAACTCCACTCAGTTCAGTCATCCAAAGTGACAACTTTCCACTCTCTACACAACTCCACACAGTTCAGTCATCCAAAGTGACAACTTTCCACTGACTACACAACTCCACTCAGTTCAGTCATCCAAAGTGACAACTTTCCACTCTCTACACAACTCCACTCAGTTCAGTCATCCAAAGTGACAACTTTCCACTCTCTACACAACTCCACTCGGTTCAGTCATCCAAAGTGACAACTTTCCACTCTCTACACAACTCCACACAGTTCAGTCATCCAAAGTGACAACTTTCCACTCTCTACACAACTCCACACAGTTCAGTCATCCAAAGTGACAACTTTCCACTGACTACACAACTCCACTCAGTTCAGTCATCCAAAGTGACAACTTTCCACTCTCTACACAACTCCACTCAGTTCAGTCATCCAAAGTGACAACTTTCCACTCTCTACACAACTCCACTCAGTTCAGTCATCCAAAGTGACAACTTTCCACTCTCTACACAACTCCACTCAGTTCAGTCATCCAAAGTGACAACTTGGACCAGAACCTTTTCACAGAGGACACACTGTTCTGTATGACTGAACAGTTCAAGCTAAATGCTGTCAAAACCGAGTTCCTCATTTCATTAATGGCACACAGAAGCAGCGTGACAAATTGGAGTGCTTTGACACTTATCCTAGGTGATAATGTCACATCAGCAGCCGCAGCATGGAATCTAGCAGATATCTTTAACTAAAAATAAATTTTAGACAGCATATTTCTCGACTAACTTCTTTAGCAGTTCACTTGACTATTGCAATTCCCTTTTTCACAATATTGCTCCTAAGGATATCACAAAACTTCACAATTGTTTCCTAGTTACTCAGTTTCCTCATTTCTCACTCAGTGCCACTTCTGAAATCACTGTGTTGGCTCCCTGTCTGAAAACAGAAAAAAATATGTACAAGTACCTATCAAGCAATTTTCTCTCTAAGCAACCGGCATATTTACATTTGCTGCTCACTCCTGCAGGACAACCCAGACAGCTTCAATCATCTAGTTCTCATCAACCTTTTGTTCCCAGAGGTAAGACAAACACGGGAACTACAGTTGTTGCACCAACTCTGGAACTCATCCCCATTAGTGTAACATTCCAATGTCACTTGAAAACATAATGTTGTGCTCACTTATCCTCCTTAGCTCCCAAGTCACTCATCCTTCTAAGCTCCCCAGTCACTTATCCTTCTAAACTCCCCAGTCACTTATCCTTCTAAGCTCCCCAGTCACTTATCCTTCTAAGCTCCCCAGTCACTAATCCTTCTAAGCTCCCCAGTCACTTATCCTTCTAAGCTCCCCAGTCACTCATCCTTCTAAGCTCCCCAGTCACTTATCCTTCTAAGCTCCCCAGTCACTCATCCTTCTAAGCTCCCCAGTCACTTATCCTTCTAAGCTGCCCAGTCACTCATCCTTCTAAGCTGCCCAGTCACTCATCCTTCTAAGCTCCCCAGTCACTTATTCATCTGTTTACATGATGACAGGTGTGTATGGATACTTGTTTCATGTGTTTACATGATGTAAAACTGTGTTTATCTTTGTGTAGGCTGCATTGGCTGCTGAAGCCACAAACTCACATTTCATTATGGACACATGTTAATGTATAGAAACTGAGATTAAAAAGAAGTTTAAAGTTAATTTTCAAAACTTTAACTTCATTTAAACTTCATCGTTTATTTCTTTAAAACATACATGAAATGGTATTTCATTCATTTCTTCACTGGTTAATCACCAACTTGTTTTAACCTAGAAGCTCCATCCTCCAGCTAGTGACAACTATTCTATGGTCTATTGGGTTAGCTACCAAACTGTCTTAATATATTCATGTGTCAGCCCTGGCAGTGAGAATGGACCACTGTCACTGCCACTGAACCAGCCTTGGCAGTGAGAAAAGACCATTGTCACTCTCACCGAACCAGCCCTTGCAGTGAGAACGGACCATTGTCACTGCCAGTGAACCAGCCCTGGCCGTGAGAATGGACCATTGTCACTGCCACTGAAACAGCCCTGGCAGTGAGAATGGACCATTGTCACTGCCACTGAACCAGCCCTGGCAGTTAGAACAGACCATTGTCACTGCCACGGAACCAGCCCCAACAGTGAGAACGGACCATTGTCACTGCCATGGAACCAGCCCTGGCAGTAAGAACGAACCATTGTCACTACCACTGAACCAGCAGTGGAAGTAAGAACGGACCATTGATAAGTTGATGGCAAATGATGGCTTCTGCAAATCTCTGTCTAAAGTCAACATTTTGGGCTGGCAACTTGCAGCCAAGTGGACATATCCATTAGATATATGCATTAGACTATGTATCTATTTTTTTCTGTACATCTGCAAGTGTACATGTAACATGCAGAGAAAAGTAAAATAGCTTCAGTTTGGGATCCAACTTAAATCAAAAGTATGCCAGTTCTAGTGATGCATAAACAATTGTCTATATATTTAAAGCTAGTGTATAAAGGGGAAACCTAATGATTTAGCATTAAAACACCGCATAAATAACAACTTGGTACAAAGAAATTATGTATGTAGTTACCCAGTTTTGTTAACTTGGTGGTTGAACTTCCACACCCTGCAAATCTTCAGTCACAACTTTACATTCCTTTCAGAAAAAAATATAAATTTTAACAAGTATCTGCAACTTTTAAAATGTAATCAAATACCCCATGAACAAATGTCTTGATATATAAACATTTTATGAGCAAATCTCTAAAGTTCCAACAAAGTTACAAAACACATTTCTTTTATAAGTTAATAATAATGTTCAGATTTGTTTGATGATAATAATAATGTTCCTCAGATGTAATAAGTAAAGAAATTCCATCAACGTATATAAACGCTGTACTATCGTGACAGTAACGTTTAGAAACCTACTTGTGATTTTAGAACTGTTATAAAATGTGTAAACAATAACAATTAGCATATCTTTTTTCAATGATGACTTATATCAAGTGCTTAAACTTACAAAAAACAGTCACATATGAATGTAATCTGCATTTCTACCAAAACATAATTTAATCGAAAAATTTGGGAGGTTAATTTAATTTAATTGACCTAGGAAATGTGTGAGGTTAATTTAATTTATTTGGAACATTTATCAGTTAATTGTAATTTAATTAATAAACTTTTCATGTTAATTGCCCCATGCCTGCCTAAAACCCTGTCTAAACAATGAGCAGTAATGATAAATGTAACCTTCCTGTATAAAAACAATTTAGTTGTGTTCAGTGTAATAACTGTAATAACTGCTGTAAATCACCTGTTATGTAACATTGTAATATACTTTTTGAAGCTGTGTAATTTCATAAAATTTTTTTTTAACTGTTATGACATTTTTTAATTAAGTTGTTATGGTAAAATGATGTCATTGTAACTGAGAATTGTAGCTGAACCCAGCCCAGTGACCCCTCTACTGACCCCTCTTATTGACCACTTCCATCTAGCCTGTGTTTAGTCAAGTCAGAAGTTTGTTTTCTGCCAAGTCATGGCTGTTACCTCCGAAGGTGAACTGTGTTTACTGAACACCTGATATGATCTATTTCTCAGGACAGACTGCATGTGTCATTCACTTAATGGTCAAGTTCCCCTGACTTAGTTAGCTCTAGGTCAAAAGCCCACTGTAGTTACTATTCAAAATACATGACACATTTTTATGCAATTTCAACATATACAACATTACACAAAAAATTACTTTGTCGCTCCGGATACTGTCTTGTCAACATTGCCCTGTTTATAGGTCTCCAGCACTGAAACCTGTCAACTTGACACCTTGGTAGAGGATTCATGTCTGTGTGTCAGTGAAAGGAGGGATAGGCCGAGTGTCGGTCTCACAACAAACACGTGTTGATGATGAGTAATAATGATAATAACATGTCACCAGAACACACACTTTTGTTTCATGTTCAGTTTGATGCAGTATTATATCATAGTAGACTCTTTCACATAACTCTCAAGTTGCACAAATGCAGTGTTTATCCACTTTAAAATTGTTTGATAAAAATAATTAAATTTAATCCAGATTGCAGGTAGGCTATCTATTTTGTGGAAGACGTATCTTGGGGAGATATGTTGTTTTTCCAGCACGTGAAGCAAACTAATCCTGATATTGTGTGATTAGATTTAATGTCATCAGAGGTATTCATGGGTGCATGTATACACATGTACACATACACACACGTACACACACGACACACATACACACACATACACACACGTACACACACGTACACACACGTACACACACGTACACTCACGTACACACACGACACGTACACACACGTACACACACGTACACTCATTCTCACACATATTCAATGGAAAAGGTGAAGTACATGTAAACAACCTGTTGTGAGTTTCACGCACATTTCTCTTACACAGAACTTTACTGCGTGATGTGCTCTGATGTGATGTGATGTGATGCCGGGTGTAGGTAGAAAAACTGGTGTCAGTTCAGTCAACTGTGTGGTGGTTGAGACCAGGTGAACAATGGCTATCAGGTCATACTGAAAGGTGCACTCGCTTGACATGATGGCAGTTGATTTATTTCTAATTCAGGTTTAATTATTTTCTGTCAAGCAAATAAAGCTGCGCTGTGACGTCAGGTCTGGTTACATAAATAATGCAATGTACTATTTAAAGTTGCTGGAATGTACTATTTAAAGTTGCTGGAATGTACTACTTGAAGGTGCTGGAAGATAATGTTAAGTTACTAACATTAAAGCTGTGTTTTGGCTGTTGTAATTAACTGTCAACCATGTCTGACCGAGGTTTGTTAATATCGAATTTGGATGGGGCAGAGGATTTTTTCTAGCATCAACCAACTACAATATTGGTTTCACCTGTAAATCAGCTTTAACCATCCAAATTTCCATTTTTGGAACATTGGTTGGTGTTATATTTTATAAGCATAACAAATGAAAGATGTGTTAAAGGTGATAATTAATAACCTATGTTGGAAATACATCTTTGTGATGTAGTACAATAATTGTTTTTTTTAGCTAGACAGTTGATTCATTACTAGTTTGGATCAGTTCATCAAGCTATAAATTATGTTGTTATGTCCGGCATTATCTCCTGATGGAGGTATCGTCCTCCGCCTCATGCTACTAGTGTTGCATACATGGTGGCATAGGTGTTGGGAGAAGGTGGTGGTGACGAGGCGGTGGTGACAAGGTGGTGGTGATGAGGCGGTGATGACGAGGCAGTGGTGACGTTGGGGACACAGCCAGGTGATGGGACAGTCATTGCAGTAATCGTAGTAGACTCGGTTGACTATCTTTGTCCAATTGCTACTTAATAACTGTCTGTAATGGCGTCAGACTCGGACGGAGATGACGATGTGTTCTATGATGTTGAGACACATCGGTCCACAAACCTGGCTTGTAAATGGGTAAGTTGGGGCAGTGGGTGAGTTCGTGGTAAGTTGTCCCAGTCGTCCTTGCAGATGGTTGAGTTATGACTACACTCATAGTGTTCAAGTTGTGGCTAGACTCGTAGAGTTCAAGTTGTGACTACACTCAGTGTTCAAGTTGTGGCTACACTCATAGTGTTCAAGTTGTGACTACACTCATAGTGTTCAAGTTGTGGCTGCACTCATATTGTACAAGTTGTGGCTACACTCATAGTGTTCAAGTTGTGGCTACACTCATAGTGTTCAAGTTGTGGCTGCACTCATAGTGTACAAGTTGTGGCTACACTCATAGTGTTAAAGTTGTGGCTACACTGATAGAGTTCAAGTTGTGGCTAGACTCATAGTGTTCAAGTTGTGGCTAGACTCATAGTGTTCAAGTTGTGGCTACACTCATAGTGTTCAAGTTGTGGCTACCCTGATAGAGTTCAAGTTGTGACTAGACTCAGAGTTCAAGCTGTGGCTAGACTCACAGAGTTCAAGTTGTGACTACACTGATAGAGTTCAAGTTGTGGCTACACTCATAGTGTTCAAGTTGTGGCTACACTGATAGAGTTCACGTTGTGACTAGACTCAGAGTTCAAGTTGTGGCTACACTCATAGTGTTCAAGCTGTGACTTCACTCACAGTGTTCAAGTTGTGGCTACACTCATAGTGTTCAAGTTGTGACTACATTCATAGTGTTCAAGTTGTGGCTACACTAATAGTGTACAAGTTAACTTATTGACCACATCACTTGACTTTCCCACAGTACCTAAACTGTCCAGCGATATGTATTTAAGCAGTAACGTTTTTGTGGTACCCTGCATAACAAACTTATATTAGAGGTGACAGTTTTACCTACTATAATGATAGGTCTTTAGATTGATTTAGGGTTGAACATGTCAAGTGTTTGCTGCATGCAGTTGCAGATGGCGCATTCTGCTTTACTGGCAGAACACACATTTCAACTTAGACTTTGGTAAGACAGTCACATAGAATAGCATTATGACTAATCCCACCTGATGTTATATGATGCTTTTACATTTGCACACAGTACTGCTAACTAGAAACTTTGATTTTCTTAAAGACCTGTGTGTGTGTGTGTGTGTGTGCGTGCGTGCGCACACGCATGCACGTGCACCCGTGCCCATGTGCATGCAGTGAACAAGGACTGAATTCAGTGTTTGTTTTTTGGAGCAGTTGTACTGTGTTAGAATGCTAAATATGGCAGAGGTTGTCATGGCAATGAGTGTACACATTTGTTAAGACTGAACTCAAAGAGAGCAAAGGAGGTTCTCCAGGAGACAAGTGAATTCAGGTCTGTTGATTGCAGTTTGCCCTTTCCCTGTGACAGATGCTCAGCTTTAGGATTAAGTGAGCCTTTCACATCAACAACAGCTGGCCTCTCTCAGTGACCTAGTTGAGACCCTCCAGACTGTTTACCCACACCACTTTTTGTCCTCTTACTAGAGCCAGCACATTGCCTGCCACTCACACTGGTGCCAGGTGGGTCAACCTGGCCCTTGCTATAAATCACCAATTCTGTCAAGGCATTGTGACACAGCTACACAAGGACTCATGCTGGTGACAGTTGGTTCATTGTTTTGCCAAACTCCCGGGCGGTGAACAACAACAGATCTGACTTAGTGCCACCCATAGACTGGCAGTGCTGTTTGAATCCTCTGGCTGACGGTTCGCGGCAGTGTGAAGGCATTGCAACAATGTCTTCATCAACGGGAAGTGTAGACTCGAGTGGTTATTCTTCACAAGGCTCAGCTGGATTTGTTGCTGACGATGTATTTGAGAACTTCAACTGGGACCTGGTCAGTATGTACAGATTGACACCCTAGTGGTTAATGTAGACAGTTATTAGTGTAGAAAGTGGTCAATGTAGAGATCTGGCTAATGTACAGCCTTGGTCTGTGTTGATATGATCTGCATAGACCATGGGCTGGTTTTATGTGTCATACAATCTTTCATACAATGTCTTTTGTAAACCATTTCATCAAGGTTTCATAAATCAATTTATGTATAGTTGTACATAATGCCCACATTTCTGTCATTTATATTGTACAGTGTGAATGCTTCATTGGGCCCCTCCTGGCTAGTTATGGGGACAGAGACTAACATGTAGACTCAGTGCTACATATTGCTTGCCTGGTGGCCTGGGGCGTGGACACAAGTTGTTTGTCTAGCATGTGGCGTCTGGGTAGCTGTAGCAAATGTGTTTCAGTCATTTTGGTATACACTAAGCAGTATAGGACCATTCTACTTTGTGGCTATGCAATGGGAAGTAAGACTCATAGAGAGGATAAGTCCTAACCCTTGTGATACACTCACAAAGTAAGTAATAGCATTCTGTTTATCCTGTATATAAGGACCAAAGTGTGTAGTACAAACACTGTACTAATGTGTTGATGCTTTACAATTGGTCTGTCATGATTTTGCTTGTACCTGAGACATACACAGCCAGATCAGCTTATAAACAGACCTGTGTATTTAGTATGGGGGTCAAGGCTGTGTAGATTGACATCAACTGCGCAAACACTGGTAGGCATAATTAATATTTTGTGAAAACTGCTACTTTTGAGTGTAATCACATTTGCAACATGGTTAATAGAGCTGTAGGTGTATGAGCTCATTAGTAACATGGTGCCAGTGTATGTCAAGCAGGTTTACAATTTGTGACACATTTTCTTATAATCATGCAAAAGTTAATATGGCCACCAATGGTCATATTAACTGTGGCCTGTGCCCTTCCACTTCACTGTGTTGCTGAGTGTTGTGTTTGACAAGTCTGACTCAAATAGATACCACTATCAGAAGTAAACAACTTAATTGATGATGTCAGGGGATGGTTCGTGATCCAACACTATCTTCTAGACCATGCCATGTGTAGTTTAGTGAATTGTCCAGTTTGAATAGATCACGGTCAATGTTGTAAACTGGTCATCCAGGAATATAGTAAACAAAGGCTGCCTGTTTCAAAGCTCACGCAGTGTCTCATAGATCAGTAGTGAAAAGGGTTAATAAGAAGTTGTTTACTTTCGATTGCAGTGGTAACTACTTACTGAATCAAGCACAATACTCATCAAAACAAGAGACGTAGGAACTATTCACTGTTCACACAGTCAGTTATGGTAGTTATTGTTAAAAATGTATGTCTTAATTCTTCTTAGTGCAACTACACCTGGTAGTCCCAATTAAGATCTTGACTTGCGACAACTTGGCTAGAAATATCCCTGTGTACACTTGACCTAGTCCTGGACATTTAGTTCCTCTACATCTACTTTCTGATCAAGAACTATAGTTTCAGCTGCAGAACTTTCTGGAACCCTTGAGAGCAGGCACAAACCTACTCCACCCACCAGCTGAACCCTTGAGAGAAGGCACAAACCTACTTCACCCACCAGCTGAACCCTTGAGAGAAGGCACAAACCTACTCCACCCACCAGCTGAACCCTTGAGAGAAGGCACAAACCTACTTCACCCACCAGCTGAACCCTTGAGAGCAGGCACAAACCTACTCCACCTACCAGCTGAACCCTTGAGAGAAGGCACAAACCTTCTCCACCCACCAGCTGAACCCTTGAGAGCAGGCACAAACCTACTCCGCCCACCAGCTGAACCCTTGAGAGCAGCCACAAACCTACTTCACCCACCAGCTGAACCCTTGAGAGCAGGCACAAACCTACTCCACCCACCAGCTGAACCCTTGAGAGCAGCCACAAACCTGCTCCACCCACCAGCTGAACCCTTGAGAGCAGCCACAAACTTACTCCACCCACCAGATGAACCCTTGATAGCAGGCACAAACCTACTCCACCCACCAGCTGAACTCTTGAGAGCCGGCACAAACCTACTCCACCCACCAGCTGAACCCTTGAGAGCAGGCACAAACCTACTCCACCCACCTGCTGAACCCTTGAGAGCCGGCACAAACCTACTCCACCCACCGGCTGAACCCTTGAGAGCAGACACAAATCTACTCCACCCACTGGCTGAACCCTTGAGAGCAGGCACAAACCTACTCCACCCACCGGCTGAACCATTGAGAGCCTACACAAACCTACTCCACCCACCGGCTGAACCCTTGAGAGCAGACACAAATCTACTCCACCCACTGGCTGAACCCTTGAGAGCAGGCACAAACCTACTCCACCCAACGGCTGAACCTTTGAGAGCTGACACAAACCTACTCCACCCACCGGCTGAACCCTTGAGAGCAGGCACAAATCTACTCCACCCACTGGCTGAACCCTTGAGAGCAGGCACAAATCTACTCCACCCACCAGCTGAACCCTTGAGAGTAGGCACCAACCTACTCCACCCACCAGCTGAACCCTTGAGAGTAGGCACCAACCTACTCCACCCACCGGCTGAACCCTTGAGAGTAAGCACATACCTACTCCTACTGTAATGTAAGTCAACTTACTCATTAACTTAGATAGTTAACTTCATAAATTAACTTAATTAGTTAACTTTCAAAATGCAAGTCAACTTAATCGAAAATAATCCAAGATTAACTTTTAAAACTTAGGTAATTAATACCCCTGTATAGTAGATTAATCGCCATACGCCCAGATTAATCGCCATACGCCTGCTCCAAGGTCATCATTTTGTTCTATTTTTGTCAGCATTGGGATTACATCACTTTAAAATGTTTTGTTGAAGTCTTACCTGAAGTACATATTCTAGAAGTGCTTGTGGTTGTCTTTACATTGCAATGAGGTAGTGTTCGACCAACCAGAATGTCATGTCATGTTGACCTTCTATGCTGGCCCGGAAGATGGTAAGGGAGTGTGTCATCTCAATTATGTTTTACATCCACAATCGCATCTTACATATCTAGTTATGTTTTACATCCACAATCGCATCTTACATATCTAGTTATGTTTTACATCCACAGTTGTATCTTACATCTCTAGTTATTTTTTACATCCACAATCGTATCTTACATCTCTAGTTATGTTTTACATCCACAGTTGTATCTTACATCTCTAGTTATGTTTTACATCCACAATCGTATCTTACATCTCTAGTTATGTTTTACATCCACAGTTGTATCTTACATCTCTAGTTATGTCTTACATCCACAATCGTATCTTACATCTCTAGTTATGTTTTACATCCACAATCGTATCTTACATCTCTAGTTATGTTTTACATCCACAATCGTATCTTACATCTCTAGTTATGTTTTACATCCACAATCGTATCTTACATCTCTAGTTATGTTTTACATCCACAATCGTATCTTACATCTCTAGTTATGTTTTACATCCACAGTTGTATCTTACATCTCTAGTCATGTTTTACATCCACAATCGTATCTTACATCTCTAGTTATGTTTTACATCCACAGTTGTATCTTACATATCTAGTTATGTTTTACATCCACAATCATATCTTACATCTCTAGTTATGTTTTACATCCACAGTTGTATCTTACATCTCTAGTTATGTCTTACATCCACAATCGTATCTTACATCTCTAGTTATGTTTTACATCCACAATCGTATCTTACATCTCTAGTTATGTTTTACATCCACAATCGTATCTTACATCTCTAGTTATGTTTTACATCCACAATCGTATCTTACATCTCTAGTTATGTTTTACATCCACAATCGTATCTTACATCTCTAGTTATGTTTTACATCCACAATCGTATCTTACATCTCTAGTTATGTCTTTACATCCAAAGTCGTCTCAAGTAGTTATACTCCAAACAGCCCAATCTTGAGCTAACGCAGGAGTTTGGACCAACAGCTTTTAGTGTCTCTTCCGAAAGACACGGGCAAAGTGGGGTGAACGAAATTGCCCAAGATTCGAAACGGCGGAGGTGGAATCGAACCACCGTCCTCTCGATCGACAGGCGGGTGCTTTAACCATTAGACCACCGCTCCCCAGTTTTTACGTCCACAGTTGTATCTTACATCTCTAGTTATGTTTTACATCCACAGTTGTATCTTACATCTCTAGTTATGTTTTACATCCACAGTTGTATCTTACATCTCTAGTTATGTCTTACATCCACAGTTGTATCTTACATCTCTAGTTATGTTTTACATCCACAGTTGTATCTTACATCTCTAGTTATGTCTTACATCCACAGTTGTATCTTACATCTCTAGTTATGTTTTACATCCACAGTTGTATCTTACATCTCTAGTTATGTTTTACATCCACAGTTGTATCTTACATCTCTAGTTATGTCTTACATCCACAGTTGTATCTTACATCTCTAGTTATGTTTTACATCCACAGTTGTATCTTACATCTCTAGTTATGTCTTACATCCACAGTTGTATCTTACATCTCTAGTTATGTTTTACATCCACAGTTGTATCTTACATCTCTAGTTATGTCTTACATCCACAGTTGTATCTTACATCTCTAGTTATGTTTTACATCCACAGTTGTATCTTACATCTCTAGTTATGTTTTACATCCACAGTTGTATCTTACATCTCTAGTTATGTCTTACATCCACAGTTGTATCTTACATCTCTAGTTATGTTTTACATCCACAGTTGTATCTTACATCTCTAGTTATGTTTTACATCCACAGTTGTATCTTACATCTCTAGTTATGTTTTACATCCATAGTTATGGAGACAAAGTGTGCAATATTTTATCCACTAATATAAAATATTCACCCGTTGTTGTCAATAACCATACACGACCTCACACAGAGAAATGTAAATACCTTGGTCATACAATCAACAATAACCTTACTGACAATGATGACGTTGCCAGGCAGAAAAGATGTATTTATGCTCAGACAAATGTTTTATCCAGAAACTTTTACTTATGCAGCAGCGCCATTAAAACAACTTTATTTAATTCATCCAGTGGTGTAATGTACGCCTCAAGTCTGGTGGAATTAAAAAAAAACCAGGTTATGAAAGGCGTTACTGTTATATATAACAACAGTTTTATACTTTTACACAATTTACCACCCCGTTGTAGTGCAAGTTATATGTTCGCTACAAATCATGTAAAATCTTTTTTAACGAACGCATTCGCTCATCAGTATTTAGCCTTTTATGCCAGTTAGAAAGGTCCGATAATATATTTTTGTCAATTATTTTCACACTTATTTATTACAGAAGCCTGATGATAATTTGTTTGGATTGGTCAATTGTATACTTTTAATATAATATATATATATATATATATATATATATATATATATATATATATATATATATATATATATATATATATATATATATATATGTATATATATATATATGTATATATATATATGTATATATATATATGTATATATATATGTGGACTTTTTGTTTGAAATAAACATTATTGTTATATTATTATTATTGTTATAAGTCAAGTTGGTCCATGTTTGATCAATAATCCATGGCATGTAAGTTAAGTTCTTATAAAGCATTGTATCTGGTCCTTAGGAACATTCAAAGAGCTGCGTTTGGTCCTAACCACTGGGCTATTGAGCTCCAAATGTAAGCAGGATGTCCTAACCACTGGGCTACTGCACTCCACGTGTAAGCAGGTTGTCCTAACCACTGGGCTATTGAGATCCATATGTAAGCAGGATGCCCTAACCACTGGGCTACTGCACTCCACATGTAAGCAGGTTGTCCTAACCACTGGGCTGTTGAGATCCACATATAAGCAGGATGTCCTAACCACTGGGCTATTGAGATCCACATGTAAGCAGGTTGTCCTAACCACTGGGCCATTGGGCTCCAAATGTAAGCAGGATGTCCTAACCACTGGGCTACTGCACTCCACATGTAAGCAGGTTGTCCTAACCACTGGGCTATTGAGATCCACATGTAAGCAGGATGTCCTAACCACTGGGCTACTGCGCTCCACATGTAAGCAGGATGTCCTAACCACTGGGCTATTGAGATCCACATGTAAGCAGGATGTCCTAACCACTGGGCTACTGTGCTCCATATGTAAGCAGGATGTCCTAACCACTGGGCTACTGTGCTCCACATGTAAGCAGGATGTCCTAACCACTGGGCTACTGCGCTCCACATGTAAGCAGGATGTCCTAACCACTGGGCTATTGAGATCCACATGTAGGCAGGATGTCCTAACCACTGGGCTACTGTGCTCCACATGTAAGCAGGATGTCCTAACCACTGGGCTATTGAGATCCACATGTAAGCAGGATGTCCTAACCACTGGGCTACTGTGCTCCATATGTAAGCAGGATGTCCTAACCACTGGGCTACTGTGCTCCACATGTAAGCAGTATGTCCTAACCACTGGGCTACTGCGCTCCACATGTAAGCAGTATGTCCTAACCACTGTCCTCATGTTGCAGAGTCTCAGTAAAGATGACATTGAGCCGATGACCCGAATGCGAGCAAGCACGCTGACGTCAGGAGAGGACATCTCATCAAAGAAACTCCCAACAGTGTTCAAATGGGATGGGGGAGGGAAGGCCGTCTATATCGCGGGAAGTTTTGATAACTGGACGGATAAGATTCCCATGGTGAAAAGGTAGGTTTGCAGACTGGGACATTGTGGGAGGAACGAGGGATCAGCCAGGATGCTGCCAGGATGGTGCCAGGATGGTGCCAGGATGGTGCCAGTGCAATGTTAGTGCTGCAGGAAACATTCAATATAAACATATTTGATTAATGCTTTATTAGTTACTACCTCATAACTGGGTTAGGTTGTTTCCAGTGTCTAACTATGAGTGTACAACCTTGAGTTTAATCACAACATATGAGCATAGATGTTGGTATGGTTGGTAACATTAGACTAGTGGAAACAATGCAATTGTGTCTTATTTCATGTGTTTAGTAAATGCACTGTGCACATACAGAAAAAAAAAACTGGATAAATCTGCTGGTATAATATTATTATGTGATGATGTGACAAATTGCCTACTTAAATAAAATAATGTATGAATATAATACAAAACATATGTCGTGGGGACAGTTTTTCTGTGAGATAGTGACATTCTGTGCGATTAAATGTTTTAATTTTTTACAAAGCCATCAATTCTAGAGTAATGCTAGCCGTAGATTGCTAAATGTTTGTTGTGAGTCGTGTGCTGTGCAATGTTCGCTGGTCCGCAACTCAATGAAACTCGAGTCACTTGTTGGTTTGGTCAGTGACCACGTTGTGTAATGTGTGCTGACCCGTACAAATGTGTGCTGACCCGTACAAATGCACAACTCGCAAAAAAAGTTTAGTAAAGTACACCTAGTTTAAGTGGTCCGAAATCTACATGGACATTGGAAGCCCTGGTCAGTTAGGGATGAGATGAGTGATCTAAGTGACACTGGCTGTGTTGTCAGTTAGGGATGAGATGAGTGATCTAAGTGACACTGGCTGTGTTGTCAGTTAGGGATGAGATGAGTGATCTAAGTGACACTGGCTGTGTTGTCAGTTAGGATGAGATGAGTGATCTAAGTGACACTGGCTGTGTTGTCAGTTAGGGATGAGATGAGTGATCTAAGTGACACTGGCTGTGTTGTTTCAGCCACGGAGACTTCTACACAATCATTGACCTTCCAGAAGGCACCCACCAGTACAAGTTCTACGTTGATGGTGCCTGGGTCTGCGACGACAACACAGTAAGTACACAAGTGTGCTCAGTATCACACTCACTCAGTATCACACTCACTCAGTATCACACTCACAAATACACTTTTTAAACATGTGTTGTGGTTATATATTCACAAGTAAATTCTGTTGAGTTGTGTCACTAACACAGCTAGTTGTCTATGCACAGGGACGTGATTGTGGACTGTGAAACATTGACTCTATGTTGTCTGTGTGGATGTCTCTGCACAGGGACGTGGTTGTGGACTGTGGAACATTGACTCTATGTTGTCTGTGTGGATGTCTCTGCACAGGGACGTGGTTGTGGACTGTGGAACATTGACTCTATGTTGTCTGTGTGGATGTCTATGAGCAGGAACATGATTGTGGACTGTGGAACATTGGCTATAGTTGTATGTGTGGATATCTATGAGCAGGGACATGATTGTGCACTTTGAAACATTGGCTCTAGTTGTCTGTGTGGATGTCTATGAGCAGGGACATCATTGTGCACTGTGGAACATTGGCTCTAGTTGTCTGTGTGGATGTCTATGAGCAGGGACGTGGTTGTGGACTGTGGAACATTGGCTCTAGTTGTCTGTTTGGATGTCTATGAGCTGGGACGTGTTTGCCGACCTAGGAACACCAGATTATCATATCAATTAAGAATACGTGTTACATGTCACATTGATTTTGCTTATTATTTTTATTATTATTATTATCCTATTTTCTTTTCCCAGTAAAAATGTTCACACACACAGATTATAGTTACCCCAATTAGCTGTAATGATCTAGTTGTATTGTATGTGCTTATTAACTGGTCTTTATTGTTGTTAGCATGTTTGACAACAATTGGTATTTTCCAAATACAATTGTATATGTGTTTTTTGCATGGTTTGATGTGAAAAAAATTAACATGTATTTTTTTGTGTTCCTAAAGAATTATGCTAGGCTAACTGAACTGCAAGAAATTTAATGAATTTATAAGTAGTTAATAAAAAATTTCACTGCTCTCTTTGGAAGCCCAATAATCACCCGCCTTAACTCGTCTTCTATATGGCAGATCATGTACGAGAGAAAGCTGTGTGTGTATAACAACAAAGAAACAACATATTTCCAACGTTAATCCAACGTTAAACACCTCCCTCTTCACATGAATGCCATCACAAGTCAGTGTTTTATTCCACCACCACTGCATTTAAATACAATCTAGGGCAGGCAGGTATTTAATCACAACACGCAAACTACTGCAGACAGTTTTTATCATCACACAGCTAGTGTAATATGAAAGGATACCTGCCAAAACAGGCAGTTAGCCGTTGCAATTTACAGATTTTATTCGAAGCAGGCCAGAGAAAAGATGTGACAGTTTAGCTGTTCTCAGCTGAAGTTTTTAATGTTTTCGGACGATCATAAGTCAGTTGATTGGACTGTTTGTCCACTGGGGCTTTGTGAACCAGCAGCACCAGTTTCTGTGATCAGTAAATCACTGACCGTAGGCTACTGGCACTGGCACACCATCACCACCAACTTGATATCATTGGACCCTGTGAATCAGCTGACTTTTTCACATGGTGTACATTCCACTGAGTGGCTATATTTGAAGTGAAGGGTGCTGTGTAATGACATGCAAGAAGTCTTCAGTGCCCTCCTCTACACCCTTGCGTTCAGGGGTGGAAATGTAGTTAGGAACTTTGCTAATTTGAGAGAGTTATTAGTTTTGAAAACTTATTTTATTATGATTTCTTCCATTTTCCACCAGTCTGTCTTCTTTATTTTTCCACAGCTACTACACAGCAAAAATAATAATGTTTTACTTACTTTTACAAGTATCACATACTGGAAATGGTATCCAGAGCTTTTGAAGCTCTCAGACCATTCTTGGAAAGCAGCATTAGTCACATGACTGTCATGTGATATGCATCCATGCTGAAATATACATTTCAGCATTTCTGTTATTTTTGGAGTGACCTTTCTTTTAACTATAATAATGTCATTCTATGAATTGACTTATGATTACCATAAACATAGGAAGTTATTTAATTAACCATCTATTTTGGCCTTGTTCAAATTTCAACAGGTTTGCTTTGAGTGAGCCGCTGAATGCGACACCGTGGCATAGGAGAGGAGGGCCCTAACTGTAGGTTTAAGAACTAACTCGGCTTAATCATCTCTTTTGAAGCATGTTGTCAAATGGTAGATTCAGAAGATGTGAAGATGTGTAAATAACCTTATATGTGCCACTTGTATTTTAGAGTGACCTAAGATGTGTCTCTTAAAGTGACCTAAGATGTGTCTCTTAGAGTGACTTAAGATGGATCTTTTAGAGTGACCTGAGATGTGTCTTTTAGAATGACCTAAGATGTGCCTTTTATAGTGACCTAAGATGTGTCTTTTAGAGTGTCCTAAGATGTGTCTTTTATAGTGACCTAAGATGTAACTTTTGGAATGACCTAAGATGTTAGAGTGACCTAAGATGTGTATAATATAATGACCGAAGGTGTGGATGTTAGAGTGACCTAAGATGTGTCTTTTAGAATGATTTAGCCACATGTGTCCCCCTAAAGAATGTGTTTGAGCAGTCATGGTAGAGCCAGACCTGGGGCAGAGTGCATTTTCATGAGTACGAGTACATTGATGATTGATGAGTACGAGTACATTGATGATGGATGAGTACGAGTACATTGATGATTGATGAGTACGAGTACATTGATGATTGATGAGTACGAGTACATTGATGATTGATGAGTACGAGTACATTGATGATTGATGAGTACGAGTACATTGGTGATTGATGAGTACGAGTACATTGATGATTGATGAGTACGAGTACATTGATGATTGATGAGTACGAGTACATTGATGATTGATGAGTACGAGTACATTGATGATTGATGAGTACGAGTACATTGATGATTGATGAGTACGAGTACATTGCTAAAAACTGAGTACGAGTACAAGTACATTCTCGTGAGTACAAGTACATATTTTATAAATGTTAAATAATAACATATTTTCAAAACAAAATTATTAATTAATCTAATTTATATAACTCAGCAACAAGTGAATATGCAATGGCAGATGATCAGATTTTTATGAGGAAAACTGTAAAAAAACTTTTTATTTCAACAACAATAACATTCACTTCAATTAAAACAAAGCAACCAACAGGAGGATTTGTTACCTGACAACACACTGGCTACAGTTCTTTGTTTAGCATTTCTCTGATCTCTGCTCCCTCAGTCCCTGCTCTCTCAGACCCAGACTAGCAGGTCTCTTGGCTTCAGGAGACAGACTAGCATGTCTCATGGCTTCACTGATTCCACACTGAGTTCATTGTTATGAGGCACTTGAGTCATTGTTAGCAGTTGCAATCAAGGGGCAGTTAGGAGTGCTCTAGATCTGGAGTCCTCAGATGTTACCTACATAGTCTCAGGACTCTGTACCACATGTCTGGACAGTGGATATGGTCTAATCAATTAATTAAATAAGGATCATCTTAAATTAACCACTGTCACAGATTTTGTTGCATTTTTTTTAAGGAAAATATTTCCAATAGTTACAACAGACTTTGTAAAGTAGGGAAGTTCTCCGTAGATCTGTACAATATCATTATGGTTTACCACAATATATATAATTAATAATATAATATTAAAATAATATAATATATTATTTATACTTGAAGACAAATGAATGCCTACCACTACAAACAAATGAGAACTCCAAACATACGGTTACCTTTACAAACCCATCCATTTTACAAACATACAGACATAGTATGACTCATAAAATCAGTTTTTATTGGAGTCCCTTCTTAACTGCAATTAACAATTCATAAACCATATGCTTTGATATAATGATACCCATTAAGCCAATATCTTTGTAGTTAGTCTACCAGTGACTAAACATTCCCCCCCATAAACATGAGTGCTCGGACAGTTGCTCACCAGACAAATGATCACCGGACAGTGGCTCACCAAAGAAATGAAAAAGCGGACAGTTGCTCACCATTACAAAATTCAAATTTTATTTTAAAATGCAACAGCTCACCCTTACGAATTTCATTTTAAAACAAAACATTTGAGCTTCACAGAAAGTCCATTTGGTGACTTGGTAGAATTAGAAATTATTGCTACGATCTGGAAGTGTGATTTAAGCAAATGTAATGGCTTCCCTAAACTGGTAAAATGGTCTTGTGTGACCTGTCTGCCAATGGTAGGAATGGCTTCGATTGGCTACCGGTGGCTGGCTGGCTGGCTGGCTGGCTGGCTGGCTGGCTGGCTGGCTGGCTGGCTGGCTGGCTGGCTGGCTGGCTGGCTGGCTGGCTGGCTGGCTGGCTGGCTGGCTGGCTGGATTCAGCTGGCTCACCGCCTTCATTTGGATGTAAAATTTTTAATCAGTGATATATATTATAACGTCACAATCAAAATAAAAAAATTACATTTCTCTTTACGGCATCATTATGTCCATGCGTGCAGAGTCGTAGCTGTGTATGAGCTTCACAAAAAGTCTGTAAGGCGTCACTCTGAAGGTACAAATAGCCATCCTATTAAATACTACAACTTGAGGCTTTAAGCAATAATTATAGATAATAATAATAATTATAGAAAATTATAATAAATAAAATCGGACCAAACGTAGAGTTTACCCATTATATAATGCTAAAACTAATGAATGACATTTATAGTAGCAATGCCAATTACCGCGACGTCTTTCTGTGAAGTCCAGGCCCTTAGCCATAAATAAAATTTTGCCACTTTGAACATTTTTAAAAACCTTAAATGCGCAAATGGCTTCTGTGGAAGCCGTTTGCGTCTGACAGCTATTATTGGCCCAATTGATTTTTTCATTATTGGCCCAATTGATTCAATGGCAAGCCAATGCTGGTTGATATAATGACAGCCATTATTGATCCATTTGGTTTTTGCATGGTGAGCCAATGCAAGTTGAACAAATGTCAAATGACAGCCATTATTGACCGAATTAGGTTTTTTCAATGACAGGCCAAGTCCGGTTTAACCATTATTGGCCCAATCGAGGCTTACTAGCTGTGCAGCGAGGTTGGCGTTATCACCTGCACAATAATACTAATAGAAGAAGAACCAACAATTGAAGGTTCATGAAAAAGTAACTTGAAACTTTATTTTAAATATATAAACATGGAAGTAATGTTTGAAGCATCTTAAGACTTTAAGTACATGCATGCAAATACATCTGATATGAACAAATACGATACAATCATACTCAAAACCAAATGCTTGACACTAAAAGTAAAGCAATACAACAAATAACTGTATTATCACTTCACTAGCACAAATGAAATGATAATTGTGTATTATGAAACTTAAACAACATTTGAAAAACAATAACTACAACATGGCCCACTACCTGCAGGCAGTGGCAATGTTGGTTGGTCAGTCTTATTTAATTATGATCAAAATGTGTCAGACAGAATGTTGGTTGCAACTATTGTGATGATTACTGGTAGTAACCTTTGTCGCTAAGTCAAAGTCATCATGTTGTTGTTGTTGTTCTTTCACAGAAGGTACAGTGGAACTTTGTTGTGTTTAACTCAAGTAGAGTAAAAATAGCAACAATGGTTATGATGTGGATATGTTTTCATAGTTGTAACTTTGACAGACGTCATTGAGGCGCCACACTGCCAGTCCTGCCAGTCCTGCACAAACCTACATTGGTGGACATTTTTTAATGAAACACTTTCGAAACATATTCCAACATCTCAAATTCTTGTATATGTCAAACATAATTGGACAGTCATTATTTGCATGGAAAAAATCACTGTCTGTATCAATGTGTACAATTATAAAATCTCAGATGAGTCAAATGTAGACTCGTCAGTCCGTACATTTTGATACAACCAAATTCTACTGTACATTCCATCATAAAGTTAATAATATACACCCTAAACTCACCTTTATTGTTACTACTAATGATGATAAACCGAGATGGGAAAGAGTCCAGCACATGATGTGTGTCAGTCATGTACAGATGTGGAGCAAATACTGCTTTATCAACATAATTACTTCATAACTGAAGATGTGTATACTTTGTGCAAGTTTGGAACATCTGTGAAATTTTGCATGAAAATTCCATCTCCATTGATTTGGCTGTCATTCCCATGAGGTATTTGTTACATTTTAAATATATATTTGTCAATGTGGTTATCAACACGTGAAAAGTAGCTAGAATTTAGAAAGCTGGTGTTTGCCCACAACATTTATGTGAGTATTACAACAACAGTAATATGATCACTTTGTTGTTTGTTTATGTTTGTAATGTGTATTTATTGTGACACACAAATGCTTCCATCAGTCATGAGTATTCTAGTCAATTTTAATGTACATGTGTTTTTAGTTATTGTGTAAAAATATCTCCTTCAAAAATTCTGATCATTTTGTTTGCGTCTGTAGATGAAAGTGGACTCAGTTTTGTGCCCGGATGATGATCTCAATGTATGTGTTCTATTTTGGTTTCTATTCTCTATTCCTTAGTTAGAAACTTCATCATGCATTCATGCTAAATAAATGGTGGGAGGGTGTCAAAATTTGACAAAATTATTGCCTAAATAAGATAATTACACGTTAAGTTACAATTTTAAGATTACAGAGTATGATTAGAGCGAGTACACTTCGAGTGACCATTTCAAGAAGTGACACATTATGAAGGCTGTAACATCAGTTAATATAATAAATATTTAATAAATATTTACCATTTTCATAGTTATGTATTTCAGTGGTCTTTAATAACAAATTCATAGCATCATCCAAAATAATGCTTTTTGCATGCATAAATTATCATTACTGTTGAAAAAAAGTGCATTGTATCAGATATACAAGTTTTCCCCTCCCCTCCCCTCCCCTCCCCTCCCCTCCCCTCCCCTCCCCTCCGCTGACTATAGACCATCGATCTGATCTAGACCCTCGCCTAGTCATAGATCTTAACATAAATCTTACACACTGTACCTGATGTGGTGTCTATTCTTAGACATGGAACACCATCTAATCCATAACCTGGTGCCCTAACCCTTGTCTAACCCCAAACCTAGATCCTGTGCTTGATCTAACCCTCATCTAGCCTGGACACCATGTCTTAGACCTCATCTAGCCCCTTACACGTAACATCATACCTCATTGATCTACTAACCCTGGACCACAGATCTAACTCGAGGACCCTAAACCCAATCTACAAGTAACCTATAACCATGATCTACAAGTAACCTATAACCATGATCTACAAGTAACCTGTAACCATGATCTACAAGTAACCTGTAACCATGATCTAGTGTGAATACCAAATGGGCACATAATATAAAGTTGTGTTTGACACGTTGATGTGCTTTCAGTTCTCTGATCACTGATCAATGTCACGTAATTCATTCTCTAAATACCAATTCTAATATCATATAATACAATACTGTTCACCTGTAACCCTATAACAATGCTCTACTGGTGCATGTGGTTTGTAACCCTAGTTTTGGTGGACTATTTCAGTGACAGCAACAATTTATGCGCTTGCTTTAAAACTCTATATGGGCCTGGCTTAGTTTGTCTGTGTATCACACATATTGTTAATGTCTTCTGTCGTGATGGAATACTGATTATTGATGATGTTGATAGCATATGATAAATACAAATTAATATGAGAAGTATGTTGTTTTAATGTTGTAGTATACTGTAAAGGAAGGATATTAGCTTGCCAGGATATGTGTTGTTAGGTGTATTTAAGGAACAAGCCCTACATTGCCTTGATACATTTAATAATTTTTTATTTCTTTTAAATTGCACCATTTACCATACATAGCTGTAGTTAATGAAGAGAGCCCCTGTAACAGTTATCTAGTTAACATAACAATAATGCTAATTTGTACACAAGTTTTTACACTCCAATTTTTATTTTTCGACCGACTGATGCATGTTTTGATCCAAGATACATGTGAACTAGGAAGTTGGTTGTTTGGTTTGAGAAATTACAAACTGCCATTTGCTTTCTCTCTAGACAAAACTCAACAATGATCTCGGCACAGAGAATAACTGTGTGACGGTGAGGAGCTCTGATTTTGAGGTGTTTGAAGCCTTAGCCATGGATAGCATTGGCTCGACGGGCTCGAAACCTGGTAAGCTCTTTACGCCGCTAAAACCTGCACTATTGCCATGTGACTTGTGACATCACATAACTTGCCTCCTGCTACACAATACCAAGTTTACATTTGTTATATTGGTTCTTGAACAAAAGTATGTTATCGTTTCACTGGGTCTTCTTTAAATTCAACTTGGAAAAGGTTCTTGGTACTGCTGGTAGGTGTCCAAGTCATGTGATGTGTAGTTTGGCAGGCTCTCTCCAGGTGGCTGCTTTGATCGGGGTGTACAAGAAATGTGAGCACCTTTAATGCCACCTCAAAGTATCCAGTAGGCACAAACAATGGGAGTTTGTAGTAACGCAAATTTTTTTATTTTACATTGCAGCAGCCATCCCAGAGTAGCTTCAGCACTGCTATCGTTTAACCCCCAGGTTTCTTTTAGCGGCAGATGTCGACCACTTACAGCATGCTCCCTGTAATGTGTAGCGGCAGATGTCGACCACTTACAGCATGCTCCCTGTAATGTGTAGCGGCGCTCCACATCGTATGTGTACACATTTCAGCTGCTGCTAGACGCCACGTCTCTTTACTGTTCGTTTCAGACAAACGTAGGAAATTCATATGGCACAAAAAACAACGCAGTGACTGTGAAACCATCCGATTTTGAGGTGTTCGAAGCTCTCGATACTGACAACCCGAGTTTGTGCAATGACCAGGAGGGAAGTCTGGGTAAGAGTAGGTGATCTCGGTGAAAATAGACGTGGCATTTTCGCGTGGCTCTAGCTAACGGCACCTCTCCAGCACGATCGCATGCAACTGTGCTTTCTTTGTATCAATATTAGTCCATTTAGATTCTGTATCAAAACTATTCTTTCTAAATTCCTGATGTAATTTAAATTTTAACTACCCTGTCTCAGATAGGTAGGTTTGGGTGATTGTCACAGCTTTGATAGTTTCTACGTACACTGTAATTCACGTTAGCACAAACCTAATATTGTAGTCACGTTTAACACTGCTCAGGTCAGCATCCTATTGTTCAGGTTAATGCTAACTGTAAAATGTATAGCTATAACAGTTTCTGTTAAAAACAATTGTGTACTGCCAATATCTGGCAACTCTTATCACGTTAATGAATGGTTTATGAACAGCAAGTACCTAAACCTTAGCAGAAGACGACAAGACGTTGCTATCCCACACTTCCCTCTCCTTGGTTACTGTCGCCTTGTTCTTATCTTTCAGTTGTGTTTTCATGGAACCAGTTACCTCACAATGACCTCTCAGACATTTAATCCCTGTGCAGTGGCAAAATTAACCCCTGAAAATTTTAGTTGGTCCATAGCTAAAACATTGATATCATTGTTTATTTAATGTTTGTTGTTTTATATGTAGAAGAAGATCAAGTTATATAGATTTAAACTGCAGTCTGCAGTGACATGTGTCAAGGATAAGCTGTGGATTCTTGTTTGTTCCTGTTTTGACAGACTTTATGAAAGTCTGAGAGTAGTTGTGTGGGGTAACTGCCCCACCTAGTTGTGTGGGGTAACTGCCCCACCTAGTTGTTGTGTATCCGTCTTGCTGTTGTCATGGGGTGTGGTCATTAGAATACACTGAGAAATAAACAACAGGTCTTATTTGTGTCGAACCTGGCAGACTTGTGTACCACACTTGTATCAAAGTACATGATTTGTCCCTGCAAAATCTTTCTGTGCATTCAGTTCAAATATCTAGGAACTGTTTCACTCTAGAGCATCAGATTATTCTGGCCAGACACTAATTGTGCAATTACGGCTGCTTTGAACAGTTTATTAAAAATGTGATTATGTTTAAATGTAAAAGTAAGTTTTTATAATGGTTATTGCACAAGACAATTAATTTCTATCATTGCATTGGACCATGGATGGACTCAGTGTGCGTGGTCCTCCAGACTAGGACACAATGTCCTGCTGTGACAGTAGATCAGTGGTTGGACACAGGTAGACGTGCAGTCTGTAGTGTCACATCGTTGCAGTGGCCCAGGTATTGTAGGGTCAGTTCCACGGTGCATTCGTACTCTACGATAGAATTAATACAAATCGTGGTTGCATTTTCAAAGCATAAGTAATTAAGAGTAATCATAGAAAATACTCTGAACATTATTAATATTTGCAAAATATCAACAAGAAGTCATATAAAATTATTTATGAGAAACTTTTTATGTAAGTTTATAGAGTATGAATGCTTCGTGGAGCTAGCCCCTGTCATTCAGTGTCATGATGAATCTCTGAGTTACTAATAAGTAACAGACTCACCATAGAGCACGCGGAATAAACAAAACTATGGGATTATCGTTATTTAAATAAACTATATCATAGTGACATATCTAAAGTACCCTACAATATTCATGCTTTTAGTAGTGGACATATACATGAATATGACATAATTTAATTGAAGAACGATAATCCCATGGTTCTGTGTAACTATTTGTAAAAACAGAAATCAGAGAATTCTCGTCACACTGCCATTGTTTCTGTACTTGGAACTTTGCAGATATCATTGTAACGTTTATGAAATCATGTGTCTTGTATTTCTTGTTGCTTAATATTAACATTGTCAAATGTTTTTAGTTTTTTTATTACTGGTTTAAGCATACATTGTAGTAAAAGTGTTTCTTCCAGTTGCTTTTATGTTGCATGGGTGTTACTGTAAATGATTTTACGATATTTGGTCTCAGTATTTCAGCAATGTAAAATAATAACCGTCACCATAAGCCACCGTTGTACCATATGGATCTGGTGGGCCATAATCAGGTGTACATGATTACTTGCAATGTTGATGTGTAGTGAAAAGTCAGTTGATGTTTGAACAGCTGAAACATTGTGACACTGTGGGGCACTGCTTTTTTACGCCAGATCATCGTTTCAGGTTCTTCGCCACCAGGAGAGTACTCCCAGATCGTGCCGCCACGGAACGCTGGCATGGGCTTTCATCACAGTGGACCACCTATACTGCCACCTCATCTCCTGCAGGTGATCCTCAACAAAGAGATTCCTCTACATGTAAGTTGTTCCAGGACATGTTGTACTAGTGTTGTCACACTTCCAGTATTCACAGGTCTGAACGTGTTGTACTAGTGTTGTCACACTTCCAGTATTCACAGGTCTGGACATGTTGTACTAGTGTTGTCACACTTCCAGTATTCACAGGTCTGAACGTGTTGTACTAGTGTTGTCACACTTCCAGTATTCACAGGTCTAAACATGTTGTACTAGTGTTGTCACACTTCCAGTATTCACATGTCTGGATGTGTTGTACTAGTGTTGTCACACTTCCAGTATTCACAGGTCTGAACGTGTTGTACTAGTGTTGTCACACTTCCAGTATTCACAGGTCTGAACGTGTTGTACTAGTGTGGTCACACTTCCAGTATTCACAGGTCTAAACATGTTGTACTAGTGTTGTCACACTTCCAGTATTCACAGGTCTGGATGTGTTGTACTAGTGTTGTCACACTTCCAGTATTCACAGGTCTGGATGTGTTGTACTAGTGTTGTCACACTTCCAGTATTCACAGGTCTGAACGTGTTGTACTAGTGTTGTCACACTTCCAGTATTCACAGGTCTGAACGTGTTGTACTAGTGTTGTCACACTTCCAGTATTCACAGGTCTAAACATGTTGTACTAGTGTTGTCACACTTCCAGTATTCACAGGTCTAAACATGTTGTACTAGTGTTGTCACACTTCCAGTATTCACAGGTCTGGACATGTTGTACTAGTGTTGTCACACTTCTAGTATTCACAGGTCTAAACATGTTGTACTAGTGTTGTCACACTTCCAGTATTCACAGGTCTAAACATGTTGTACTAGTGTTGTCACACTTCCAGTATTCACAGGTCTGGACATGTTGTACTAGTGTTGTCACACTTCCAGTATTCACAGGTCTGGACGTGTTGTACTAGTGTTGTCACACTTCCAGTATTCACAGGTCTGGACATGTTGTACTAGTGTTGTCACACTTCCAGTATTCACAGGTCTAAACATGTTGTACTAGTATTGTCACACTTCCAGTATTCACAGGTCTAAACATGTTGTACTAGTGTTGTCACACTTCCAGTATTCACAGGTCTGAACATGTTGTACTAGTGTTGTCACACTTCCAGTATTCACAGGTCTAAACATGTTGTACTAGTGTTGTCACACTTCCAGTATTCACAGGTCTAAACATGTTGTACTAGTGTTGTCACACTTCCAGTATTCACAGGTCTAAACATGTTGTACTAGTGTTGTCACACTTCCAGTATTCACAGGTCTAAACATGTTGTACTAGTGTTGTCACACTTCCAGTATTCACAGGTCTGAACATGTTGTACTAGTGTTGTCACACTTCCAGTATTCACAGGTCTAAACATGTTGTACTAGTGTTGTCACACTTCCAGTATTCACAGGTCTAAACATGTTGTACTAGTGTTGTCACACTTCCAGTATTCACAGGTCTAAACATGTTGTACTAGTGTTGTCACACTTCCAGTATTCACAGGTCTGAACATGTTGTACTAGTGTTGTCACACTTCCAGTATTCACAGGTCTAAACATGTTGTACTAGTGTTGTCACACTTCCAGTATTCACAGGTCTAAACATGTTGTACTAGTGTTGTCACACTTCCAGTATTCACAGGTCTAAACATGTTGTACTAGTGTTGTCACACTTCCAGTATTCACAGGTCTGGACATGTTGTACTAGTGTTGTCACACTTCCAGTATTCACAGGTCTAAACATGTTGTACTAGTATTGTCACACTTCCAGTATTCACAGGTCTAAACATGTTGTACTAGTGTTGTCACACTTCCAGTATTCACAGGTCTGAACATGTTGTACTAGTGTTGTCACACTTCCAGTATTCACAGGTCTGGACGTGTTGTACTAGTGTTGTCACACTTCCAGTATTCACAGGTCTGAATATGTTGTACTAGTGTTGTCACACTTCCAGTTCTCTATGACCATTTGTTCATGGTACAGACCTGCCATGATTCCTGTCGGGGAGACTGAAAGACGGACACTCCTAATAGTTTTAAATGCACCAACGAAGAGCTAAAATAGGTCAATCATGAGCAACTACATAACTGAACAAGTTTTATTTAAAGACAAGAAACTACGGCATTCGAATTGGTGTCATCACGCTAATGTCAACACACGCAAGTGGACATTATATACAGTTGAGTTTAGAATACCCAGAATGTGAGACTGCTATTACTGATAACTAGTGTGAAGGTTCTGGAATGATGTAGAACTATTGTGACCCACAGTACCTATTGTGACCCACAGTACCTATTGTGACTCGCAGTACCTATTGCGACTCATGGTTTCAGTTTCAGACCAGGAACCATGATAGGTCTAATAGACTGTCTTGTTTTATTGTTGTGGTTATATATCAAATGGGTAAGAATTTACATGTATTGAACTAACCTGCCCAAGCACTAACAAAAGGGGTGTTGACATTTTATCATTTGATGTTTTTATCTGGTTTATACATTTCATATTTTTTCTTTATCATCCATTTTAATAATGCTCTAATTATGACATTAGTATGTTATATTGTTTTTATCCTAAATTAAATATTTTCATCCTCTGTTTTTATTCCACAAATTTGTTTAATTATTTATTCCCTGTACATATTTTTCTTAATCTTGTATTTTATTCATAGACATAATTCTATACATTACTTGGTTTTTGTCGTACATTAATTATGTAAAGCACTTTGAGCTTTGTTAAGGATAATGAATTTTTTTATTAAGAATCATGTTATTATTTGCTACTCCAGAAAGACATAATTTTTTGACTTTTTCTTGACTGCAACATAATTTCTCTCCTTCTGTTGCAGTGTGAGCCAACACTGCTGCCAGAGCCCAATCACGTCATGTTGAATCATCTGTATGCACTCTCTATAAAGGTATGTCTTCATAACTATTGTATGCAGCACGTTTGCCCAACTAGCATTCCAATATTTTTAAGGACATTCTCATCTATTCGTTATTGACATGTTATTCTACAATTTTACTTTACTTCGCAGGCTAAATGTCACTTTTTAATGAAATGGAATCAGATGTGGCAGAAACCTGTTAATTGTAGAATTCAGGGGTGCAAGCAATATTTATATTTACAATACAGCAAATTCAATCTATGTATAAATATGTATAAAATGTTCATCAACATTTCTATAACTCATCACCTTTTTTCACCAAATTTTTACTGGACATGATAAAAAAATATTTTATAGTTTGTCCGACGATTTCACCAAATAGCAGATTTGTACAAACGAGTTAGGATGTCTCAGTGGACACTATAGAGGTAAAAAAAATTGTTTAAATGAGTAAAACGAAACAAGAGATAACACTGAATTGAGGAGAAACCTTTGAGAATGTGTGTGTTTGGGTGTTACAGGATGGGGTGATGGTGCTGAGTGCCACGGTGAGGTACAGGAAGAAGTATGTGACGACCCTGCTCTATAAGCCCATCTGACAACTGCACCATTTAACTACGCACTTCCATCGACATCTGTACAGCGAGAGCATTCGAAGGACGCTTTGTAAATAGTCTATTGTATTTGTGAGAACAGTGAATATAAATTATGTGATGGATGTAAGAAATTGGACGTGACAAGGACAGAGTCAGACGGAATGAATTGACGCTTGTCAGCCACTGCTGCTTACAGCTACCAGATGTCACTCCATGTAGAAAAAATCGCAGTAACGCACACAATTATGGCATTTAATACATTTGCATGCTTATTTTGTTAACTAACATTAGCCTGATTCTCATATTATGTCTTGGTAATTTCAGAATGTTCAGAAGGTCGTATCAGTTGGCAGCATTTTAAGGAGTTGCATTTGGACATTTCTGGTAGGGTTTGGTATACTGACAAAAACATGGTGTACAGATGGTTCCTAATGCCCTATCATTCTGATTCCTGCGATGAAAATTAAGTTTTAAATGTTCACATTTCCAATTGCCGGGAGACCCGAAAGAAGCATCAGATGATAACCACAGACACCCTCTTTATCCCCCGTTGAATACTCGTATTGCAGCTTTAAATTTAATACGACATTGGAATTTATTTTTCTGTGTACCAGTAAATGTATCCCCAGTGAAAATATCACATAAAATTACTAATGTTAATGTTCAGCACAGTGATATCATGCACCTTATTATAAATCTTCATGATTGATACAGCATGTATATATATATATATATATTAAATCATGATGTAAAGCAGAGTAATTACTTTTTAATTACAGTAAATAGTTGATTTTTGCTACGTACTACGATATCAATTTAGCTGTGATATTTGTGTCTACACACGATGTATCACTGCCAGTTGAAGTTGTTAAATGTAAACCATTATCACATCAGCATGAGTTATTTCTTAAATAAACTAGATCTACTATTTGTGAGTTAGAACAGTGGTTGCCCTTAAGAATATATTCCCAACAGAAATTATTTGTCCGTTCAAGTTATTAAATTTTTCTCCAAACTGTAGTTTGTGGACAGATCATTGGAAACTTGATGGAAATAGTTATCTTCTTCTTCCTGTCAAGGTCTGGGCTCTTTAAGAGTGCTGTAAGTCCTGCCGCATGTTTCTACATGTCGTCCACACTGCCTGCTTGATGCCTCTGACACGCGCGACCAGGAATCGGTGGGTTAGAGATAAAGAACACCACTCCATGACAGGTTACACGTTTACCCCGTGTGATCTTTTACTTCCCCTGGCAGAGACACCAGGTAGAAGGGACCAACGGCTTTTAGTGTCTCTTCCGAAAGACACGGGCAAAGTGCAGTGAACGAAATTGCCCAGGTTTTGAAACGGCAGCAGGTGGTTTTGAACCCCAGTCCCCTCGACCGAAAAGTCCGACTCTGTACCACTCGACCACCGCGCCCCACAGTTCTAGATTACATGACGGTGACCCACTAGATAGATGCCCCCATGAAACTTAGGATCTCTACTAACCCTACTTTAAGGTGGTATCACATTATATGAAATACCCTTGACCTTATCTAAAAAGCATGTTATTGCTGAAGCGTGAGCATCGCTTCATGTAAATGGGGCTTTTGTTGTGCTAAAGGTCGATCTGGTTTGTGGTTATCCTATTCATATATTAGCATTTGAACAAGATTCATGCATGATCCATCTTATTGATATTTACTCATTCACTCATTCATTCATATGTGCATCAATCTGCAGATCTGTGGACTTGTTCATTGAAGTACCAACCACCTCACATAGTTTATTGGTTTATAAGTGTTTTCAGAACTCTGTCACAGATAATATCTTCAGGGGAAGCCGATATACTCCAGTGCTTTTATTGCTTTCTCACAGAAAACTTGCCAATATTTGGACACATGAGGAGTGGTAAATCATTTAATTTTTGCTACAAGCGTTGGGGAATCTATAAATAGCTGACGTAATGTACAGTGGTAAATAGATTAGTTAAACTGGAGTTGAAGAATAAGCCAGCATGTCTACCCATTACTGTTAGGGTCTGTCGCAAGATTAGCAGTGTAGGGGGAGCCAGCAGCGACATTTAGTTTGTGCATTCCTGATTACTAAATTTACATGCTTGTGTGTATATAAACAGGATGACAGCAATGTAATAAAGAACATTGTTGTGACACAGAGATGGTCTTTGATGTTGCTGTAACTTCACGCGTCACGTTCCTTGCAGTATGGAGGTGTCACATCATGGAATTTGTGAATGTCCATCATCTTGATCAATTGTTTTCATCGGTCTCGATCAACCTCTCAAATCAAAGCATATGGCACCCTCCAACTTGCGTTGCTGAGAGCGTGTTACACTTTGCCTCTAGGCTTTGGCAGACCTGCTCACACAAACACCATTTCAACTTCTCTTGCACAAAAGCTGTTCGTTCTTATAATTCTAACTCTGGAATCCCATCACTGTATATACTCATTTATAGAGCTTGGTGAACTGAGGCAGTGGGGTGAATGTAAGTTTTGAAATGGCAGCAGATGTACTTGAACCCCGGTCCTCGATTGGCAGGCAGTGAGGCACTGCTGAGTTACTGTATCCCACCCTCAAATGTTTAGGGCGAATATCATGTTTACATTGCATGTAGAGGGGCACCTAATTTACTGAATGTGTTGATATTCATAAACAGATAATGGTCCAATTGTATATAAACAGTTGTGGTGCAATCAAACACAGGTGGCCAGTCAAGAATAGATATAGTTCAATAGATATAGTTCATACTATAATAATAACATGATTTCACAATAAAAATGATCACCTTTTACGTAATAAACAATGGCTTCATCACGCACGTAGGAGTAATCTCGCACCGAAGATCAAAACAGAGAAAGCCCCCTACACTGATGTCATTGTTGACTAGACATATTGCAAAGCCATTACGTACAATGGCACATTTATGGAGACCTGATTCAGTTGTTTTTCAGTGTATTTATAAAACATTTCATTTACAGAATGAACAATATGGCACATGATATGAAAGCATTACCCTGTTTCTTATATATATATGTATCACACTTTGAGTGAGATTATTACAAATATCACACAATGTAAATATAAGCTTTCCTTCTAACTCTGGTCGTATCAAAACACACAGATGCCAGACCTACCACATTAATTTTTTTTAGTTGAAATCTAGTTTACTTGAAATTCTGTATAAAATTACGGTTCCGATCAAGTGTCGCCATCTATGAGGCTATGAAATATACATACATCAAATTAAATCTGCTAGGTGTCGCCAGAAATCAGCTTCCGTCAAAAATATTTGTACTTCAACTGCTTTAGGTGTTCAATAAGTTTATATAAATTGTATGATGACCTCAAGAAAATATGTACTCTATCATGATTTTTTTTGCATTTTAAACCAATCTATATAAAAACCAGACATGCAGCAGTAGGCCAACCAACAATCTGTATTGCCTATGGGAAATCCTTGCATTGTGGCAGGTCTAAGTTGCATGTTTTGATACATGATAATGCGCCTGTGTATCAGAGGGACTTGACTACTTCTGGTGCTAAACTGCAGCTCAGCCCTTTCCCGTCCGGCTCCACATTCAGCCGTGTCACGACCCCATTCTCAACAACCATGGAGTACCTAAAACACACAAACTAATACTAATTAGAAGTGACACGTGCTGGATATTGACGTCACACACTATGTACACGTAAGTGGTCTGTGGTGTTCTATGGTATAAATGTTTGTAATGTTGCTGCTTAGAATGTATTAAAGATAGTCTTTTAAAATAAAATCATGCTATATAGTATAAAATATAGTATAAACTAGTTTTAAATATAGTTTGACCTCTCTTTTTATAAAAAAAAAATGTATCTTGCCATTCAACATGCAACATAAACATGATATTCAACTTGCCATTCAACATGCAACATAAACATGATATTCAACTTGCCATTCAACATGCAACATAAACATGATATTCAACTTGCCATTCAACATGCAACATAAACATGATATTCAACTTGCCATTCAACATGCAATATAAACATGATATTCAACTTGCCATTCAACATGCAACATAAACATGATATTCAACTTGCCATTCAACATGCAACATAAACATGATATTCAACTTGCCATTCAACATGCAATGTAAACATGATATTCAACTTGCCATTCAACATGCAACATAAACATGATATTCAACTTGCCATTCAATATGCAATGTAAACAAGATATTCGAGACAAAATATTCTAATAAAAACAAATGGTCACATTATGATTATTGTCATCAAATATTTTTGTAAATTTAGGCCTATACACCTTTAAAAAGCTAGTCATTATGCAACATCACAATTAAATAATATGCCATCAAGAAAATTAGTGCGATGGTATTTATTTCTGGCCATGTTACTGTGATGATATAACTAAATAGTATCTCACCCAGCAGACATGTGATGACGTTTACTACGTATTTGAAAGTTTTATCCAAATATGCAGATATGTTTTATGTGTGAAATGACAACTAACCGTTTGGAGCGAATTCCTCCAAGAGCTTGTGTCAGGTCAAGTTCCATGTCCACCTTCTGCAAGAGACAATGCAGTAGGCATGTGCAGTCACTTGACAAACGCACTCACAATCAAAGTGGATCTCTGAGAAATAAGATAACCAGCTACATTCCATGCAAGAATTTCACAATTGGCTGATGGAAAAAGACACTAAGTAAAGTTTGAAGAAAATGTATTTGTACAAATCAAGTTTTTAAGATCAATATCCAATAAATAAATGTGTTAATACCAATTGCAATTTATAAATGTTATTTGTATATTGTATTTCAAGCAGTAGCTATGATAAAGAGCAATTGGAAGAAGATGAATTCCTATCAAAACTGCAAAATAATGTGTACTTTGTGTCTACTGTGACATCCATATAACTAAATTATTAAGCGAGGACGCATCAACAATGCAAGTGTGTACTGACTTTGGTGAATTCACCACAAGTGTCGGCCAGCATGCGAATCTGAAACAAAGAAACACACCCGCTAAAAACAGACCCCCTAAAGTTACACTCAATAAACTATTTTACTTGAGTGTGATTTACATCATCATGAAGTCACCAAGCCCATTTTTTACTCTGTGCAGACTGTACTTCACAATATTATTATAGAAAACTTGTTAGCTCACCATACCTTGGCAGATGTCACACACTGCAGCATTAAAAAGCATTACTTTTTAGTAGTACTTATCAATCTTAAAAAAACTGTGAGTGATTTTATGCGTCTGAGAAATCAGCATGAACCAACCTTTCCTTCTGTGTTGTTGGCGCGGCCCCACGCGTCCATAACGAAGGAGTCATTGACAGCCACACAGACTATGACATCCACCCCCTTTGCCTTCAACTCATCTGCCTTCTCCAGGTAGCCAGGCAAGTGTGTCTGTCATTCAACATGTCACAGCCAATACTTCACCAACAGGTGTACATAGTGACTTTTTTTTATTAGTGTTAAAAACTAGACAAGATAAACATACATCTGCCAATAACTGCAGGTGCTTTGTAGTGCCTGCAGCCCACACAGCCCAATTCAAGAATTCCTATTTTGTAAAGACAATAGTTAAATGGAATAAACTCAGTTAGCCTGAAGTTCAGGCTGGAACAATAGACAAATTCAGCCGCCTATCATGCGGCCTGCATAGCCAATAGACTTCATGCACGCACACCCTGTTGTAAACTTTAGCCAATGGACTTCATGCACGCACACCCCGTTGTAGACTATACCCAATAGACTTAATGCACACACAACCCCGTTATAGACTATAGCCAATATACTTCATGTGCACTCACCCTGTCATAGACTAGCCGACATTGGTTCCTTACTACGTACCAGAATATGTGTGTGCATGCACACGCATGTGTCAGGTGTGTGTGTGTGTGCATGGCATGCATGGTGAGTGTGTGTATTTAAAGATTGTTTAAAACTATACACATGAAATAAATATACATTCTAAATAAAATAAATGAATATACATCAAATAAATAAATACATATGAAATAAATACATAAAATGAATATATATATATATATATATATATACATCCCAGAATAATATATTGAAACTTTATTTAAAACAAATGCACCATGTATTATGTTGTGTACCGGGTAGTGCAAGGTATTTGGACACATACCTTAGAGCAGCCAGGTGTGAAAGCTCCAGGAACAGCAAAGAGGACACCTTTCTTGTTGGCAAACAAGTCAGCAATGTTCACTTTATCATTGGGGCTTCCTTCAAACAGTGTCAATGAAGGAAGCTTGTCTCCAACCTGGAAGCCGACGCCAATGTAACTTTTCATGAAACTCAATCACCAGATTCACAGCAGAAAAAATATTTTTACATTTATTTCTACATATACACAGCGCACTAGATATGCCCAACGCTATACCTGTTGGCGAAGATAACTTTTTTGTGGTAGTGAGGTTTATTTGTGCAACATGCCAACAAAGTTTACAATGGCGTCAGCTAATCTGTTATCAAGTATTATAGTGTTAATTTTTGTTCAGTACAACTGTAGATTTTGCATTTAAGCACATTAACTATTTGAAAATGTATTACACATGACAATTAAATAAAACTCATGAGTTCAGATACATATGTTGTGTGCATTAGGTACTATTGTATGACACAGTTCTGAAATCACAAATGTGTGTTGCCAATGCCTCATGGACAGGTTACGGACATGCCCCACATTCCCCATGTTACGTAAGTCATAACCAGATGTCACGTCAAAGTCAAATCTATTTACGAATTCCAACTACTGACTCTTGTGCCAGCTTCCAGGAACAGCGTTTGCTTCTAACGAGTAAAACTGTGACAGCCCTTCGTTTTCCGTTTGCGGGTATCGAACGTCAAAACAGCGGCTATACTTGTATAGGGCAAGCTGTAGCATCTAGGACCTAGTCCTAGTCCTAGAGCTAGGCCACAGTCGCTACAACACAGCTAGCCTCACAAACACAGGGTCAGATTAATTACAATTAACAACTATCGTACCTTTATTGGGGCATTTCTTGCAGCTGCTGCACAGAACGTTCGTGTGGTAACATTCGATAGTGTGTTAGAAATTCTATAAAACAACACTGCATTCTTCATTAAATGCATCTTGTCAGAAGATATGCACTGCCTGCTCGTTCTTTATTGTAACGCACTATATTCGCAGAGCTTTGCGCATGTGCAGAATGCAGTGAGCATCGTGGCCTTTCGTGCACATTGGGGTTTTGGGATGATGCTTGCCTCGAGGCGTTATGTATTTTCTTGCTTTTTATAAACGTATATAATGCTATGATTTACATTTTCCAACAATGGAGCCTGTTCTTTGGTCGTAATTCGTAGAGCTGCTCTGCGAATAAGAAATTTTTTTGCCGTTATTCGCGGAGCTGCTCTGCGAATAAAAATGTTTTCGCTTTAATTCGAGAATAAGAACTTTTTTGCCGTAATTCGCAGAGCTGCTCTGCGAATAATCTCGTCCTTATTGTAACGGGGTGATCCATCGGAACAACTAGTATAACAGAACTAGCTCTGATATAACGTGCCGAACCTCGCAAAAGTAACAATAAACTAATCTTCATTCGCTCATATTATATACATGTATGCCATATACATCAATGCATAATGTGTTATGCCTTTAATAAGAAGTGTATGTACACGTAAACAGTTACAATCGTACATGTAATTTATACAAAACTGTAAAACAACATTGTTATATTTTGTAAATTTGCCATGTTCGGGGCTTCATATTATTGACAGTTTCCTAAACCACATACAAACACCATTTACCGTCACGATTTTCAGAGAGTCATTAGCTAAATCGAATATATAAACTGTTTCGAACGATCTATTTCAGACTTAATTGATGCAAATAAAATCAAGGATTATTGTTTTGATACGATTTGGTAGAAAACGTCTCACACTCCATCTTCTCAATGCGCATGCTCAGGTCGACGGCGGCGCATTTAAACGGAACGAACGGCTTTGTTTTGTGTGAGTCTTTGGTGAGTTTCTACAGGAAACAGCTCAATAACTTGCGCAGAGGGCTCGACATTCTTTGTTTATATTGTAGAGTTCAAACCTTAATTATAGACTGTCACAATACAAATAAAAAACATGCATTGGCGTAAGATCTAAGGAGGCATCACAGTTTTCGAAAATAGTGGCCATCGGTGGCGGCGCTTTGCCCTGAGGCTGAGCAGTCAAGGCGGTATCGTCAAGACTCAAAACCAAAGTCAAGGCAAGAGAAATACCAGTCAGTGCTTCTGATTCTTTATTTGCTATACGCTTTGTTTTATGTTACGGAGCCCTGCATATTACCCTATTAGCTGTCAACTCGACGGAACTACACATGTTGTTGAAAGTGGTTTGTAAGAATTATACATTGAGAATCACAACCTCGACCTGATCATTCAATCAATATTTATATAAATGACACACTCATGCACAACCTCGACCTGATCATTCAATCAATATTTATATAAATGACACACTCATGCACAACCTCGACCTTAAATATGATGTATTGATACATACATATACATACATACATATCCTCTTCGGTCTTCAGGCAAAATCTGCCTATGTACCGCTCTTAGCTAGTCTTAGTGTGGCTTTGTAGTCATATTTGACTGCCTGGTTTCGCCAGTGTTTGTCTAGTCGATTTTTAAGCGTATTTACTGACGGTGCAGTGACGACGGTGTCCGGAAGTTAATTCCAAATATTAATGACTCTGATAAGATTCAACTCAGTTTTGGCTTCAATGCTGATTATACCAGGAGTCCATGAGATCAGACAGTTAGGTTGTGGTTTGTCACATTGCCTGCATTTGATTCCTAGCTTTGACCCAAATTTGCAAAATAAAATAATTCACAACAATTTTGGAAAGATACTTCCTCGACATCCTTATTATACTGGGTCGATTTTGATCAATATATATTCTCTATTTGCATAATTATATTTTAGATATTTTATTCTCACAAAGGTATTCATACAATACTAATGTTTTGTTACAAAAATAAGTAAAAAGGGAATATTAAAAAAACTTTTAATATCTACAAGTTATGTCCATATTGAATATTTTGCATCAGCCTAATAAAGACTTGTTGCATGTTGACAGGAGGTCACAGGTTGTACAGCGTCATAAAGCTGTAAGATGGACAAGTTAGCTGCTGATGACGACCCTACTGCGTAAGTACATTATAGGATCACCTTTTACATTTAACCATGACACTTTAATTAGTGTACCAACCAGATTTGGGGTCAATTACATTGGAATTGAAATTCCAGTTCCAGAATTGGAATTTGTGTTTTGTTTAGATTGGAATTGGTGAAAAAAAAATTATTTAAATTTTCAATTACATGTAACTTGTTAACAAAAATTATTTGCTACAAATGATCAATAAAATATAATATTTTGCATATCATATTTGTTTACCAAAACTCATAGATTTACTGCATTTTCATCTTTTCTTTTGATGGTCTTTATAGATCTTTTTTTCTCTTTAAGACAATAGACATACACTGCTAACAAATGTAGAAATGCAGTGATATCAAATGACCCTTCCCCAATTATCATAGCAGGACCATTTGTTATGATAACTCTGCTCTTTTAGTAGTTTTGCTGCCTTATTTTCTACGGAGTATTACGATTAATGTATTTTTGCTTACGTTGCAGGCCATTGCTTCCACGCAAGAGGAAGTCAAGCAGCAGGCGATCTTCTGTGAGTCTTATTTCTTGCATTGACCCAAATTTATGTTCCAAGTTTTAATAGTCAGTAACTCGAATAGCATGTTTTTGATCACTAGACACCAGGCATGTATAAATGAAATGCATCGCTGGGTCGAGTGTTGACAAATGTAGAACACGTAATTTGATACTTTAAAATACAGAGTTTGAAAAATTATGTATCCATGAAAACGAAAAAAAATAGCAAATTGAAAGAATTACTGTTCAGCAACAAATACATCATACCAACCAGCATTGGGTTCAGTTATAATTGTATTTCTTATTGTGTAATTAATTACAATTACAGTGTAATTGTAATTGAAATGTCTGACATCAGCAATGCTGATTCAGCATAATTGTAATTGATATTTCTTATACCTTGTAATTGAAACTGAAACTTTTTCAATTATTATTCCAGTGAATTTGATCATATTTGTTTTTATTTCAACTGATTTACTCATATTGCAAGCAAAGCAAGATATTTACATTTCACACCAACAATTTCAATTATAATTATAATCTTTCGGTTGTAATTGTATTTGACTATTGTAATTATAATTGAATTTTGAATGAGTCATATAATTGTAATTGAATAGACCGTAATTGTAATTGGGAAAAAATCAGGCATTGTAATTGATCCCAGTAATTGAACCAACCCTGGTACCAACAATAATGCTTATTGATATTGAACATAAATCACAACGTTTGCATCAGGATGCAAAAAACACGATTGAGTATGTATTGGCATAGATACACGATTGTTTCAGCTCACATAAAAAAATGTGTACTTCCGCGATTTCACCTTTATATTTGTGTTATATTATGCACCATAGACACCACAGGTTATTTCAGGTGGGCTCTATTCATCTGATATCATGTTTGCCAAAGAGTTTATCTGCATCAATGGTGTGTTTTATTTACATAGTTCGTAAGTTTCAATACCGGACTCTTGGTGATATTAAAATATAGCTAGTTGTGAAGGATACCATACATGCTTTGTTGTGTGCTGTTGGTGGTACTTGATTGATGTCCTGGTTGTTGTGTGCTGTTGGTGGTACTTGATTGATGTCCTGGTTGTTGTGTGCTGTTGGTGGTACTTCATTGATGTCCTGGTTGTTGTGTGCTGTTGGTGGTACTTGATTGATGTCCTGGTTGTTGTGTGCTGTTGGTGGTACTTCATTGATGTCCTGGTTGTTGTGTGCTGTTGGTGGTACTTGATTGATGTCCTGGTTGTTGTGTGCTGTTGGTGGTACTTGATTGATGTCCTGGTTGTTGTGTGCTGTTGGTGGTACTTGATTGATGTCCAGGTTGTTGTGTGCTTTTGGTGGTACTTGATTGATGTCCTGGTTGTTGTGTGCTGTTGGTGGTACTTCATTGAAGTCCTGGTTGTTGTGTGCTGTTGGTGGTACTTCATTGAAGTCCTGGTTGTTGTGTGCTGTTGGTGGTACTTCATTGATGTCCTGGTTGTTGTGTGCTGTTGGTGGTACTTCATTGAAGTCCTGGTTGTTGTGTGCTGGTGGTTCTGCATTGATGTTGTGTGCTGTTGGTAGTACTTGATTGATGTCCTGGTTATTGTGTGCTGTTGGTGGTACTTGATTGATGTCCTGGTTGTTGCGTGCTGTTGGTGGTACTTGATTGATGTCCTGGTTGTTGTGTGCTGTTGGTGGTACTTGATTGATGTCCTGGTTGTTGTGTGCTGTTGGTGGTACTTGATTGATGTCCTGGTTATTGTGTGCTGTTGGTGGTACTTGATTGATGTCCTGGTTGTTGCGTGCTGTTGGTGGTACTTGATTGATGTTCTGGTTGCTGTGTGCTGTTGGTGGTACTTGATTGATGTTCTGGTTGCTGTGTGCTGTTGGTCGTACTTGATTGATGTCCTGGTTGTTGCGTGCTGTTGGTCGTACTTGATTGATGTTCTGGTTGCTGTGTGCTGTTGGTGGTACTTGATTGATGTCCTGGTTGTTGTGTGCTGTTGGTGGTACTTGATTGATGTCCTGGTTGTTGCGTGCTGTTGGTGGTACTTGATTGATGTCCTGGTTGTTGCGTGCTGTTGGTGGTACTTGATTGATGTCCTGGTTATTGTGTGCTGTTGGTGGTACTTGATTGATGTCCTGGTTGTTGCGTGCTGTTGGTGGTACTTGATTGATGTCCTGGTTGTTGCGTGCTGTTGGTGGTACTTGATTGATGTCCTGGTTATTGTGTGCTGTTGGTGGTACTTGATTGATGTCCTGGTTGTTGCGTGCTGTTGGTGGTACTTGATTGATGTTCTGGTTGCTGTGTGCTGTTGGTGGTACTTGATTGATGTTTTGGTTGCTGTGTGCTGTTGGTGGTACTTGATTGATGTCCTGGTTGTTGCGTGCTGTTGGTGGTACTTGATTGATGTTCTGGTTGCTGTGTGCTGTTGGTGGTACTTGATTAATGTCCTGGTTGTTGTGTGCTGTTGGTGGTACTTGATTGATGTTCTGGTTGTTGCGTGCTGTTGGTGGTACTTCATTGATGTCCTGGTTGTTGTGACAGATTCTAAAGATGAGGCCATCACCGCTGCGCCATGCCTTGGGTGACATTAACATCAATATGCAGCAGGAGATCACTGAGACTACCTCCAAGAGACAACGCCACTCCCGCAGAGTCAGCTTTGCTGAGACCTACCAAGTCAAGTGAGTGCTGGATGGTCCCTGGGCCTGAATGCTTACAAATAAAAAGTAGACATACAAATCAACAGAGTTGTTTGATTTAAATCACTCCAGAAAAATCATGATTTTTTTGTTTTTATTGATTTTTTTCTCTGGCCACAGATGAATTGGAATTAGTTGAATTTTTTGTGATGTGGTTTCATTCTAATTTAGTATCAATTGAGTTTTACTCATTTCTGCATACTGAAAGCAGTGAACCTACAAAGACTTGTTTTCAAGAGGCAGCATCTTTTCAAGTCAGAAGCCCTGAGATAAAATCCACCTTAAGCAAACACTTGTACTAGTTGTTACCAATTTAGTATGTTGACTCAAGTGAGACCATTGCAATAGTATAGTGTGGTACCAATCATGCAATTCCAGTCATGTTTCAGTTAGTTCTATGCTTGAAAAGAATACTGTTATCCATTTCAAGAAATGCAGGGCTCGAAATAACCGATGGCACCTTAGCAATAATCATCAGCCGTAATGCCCCTGAGAAAGCATCAAACTGTCGGCCAGTAGTTGCCGTATAGCCCATCTTTGGTGGCCTTCGTCTTTCATCCAGAATACAACTCAGCACTTTAACAAGATTTAACAAAATAGCCATCCAAGGCAAAGGCCCAGATGGCAAGTGGACAAGGAAGCCATTGGCTCATCGAGAGTCCAACATTTTTAATCTATGCGTAATCTGCCCTCCTGAGATATGTGGCAACCTTGTTTTTAAACATATTCATGCTGCTAGCAGTTACACAATCTGTAGATAATTTGTTCCATTCATTGCGTGTCCTTTGTGAGAACGACTACTTCCTGTTATTCAATCTACACTGATCATTTACTAGTGTTACCTCATGTCCTCTAGTTCTATTATCTTTACTAGTGTTACCTCATGTCCTCTAGTTCTACTATCTTTCTTGGGTGAGAAGAAAATATTTCTATCAATATTTTCATACCCATCTTAAGGTGGCTGGGTCGGCTAGCATGTCAGTTGATTTTTTTTTCTTCATAACATGCTAGGATATATTGAACTAAACGTCGATACCACAAAAAATCACCCGGCACTAACATCATATTTTGCCAATCCATCCATTAAAAATGTTTCCATGGTGACGTCTGCATGCACTACGATGTTAGAACCAGTTTTCGAACGTGAAAGCCGAACACATCATCTGGTTATACTGTAATGCTAGTACACATCAGTATTATATCTACCTAACTAAATCATGTATTTAAACCAGCAAATATCAGCGTTAACGTAGTTTATCATGCCTTTGATACTAACAGAAATGCTAACGCATATGTGACCTGGTGACCCCGCGAGATAACGGGCCAATCAAAATTACCATAAAGATGCCTTGCCACCTGTTTGTTAGATGGCTGGCATAACCTGATACCGTAGATGACAACACGTTACAAGTACAGATCCAAGGGTTATTGTGGCGGCAAATTAAGGGGACATGTCAATATTACAAATTGCCATTATGTATTGTCAACAATACATAAAACACCAGTGAAAAACCGTAAATTTCAACACACTAAAATAAACATTTGTTGAGATTGTGTTTGCATTCATAACCAGGAAATTATGTTTCAAATATTGCTGAGAAAAACTACAACTCACGACATTGCAATTTTACGTATGAACACGTCTTACATGCACGCAACGTAATACGGCAGTAAATTACGATTGGTGAAGGGTTTGTGTAAAAAATACACTGCCACTTTAGGCTGTCATTCAACTTTGCTTAGTTCATTCATGGTGATGTAGCAGACAGTTGGTTTATGTTAACCAAAATTTGCCGTAAAGTTATCAGTTACATTGACATACTTATATGTATGACATTTATTTCTTTGGGGATTTTCTCAAAATGGTTAAACTTCATTTTTAGTGGCTATTTTTTCACATTTACACAAATGTTTTAAAAACCTTGTAACATAACCAAAACAATTTTTTTTAAATGATCTGGTATATTATATAGTATTTCAACTACAATCTTTGAAGAAATGGTTAATTTTTCTTAAAAACTTCTGATAAAACTAATCAATTCAAGACAAGCATATAATAGCCACCCCAGCTACCTTAAATACTTCAATTTGATCTCCTCTTAACCGCCTTATTTCTAGGGTTGTTAAACCATATTATTTCAGTTGTTCTTCATAATTAAGGTCTATCACTTTTGGAATCATTTTACTCTCCTTTGTATTTTTTCAAGCATATCTGTCTTCTTATTATAGGGTCTCCTAGCCTGTATGTAGTACTCTAAATTAGGCTTAACTATTGCTTTATACAGAGGTATAATTAGCTTTTTTCCTTGTATGTTATTTTTCTCCTAATCAACCCAATAAGTCGAAGATTACTACTTAAATTAAAAGCCCATGGTATCGGGGATAGCATAACTGACTGGATAGAACAATGGCTGACTGACAGAAGACAATGAGTTGTAGTAGATGGAGAAGTTTCAAATTGGAAATCGGTTTTGAGTGGGGTACCTCAAGGATCAGTATTAGGACCTATATTATTCTTAATTTATATCAATGACTTGGACGACAGTATAACAAGTAACGTACTGAAATTTGCGGATGACACAAAACTGTTTAGAAAGGTTAATACTGATGGTGATAAACAACATTTACAAAATGATCTAGACAGATTAGTGAAATGGTCTGAGAAATGGCAGATGTTGTTCAATTTTGGGAAATGTAAATGCCTACATACAGGACATGGGAACTTGAATGTAAACTATAAAATGGGAGATACTGTTCTGGGTACTACTGTAAAAGAAAAGGACTTAGGAGTTACAATAAGCGCTGATATGAAAGTTTCAGAGCAGTGTGGTATTGCAGCTTCAAAGGGTAATCAAATTCTTGGATTGATTAGAAGAAACATAACATACAAGGGAAAAAAGTTAATTATACCTCTTTATAAAGCAATAGTTAGACCTCATTTAGAATACTGTATACAAGCATGGAGACCATATCGTAAGAAGGATATAGATACGCTTGAACGCATACAAAGGAGAGCAACTAAAATGATTCCAGAACTGAGAGACCTTAATTATGAAGAACGCCTGAAAGAATGTGGTTTAACAACTCTAGAGACAAGGAGGTTAAGAGGAGATCAGATTGAAGTTTTTAAGATATTGAATGGGTATGAAAATATTGATAGAAATATGTTTTTCTCACTCAAGAAGGATAGCAGAACTAGAGGACATGAGGTAAAATTAGTAAAGGATCAATGTAGATTGGACATCAGGAAGCACTCGTTCTCACAGAGGACAATAAATGAATGAAACAAATTGTCTACAGATTGTGTAACTGCTAGCAGCGTGAATATGTTTAAAAACAAGGTTGACACATATCTCAGGAGGGCGGGTTATAAGTAGATGAACATTGTTGGACTCTCGATAAGCCAATGGCTTCCTTGTCCACTTGCCATCTGGGCCTTTGGCTTGGATGGCAAATCTTGTTAAATCTTGTTAAAAGTCTACTCACTTAGTGATTTCTAAAAAAAAAACATTTGCATGACCTCGTTTTTATGAATCCATGTTGAGATGGATTTAATAATTTATGCCTAACAAGTAAGTCCAACATTATGGTCTTTAATTAACCTTTCTAATAATTTACAAATCACTGATGTTAAACTCACTGGTCTGTAATTATCTTACTTATTTCTTGAACCCTTTTTAAATAATGGTTTGATGTTTGTTTCTTTCCATTCAAAAGGAACCACTCCCTCTTTTAATGACAAGTTGAATACTCTTGCAAGTGGTATACTAATTTGTTCTGCTGTTTCCATTAGTAGTTTTGGAGGAATTCCATCAACTCCTGGTGATTTATTGTCCTTCGTTGCCTTTATTTTCTTAGCTACCATTTCTGGAGTTACAATTAACTGCCCTAAATAGTCTGATTTAGCCTCCTGAAATTTAGCATCTGGAACTGGTAATGAACTAATATCCTCTCTGGTAAACACTGAACTGAAATATCCATCTAGGTCATCCGCCATTAAAAAACCTTGTGATATTATATATATTCCAACCTTGTCTCGTATGCTTTGTTTAGTCCTGGTAAATGCATAAAAACTCTTGCTGTCATTTTTTATGTTACATGCTAATTTTTGCTCATAACTTCTTTTAAACTGTCTAATTTCATTCGTAGCTGCATTAAATGCCTCTTTGTAATTCATCCTTTCTAGTACACCTATAAACCCTCCACATAGTTTGCTTGTACACTATTTTTCTAATATTTAGCTTCTTTGGACAAGTGTTTCTTCCTAGACTGTTTTCCTTGTGTTTTTTTCAAGGGAACAAATTGATACTCTCAGTTACATATTTTAGATTGTTCCAACATTCAATTGCAGTCTTATTCCAATCTACCTTTGCTAAGTATATTGTCGTATCTTTTTATTTATATTGTGGAAGGTTCTTCTGTACTTTTTTCTTTGTACTTTCTGATTTTACTTGCCAGGAAGCGATTGCCGCCAGGAAAACCCCATGCATTAACATTATGAATGCCTTTAATTTTATTAGTATCTCATGAATCACTAAATCAGTGCCGATCATTGGTTTATCAACATGGAAAGTGGGGATTCCTGTGGTCGCAATTGATCAGCATTTTCACAGAAAATGTCATGACTTTTGTGTGGACAGCAACCGTTATAATTTGTCGTACTCCAATGAAAATGATATCACTGAAAAAAAATTTTTTTTTAGATTTTCATATAAAAACCTATCTAGCCTTTGTTCGGCATGCCTGAGCAACATGCTCACTGTAAGAATCGCCGCAACTCGCTATGATTTTGGCAGTGCAACAAAATCTTTCGTATCCATGCCTCTTTCAAAAGCTTGGTGCCCGGCCAAAAGGCAGCATATATAATCACTGTAAGTTTTATTTAAGGTGGGAAACGCTATTTGACCAATCAGTGATGGACTGTTTTCGGTATTTAGGAAAATTTCCCAATTATTTGCATGTAAACGTTACCTATCGCCAAGTAGTCATCTATATAGTTATGAAGAACGCCTGAAAGAATGTGGTTTCCCAACTCTAGAGAAAAGGAGTTAAGAGGAGATCAGATTGTTTTTAAGATATTGAATGGGTATGAAAATATTGATAGAAATATGCTTTTCTCACTCAAGAAGGATAGCAGAACTAGAGGACATGAGGTAAAATTAGTAAAGGATCAATGTAAATTGGACATCAGGAAGCACTCGTTCACACAGAGGACAATAAATGAATGGAACAAATTGTCTACAGATTGTGTAACTGCTAGCAGCGTGAATATGTTTAAAAACAAGGTTGACACATATCTCAGGAGGGCGGGTTATAAGTAGATGAACATTGTTGGACTCTCGATAAGCCAATGGCTTCCTTGTCCACTTGCCATCTGGGCCTTTGGTTTGGATGACAAATCTTGTTAAATACGTTTTGATTTGACAAGGCACACATGTGAAAATTGACAGACGAACGTTTGATTGACATTTTTGCAAACGTCATCGTTGCACTACTGTATCGCCAAGCAGTCATCTTTTGTCTGTGTCTTTAAAAGATTTTTATTTATATTCTTAATCATATATATAAAATTTATTCAAATATGTTTTGATGTGAAAGTTGACAGAAAACAGCATTCGAATAAAAAAAAATTCGCTGCCATCATTACGTGTGACCCAATAAATTTTATCATCTCACTTGCTTTTTTGTACACATATTCATATATAATATTAATAATGAATAACGATGTTCAGTAGAATTAATCCACAAATGGTCAACACTAATAGCAAAAAGTCGCCCGCAATTGCGACGCACCATGTTTACATTTCGCTATTTTTCAAAGCAATATACATGTTTCTCAAAATCTGTTCTAGCTTACCCAATGATATTATGTGTACATATTATTACCTGTATAGTAGTATCTGTGAATATTGAATGTGACAAAAATTGTTGTGCTGAATATTTTTTTGGCTTAAAATCCATGCCTGAGCCTATATAATGTTAGCCAAGACATGCCCGTTTTAATAATGCGACACTTCACTGTGAAAATTAACTTTGAAAGCATCACTGTGAATCAAGAACGGCACTAATTTTTTTCGAAAATGGTCTTGGTGCCCTTTTAATGAAAGTCAGATTGGCTTTGGTGCCCTTCCAATGGATGGTACTCAAAAGGCCACTTTGGCCATGCCCTTTTTGTTCCTTATTTCGGGGCCTGAAAATTAGTTTTGGCAAGATAAACCACAAAGGTAAAAGTCTTTCAGATTTACCTCTAATGTTGTTTCTGTTTTATCGATGATTGATTGATTCATGCTTCCAATCAATTGATCAATCACAATTTTGTGTGATTGCCTATTTGGTGATCATTTCTGATTATATAAATACATTTAATGCATACATTTTTCCCCATTCCATAATATTCAGTCCCGTTCCATGACTTATCTCAAGTGGCAATGGAAGAAAGAAGACTTGTGATTGGCTATTCTGCAGCTTCCCCGTTCCATAACTTATCTCATGTGGCAATGGAAAAAAGAAGACTTGTGATTGGCTATTCTGCAGCTTCCCCATTCCACGACTTATCTTAAGTGGCAATGGAAGAAAGAAGACTTGTGATTGGCTATTCTGCAGCTTCCCCATTCCATGACTTATATCAAGTGGCAATGGAAGAAAGAAGACTTGTGATTGGCTATTCTGCAGCTTCCCCGTTCCATGACTTATCTCAAGTGGCAATGGAAGAAAGAAGACTTGTGATTGGCTATTCTGCAGCTTCCCCGTTCCATGACTTATCTCAAGTGGCAATGGAAGAGAGAAGACTTGTGATTGGCTATTCTGCAGCTTCCCTGTTCCATGACTTATCTCATGTGGCAATGGAAGAAAGAAGACTTGTGATTGGCTATTCTGCAGCTTCCCCGTTCCATGACTTATCTCAAGTGGCAATGGAAGAAAGAAGACTTGTGATTGGCTATTCTGCAGCTTCCCTGTTCCATGACTTATCTCATGTGGCAATGGAAGAAAGAAGACTTGTGATTGGCTATTCTGCAGCTTCCCCGTTCCATGACTTATCTCAAGTGGCAATGGAAGAAAGAAGACTTGTGATTGGCTATTCTGCAGCTTCCCCGTTCCATGACTTATCTCAAGTGGCAATGGAAGAAAGAAGACTTGTGATTGGCTATTCTGCAGCTTCCCCATTCCATGACTTATCTCAAGTGGCAATGGAAGAGAGAAGACTTGTGATTGACTATTCTGCAGCTTCCCCGTTCCATTGTGGTACCAAAAATGTGCGCTGGCAAAGGTGCCGACAAACTATTTCCCTCTTGGCACAAACACTAATGACCTCTTCACCTAACATGTGTCATATTTCTTTGTCATTGCAGAGAATTTGTGAAAGAAGTGAGTTGGAACCAGTGGCCTGCTGCTGTCGACAGTAAGTCACAATCTTAGCAATATGATGAACACTAGTCCTAATCCATTAAGTGCATTCATAGATATTAGTTCATAGACTTTCCCGAGGCAAACACCTCACGACTGAGTCACCATGTTAGCTTTTATGCCATTATAGCACCGTTGTGTTTTTTTTTTACATTTTGATGAGCCTATTGTTCTTTAAAAAAAAAAAATTCTATTCCAGATCCAGAAGACGGCACAAGACATGCAGAAGACAGGTATAGTCTGGTGTTAATTAATAATAGAAAATAACATTTGTGTGCATACATTGTTAATACATATACATACATTTCTGTAGTTATTTGTCAAAGTGTTTTCACTTTTGCACTTGGAGAATATATTGTTCTTGGTGCTACGGTTCAATAGAATACAAGATTTGTGTACTTTTACCATGTTTGTCCCAATGAGTAATTTTTTTCCAAAGCAAGTAAACAACTTGTTTACTCTTAGATATACATGGATGACAATTTTTTTATTAAGTGCATGTGAATTCATGTTTCTAGAGGCGTATTACAGAAATACATGTATTATACAGATCTGACAACAGCTTTTTGACCAGTTTGACAGGACATATTCCAATAAGTCAGAGTTCTGTTGCAGATCTTCCCGTGGCATTGGCATTACTGGTAAGTCATGCATACAAGAGCTGGCTATGCGGGATTGCAACACATGCTAGCTGTTTTGTGTTACTAATTCACCAATTCTAATTAATGTGTACATTTTGTAGCCACGTAGCACTGTTAGGTAGTAAAATAAAATTTTATAAATGTAAAGTTAGTTTCCATCTACATAAGTATTAATGTCGGTTATGTACATTAGTGTTGGTGCACATATTATCCTTACAAATATTTTTATTTCTGGTTATAGCACATATTCATAATTGTGTCGTGTATATGTTGAAAGTATATATTGAAAATTTGAAATAATTGACTAGACCCTAAGTAATAAGCATGATATAAATAACACGTTTACAATATAAGTGTTTTGGTCCATGTAGGGCTAGGCGATTTTTATACAAACAAATAAATATACAGTACCTTTTATCACTCATTTAGTGAAGCCATAAGCATTCATTTAGGAACAAACCAAGAGTTGATAATAGCGTTGTGTTACTATTTAACTACTAACACAATTTCATTGAGATGTACCTTAACTCACTGCCCTTGTTTGATTGTAACTATATCAGTGCTGTACAGCTAGAATCTTGTTTGATTGTAACTGTATCAGTGCTGTACAGCTAGAATCTTTTTTGATTGTAACTATATCAGTGCTGTACAGCTAGAATCTTGTTTGATTGTAACTGTATCAGTGCTGTACAGCTAGAATCTTGTTTGATTGTAACTGTATCAGTGCTGTTCAGCTAGAATCTTGTTTGATTGTAACTGTATCAGTGCTGTTCAGCTAGAACCTTGTTTGATTGTAACTGTATCAGTGCTGTTCAGCTAGAACCTTGTTTGATTGTAACTGTATCAGTGCTGTACAGCTAGAACCTTGTTTGATTGTAACTGTATCAGTGCTGTACAGCTAGAACCTTGTTTGATTGTAACTGTATCAGTGCTGTACAGCTAGAACCTTGTTTGATTGTAACTGTATCAGTGCTGTACAGCTAGAACCTTGTTTGATTGTAACTGTATCAGTGCTGTACAGCTAGAATCTTGTTTGACTGTAACTGTATCAGTGCTGTACAGCTAGAATCTTGTTTGACTGTAACTGTATCAGTGCTGTACAGCTAGAATCTTGTTTGATTGTAACTGTATCAGTGCTGTACAGCTAGAATCTTGTTTGATTGTAACTGTATCAGTGCTGTACAGCTAGAATCTTGTTTGACTGTAACTGTATCAGTGCTGTACAGCTAGAACCTTGTTTGATTGTAACTGTATCAGTGCTGTACAGCTAGAACCTTGTTTGATTGTAACTGTATCAGTGCTGTACAGCTAGAATCTTGTTTGACTGTAACTGTATCAGTGCTGTACAGCTAGAATCTTGTTTGATTGTAACTGTATCAATGCTGTACAGCTAGAATCTTGTTTGATTGTAACTGTATCAGTGCTGTACAGCTAGAACCTTGTTTGATTGTAACTGTATCAGTGCTGTACAACTAGAACCTTGTTTGATTGTAACTGTATCAGATCTGTACAGCTAGAACCTTGTTTGATTGTAACTGTATCAGTGCTGTACAGCTAGAACCTTGTTTGATTGTAACTGTATCAGTGCTGTACAGCTAGAATCTTGTTTGACTGTAACTGTATCAGTGCTGTACAGCTAGAATCTTGTTTGATTGTAACTGTATCAGTGCTGTACAGCTAGAATCTTGTTTGATTGTAACTGTATCAGTGCTGTACAGCTAGAATCTTGTTTGACTGTAACTGTATCAGTGCTGTACAGCTAGAACCTTGTTTGATTGTAACTGTATCAGTGCTGTACAGCTAGAATCTTGTTTGACTGTAACTGTATCAGTGCTGTACAGCTAGAATCTTGTTTGATTGTAACTGTATCAGTGCTGTACAGCTAGAATCTTGTTTGACTGTAACTGTATCAGTGCTGTACAGCTAGAATCTTGTTTGATTGTAACTGTATCAGTGCTGTACAGCTAGAATCTTGTTTGACTGTAACTATATCAGTGCTGTACAGCTAGAATCTTGTTTGACTGTAACTGTATCAGTGCTGTACAGCTAGAACCTTGTTTGATTGTAACTGTATCAGTGCTGTACAGCTAGAATCTTGTTTGACTGTAACTATATCAGTGCTGTACAGCTAGAATCTTGTTTGACTGTAACTATATCAGTGCTGTACAGCTAGAATCTTGTTTGACTGTAACTGTATCAGTGCTGTACAGCTAGAATCTTGTTTGACTGTAACTATATCAGTGCTGTACAGCTAGAATCTTGTTTGACTGTAACTATATCAGTGCTGTACAGCTAGAATCTTGTTTGACTGTAACTGTATCAGTGCTGTACAGCTAGAATCTTGTTTGACTGTAACTATATCAGTGCTGTACAGCTAGAATCTTGTTTGACTGTAACTGTATCAGTGCTGTACAGCTAGAACCTTGTTTGATTGTAACTGTATCAGTGCTGTACAGCTAGAATCTTGTTTGACTGTAACTGTATCAGTGCTGTACAGCTAGAATCTTGTTTGATTGTAACTGTATCAGTGCTGTACAGCTAGAATCTTGTTTGACTGTAACTGTATCAGTGCTGTACAGCTAGAATCTTGTTTGATTGTAACTGTATCAGTGCTGTACAGCTAGAATCTTGTTTGACTGTAACTATATCAGTGCTGTACAGCTAGAATCTTGTTTGACTGTAACTGTATCAGTGCTGTACAGCTAGAACCTTGTTTGATTGTAACTGTATCAGTGCTGTACAGCTAGAATCTTGTTTGACTGTAACTATATCAGTGCTGTACAGCTAGAATCTTGTTTGACTGTAACTATATCAGTGCTGTACAGCTAGAATCTTGTTTGACTGTAACTGTATCAGTGCTGTACAGCTAGAATCTTGTTTGATTGTAACTGTATCAATGCTGTACAGCTAGAATCTTGTTTGATTGTAACTGTATCAGTGCTGTACAGCTAGAACCTTGTTTGATTGTAACTGTATCAATGCTGTACAGCTAGAATCTTGTTTGATTGTAACTGTATCAATGCTGTACAGCTAGAATCTTGTTTGATTGTAACTGTATCAGTGCTGTACAGCTAGAATCTTGTTTGATTGTAACTGTATCAGTGCTGTACAGCTAGAATCTTGTTTGACTGTAACTGTATCAGTGCTGTACAGCTAGAATCTTGTTTGATTGTAACTGTATCAGTGCTGTACAGCTAGAATCTTGTTTGACTGTAACTATATCAGTGCTGTACAGCTAGAATCTTGTTTGACTGTAACTGTATCAGTGCTGTACAGCTAGAACCTTGTTTGATTGTAACTGTATCAGTGCTGTACAGCTAGAATCTTGTTTGACTGTAACTGTATCAGTGCTGTACAGCTAGAATCTTGTTTGATTGTAACTGTATCAGTGCTGTACAGCTAGAATCTTGTTTGACTGTAACTATATCAGTGCTGTACAGCTAGAATCTTGTTTGACTGTAACTGTATCAGTGCTGTACAGCTAGAACCTTGTTTGATTGTAACTGTATCAGTGCTGTACAGCTAGAATCTTGTTTGACTGTAACTATATCAGTGCTGTACAGCTAGAACCTTGTTTGACTGTAACTGTATCAGTGCTGTACAGCTAGAACCTTGTTTGATTGTAACTGTATCAGTGCTGTACAGCTAGAACCTTGTTTGATTGTAACTGTATCAGTGCTGTACAGCTAGAATCTTGTTTGATTGTAACTGTATCAGTGCTGTACAGCTAGAATCTTGTTTGACTGTAACTATATCAGTGCTGTACAGCTAGAATCTTGTTTGACTGTAACTGTATCAGTGCTGTACAGCTAGAATCTTGTTTGATTGTAACTGTATCAGTGCTGTACAGCTAGAATCTTGTTTGATTGTAACTGTATCAGTGCTGTACAGCTAGAATCTTGTTTGATTGTAACTGTATCAGTGCTGTACAGCTAGAATCTTGTTTGATTGTAACTGTATCAGTGCTGTACAGCTAGAATCTTGTTTGATTGTAACTGTATCAGTGCTGTACAGCTAGAATCTTGTTTGACTGTAACTGTATCAGTGCTGTACAGCTAGAATCTTGTTTGATTGTAACTGTATCAGTGCTGTACAGCTAGAACCTTGTTTGATTGTAACTGTATCAGTGCTGTACAGCTAGAACCTTGTTTGATTGTAACTGTATCAGTGCTGTACAGCTAGAATCTTGTTTGATTGTAACTGTATCAGTGCTGTACAGCTAGAATCTTGTTTGATTGTAACTGTATCAGTGCTGTACAGCTAGAACCTTGTTTGATTGTAACTGTATCAGTGCTGTACAGCTAGAACCTTGTTTGATTGTAACTGTATCAGTGCTGTACAGCTAGAATCTTGTTTGATTGTAACTGTATCAGTGCTGTACAGCTAGAATCTTGTTTGACTGTAACTGTATCAGTGCTGTACAGCTAGAACCTTGTTTGATTGTAACTGTATCAGTGCTGTACAGCTAGAATCTTGTTTGATTGTAACTGTATCAGTGCTGTACAGCTAGAATCTTGTTTGACTGTAACTGTATCAGTGCTGTACAGCTAGAATCTTGTTTGATTGTAACTATATCAGTGCTGTACAGCTAGAATCTTGTTTGACTGTAACTGTATCAGTGCTGTACAGCTAGAATCTTGTTTGATTGTAACTGTATCAGTGCTGTACAGCTAGAATCTTGTTTGACTGTAACTATATCAGTGCTGTACAGCTAGAACCTTGTTTGATTGTAACTGTATCAGTGCTGTACAGCTAGAACCTTGTTTGATTGTAACTGTATCAGTGCTGTACAGCTAGAATCTTGTTTGATTGTAACTGTATCAATGCTGTACAGCTAGAATCTTGTTTGATTGTAACTGTATCAGTGCTGTACAGCTAGAATCTTGTTTGATTGTAACTATATCAGTGCTGTACAGCTAGAATCTTGTTTGACTGTAACTATATCAGTGCTGTACAGCTATAACCTTGTTTGATTGTAACTGTATCAGTGCTGTACAGCTAGAATCTTGTTTGATTGTAACTGTATCAATGCTGTACAGCTAGAATCTTGTTTGATTGTAACTGTATCAGTGCTGTACAGCTAGAATCTTGTTTGATTGTAACTATATCAGTGCTGTACAGCTAGAATCTTGGCCTCAACTTGAAACATAGAGAATGACTGTGTTGGTTGGATGTGTGTAGGCTTGGAACACCTCCTGCGTGGCCCCATACAGAAGGACACCCCTCTCACCACTGACCCCTGTCAACAGGTGAGTACTATCTTGGCTCTCATTGGCTAGATGTGTGTAGGCTTGGAACACCTCCTGCGTGGCCCCATACAGATGGACACCCCTCTCACCACTGACCCCTGTCGACAGGTGAGTACTATCTTAGCTCTCATTGGCTAGATGTGTGTAGGCTTGGAACACCTCCTGCGTGGCCCCATACAGATGGACACCCCTCTCACCACTGACCCCTGTCAACAGGTGAGTACTATCTTAGCTCTCATTGGCTAGATGTGTGTAGGCTTGGAACACCTCCTGCGTGGCCCCATACAGATGGACACCCCTCTCACCACTGACCCCTGTCAACAGGTGAGTACTATCTTAGCTCTCATTGGCTAGATGTGTGTAGGCTTGGAACACCTCCTGCGTGGCCCCATACAGATGGACACCCCTCTCACCACTGACCCCTGTCGACAGGTGAGTACTATCTTAGCTCTCATTGGCTAGATGTGTGTAGGCTTGGAACACCTCCTGCGTGGCCCCATACAGATGGACACCCCTCTCACCACTGACCCCTGTCGACAGGTGAGTACTATCTTGGCTCTCATTGGCTAGATGTGTGTAGGCTTGGAACACCTCCTGCGTGGCCCCATACAGATGGACACCCCTCTCACCACTGACCCCTGTCGACAGGTGAGTACTATCTTAGCTCTCATTGGCTAGATGTGTGTAGGCTTGGAACACCTCCTGCGTGGCCCCATACAGAAGGACACACCTCTCACCACTGACCCCTGTCAACAGGTGAGTACTATCTTAGCTCTCATTGGCTAGATGTGTGTAGGCTTGGAACACCTCCTGCGTGGCCCCATACAGATGGACACCCCTCTCACCACTGACCCCTGTCAACAGGTGAGTACTATCTTAGCTCTCATTGGCTAGATGTGTGTAGGCTTGGAACACCTCCTGCGTGGCCCCATACAGATGGACACACCTCTCACCACTGACCCCTGTCAACAGGTGAGTACTATCTTAGCTCTCATTGGCTAGATGTGTGTAGGCTTGGAACACCTCCTGCGTGGCCCCATACAGAAGGACACCCCTCTCACCACTGACCCCTGTCAACAGGTGAGTACTATCTTGGCTCTCATTGGCTAGATGTGTGTAGGCTTGGAACACCTCCTGCGTGGCCCCATACAGATGGACACCCCTCTCACCACTGACCCCTGTCAACAGGTGAGTACTATCTTAGCTCTCATTGGCTAGATGTGTGTAGGCTTGGAACACCTCCTGCGTGGCCCCATACAGATGGACACCCCTCTCACCACTGACCCCTGTCGACAGGTGAGTACTATCTTAGCTCTCATTGGCTAGATGTGTGTAGGCTTGGAACACCTCCTGCGTGGCCCCATACAGATGGACACACCTCTCACCACTGACCCCTGTCGACAGGTGAGTACTATCTTGGCTCTCATTGGCTAGATGTGTGTAGGCTTGGAACACCTCCTGCGTGGCCCCATACAGATGGACACCCCTCTCACCACTGACCCCTGTCAACAGGTGAGTACTATCTTAGCTCTCATTGGCTAGATGTGTGTAGGCTTGGAACACCTCCTGCGTGGCCCCATACAGATGGACACCCCTCTCACCACTGACCCCTGTCGACAGGTGAGTACTATCTTAGCTCTCATTGGCTAGATGTGTGTAGGCTTGGAACACCTCCTGCGTGGCCCCATACAGATGGACACCCCTCTCACCACTGACCCCTGTCGACAGGTGAGTACTATCTTAGCTCTCATTGGCTAGATGTGTGTAGGCTTGGAACACCTCCTGCGTGGCCCCATACAGATGGACACCCCTCTCACCACTGACCCCTGTCAACAGGTGAGTACTATCTTAGCTCTCATTGGCTAGATGTGTGTAGGCTTGGAACACCTCCTGCGTGGCCCCATACAGATGGACACCCCTCTCACCACTGACCCCTGTCGACAGGTGAGTACTATCTTAGCTCTCATTGGCTAGATGTGTGTAGGCTTGGAACACCTCCTGCGTGGCCCCATACAGAAGGACACCCCTCTCACCACTGACCCCTGTCGACAGGTGAGTACTATCTTAGCTCTCATTGGCTAGATGTGTGTAGGCTTGGAACACCTCCTGCGTGGCCCCATACAGATGGACGCCCTTCTCACCACTTTCCCCTGTGGACAGGTGAGTACCATCGTGGCTTTCATTGGCTAAACCCAATTTGTTATGGTCAAGAATCATCTTTAGTCCTCTGACGTAATCACATTTCAGTGCTGAATACACCAATCAGGTATTCACAATTACATTTTCCTACAAAACTGACAAATGTTGCAGGCCTCACATTTAATGCAAACATCAGGTATTGCTTGTGTTATGCCTCGTATAGTTCTGTGATGTCCACCAGGGATGGAGTAAGCGTGTGTAATTGTTCTAATTTTTTAGTAATTGTACTCAATTACATTGGTCAAAAAGGCAGAGTAATCATAATCGTATTCAATTACATTGGTCAAAGTAATCTTAATTTTCCTGTGCATATTTCTGTTGCTCAGGTCCCAACTACAGTGCAATCTTTCCTCTTCATTTTGTATATAATACATGTACAGTGACTGTATTTTAATATTGTGTTTGAATTTGTCTTGAATAACAACTGGTGACAATAACAGTGTTCGAAATTAAGGCCTTTTTATCTGCAACCGCCGATTCAAAATGCTTCCTGCCAATTCAGTTAGCCGAAATGCGCAAGTTATCAGCCCCACCCCGCCGATTAATCCTGGCGGCCACGGCTGGGTCGGACTGTATTAGTGATGCACGTTACCGTACTTTACAGTAATAAGTCACTAATAATCTAATCGATATAAAATGAATTTGATATAAATTATAATTGTGACAAACTACTTCTTCCTTGCCAGAGACTGATCACTGCAAAGGCGAAGTCTACACATGCAAGGGAAACCCCTGGCATTTGTAGAGACCTTAGTTATGAAAGCCGCATATTACAATGTTGTTTGACAACACTAGAGACCAGGAGACTCAGAGGAGACCAAATAGAAGTGTTTAAAATAGTGAACGGTTATGAGGATGTTGATAGGAATACGTTCTTCAAACTTAAAGAAGGCAGTAGAACCAGAGGACACAAAGCAACATTAATTAAGGAACAGTGTAGGTTGGACACGAGAAATACGCTTTCTCACAGAGGGTGATAAATTAATAGAACAAACTGACAAATGATTGTGTTAATGCTAGTAGTGTGAATATGTTAAAAAATAGAATTGATAGATATCTGATAAGGGCGGGCTACACATAGATAATAAAATTGTTGGACTCTCGATAAACCAATGGCTTCCTTGTCCACTTGCCATCTGGAACTTGTTAAATCTTGTTCACAACTGCCAGTCACGAGATTACAACTGTAGCGTCAAACATAATGTTAATTTCAACAATTGTAACTGTTTCGCAAATAAAGTTCACATTGAAATGTTTATTAAATTCATGACTTTATTTTATTGGTCTGCTAGTTATAAGAAACGAACGATGGTATTTTCAAACTTACATGGGCTGGTTAAAAATAGAACTGGACCAGTAAAAAAATCTAGGCCAGTTAATTTTTTTGCTAATTTTAGATACTGAATAATAACATGGTGGTTTTTATTTATTTCATTATGTCAAATATATTCTTGAATATGATCATGATTGTAATAATACATACAAAAGTGTCTTGTATTCACAACTCGATTACACACCTGATTAATTTTCTACGTAATCATACCCATAAATTTTAAAGATAATCGATTAGATTGATTTAAATGTGTACAGGGGAACAACGATGACACAACACAGGGCCACTACACACTGGTGGACGAGACGGCAGACACAGCTACACTGCTACAGGTGTTCACGTCATCAGGCAGCAGGTGAGGCCAGGATGTGCCGGTGTGTCCCAGCATGGTCATGTTAGTGCTGGTTGTGATTTGTAGCAGGTTCTTTGCTTCTTTTGTACCTAAATTTGTCCAGGCTCTTTGTACCTAACATCTGCTGAAAAAATATCAAATTTAATAACATTACATAGGGTTGTGGAACAATAGAAAAGTTAAATAAATTGTAATAATGCAGGTAAAATATCTGTTCTATGATATTTTAGTTGAATCATTGGCCATGAACTGTTCAGTTATTCATGGTCAGTGTGAATGGTTTGTGAGCCTGTGTCACATAAAAAAGGATACATTTAAATTAATCTAATTTGTTGGTGTGCATTGCTATGTGAAGATTCATTGCACAGTGCCTACTTGCATCAGTTGTAGCACCAGAAGAGAAACGTGCGTGTCAGTTCAACACAAGCACCACTCAAGCGAACCATTCAACAACTACCAGGGTGTCTATAATGTCACAGACAAGGCTGACTTTAATACACTAGTCAACACATCTATCAACAGCTATATTGGCATGGCCAGTGATGCTCCCTCCATATCCGCGACAGCCGGTGTGACACGGTCGTATCCCCAGGTAGCCAGCAACATTGTTCCACTGGGCATTCAGTCTGGTCACCAGACATATGGTGACAGAACACAGATTTTTGATGCTGATATGGACTTAACTCAGTGTTTAAATGCATCTGCAGGCTGTGATGATGTGTTTATTAGTCCGATGATTAAGAAGGTCGATAGTAAGAGCTTTCTCACTCAATTCATGGGAAGAACATCTCAGACAACAATAAACACACCCGGTGACCAGGCGTTTGGGGACGGAACACAGATCCTTGATATGGACTTCACCCAGTGTTTGAATGCATCTAATGGCAACAAGTGTGATGAAGTCAGTCCCACTGCCAAGACCATTGACTTCCTCTCTGAATTCTTGGGTCAGACGTCTCAGGCAGCGGCTTCACCAGACCTAACTAAGATAGACACACAGGCGTTTCTCAGCCATTTCGCAACTTTGGTGTCAAGTTCTGATTCGCATGGCGGGCAGTCGTCTTCAAACAAATCCCCAAAGACAACTCCCTCTGGTGATGGCGATCGAACCATCTATTTTGATGCAAATAAGACGGACGCAGAAGACGACATTGAGTTCACAACCTGTCTCAAAGTATCAGTGCACGTTGCAAAAGATGCAGCGATTAACAAAGAGAATGTAGACACGCCCCCATGTAATCAGACAGTTGTGTTTGGTAACATCGCGAATGACAGCATGGCTGATATGGATCTTACTGGCGTTGTCAACGTCAATGTTGTTGCTGACAGCTTGATGAGTTCAAAGATGCAGCGTGACAGTGGACCCAACACAAGAGGTGACAGTGGACCCGACAAGAGAGGGGACAGTGAACCCGACACGAGAGGTGATGGTGGACCCAACATGAGAGGTGACAGTGGATCCGACAAGAGAGGTGACAGTGGATCCGACAAGAGAGGTGACAGTGGATCCAACAAGAGAGGAGACAGTGGATCCAACACGAGAGGGGGCAGTGGATCCGACACGAGAGGAGACAGTGTGTCCGATAAGAGAGGGGCCAGTCCTGACAGGATGGTCAAGATGAAGTCCACTGGATGTATTGCAGCTCCATGGGAGAGAAACGTTCCCAAGTCCCGCTCCCACAAGGCTCATATGACAACGTACGGTGGGGAAGACGGCTTCACTTCAGGGATGGACTTCACTACTTGTGTCGGAACACTGAATCCCCGTCTGACAGGCGTAGGTTAGTCCTTTAGGCTACTGTACTTCATTCAGTTAAGGATTGTAAGACTACTGTACTATGTACAGTTAACGATTGTAATGCTACGGCACCATGTACAATTAAATATTGTAAGGCTACTGTACTATTGGCAGTTAAGGATTGTAAGGCTACTGCACTGTGTATAGTTAGGTATTGTACAGTTAAGGATTGTAAGGTTACTGCACTGTGTATAGTAAGGTATTGTACAGTTTGAGTTTCCATTGAGACACCTTCTCGTTTTGCAACAACCATAAAAAACTATCCTGGCCAAATTTCAAAGCAATAACATGACAGCCTGTGACAATGTGTGTTTGTAGAACGTAATAAGATGTGTGTTTGTAGCATGTAACAAGATGTACATATGTTTTGTAGCACATAATAATATGTGTTTGTAGCATGTAATAAGATGTGTGTTTGTAGCAGGTCCAGAGGTACCTACCAACACAAGTAGAAGTGACTTAGGGACAGCCTGTGACAATGTTCTCCCTCAACTGGGAGCAAGCAACAAGAGAAAACTCCACCAAACAGGCGACCACACGGTGGTGTTTGGTAATGCTGCGAATGAGAGCATGGCTGATATGGACCTTACTGGTGTCATGGGTGTCAGTAACTTGCCCAAGTCCCACTCCCACAAGGCTGATGTGACAACGTACGGTGGGGAAGAGGGCTTCACTTCAGGGATGGACTTCACTACTTGTGTTGGAACCCTGAATCCCCGTCTGACAGATGCAGGTAAGGGATACAGCCACTCTACTGTGTTGTGGCAGGCAGACCTGTTAACTAAGTCCCTGCAGTCATTGGGAAACTCCTGTTAATTTATCAAATCTCCTGTTTTCTCTGCGGCCTAAAAAATAACACTAATGAACTCAGTCCACAGACAACATCGGGATTTATAAATAAAATGTTCTATTGACTGGACAACAGGAACCTGTCTAACCTGAATAATTGTCCTTGCCTCTCATTCACATTGTTAATAAGCTTTAGTTGAGTGGATTCCTTATTATCACCACTATAAGTCAAGCTTACATTGTCATTGATCAATGTACAGTGCGTTAAATATCCATTCAAATAATGCTGATACATCTCCACTATACAATTTTTTTATTTCATGTAAGTGTCACAATCAGAACACATCATAAACGAAAAGACGTATTTTTAAAATATGTTTTATATATCAATAAATGCCTCCATCAGCCAGAATCACAAACTATGAAGAAAAAAAATGCTGACCCTGCCAGTGAGTAGTATGTTAGTTGCGTGTGTAATAAAATATGTAGGCCATACTACCTGTTACGTAAGGGATTTTTTGTACTGTAATATATTCAGGGGGAGAACAAATGTGTTATAACTAGACCATAAGAGTAGTAAATATGTTATTTTCCTAGTCCATGAAGAATTTTGTCTTGTGTCAAAAAAAATTATATTAACATGAAGTGTATAATTTAATAATACATGTGCAATGTATTTGGAACTAAAGCTGATCTTGTGGTAATTTTCATTATTGACAAGGATGTGAAATACTCTGATTTCAGCACAATTCTTTGATAACCTCCGATTTATGCATCAATCTCCTGCATTTGCTTTTCTGAAACTGAACATATATGGGCAAATAAGTAAGTAAGTAGGTAATGAGATGTGTCCTGTAGCAGGTCGACAAGTGTCTTCTGCCAGTAGCGGCTGTGACTTGGAGACATCCAGATACAGTGCATCATCCCAGGACTCTCTTCCTAAAGCTGCTGCGAGTGACAGAACTGTCAACAGGGAGTCCACTGGTCGTATTGCAGCAGTCAGCGAAACATCAGTTCAGAGAAATGTTTCCAAGTCCCTCTCCCACAAGGCTGATATGACAACATACGGTGGGGAAGAGGGCTTCACTTCAGGGATGGACTTCACTACTTGTGTCAGAACACTGAATCCCCGTCTGACAGATGCAGGTAATGGCCGAAAGGTTACTGTTCTATGTACAGTTAAGGATTGTAAGGCTACTGTACTATGTACAGTTACATATTGTATGGCTACTGTACTATGTACTGTTACATATTGTATGGCTACTGTACTATGTACAGTTACATATTGTATGGGTACTGTACTATGTATAGTTACATATTGTATGGCTACTGTGCTATGTACTGTTACATATTGTATGGGTACTGTACTATGTACAGTTACATATTGTATGGCTACTGTACTATGTACAGTTACATATTGTACGGCTACTGTACTATGTACAGTTACATATTGTATGGCTACTGTGCTATGTACTGTTACATATTGTATGGGTACTGTACTATGTACAGTTACATATTGTATGGCTACTGTACTATGTACTGTTACATATTGTATGGCTACTGTACTATGTACAGTTACATATTGTATGGGTACTGTACTATGTACTGTTACATATTGTATGGCTACTGTACTATGTACAGTTACATATTGTATGGGTACTGTACTATGTACTGTTACATATTGTATGGCTACTGTACTATGTACAGTTACATATTGTATGGCTACTGTACTATGTACAGTTACATATTGTATGGCTACTGTACTATGTACTGTTACATATTGTATGGGTACTGTACTATGTACAGTTGCATATTGTATGGCTACTGTACTATGTACAGTTACATATTGTATGGCTACTGTACTATGTACAGTTACATATTGTATGGCTACTGTACTATGTACAGTTACATATTGTATGGCTACTGTACTATGTACAGTTACATATTGTATGGCTACTGTACTATGTACAGTTACATATTGTATGGCTACTGTACTATGTACTGTTACATATTGTATGGGTACTGTACTATGTACAGTTACATATTGTATGGCTACTGTACTATGTACAGTTACATATTGTATGGCTACTGTACTATGTACAGTTACATATTGTATGGCTACTGTACTATGTACAGTTAAGGATTGTAAGGCTACTGTACTATGTACAGTTACATATTGTATGGCTACTGTACTATGTACTGTTACATATTGTATGGCTACTGTACTATGTACAGTTACATATTGTACGGCTACTGTACTATGTACAGTTACATATTGTATGGCTACTGTACTATGTACTGTTACATATTGTATGGCTACTGTACTATGTACTGTTACATATTGTACGGCTACTGTACTATGTACTGTTACATATTGTATGGCTACTGTACTATGTACTGTTACATATTGTATGGCTACTGTACTATGTACAGTTACATATTGTATGGGTACTGTACTATGTACTGTTACATATTGTATGGCTACTGTACTATGTACAGTTACATATTGTATGGCTACTGTACTATGTACAGTTACATATTGTATGGCTACTGTACTATGTACTGTTACATATTGTATGGCTACTGTACTATGTACAGTTACATATTGTATGGCTACTGTACTATGTACAGTTACATATTGTATGGCTACTGTACTATGTACTGTTACATATTGTATGGGTACTGTACTATGTACAGTTACATATTGTATGGCTACTGTACTATGTACAGTTACATATTGTATGGCTACTGTACTATGTACTGTTACATATTGTATGGGTACTGTACTATGTACAGTTACATATTGTATGGCTACTGTACTATGTACAGTTACATATTGTATGGCTACTGTACTATGTACAGTTACATATTGTATGGCTACTGTACTATGTACTGTTACATATTGTATGGCTACTGTACTATGTACAGTTACATATTGTATGGCTACTGTACTATGTACTGTTACATATTGTATGGCTACTGTACTATGTACAGTTACAAATTGTATGGCTACTGTACTATGTACTGTTACATATTGTATGGCTACTGTACTATGTACAGTTACATATTGTATGGCTACTGTACTATGTACTGTTACATATTGTATGGCTACTGTACTATGTACTGTTACATATTGTATGGCTACTGTACTATGTGCAATAGTTTGGTCCTTATTTTTTAAGTTTCTCATTTTGTAACATCCTTAGAAAAAAAATTTCCTGGCCGAATTTCAATGCAATAAAATTATTATGATATTAGCAGTCACTCAAAGGTTGAAGTTCACTCCCATAGCCGCCCATTATAACCAATACGCATTTCCACGACATAACACATATCAATGAAAGATGTTTGTAAAATTGTAATGTGTCATAATTTGCATGACTACAGTCACATGATATTAGCATGTGACTTGAAGTACAATACTACAAGGTAGGGAAGCTGTTTGATTAATGGATCCAACTGAAGAAGAGTAAAGACAGGGCGAATCAGTCAAGTGGTTTGAAGCCAAAGAAACTACGTTTAAGGAGGCTATTAATGACCTCTTTGACATTGTGCATGCCAACGCAATCAATATGAATAAAATCGAAGAAGGCAGTTTCTGTTGGCACAAAGACAGGAGGGACAGTGAGGTGTGTGGTGTCAGTTGACAACTGTTGGCACAAAGACAGGAGGGACAGTGAGGTGTGTGGTGTCAGTTGACAACTGTTGGCACAAAGACAGGATGGACAGTGAGGTGTGTGGTGTCAGTTGACAACTGTTGGCACAAAGACAGGAGGGACAGTGAGATGTGTGGTGTCAGTTGACAACTGTTGGCACAAAGACAGGAGGGACAGTGAGGTGTGTGGTGTCAGTTGACAACTGCAGTACAACTGCCTCTACGCCAAAGATAAACACCAAAAGCAATATCTGTTGTGTGTCATCAATGAACATCGTAGACAATACCCTGATGCCAAAAAAGGTGACAATAGTGAGAAACTTGAAGTAATGCATGCCATACAAAGTCAAGGCATGCACCTTCAATTCTTAATAAAGAAGTTTGATTTTTTTCCTGTAAGTTTTCGTTCATATGTGTGGTATCGTCAAAATGCATAAGTCATGGGCACTCGGAGTGAACGTCACCCAGAGTGAGCGTCACCAGGAATGAACGTCACCTGGAGTGTACGTCACCCATTGAGCTATCTCTAAACATTGATCAATTCTTATGAAATTTTGGCAGGTACATTTTTTCATTGATTGTAAAAAAAATTGAGGCATGTCCTGAAAGAATTTAAGGTAGTGTACAGTTAACTATTGCAGGGCTACTGTACTATGTACAGTTGAATATTCTAATTCTACTGTACTATGTGGAGTTGAGGATTGTAAAGCTTCTGTACTAAGTGTACTGTGTCTGTACAGAGAAGATGATAGCATTTTTTATATGATAAGACGTGTTTGTAGGAGGTAATCAAATGTGTGTTTGTTACAGCTGACAAGATGTGTGTTTGTTGCAGGTAATAAGATGTGTGTTTGTTGCAGGTGACAAGATGTGTGTTTGTTGCAGGTAATAAGATGTGTGTTTTTTGCAGGTAATAAGATGTGTTTGTTGCAGGTGACAAGATGTATGTTTGTTGCACATAATAATATGTGTTTGTAGCATGTAATAAGATGTGTGTTTGTAGCAGGTCCAGAGGTACCTACCAACACAAGTAGAAGTGACTTAGGGACAGCCTGTGACAATGTTCTCCCTCAACTGGGAGCAAGCAACAAGAGAAAACTCCACCAAACAGGCGACCACACGGTGGTGTTTGGTAATGCTGCGAATGAGAGCATGGCTGATATGGACCTTACTGGTGTCATGGGTGTCAGTAATATGCCCAAGTCCCACTCTCACAAGGCTGATGTGACAACGTACGGTGGGGAAGAGGGCTTAACTTCAGGGATGGACTTCACTACTTGTGTTGGAACCCTGAAGCCCCGTCTGACAGATGCAGGTAAGGGATACAGCCGCTCTACTGTGTTGTGGCAGGCAGACCTGTTAACTAAGTCCCTGCAGTCATCGGGAAACTGCTGTTAATTTATCAAATCTCCTGTTTTCTCTGCGGCCTAAAAAATAACACTAATAAACTCTGTCCACAGACAACATCGGGATTTGTAAATAAAAAAAATTTTTGACTGGACAACAGGAACCTGTCTAACCTGAATAATTGTCCGTGCCTCTTATTCACATTGTTAATAAGCTATAGTTGAGTGGATTCCCTATTATCACCACTATAAGTCAAGCTTACATTGTCATTGATCAATGTACGGTGTGTTAAATATCCATATAATGCTGATACATCTCCACTATACGATTTATTTTTATTTCATGTAAGTGTCACAATCAGAACACATCATAAACGGAAAGACGTATTTTTTAAATATGTTTTATATATCAATAAATGCCTCCATTAGCCAGAATCACAAACTTTCAAGAAAAAGAAAATGCTGTCCTTGCCAGTGAGTAGTATGTTAGTTGCGTGTGTAATGAAATATGTAGGCCAAACTACCTGTCATGTGAGGGATTTTTTATACTGTAATATATTCAGGGTGAGAACAAATGTGTTATACCTAGACCGTAAGAGTAGTAAATATGTTATTTTCCTAGTCCATGAAGAATTTTGTCTTGTGTAAAAAAAATTATATTAACATGAAGTGTATAATTTAATAATACATGTGCAATGTATTTGGAACTAAAGCTGATCTTGTGGTAATTTTCATGATTGACAAGGATGTGAAATACTCTGATTTACACACAATTCTTTGATAACCTCCGATTTATGCATCAATCTCCTGCATTTGCTTTTCTGAAACTGAACCTATATGAGCAAATAAGTAAGTAAGTAGGTAATGAGATGTGTCCTGCAGCAGGTCGACAAGTGTCTTCTGCCAGTAGCGGCTGTGACTTGGAGACATCCAGATACAGTGCATCATCCCAGGACTCTCTTCCTAAAGCTGCAGCGAGTGACAGAACTGTCAACAGGGAGTCCACTGGTCGTATTGCAGCAGTCAGCGAAACATCAGTTCAGAGAAATGTTTCCAAGTCCCTCTCCCACAAGGCTGATATGACAACATACGGTGGGGAAGAGGGCTTCACTTCAGGGATGGACTTCACTACTTGTGTTGGAACCCAGAATCCCCGTCTGACAGATGCAGGTAAGGGATACAGCCGCTCTACTGTGTTGTGGCAGGCAGACCTGTTAACTAAGTCCCTGCAGTCATTGGGAAATTCCTGTTAATTTATCAAATCTCCTGTTTTCTCTGCGGCCTTAAAAAATAACACTAATGAACTCAGTCCACAGACAACATCGGGATTTATAAATCAAGTTTTGTGTTGACTGGACAATAGGAACCTGTCTAACCTGAATAATTGTCCTTGCCTGTCATTCACATTGTTTATAAGCTTTGGTTGAGCAGATTCTCTGTTGTCACCACTGTAAGCCAAGCTTATGTTGTCATTGATCGATATGCTATGCGTTAAATATCCATTCAAATAATGCTGATGCATCTCCACTCCACTGTTTTTATTTATTTCATTTAATTGTTACAATTGGAGCACATCGTAAATGAAAAGATGTATTTTAAAAACATGATTTATGCATCGATCTCCTGCATTTGTTTTTCTGAAACTGAACATATATGGGCAAATAAGTAAGTAGGTAATGAGATGTGTCCTGCAGCAGGTCGACAAGTGTCTTCTGCCAGTAGTGGCTGTGACTTGGAGACATCCAGATACAGTGCATCATCCCAGGACTCTCTTCCTAAAGCTGCAGCGAGTGACAGAACTGTCAACAGGGAGTCCACTGGTCATATTGCAGCAGTCAGCGAAACATCAGTTCCACAGGAGAGAAATGTTGCCAAGTCCCTCTCCCACAAGGCTGATATGACATCGTATGGTGGGGAAGAGGGCTTCACTTCAGGGATGGACTTCACTACTTGTGTTGGAACACTGAATCCCCGTCTGACAGATGCAGGTAAACCCCAAAAAGCTACTGTTTTATGTACAGTTAAGGATTGTAAGTCTGTACAGTAGGGTGGTCCTAATTTTTAAGTTTTGAATTTCCATTGGAACACCCTCTCATTTTGTAACATCCTTAGAAAAAATTATCATGGCCAAATTTCAATGCAATAAAATGATTATGATAGTAGTGGTCACTCAAAGGTTGAAGTTCACTCCCATAGCCGCCCATTATAACCAATACGCATTTCCACGACATAACACATATCAATGAAAGATGTTTGTAAAATTGTAATGTGTCATAATTTGCATGACTACAGTCACATGATATTAGCATGTGACTTGAAGTACAATACTACAAGGTAGGGAAGCTGTTTGATTAATGGATCCAGCTGAAGAAGAATAAAGACAGGGCGAATCAGTCAAGTGGTTTGAAGCCAAAGAAACTACGTTTAAGGAGGCTATTAATGACCTCTTTGACATTGTGCATGCCAACGCAATCAATATGAATAAAATCGAAGAAGGCAGTTTCTGTTGGCACAAAGACAGGAGGGACAGTGAGGTGTGTGGTGTCAGTTGACAACTGTTGGCACAAAGACAGGAGGGACAGTGAGGTGTGTGGTGTCAGTTGACAACTGTTGGCACAAAGACAGGATGGACAGTGAGGTGTGTGGTGTCAGTTGACAACTGTTGGCACAAAGACAGAAGGGACAGTGAGGTGTGTGGTGTCAGTTGACAACTGTTGGCACAAAGACAGGAGGGACAGTGAGGTGTGTGGTGTCAGTTGACAACTGCAGTACAACTGCCTCTACGCCAAAGATAAACACCAAAAGCAATATCTGTTGTGTGTCATCAATGAACATCGTAGACAATACCCTGATGCCAAAAAAGGTGACAATAGTGAGAAACTTGAAGTAATGCATGCCATACAAAGTCAAGGCATGCACCTTCAATTCTTAATAAAGAAGTTTGATTTTTTTCCTGTAAGTTTTCGTTCATATGTGTGGTATCGTCAAAATGCATAAGTCATGGGCACTCGGAGTGAACGTCACCCAGAGTGAGCATCACCAGGAATGAACGTCACCTGGAGTGTACGTCACCCATTGAGCTATCTCTAAACATTGATCAATTCTTATGAAATTTTGGCAGGTACATTTTTTCATTGATTGTAAAAAAAATTGAGGCATGTCCTGAAAGAATTTAAGGTAGTGTACAGTTAACTATTGCAGGGCTACTGTACTATGTACAGTTGAATATTCTAATTCTACTGTACTATGTGGAGTTGAGGATTGTAAAGCTTCTGTACTAAGTGTACTGTGTCTGTACAGAGAAGATGATAGCATTTTTTATATGATAAGACGTGTTTGTAGGAGGTAATCAAATGTGTGTTTGTTACAGCTGACAAGATGTGTGTTTGTTGCAGGTAATAAGATGTGTGTTTGTTGCAGGTGACAAGATGTGTGTTTGTTGCAGGTAATAAGATGTGTGTTTTTTGCAGGTAATAAGATGTGTTTGTTGCAGGTGACAAGATGTATGTTTGTTGCACATAATAATATGTGTTTGTAGCATGTAATAAGATGTGTGTTTGTAGCAGGTCCAGAGGTACCTACCAACACAAGTAGAAGTGACTTAGGGACAGCCTGTGACAATGTTCTCCCTCAACTGGGAGCAAGCAACAAGAGAAAACTCCACCAAACAGGCGACCACACGGTGGTGTTTGGTAATGCTGCGAATGAGAGCATGGCTGATATGGACCTTACTGGTGTCATGGGTGTCAGTAATATGCCCAAGTCCCACTCTCACAAGGCTGATGTGACAACGTACGGTGGGGAAGAGGGCTTAACTTCAGGGATGGACTTCACTACTTGTGTTGGAACCCTGAAGCCCCGTCTGACAGATGCAGGTAAGGGATACAGCCGCTCTACTGTGTTGTGGCAGGCAGACCTGTTAACTAAGTCCCTGCAGTCATCGGGAAACTGCTGTTAATTTATCAAATCTCCTGTTTTCTCTGCGGCCTAAAAAATAACACTAATAAACTCTGTCCACAGACAACATCGGGATTTGTAAATAAAAAAAATTTTTGACTGGACAACAGGAACCTGTCTAACCTGAATAATTGTCCGTGCCTCTTTAGTTGAGTGGATTCCCTATTATCACCACTATAAGTCAAGCTTACATTGTCATTGATCAATGTACGGTGTGTTAAATATCCATATAATGCTGATACATCTCCACTATACGATTTATTTTTATTTCATGTAAGTGTCACAATCAGAACACATCATAAACGGAAAGACGTATTTTTAAAATATGTTTTATATATCAATAAATGCCTCCATTAGCCAGAATCACAAACTTTCAAGAAAAAGAAAATGCTGTCCTTGCCAGTGAGTAGTATGTTAGTTTGCGTGTGTAATAAAATATGTAGGCCATACTACCTGTCATGTAAGGGATTTTTTATACTGTAATATATTCAGGGGGAGAACAAATGTATTATACCTAGACCGTAAGAGTAGTAAATATGTTATTTTCCTAGTCCATGAAGAATTTTGTCTTGTGTCAAAAAAAATTATATTAACATGAAGTGTATAATTTAATAATAGATGTGCAATGTATTTGGAACTAAAGCTGATCTTGTGGTAATTTTCATTATTGACAAGGATGTGAAATACTCTGATTTCAGCATAATTCTCTGATAACCTCCGATTTATGCATCAATCTCCTGCATTTGCTTTTCTGAAACTGAACCTATATGGGCAAATAAGTAAGCAAGTAGGTAATGAGATGTGTCCTGCAGCAGGTCGACAAGTGTCTTCTGCCAGTAGCGGCTGTGACTTGGAGACATCCAGATACAGTGCATCATCCCAGGACTCTCTTCCTAAAGCTGCAGCGAGTGACAGAACTGTCAACAGGGAGTCCACTGGTCGTATTGCAGCAGTCAGCGAAACATCAGTTCAGAGAAATGTTTCCAAGTCCCTCTCCCACAAGGCTGATATGACAACATACGGTGGGGAAGAGGGCTTCACTTCAGGGATGGACTTCACTACTTGTGTTGGAACCCTGAATCCCCGTCTGACAGGCTCAGGTATGGGCTGCAAGGTTACTGTGATGTGTGCAAGGTTACTGTGATGTGTGCAAGGTTACTGTGATGTGTGCAAGGTTACTGTGATGTGTGCAAGTAGGGGTTGTAAAGATGCTGTATGTACAGTTAATGTGGCTGAGGTAAATTTTTTCACCAAGAACGCGGAACTTATTGTCTGGTTACTATGATTTCAGTGCACTGCGGTATCATGCCTACCTAGATTAAGCATGTACTTAAACTTGCTAATATCAGCAGTATTTATTTTATTCAGCCATTTATCATATCAGAAACCGCCAGTTGTTGTTGACCCCACCAAATTTTCGACCAATCAAAATGCCACCCTCTGCCACATGCTAGCCAGAGGGCTGACTTAGTCTGATCTTGACAGAATGTAACTTGTTACAACTTCAAAGGCCTTTGTGCCAAGGAAGCTAACCAAACTATCACCATGACTGCACTGTAGTGTTAGCCCTGGCATGCTGTGTAGTAGGAAGAGTCTAGTGTCCTGGGTGTGCTTTCAGTTATAGTACTAGCCCTTGCATAGTGTGTAGTAGGAAGAGTCTAGTGTCCTGGTTGTGCGTTCAGTTATAGTACTAGCCCTTGTATAGTGTGTACTAGGAAGAGTCTAGTGTCCTGGGTGTGCTTTCAGCTGTAGTACTAGCCCTTGCGTAGCGTATAGTAGGAAGAGTCTAGTGTCCTGGGTATGCTTTCAGTTATAGTACCAGCCCTTGTATAGTGTGTAGTAGGAAGATACAAGTGTCCTAGGTGTGCTTCCAGCTGTAGTACTAGCCCTTGTATAGTGTGTAGTAGGAAGAGTCTAGTGTTCTGGGTGTGCTTTCAGTTATAGTACTAGCTCTTGTATAGTGTGTAGTAGGAAGAGTCTAGTGTCCTGGGTGTGCTTTCAGTTATAGTACTAGCCCTTGCATAGTGTGTAGTAGGAAGAGTCTAGTGTCCTGGTTGTGCGTTCAGTTATAGTACTAGCCCTTGTATAGTGTGTACTAGGAAGAGTCTAGTGTCCTGGGTGTGCTTTCAGCTGTAGTACTAGCCCTTGTATAGTGTATAGTAGGAAGAGTCTAGTGTCCTGGGTGTGCTTTCAGTTATAGTACTAGCCCTTGTATAGTGTGTAGTAGGAAGAGTCTAGTGTCCTGGGTGTGCTTTCAGTTATAGTACTAGCTCTTGTATAGTGTGTAGTAGGAAGAGACTAGTGTTCTGGGTGTGCTTTCAGTTATAGTACTAGCCCATGTATAGTGTGTAGTAGGAAGAGACTAGTGTTCTGGGTGTGCTTTCAGTTATAGTACTAGCCCTTGTATAGTGTGTAGTAGGAAGAGACTAGTGTTCTGGGTGTGCTTTCAGTTATAGTACTAGCCCTTGTATAGTGTGTAGTAGGAAGAGACTAATGTTCTGGGTGTGCTTTCAGTTATAGTACTAGCCCTTGTATAGTGTGTAGTAGGAAGAGACTAGTGTTCTGGGTGTGCTTTCAGTTATAGTACTAGCCCTTGTATAGTGTGTAGTAGGAAGAGACTAGTGTTCTGGGTGTGCTTTCAGTTATAGTACTAGCTCTTGTATAGTGTGTAGTAGGAAGAGTCTAGTGTCCTGGGTGTGCTTTCAGTTATAGTACTAGCCCTTGTATAGTGTGTAGTAGGAAGAGTCTAGTGTCCTGGGTGTGCTTTCAGTTATAGTACTAGCCCTTGTATAGTGTGTAGTAGGAAGAGACTAGTGTTCTGGGTGTGCTTTCAGTTATAGTACTAGCTCTTGTATAGTGTGTAGTAGGAAGAGTCTAGTGTCCTGGGTGTGCTTTCAGTTATAGTACTAGCCCTTGTATAGTGTGTAGTAGGAAGAGTCTAGTGTCCTGGGTGTGCTTTCAGTTATAGTACTAGCCCTTGTATAGTGTGTAGTAGGAAGAGACTAGTGTTCTGGGTGTGCTTTCAGTTATAGTACTAGCCCTTGCATAGTGTATAGTAGGAAGAGACTAGTGTTCTGGGTGTGCTTTCAGTTATAGTACTAGCCCTTGTATAGTGTGTAGTAGGAAGAGACTAGTGTTCTGGGTGTGCTTTCAGTTATAGTACTAACCCTTGTATAGTGTGTAGTAGGAAGAGACTAGTGTTCTGGGTGTGCTTTCAGTTATAGTACTAACCCTTGTATAGTGTGTAGTAGGAAGAGTCTAGTGACCTGGGTGTGCTTTCAGTTATAGCACTAGCCCTTGTATAGTGTGTAGTAGGAAGAGACTAGTGTTCTGGGTGTGCTTTCAGTTATAGTACTAGCCCTTGCATAGTGTGTAGTAGGAAGAGACTAGTGTTCTGGGTGTGCTTTCAGTTATAGTACTAGCCCTTGCATAGTGTGTAGTAGGAAGAGTCTAGTGTCCTGGGTGTGCTTTCAGTTATAGTACTAGCTCTTGTATAGTGTGTAGTAGGAAGAGTCTAGTGTCCTGGGTGTGCTTTCAGTTATAGTACTAGCTCTTGTATAGTGTGTAGTAGGAAGAGACTAGTGTTCTGGGTGTGCGTTCAGTTATAGTACTAGCCCTTGTATAGTGTGTAGTAGGAAGAGACTAGTGTTCTGGGTGTGCTTTCAGTTATAGTACTAGCCCTTGTATAGTGTGTAGTAGGAAGAGTCTAGTGTCCTGGGTGTGCTTTCAGTTATAGTACTAGCCCTTGTATAGTGTGTAGTAGGAAGAGTCTAGTGTTCTGGGTGTGCTTTCAGGTATAGTACTAGCCCTTGTATAGTGTGTAGTAGGAAGAGACTAGTGTTCTGGGTGTGCTTTCAGTTATAGTACTAGCCCTTGTATAGTGTGTAGTAGGAAGAGTCTAGTGTCCTGGGTGTGCTTTCAGTTATAGTACTAGCCCTTGTATAGTGTGTAGTAGGAAGAGTCTAGTGTCCTGGGTGTGCTTTCAGTTATAGTACTAGCCCTTGTATAGTGTGTAGTAGGAAGAGACTAATGTCCTGGGTGTGCTTTCAGTTATAGTACTAGCCCTTGCATAGTGTGTAGTAGGAAGAGTCTAGTGTCCTGGGTGTGCTTTCAGTTATAGTACTAGCTCTTGTATAGTGTGTAGTAGGAAGAGACTAGTGTTCTGGGTGTGCTTTCAAATATAGTACTAGCCCTTGCATAGTGTGTAGTAGGAAGAGACTAGTGACCTGGGTGTGCTTTCAGTTATAGTACTAGCCCTTGCGTAGTGTGTAGTAGGAAGAGTCTAGTGACCTGGGTGTGCTTTCAGTTATAGCACTAGCCCTTGTATAGTGTGTAGTAGGAAGAGTCTAGTGACCTGGGTGTGCTTTCAGTTATAGCACTAGCCCTTGTATAGTGTGTAGTAGGAAGAGTCTAGTGACCTGGGTGTGCTTTCAGTTATAGTACTAGCCCTTGTATAGTGTGTAGTAGGAAGAGTCTAGTGACCTGGGTGTGCTTTCAGTTATAGCACTAGCCCTTGTATAGTGTGTAGTAGGAAGAGACTAGTGTTCTGGGTGTGCTTTCAGTTATAGTACTAGCCCTTGCATAGTGTGTAGTAGGAAGAGACTAGTGTCCTGGTTGTGCTTTCAGTTATAGTACTAGCCCTTGCATAGTGTGTAGTAGGAAGAGACTAGTGTTCTGGGTGTGCTTTCAGTTATAGTACTAGCCCTTGTATAGTGTGTAGTAGGAAGAGACTAGTGTTCTGGGTGTGCTTTCAGTTATAGTACTAGCCCTTGTATAGTGTGTAGTAGGAAGAGTCTAGTGTCCTGGGTGTGCTTTCAGTTATAGTACTAGCCCTTGTATAGTGTGTAGTAGGAAGAGACTAGTGTCCTGGGTGTGCTTTCAGTTATAGTACTAGCCCTTGCATAGTGTGTAGTAGGAAGAGACTAGTGTCCTGGGTGTGCTTTCAGTTATAGTACTAGCCCTTGCATAGTGTGTAGTAGAAAGAGTCTAGTGTTCTGGGTGTGCTTTCAGTTATAGTACTACACCTTGTATAGTGTATAGTAGGAAGAGACTAGTGTTCTGGGTGTGCTTTCAGTTATAGTACTAGCCCTTGTATAGTGTGTAGTAGGAAGAGTCTAGTGTTCTGGGTGTGCTTTCAGTTATAGTACTAGCCCTTGTATAGTGTGTACTAGGAAGAGTCTAGTGTCCTGGGTGTGCTTTCAATTATAGTACTTGCTCTTGCATAGTGTGTAGTAGGAAGAGACTAGTGTCCTGGGTGTGCTTTCAGTTATAGTACTAGCCCTTATATAGTGTGTACTAGGAAGAGTCTAGTGTCCTGGGTGTGCTTTCAGTTATAGTACTAGCTCTTGTATAGTGTGTAGTAGGAAGAGTCTAGTGTCCTGGGTGTGCTTTCAGTTATAGTACTAGCCCTTGTATAGTGTGTACTAGGAAGAGTCTAGTGTTCTGGGTGTGCTTTCAGGTATAGTGCTAGCCCTTGTATAGTGTGTAGTAGGAAGAGTCTAGTGTTCTGGGTATGCTTTCAGTTATAGTACTAGCCCTTGTATAGTGTGTAGTAGGAAGAGTCTAGTGTCCTGGGTGTGCTTTCAGTTGTAGTACTAGCCCTTGTATAGTGTGTAGTAGGAAGAGACTAGTGTTCTGGGTGTGCTTTCAGTTACAGTACTAGCCCTTGTATAGTGTGTAGTAGGAAGAGTCTAGTGTCGTGGGTGTGCTTTCAGTTATAGTACTAGCCCTTGTATAGTGTGTAGTAGGAAGAGTCTATTGTCCTGGGTGTGCTTTCAGTTATAGTACTAGCCCTTGTATAGTGTGTAGTAGGAAGAGTCTAGTGTCCTGGGTGTGCTTTCAGTTGTAGTACTAGCCCTTGTATAGTGTGTAGTAGGAAGAGACTAGTGTCCTGGGTGTGCTTTCAGTTATAGTACTAGCCCTTGCATAGTGTGTAGTAGGAAGAGTATAGTGTCCTGGGTGTGCTTTCAGTTATAGTACTAGCTCTTGCATAGTGTGTAGTAGGAAGAGACTAGTGACCTGGGTGTGCTTTCAGTTATAGTACTAGCTCTTGTATAGTGTGTAGTAGGAAGAGACTAGTGTCCTGGGTGTGCTTTCAGTTATAGTACTAGCTCTTGCATAGTGTGTACTAGGAAGAGTCTAGTGTCCTGGGTGTGCTTTCAGTTATAGTACTTGCTCTTGCATAGTGTGTAGTAGGAAGAGACTAGTGTCCTGGGTGTGCTTTCAGTTATAGTACTAGCCCTTGTATAGTGTGTAGTAGAAAGAGTCTAGTGTCCTGAGTGTGCTTTCAGTTATAGTACTAGCCCTTGTATAGTGTGTAGTAGGAAGAGACTAGTGTCTTGGGTGTGCTTCCAGCTGTAGTACTAGCGCTTGCATAGTGTGTAGTAGGAAAAGACTAGTGTCCTGGGTGTGTTTTCAGCTGTAGTACTAGCGCTTGCATAGTGTGTAGTAGGAAGAGACTAGTGTCCTGGGTGTGTTTTCAGCTTAGTACTAGCCCTTGTATCGTTTGTAATAGGAAGAGTCTAGTGTCCTGGGTGTGTTTTCAGCTGTAGTACTAGTCCTTGCATAGTGTGTAGTAGGAAGAGACTAGTGTCCTGGGTGTGCTTTCAGTTACAGTACTAGCCCTTGCATAGTGTGTAGTAGGAAGAGACTAGTGTCCTGGGTGTGCTTTCAGTTACAGTACTAGCCCTTGCATAGTGTGTAGTAGGAAGAGACTAGTGTCCTGGGTGTGCTTTCAGCTGTAGTACTAGCCCTTGCATAATGTGTAGTAGGAAGAGACTAGTGTCCTGGGTGTGCTTTCAGTTATAGTACTAGCCCTTGCATAGTGTGTAGTAAGAAGAGACTAGTGTCCTGGGTGTGCTTTCAGCTATAGTACTAGCCCTTGCATAGTGTGTAGTAGGAAGAGTCTAGTGTCCTGTGTGTGCTTTCAGCTGATCCTGAGGTGTCTCGCTCCAGCTGTCACTCGGAGATGACCAAATGCAGTACATTGTCACCACAGACTGTTGATGCCATCCTGCGCTCTGAGAACGATAGAGGGAAGCAAACAGAAGACGGAGAGATGCAGGTTGTGTTTACAGCTAGAAGAGAGGAAACCGACATGGAGCTGAACGTCAGTGCTGCTGCTGCTGCTGCTGCGGAGAAATCACAGACTCGCTGCAGTAATGATTGTTTTCAAAGTCAATTCTTTTAATGTTTGTAACAAAAGTTTGCACTCTTATTATACCGACCATGCATCGTAAACTATTGACACACTGTTGATTTGAACACCCACAATCTAGCGTAATTGTTTAGCACTCTTATTATACCGACCATGCATCGTAAACTATTGACACACTGTTGATTTGAACACCCACAATCTAGCGTAATTGTTTAGCACTCTTATTATACCGACCATGCATCGTAAACTATTGACACACTGTTGATTTGAACACCCACAATCTAGCGTAATTGTTTAGCACTCTTATTATACCGACCATGCATCGTAAACTATTGACACACTGTTGATTTGAACACCCACAATCTAGCGTAATTGTTTAGCATTATTATAGTAGCACAATAAGCACATTATTATAGTAGCACAATAAGCACATTATTATAGTAGCACAATAAGCACATTATTATAGTAGCACAATAAGCACATTATTATAGTAGCACAATAAGCACATTATTATAGTAGCACAATAAGCACATTATTATAGTAGCACAATAAGCACATTATTATAGTAGCACACTACACATTCTCTGGCTAACACATGTTCTCTTAGTAACAATCAGTGCTGATACCTGTAGTGTGTGTGTCTGTCAGGTCGTGCAGCGTCTTCCACCAGCAGTGACCTGGAGACAGCCAGACCCAGTGCATCATCCCTCGACTCTATGGGCATCCTGCAGGAGTCAGACCTAGTCTTCCTGGACAGTCCCATCCTTATGTCCAAGTCAGTGACAGCAGACACACTCCTGGGTCAGTCGACGCTAGCCTTGAATGAGATGTCACTCTTCAAACGGAGCAACTTTGTCACAAGTGGCAGCAGTAGTATTTTAGAACGCAGCTGTCATACCCGAGAAAGAAACCCGTCTGTAGCCCATGCCCTGGGCGAAGTCAGTGCATGCAGTCCGTCAGTGCTCAACTTGTCAAAGATGTCCATGCTGAGTATGTCTGCCTCTCCCAGCTTCCTGGTGCCGGTGCCGTCACTTGCTGACTCCCATACGGCAGCGTTGCTTGGAGGCAGTCATCTCGTAAGTCTTCAAGGCAATCATGTTATTTTCAACAATGTCATTTATTCTATGAAATGGAAATGTGATTCTCGAAGTAAAATTAATTTGGTAATTTTCCTTCTTGTCTGACGTGCCTGTTGGTTGTAAAATGTCAGGTGAAATATCATTAGTGGTGTAATTTTTGTCTGAGAGGAAACATTCTGAAAAGACTTAATGTGTAATATTATATCATAATTATGTTCCTATTGACATCTTTTATCAGAATTTCATAATATTTTGCTCAGTTGCCATAGCAAGATGACAGATAACGTAGAAAGTGGAAGTTGAAATAACAACAGCCTGCAGATGGTGATTTCATTCATCCTCTGTCGCTCTGCTTCCCTCAGCCTATCCTTTCCGAAGTTGAACCAACAGTGCTGGCCGACTACTTTCACTTGATGGGAGTCGATCTTGACATCAACAAGAAACTCCGACGCAGCATTATTCCTTTTGTGTCTGTGAGTCGAGTGTTCTCCCTACAAGCTCTCTGCTCATTCTTTATTGGTTTCTGTCATCCTCCCAAAATCTCTCTCCTACTTTGATTTTTTAAATAAAAACTGCACCATCAGCCACCTAGACATCACATGACACTGTGTGTAGGCTGCATGTGGTGTCATATATGTCAATATTAAAATTTTATTGTAATTGAAGATTATGTGGAGGATGTACACATTCCTTCCTCTCATTCTGACAGTGGTACACCATGTGTTGTATTTCAATTAAAAGCCCTGTTTGTTTGTTAACGTTCATTCTAGTTGTAATCTATAACTGAAATGATAATCATATTTTGTTTGGAGAGTATAATTGCAGTGAACGTTTCCTGTAGTATTCGAGGTAATGTTATTATATATATATGTATATATATATATATATATATATAATTAAATTATATATATTAATTATATTAAATAATATATATATTGACTTGTATCATTTTCCTTTTGTCACAATAGCTCATATTATATAATCTGGATAAATCACAGGCAAATTAAAGAAAAAAATGCTATAATTTTATCTCAGCAAATACATAAGATCAGCCTATTGTGCAATGGATACATTTCAATGTGCCTTGTGCTGCGTCAGGTGAAGCCGCCAGAAAGTCTAAGCGAGGAGTTGCAGCTAGGCATCTACCAGCCCCAGGTAGACATGTACAGGTGGGCCTGTGACTGTATGACTGCTCAGACAAACAGGTTGGTCACCCACTCACACTTCACTGGCCTCAATGGTTACTGCACCTGTCATAGGTACACAATATGAATACTTCTACTGTGCTAAAGTCTTTGGGAACCCAAACTCATTGGCAATTAGTTACACTGTTTATTTCTTTCAATTGTGAGAACAAACAGTAGATCATAACTAGATGATCCAATATATAATATGGATACCATATGGGAAGTTAAAATTATACGTCTTTGTGATGGGACCCTGACATAAATGTAGATCTTTTCTGAAAGTAAAAGACCCACATACAAAAGTAAACACTGGTTGGACAGTTAAAGCATTAAGGCTTACATGCAATGCAGTTTTAGTAAATGATAACAGGAAGATAATGTGTTTCTGGTTCATTCCTGTTACAAATTGGAAATATATGAACAAGGAAATTGCTGATAGATTGTAGACAAGTAAAATGGATCTGTCAAGGTTTGGTGATGGGATGTCATTTTTAAGTTGTGTGATATATACCTAAACTAACCTGTTCTCTGTGGGTCATAAAGGGAACCTGTTCTCTGTGGGTCATAAAGGGAACCTGTTCTCTGTGGGTCATAAAGGGAACCTGTTCTCTGTGGGTCATAAAGGGAACCTGTTCTCTGTGGGTCATAAAGGGAACCTGTTCTCTGTGGGTCATAAAGGGAACCTGTTCTCTGTGGGTCATAAAGGGAACCTGTTCTCTGTGGGTCATAAAGGGAACCTGTTCTCTGTGGGTCATAAAGGGAACCTGTTCTCTGTGGGTCATAAAGGGAACCTGTTCTCTGTGGGTCATAAAGGGAACCTGTTCTCTGTGGGTCATAAAGGGAACCTGTTCTCTGTGGGTCATAAAGGGAACCTGTTCTCTGTGGGTCATAAAGGGAACCTGTTCTCTGTGGGTCATAAAGGGAACCTGTTCTCTGTGGGTCATAAAGGGAACCTGTTCTCTGTGGGTCATAAAGGGAACCTGTTTTCTGTGGGTCATAAAGGGAACCTGTTCTCTGTGGGTCATAAAGGGAACCTGTTCTCTGTGGGTCTTAAAGGGAACCTGCTGTTGACGTGACTGAGAAAGTGCACTGGTTGTTGTAGATGTAAAGAGCAGTGTGACAAGCTGGAGAAGGACCTAATGGATGACTTGCCCCATGTACTCCATGACTACAACAACCCGGTGAGTAGACCCATGCTGTCAACCTTGTCATGAGTACAACAACCCAGTGAGTAGACTCATGCTGTCAACCTTGTCGTAACTACAACAACCCGGTGAGTAGACTCATGCTGTCAACCTTGTCATGAGTACAACAACCCAGTGAGTAGACTCATGCTGTCAACCTTGTCGTAACTACAACAACCCGGTGATTAGACTCATGCTGTCAACCTTGTCGTGACTACAACAACCCGGTGAGTAGACTCATGCTGTCAACCTTGTCGTGAGTACAACAACCCAGGGAGTAGACTCATGCTGTCCACCTTGTCATAACTACAACAACCCAGTGAGTAGACTCATGCTGTCAACCTTGTCGTGAGTACAACAACCCAGGGAGTAGACTCATGCTGTCCACCTTGTCATAACTACAACAACCCAGTGAGTAGACTCATGCTGTCAACCTTGTCGTGAGTACAACAACCCAGGGAGTAGACTCATGCTGTCAACCTTGTCATGAGGACAACAACCCAGTGAGTAGACTCATGCTGTCAGCCTTGTCATAACTACAACAACCCAGTGAGTAGACCCATGCTGTCAACCTTGTCGTGAGTACAACAACCCAGGGAGTAGACTCATCCTGTCAACCTTGTCATGAGTACAACAACCCAGTGAGTAGACTCATGCTGTCAACCTTGTCGTAACTACAACAACCTAATGAGTAGACTCATGCTGTCAACCTTGTCGTAACTACAACAACCTGGTGAGTAGACTCATGCTGTCAACCTTGTCATGAGTACAACAACCCAGTGAGTAGACTCATGCTGTCAACCTTGTCGTAACTACAACAACCCGGTGAGTAGACTCATGCTGTCAACCTTGTCGTAAATACAACAACCCAGTGAGTAGACTCATGCTGTCAACCTTGTCGTAAATACAACAACCCGGTGAGTAGACTCATGCTGTCAACCTTGTCGTGAGTACAACAATCCAGTGAGTAGACTCATGCTGTCAACCTTGTCGTGAGTACAACAACCCAGTGCGTAGACTCATGCTGTCAACCTTGTCGTGAGTACAACAACCCGGTGAGTAGACTCATGCTGTCAACCTTGTCGTGAGTACAACAACCCAGTGAGTAGACTCATGCTGTCAACCTTGTCGTGAGTACAACAACCCGGTGAGTAGACTCATGCTGTCAACCTTGTCGTGAGTACAACAACCCAGTGAGTAGACTCATGCTGTCAACCTTTTAGTGTAGTGATGCCTTTTGTGAAATCACCGTCAGAGCTCCCTTGACACTTGATCACTGTGTTGCCAGGAGAACCACCGGGCACTGCAAAGTCTGAAAATTGAGTGCAATCTGCGGTCGGCAACCTTGTTCAAGGACTGGCGTGGCAAGATGGTCAAGGCTACACTGGAGAGTTTTCAGGTGAGTCACTTTCTGGCCATCTTTATGCTGATACTTTTAGCACATGAAATGAAGCTATTTGTTGCAGTGTATGTGTAATGTGATATGTTTTGTTTGCAATGTTTCGGATGTAAGTAACATGTCCACGTAACGTCTGTAGGATAATGACGTTACAAGTAAGGAGAGGTTCCAGCCTGTTTCTGCTCCTCTCACGGGTTTCACATAAGTTACAAGTAAGGAGAGGTTCCAGCCTGTATCTGCTCCTCTCATGGGTGTCACATAAGTTACAAGTAAGGAGAGGTTCCAGCCTGTATCTGCTCCTCTCACGGGTGTCACATAAGTTACAAGTAAGGAGAGGTTCCAGCCTGTATCTGCTCCTCTCACGGATATCACGTAAGTGTGGGCAAATCTTGCATAAAACAGGCTTATTTCTAGTAGTTGACACTTGAGGAATATATCAATTGGACGAATTTAGTAAAATAATTTGTAAAAGAGTTGTTCTACTCAAAGTGCAGTAGTGTTGTATAGTAATGTCATGGACATCAACTGTGTTGTGACAAGTGTTTGTGCCTGCACAGTTAATAACTTGGATTGCTTAGCTTGAATTACTCTCATCCAGAAACTGATCATTCTCAAGCAGTCTTTAACACTAAGACTAAGAATGCCAAATTTCACTGTAGTGACCATAATCCCCATGTACCAGACAACACCATACACTTAACACAGTTTTGTCAATGAATGACATTATATGTTAACTATTGTTTGTATTTCATTTGAGTAATTCTGTCACTATACTCTTTCTTCCCACCAAACACCTGGACTACAGTGGGGTATTGTTGTGTCTGGACAACAGTGGGGTATTGTTGTGTCTGGACTACAGTGGGGTATTGTTGTGTCTGGACTACAGTGGGGTCTTGTTGTGTCTGGACTACAGTGGGATCTTGTTGTGTCTGGACTACAGTGGGGTCTTGTTGTGTCTAGACTACAGTGGGGTGTTGTTGTGTCTGGACTACAGTGGGGTATTGTTGTGTCTGGACTACAGTGGCGAAAATTATAAACAATTCCTTTCCGAATTCACACCTATCACTTCATCATTTGACAGAACAAACTCAGATGTTATTATTGCAAGTGACTTCAATATAAATCTTTTGAAAATAAATGAAAAAGAAGTATTCGCGGAATTTTTTGATACTTTAATATCATATAGCTTTTACCCCCACATCACACTTCCTACTAGGCTCTCCAAAAATAATGGAACCCTAATTGATAATTTCTTTTGCAAATTAACTAAATCTACAATGAAGCCTAAATCAGGCATTTTAGCTAAACAATTATCAGACCACCAACCATATTTCACTTTTCTAAATACAGTTTCCCACACAAAACCTTTACCAAGATATATAAAAATTACTGTACAGAACTCTGATTCAATATCTGATTTTATACACGAGGTTTTCTCATCAAATGTTTACAATAAACTCGACCAATCTCCTAATGCAAACCCAAATATGAATTATGATATCCTACATGACGTAATGCAATGTGCAAAAAATAAACATATGCCATATAAAACAGTTAAACTAAAAAAATACAAACATAAGAAATCCGCCTGGATTACGTTAGGTCTGCTCAAATCCATTCGATACAGAGATAAATTATATAAGACACTAAAAACTACTCGACCAGAATCACCAAAATACTTTGCAATTCGGATCAACCTGACTACCTATAATACTATCCTTAAAAAAAGTATACGTACTGCTAAACGCATACATTACGAATCATGTTTCAACAAATTCAAAAATAACATTAAAAAAACATGGGAAACAATTAATGGTATTCTTTCTAGAACAAACAAAAAGAAAACGTTCCCCAAAGCCTTTATTTATAACGAAAATATTATAGCAGATAAAACGGCAATTGCAAACACATATAATTCATATTTTACCAATATTGGCCCAAATTTAGCCAACCAAATACAAAATTCCACAAATAAAACTTTCAGATATTATCTTAATGGAAACCATAACAATGTATTTAATTTTCAACTTATTAATGAAGAAACAATATCTAAAACAATAGATGATATGCACCCAAAAGCAAGTTGCGGATTTGATGGTATTTCTTCAAGGCTTCTAAAGTTAATTAAACCTGTTTTGACAAAATCTTTAACTTTAATCACAAATCAAATATTAACTACGGGTGTCTTCCCCGATAAACTAAAAACTGCCAAAGTAATACCAATTTACAAAAAAGGGGACGAAACCCTATTCTGCAACTACAGGCCAATATCAATATTACCTGCAATTTCAAAAGTAATCGAAACAATTATTTATGACCAGCTAAATTCTTTCTTAAAAAGACATAAACTTATATACGATAATCAATATGGATTTAGAAAGGAACATTCTACGGAATTTGCCGCTCTTGAATTAATTGACAGGATATTGACACGTATGGATAATAAGGAAATACCTATAACTATTTACTTGGACCTGTCAAAAGCTTTTGACACTCTGGATCACTCAATATTAATTGATAAGCTAGAGTTTTATGGCGTGGAAGGAGTAGCTTTAGACCTGTTCAAAAATTATTTAACAAATAGAAAACAGTACGTTGAATTTGAAGACGCCCAATCAGATAGGCTTAATATCTCCACAGGCGTACCTCAAGGATCAATTCTAGGCCCTTTGTTATTTATAATTTACATAAATGACTGCCCAATCCAGTCCAAAATTCAACTTTATTATGTACGCAGATGACACGACACTTTCAAGTACCTTAGATTCTTTCGCACAATATAGCAAAAATGAAAATGTAGAATTCTTAATCAACACAGAACTGGACAAAATTAATGAGTGGCTTAAATTAAACAAATTATCTCTAAATGTAAATAAATCTAAATATATGATCTTCAAAGCGGCTAGAAGAATTAATATGATAAATCCACTAAATATAAAAATAGATAATACATACATTGATAGAGTAGATGAGTTTAATTTCCTAGGGATAAGTTTTAATGAACAATTAAACTGGCAAAGTCACATCAACAAAATTTCTATTTCTAAATAAACTCAAACGATTGTTACCACTTAATATAAAGATTATGTTGTATAACACTTTGATATTGTCACATCTAAACTATGGCTTAACGGCCTGGGGCTATCGATGTGATAGAATAAAAAAACTTCAAAAGAAAGCCGTCCGAATTATATGTTTAAGCAAATATAATGCTCATACCGATCCACTGTTCAAAAGTCTTAATTTACTAAAAGTAGAGCACATTCTAAAATTGCAGGAACTAAAATTATATCATAAATTTTCAAACAATAAACTACCTTTCTACCTGCAAAACTTACCACTTGATCAAAACAATAGTATTCACAACTTCAATACACGTGGTCAATATAATATACATACGATCAGGGTACATAACGAGTTTGCTAAACGAAGTCTTAGGTACAGTTTGCCACATACCATAAATAATGCACCTGATTTATTAAAAGACAAGGTCACCACTCACAGTTTACATGGTTTCTCAAATTATATCAAACTTTATTATCTGAATACATATATTGAACAATGTGCAATCCAAAATTGTTATATATGTCAACATGACTGACAATGTATCCGTTCCTCCTTGGTTAAAAAAAATCACTGTTTGTATATCTGGTTGTAGGAATATAATTGGCATTTGTAATATACCGGCATATCTATATTAATATCTATATTAATTTTGTTCACCCATTAATTATGCATTAATATTTATAGGTATTTTTTTAGATATATATATATTTTTTTTTTTTTTTTTTTATCTTAATAACGGGTGAAATTAATTGACAGGGTGGCTCCTACGTTAGCGATTAATTTTTAGTCTTAGTAGGAGTCTCCCGTCCCTTATATGACATTATCTTTTATTTTCAGACCGTACTCTATATTCTTACCACTTCGTTTTCTTATGTCGACATAGATGTAATATATTGTATGGTTTTTGTGTTGAATACTCTGTTTTGTTGTTTTTGGGACGAATAAATATTTCCTGTTCCTGTTCCTGTTGTGTCTGAACTACAGTGGGGTATTGTTGTGTCTGGACTACAGTGGGGTCTTGTTGTGTCTAGACTACAGTGGGGTATTGTTGTGTCTGGACTACAGTGGGGTCTTGTTGTGTCTAGACTACAGTGGGGTATTGTTGTGTCTGGACTACAGTGGGGTCTTGTTGTGTCTGGACTACAGTGGGGTATTGTTGTGTCTGGACTACAGTGGGGTCTTGTTGTGTCTAGACTACAGTGGGGTATTGTTGTGTCTGGACTACAGTGGGGTCTTGTTGTGTCTGGACTACAGTGGGGTATTGTTGTGTCTGGATTACAGTGGGGTCTTGTTGTGTCTAGACTACAGTGGGGTGTTGTTGTGTCTGGACTACAGTGGGGTATTGTTGTGTCTGGACTACAGTGCGGTCTTGTTTTTGTCTGGACTACAGTGGGGTCTTGTTGTGTCTAGACTACAGTGGGGTATTGTTGTGTCTAGACTACAGTGGGGTATTGTTGTGTCTGGACTACAGTGGGGTCTTGTTGTGTCTAGACTACAGTGGGGTATTGTTGTGTCTGGACTACAGTGGGGTCTTGTTGTGTCTGGACTACAGTGGGGTATTGTTGTGTCTGGACTACAGTGGGGTCTTGTTGTGTCTAGACTACAGTGGGGTGTTGTTGTGTCTGGACTACAGTGGGGTATTGTTGTGTCTGGACTACAGTGCGGTCTTGTTTTTGTCTGGACTACAGTGGGGTCTTGTTGTGTCTAGACTACAGTGGGGTATTGTTGTGTCTAGACTACAGTGGGGTATTGTTGTGTCTAGACTACGGTTGGGTCTTGTTGTGACTGGACTACAGTGGGGTATTGTTGTGTCTAGACTACAGTGGGGTCTTGTTGTGTCTAGACTACAGTGGGGTCTTGTTTTTGTATGGACTACAGTGGGGTATTGTTGTGTCTAGACTACAGTGGGGTCTTGTTTTTGTCTAGACTACAGAGGAGTCTTGTTGTGTCTAGACTACAGTGGGGTCTTGTTGTGCCTGGACTACAGTGGGGTCTTGTTGTGTCTAAACTACAGTGGGGTCTTGTTGTGCCTGGACAACAGTGGGGTCTTGTTGTGCCTGGACTACAGTGGGGTCTTGTTGTGTCTAGACTACAGTGGGGTCTTGTTTTTGTATGGACTACAATGGGGTATTGTTGTGTCTAGACTACAGTGGGGTCTTGTTTTTGTCTAGACTACAGAGGAGTCTTGTTGTGTCTAGACTACAGGGGGGTCTTGTTGTGCCTGGACTACAGTGGGGTCTTGTTGTGTCTAAACTACAGTGGGGTCTTGTTGTGTCTAAACTACAGTGGGGTCTTGTTGTGCCTGGACAACAGTGGGGTATTGTTGTGTCTGGACTACAGTGGGGTCTTGTTGTGCCTGGACAACAGTGGGGTATTGTTGTGTCTGGACTACAGTGGGGTCTTGTTGTGCCTGGACTACAGTGGGGTATTGTTGTGTCTGGACTACAGTGGGGTCTTGTTGTGCCTGGACTACAGTGGGGTATTGTTGTGTCTGGACTACAGTGGGGTCTTGTTGTGCCTGGACAACAGTGGGGTATTGTTGTGTCTGGACTACAGTGGGGTCTTATTGTGTATAGACTACAGTGGGGGTCTTGTTTTTGTCTGGACTACAGTGGGGTCTTGTTGTGCCAGGACCACAGTGGGGTATTGTTGTGTCTACACTACAGTGGACTCTTGCTATAAGGAACATGTTGTGACTTGCTTAAGCTCTTCCATAAATCTGATGTTCCTTACATGAGTACATAAAACAGTGCAAGCCAGAACAGTGATTTCAAAGTTGTCTTTTAAGTGGATTTTTCCTATATGAGGAGTCCTTATAGTAACACTCCACCATACTTGTGTTCTGTCTTGGTGAGCAGGAGGAAGAGCAGGAGCTGATGCAGGCGGTCGAGGAGCTGTCTGGTCGCAATGGTCAGCTAACAACACAACTCAACACACTCACTCAATGTGAGTCAACTCCCATCTTCTTTCTTTTCACATTTCTTTGCTCTTACCCTATTTTGTTTTTGCTGGAAAAAAAACAAATATGTATTGGTAGAGTGGTTTGTGGGTTGTCAGCTATACTATGATCCAACTGTCACCTTTCAAAACAAAAGTTGAAACTACTGTTGTTTTCATGTAGTGAAAAAGAGACATACCAAATTATTTCTTCTAAACCATTTAAAAAAAAATTTAATTTGAGAATAAATTGGAATGGTTTCAAGAGATTGTGTGTAATTAAACAGTTTGCCTGAACCCTGATGAGCCCCGATCTGTTTGTTTCAGACGAGTGTGATCTGAGTGAGCTGGAGAGCAAATTGGATGGTCATTTGGCCCAGCTGGACATCCTGTGTGTCCAGCTGCCTGCTGTCCAAACAGGTCAGCCTTCATTCACAGTTGTCACAGGCATGTCTACTGTGACTGTTTGGCAGCTGATTGAACAAATGTCTACATTCCTCGTTGTTTCCAGCACATGGCAACATTCTGTTAACTGACTTCTCTGTGTGTTGTGGTTACTAGAATCTGGTCTAGTCTTATGAGGCGTCATTCAAGTCATGAGGGATACACGGGACCTATGTTGAGAGCCACATTTTTTACATACAAACTTACCATGTTAACCACTACACTACTGTGCCTCTGATTTTATTAATACCTGGGTCAGTCAGTAGTGGAGTAGACCTCTTTCTCGGTATGGTCATATATTTCATAAGCACTTTTGCCTGAAATTTTTTTTATATGTTAACCTTTACAAAATGATAGTCTGTTGTTGTCATGCACAGCATGTCTGGATTACATTTGTCACTCAACTCTTTATTTCAAAATCCATCAATATTAATCCGGAGTACCGAAATATGCATTTCCACACATACAGCAGTAATCACAGAATGTTATATTTTACACAGAACTAAAGTTGGGAGAGGAAAAGAAACACCTGGTGGCTGCAGAAGTCACTAAACTGAGCACGAACAAAAGCCAACTGTCTGAAGAAATGAAGAAGCTCAGAGCCACTGCCAAACAGGAAGCAGCCGATTGTCAACAGATGGCACCACATAAATCTCTGGAGGAACTATGGGACGGGATTCAGCGTTTACTTGAGTGCGTTTTTCACTTGTCGATGTTTTGTTTTAGATTAAATATTTTCAATAACTTTTTACCCACTGGAGCTGCATTGGTTAAAAGAAGTGCCAAAAAAAGTGTAATATAATAATATTATTAGGAGTCTTGAATTCAATATCTGACTGTTTCTTCTGGAAGAACAAAACTAAACACCAACGACACTATGTTCCATTACTGACACACTACCGTCTACTTTATCATACTATATAGAGCAGCCTCACTTAACAATACCATGTTCCATTACTGAGACACTACCGTCTACTTCATCATACTATATGGAGCAGTCTCGCTTAACAGTCCCATGTTACATTACTGACACACTACCATATACTTCATCATACTATATGGAGCAGTCTCGCTTAACAGTACCATGTTACATTACTGACACACTACCATATACTTCATCATACTATATGGAGCAGTCTCGCTTAACAGTCCCATGTTCCATTACTGACACACTACCATATACTTCATCATACTATATGGAGCAGTCTCGCTTAACAGTACCATGTTACATTACTGACACACTACCATATACTTCATCATACTATATGGAGCAGTCTCGCTTAACAGTACCATGTTACATTACTGACACACTACCATATACTTCATCATACTATATGGAGCAGTCTCGCTTAACAGTACCATGTTACATTACTGACACACTACCATCTACTTCATCATACTATATGGAGCAGTCTCGCTTAACAGTACCATGTTACATTACTGACACACTACCATATACTTCATCATACTATATGGAGCTGTCTCGCTTAACAGTACCATATTACATTACTGACACACTACCATCTACTTCATCATACTATATGGAGCAGTCTCGCTTAACAGTACCATGTTCCATTACTGACACACTACCATATACTTCATCATACTATATGGAGCAGTCTCGCTTAACAATACCATGTTCCATTACTGACACACTACCATCTACTTCATCATACTATATGGAGCAGTCTCGCTTAACAATACCATGTTCCATTACTGACACACTACCATCTACTTCATCATACTATATGGAGCAGTCTCGCTTAACAGTATTTTCCATTACTGACACACTACCATCTACTTCATCATACTATATGGACCAGTCTCGCTTAACAATACCATGTTCCAATACTGACAACACACTACCATCTACTTCATCATACTATATGGAGCAGTCTCGCTTAACAGTACCATGTTACATTACTGACACACTACCATCTACTTCATCATACTATATGGAGCAGTCTCGCTTAACAGTACCATGTTCCATTACTGACACACTACCATATACTTCATCATACTATATGGAGCAGTCTCGCTTAACAATACCCTGTCCCATTACTGACACACTACCATCTACTTCATCATACTATATGGAGCAGTCTCGCTTAACAATACCCTGTCCCATTACTGACACACTACCATCTACTTCATCATACTATATGGAGCAGTCTCGCTTAACAATACCCTGTCCCATTACTGACACACTACCATCTACTTCATCATACTATATGGAGCAGTCTCGCTTAACAATACCCTGTCCCATTACTGACACACTACCATCTACTTCATCATACTATATGGAGCAGTCTCGCTTAACAATACCCTGTCCCATTACCGCTTCACCATACTATATGGAGCATTCACGTCAAGATAGACACCTTATGAAAGGAACAAAGTAATGATTTACATCCATTGACCCAAAAAAATTTTTTTATTAACTATGATATGTTTACTTCTATTTGTAATATGTAAAGTACAATATATATAGGTATATGTGTGTGCATGCGTGTGTGCGGTGCGTGTGTGCGGTTTATAAGTGGGGTCAAATAAACTGCCTCTACTAATAAGACTTGTGTGAGAGTCTGGATCTGCTCCTCCTCCGTAGCCCAATCCCAGGCCCATTGTCATCCCCATTCATTAGTTCCTGGTGTTGCAGTTACTCGACCTTCCGCCCGGAGATGTGGGACTTGGAGTCTGGAGCCTTGTTTTCAGCCCTCAATGGTTCCTTACAAATCTGGTTCCAGTTTGCTGGACGTGCGCCAGGTCACTGTCAACTGATCAGAAAACCGGCACAGTCCATCACTGACATAGAGCTACGGTCAATACTCACTGGTCAGTTAAATTGTTACTTACTGAAGCTTTCATCAACTGTCAAGTCTGTTTCTTCAAATGTTACGTTTGAATGCGTTTTGTAGTTATACTCAGTAGTGTGTTTCAAATCATGTTTTACAAATGTTGCTTTAGAATTGTCTCACTTTCATACTTGAATCATGTGTTATGGTGTTTGTGTTTGTAGACCAGGCCCCTGCGAGAGAGAGGCTTGCTCACCGCATTCTTCTCAACGGTGTGTCAGCTAGAGGTCAACTGACTGACCAGTGTCCAGACACCAGTAGGCTGCCCGCAGTAAGTACACACTGGCTGTTGTGTCACTAATATGAACCCACTTTCTCTCCCACGCTCTCCCCTTCCATCTCTCTCTTTAATTTTCTCTCCAGTTAGTCCCTCCCCATATATCTTTCTCTTCCCCTCTCTCTGTCTCTTCTCTATATAATTATCTCTCTGGCTCTCCCTATCCCTCTCTTCCCTCCTGTCTTCACCTCCTCCCTGTCACCTGCCCTAACAGTGGAGTACTCTCCTGCTACGTTGGTAGAACCTTTGTTTGCCAGCATCACCACGTCAGTCCCTGAAGGAGGTCTCCCAGGCATCATTTGTCTTACAGCTGGACTACTAGAACAAACCTAGATTATAACTTGTTTAACACTCTTCGAAACTGTGCTTTGCTTTGAAGCATCATGGAGCCAGCCAGTTATACGGCAGGTCTATGTTTGGTATTGTTGACTCTCTGTGTTCACATATGAGGAACACTTCACTGTTTAGATGCCTTGAAGCATCATGGAGCCAGCCAGTTATACGGCAGGTCTATGTTTGGTATTGTTGACTCTCTGTGTTCACATATGAGGAACACTTCACTGTTTAGATGCTTTGAAGCATCATGGAGCCAGCCAGTTATACGGCAGGTCTATGTTTGGTATTGTTGACTCTCTGTGTTCACATATGAGGAACTTCACTGTTTAGATGCCTTGAAGCATCATGGAGCCAGCCAGGTATACGGCAGGTCTATGTTTGGTATTGTTGACTCTCTGTGTTCACATATGAGGAACACTTCACTGTTTAGATGCCTTGAAGCATCATGGAGCCAGCCAGGTATACGGCAGGTCTATGTTTGGTATTGTTGACTCTCTGTGTTCACATATGAGGAACACTTCACTGTTTAGATACCTTGAAGCATCATGGAGCCAGCCAGTTATACGGCAGGTCTATGTTTGGTATTGTTGACTCTCTGTGTTCACATATGAGGAACTTCACTGTTTAGATGCCTTGAAGCATCATGGAGCCAGCCAGGTATACGGCAGGTCTATGTTTGGTATTGTTGACTCTCTGTGTTCACATATGAGGAACACTTCACTGTTTAGATGCCTTGAAGCATCATGGAGCCAGCCAGTTATACGGCAGGTCTATGTTTGGTATTGTTGACTCTCTGTGTTCACATATGAGGAACACTTCACTGTTTAGATACCTTGAAGCATCATGGAGCCAGCCAGTTATACGGCAGGTCTATGTTTGGTATTGTTGACTCTCTGTGTTCACATATGAGGAACTTCACTGTTTAGATGCCTTGAAGCATCATGGAGCCAGCCAGGTATACGGCAGGTCTATGTTTGGTATTGTTGACTCTCTGTGTTCACATATGAGGAACACTTCACTGTTTAGATGCCTTGAAGCATCATGGAGCCAGCCAGTTATACGGCAGGTCTATGTTTGGTATTGTTGACTCTCTGTGTTCACATATGAGGAACACTTCACTGTTTAGATGCCTTGAAGCATCATGGAGCCAGCCAGGTATACGGCAGGTCTATGTTTGGTATTGTTGACTCTCTGTGTTCACATATGAGGAACACTTCACTGTTTAGATGCCTTGAAGCATCATGGAGCCAGCCAGTTATACGGCAGGTCTATGTTTGGTATTGTTGACTCTCTGTGTTCACATATGAGGAACACTTCACTGTTTAGATGCCTTGAAGCATCATGGAGCCAGCCAGTTATACGGCAGGTCTATGTTTGGTATTGTTGACTCTCTGTGTTCACATATGAGGAACACTTCACTGTTTAGATGCCTTGAAGCATCATGGAGCCAGCCAGTTATACGGCAGGTCTATGTTTGGTATTGTTGACTCTCTTTGTTCACATATGAGGAACACTTCACTGTTTAGATGCCTTGAAGCATCATGGAGCCAGCCAGGTATACGGCAGGTCTATGTTTGGTATTGTTGACTCTCTGTGTTCACATATGAGGAACACTTCACTGTTTAGATGCCTTGAAGCATCATGGAGCCAGCCAGTTATACGGCAGGTCTATGTTTGGTATTGTTGACTCTCTGTGTTCACATATGAGGAACACTTCACTGTTTAGATGCCTTGAAGCATCATGGAGCCAGCCAGGTATACGGCAGGTCTATGTTTGGTATTGTTGACTCTCTGTGTTCACATATGAGGAACACTTCACTGTTTAGATGCCTTGAAGCATCATGGAGCCAGCCAGGTATACGGCAGGTCTATGTTTGGTATTGTTGACTCTCTGTGTTCACATATGAGGAACACTTCACTGTTTAGATGCCTTGAAGCATCATGGAGCCAGCCAGGTATACGGCAGGTCTATGTTTGGTATTGTTGACTCTCTGTGTTCACATATGAGGAACACTTCACTGTTTAGATGCCTTGAAGCATCATGGAGCCAGCCAGTTATACGGCAGGTCTATGTTTGGTATTGTTGACTCTCTGTGTTCACATATGAGGAACACTTCACTGTTTAGATGCCTTGAAGCATCATGGAGCCAGCCAGTTATACGGCAGGTCTATGTTTGGTATTGTTGACTCTCTGTGTTCACATATGAGGAACACTTCACTGTTTAGATGCCTTGAAGCATCATGGAGCCAGCCAGTTATACGGCAGGTCTATGTTTGGTATTGTTGACTCTCTGTGTTCACATATGAGGAACTTCACTGTTTAGATGCCTTGAAGCATCATGGAGCCAGCCAGGTATACGGCAGGTCTATGTTTGGTATTGTTGACACTCTGTGTTCACATATGAGGAACACTTCACTGTTTAGATGCCTTGAAGCATCATGGAGCCAGCCAGGTATACGGCAGGTCTATGTTTGGTATTGTTGACTCTCTGTGTTCACATATGAGGAACACTTCACTGTTTAGATGCCTTGAAGCATCATGGAGCCAGCCAGTTATACGGCAGGTCTATGTTTGGTATTGTTGACTCTCTGTGTTCACATATGAGGAACACTTCACTGTTTAGATGCCTTGAAGCATCATGGAGCCAGCCAGGTATACGGCAGGTCTATGTTTTGTATTGTTGACTCTCTGTGTTCACATATGAGGAACACTTCACTGTTTAGATGCCTTGAAGCATCATGGAGCCAGCCAGGTATACGGCAGGTCTATGTTTGGTATTGTTGACTCTCTGTGTTCACATATGAGGAACACTTCACTGTTTAGATGCCTTGAAGCATCATGGAGCCAGCCAGGTATACGGCAGGTCTATGTTTGGTATTGTTGACTCTCTGTGTTCACATATGAGGAACACTTCACTGTTTAGATGCCTTGAAGCATCATGGAGCCAGCCAGTTATACGGCAGGTCTATGTTTGGTATTGTTGACTCTCTGTGTTCACATATGAGGAACACTTCACTGTTTAGATGCCTTGAAGCATCATGGAGCCAGCCAGTTATACGGCAGGTCTATGTTTGGTATTGTTGACTCTCTGTGTTCACATATGAGGAACACTTCACTGTTTAGATGCCTTGAAGCATCATGGAGCCAGCCAGGTATACGGCAGGTCTATGTTTGGTATTGTTGACTCTCTGTGTTCACATATGAGGAACACTTCACTGTTTAGATGTTGCACAGTATTTTTCATTTATAAAGTTTCTTTACTTGTATGAAAGTTTTAGTTTTGTCCAAATCAGAATCATGCAGACATGAACGTTTGAGATGATGATGCTACATGTGTGCCGTAGTCAGTGTGTCACATTCCCAATGTGTGCCGTAGTCAGTGTGTCACATTCCCAATGTGTGCTGTGGTCAGTGTGTCACATTCCCAATATGTGCCGTAGTCAGTGTGTCACATTCTCAATGTGTGCCGTAGTCAGTGTGTCACATTCCCAATGTGTGCTGTGGTCAGTGTATCACATTCCCAATGTGTGCTGTGGTCAGTGTATCACATTCCCAATGTGTGCCATAGTCAGTGTGTCACATTCCCAATGTGTGCTGTGGTCAGTGTGTCACATTCCCAATGTGTGCCGTAGTCAGTGTGTCACATTCCCAATGTGTGCTGTGGTCAGTGTATCACATTCCCAATGTGTGCCATAGTCAGTGTGTCACATTCCCAATGTGTGCTGTGGTCAGTGTGTCACATTCCCAATGTGTGCCATAGTCAGTGTGTCACATTCCCAATATGTGCCGTAGTCAGTGTGTCACATTCTCAATGTGTGCCGTAGTCAGTGTGTCACATTCCCAATATGTGCCGTAGTCAGTGTATCACATTCCCAATGTGTGCCATAGTCAGTGTGTCACATTCTCAATGTGTGCCGTAGTCAGTGTGTCACATTCCCAATGTGTGCTGTGGTCAGTGTGTCACATTCCCAATGTGTGTTGTGGTCAGTGTGTCACATTCCCAATGTGTGTTGTGGTGTCCACAGTTCCTGCAGAGTCTGGCTGTCATGGTGACGCATGCAGATCAGCTGCTCGACCAACTGGACGCGGTGGAGCTGCGTCATGAGGTGCTCATAGACACACAGAGCTACAGGTCAGTAGCAGGGCTTCACCATCAGTAGCAGGGCTTCACCGTCTGTAGCAGGACTTCATTATCAGTAGCAGGGCTTCATCATCAGTAGCAGAGCTTCACTATCAGTAACAGGGCTTCACCATCAGTAGTAGGACTTCATTATCAGTAGCAGGGCTTCATCATCAGTAGCAGAGCTTCACTATCAGTAACTGGGCTTCATTATCAGTAGCAGGGCTTCATCATCAGTAGCAGAGCTTCACTATCAGTAACTGGGCTTCACCATCAGTAGCAGGGCTTCACCATCAGTAGCAGGGCTTCATCATCAGTAGCAGGGCTTCATCATCTGTAGCAGGGCTTCATCATCAGTAGCAGAGCTTCACTATCAGTAACTGGGCTTCACCATCAGTAGCAGGGCTTCAGTAGCAGGGCTTCATCATCAGTAGCAAAGCTTCACTATCAGTAGCAGGGCTTCACCATCAGTAGTAGGACTTCATTATCAGTAGCAGGGCTTCATCATCAGTAGCAGAGCTTCACTATCAGTAACTGGGCTTCACCATCAGTAGCAGGGCTTCACCATCAGTAGCAGGGCTTCACCATCAGTAGCAGGGCTTCATCATCAGTAGCAGGGCTTCATTATCAGTAGCAGGGCTTCATCATCAGTAGCAGAGCTTCACCATCTGTAGCAGTGCTTCACTATCAGTAGCAGTGCTTCACTATCAGTAGCAGGGCTTCACAATCAATAGTCGGGCTTCACCATCGGTAGCAGGGCTTCATAATCAGTAACAGGGCTTCACAATCAGTAGTTATATCTTTCAGAGACAGCTGTTCAGCACTGGTGTTTATAGATTGTAATTGCTGCTTTGTTAAAAGATTTCATTACCTTATAATATCATATAATGTGTTTGTATGTAATCACAAGTCAGAAGTCTTTATATCCTTGTGAACCATGCATTCAGCTTGAATTACACTAGCAGAAACCTAAATTAATCATTCTATTATCCAAATATGCATGCAATTAGTTGCACAGAAAGAGAATAAAACAAGTTATAACTAGACTGACTAAAGCCAGTTTTATTTATATGTGCCTGTTTGCATGGTAAGATTTAGTAGGCACAACTGTCTGCACATGAAATCCCTACTACAGTAACTGATGTTATTGCGCAGTGTCAACGTACAGTTCTCCAGTCGCAAGACAGAGGCCCTCTTCCACGTGACCTTCCTCCTGCAAGCAGACAACCCATCCCAGCAAATGGCACCGTGGACATTCAACAACATCATTGGCGTCATCACGTACGTGTGTGGAGGGGCCAGGGCAGTAGTGTGGAGGAGCCAGGGCAGTAGTGTGGAGGGGCCAGGGCAGTAGTGTGGAGGAGCCAGGGCAGTAGTGTGGAGGGGCCAGGGCAGTAGTGTGGAGGGGCCAGGGCAGTAGTGTGGAGGAGCCAGGGCAGTAGTGTGGAGGGGCCAGGGCAGTAGTGTGGAGGGGCCAGGGCAGTAGTGTGGAGGGGCCAGGGCAGTAGTGTGGAGGGGCCAGGGCAGTAGTGTGGAGGAGCCAGGGCAGTAGTGTGGAGGGGCCAGGGCAGTAGTGTGGAGGGGCCAGGGCAGTAGTGTGGAGGAGCCAGGGCAGTAGTGTGGAGGAGCCAGGGCAGTAGTGTGGAGGGGCCAGGGCAGTAGTGTGGAGGAGCCAGGGCAGTAGTGTGGAGGGGCCAGGGCAGTAGTGTGGAGGGGCCAGGGCAGTAGTGTGGAGGAGCCAGGGCAGTAGTGTGGAGGGGCCAGGGCAGTAGTGTGGAGGGGCCAGGGCAGTAGTGTGGAGGAGCCAGGGCAGTAGTGTGGAGGGGCCAGAGCAGTAGTGTGGAGGGGCCAGAGCAGTAGTGTGGGGGGGCCAGAGCAGTAGTGTGGGGGGGCCAGAGCAGTAGTGTGGAGGGGCCAGGGCAATAGTGTGGAGGGGCCAGGGCAGTCGTGTGGAGGGGCCAGGGCAGTCGTGTGGAGGGGCCAGGGCAGTAGTGTGGAGGAGCCAGGGCAGTCGTGTGGAGGAGCCAGGGCAGTCGTGTGGAGGGGCCAGGGCAGTAGTGTGGAGGGGCCAGGGCAGTCGTGTGGAGGGGCCAGGGCAGTAGTGTGGAGTGTCCAGGGCAGTAGTGTGGAGGGGCCATGGCAGTAGTGTGGAGGGGCCAGGGCAGTAGTGTGGAGGGGCCAGAGCAGTAGTGTGGAGGGGCCAGAGCAGTAGTGTGGAGGGGCCAGAGCAGTAGTGTGGAGGGGCCAGGGCAGTCGTGTGGAGGGGCAAGGGCAGTCGTGTGGAGGGTCCAGGGCAGTCGTGTGGAGGGGCCAGGGCAGTCGTGTGGAGGGTCCATGGCAGTCGTGTGGAGGGGCAAGGGCATTCGTGTGGAGGGGCCAGGGCAGTCGTGTTGAGGGGCCTGGGCAGTCGTGTTGAGGGGCCAGGGCAGTCGTGTTGAGGGGCCAGGGCAGTCGTGTGGAGGGGCCAGGGCAGTCGTGTGGAGGGGTCAGGGCACATCCATTTGTTGGCTGATATCAACACCAGAATCACCTCAAGTTGACTTGAGCAACAGCATTCAACAACTCTGCTGCCAGTTGTTGAATGCTGCTCTCTGCTCTCACTGGGCTGAATCTAATCTAATCTGGGTTCACTTAGAATCTCACAGATTTCTGTTACCAGTCTGAGGTGTGCCCACCCAGTGTGGTCCCCTATGTTACCAGTCTGAGGTGTGCCCACCCAGTGTGGGCCCCTATGTTACCAGTCTGAGGTGTGCCCACCCAGTGTGGTCCCTATGTTACCAGTCTGAGGTGTGCCCACCCAGTGTGGTCCCTATGTTACCAGTCTGAGGTGTGCCCACCCAGTGTGGGCCCCTATGTTACCAGTCTGAGGTGTGCCCACCCAGTGTGGGCCCCTGTGTTACCAGTCTGAGGTGTGCCCACCCAGTGTGGGCCTCTATGGTACCAGTCTGAGGTGTGCCCACCCAGTGTGGGCCCCTATGTTACCAGTCAGAGGTGTGCCCACCCAGTGTCGGCCCCTATGTTACCAGTCAGAGGTGTGCCCACCCAGTGTGGGCCCCTATGTTACCAGTCAGAGGTGTGCCCACCCAGTGTGGGCCCCTATGTTACCAGTCTGAGGTGTGCCCACCCAGTGTGGGCCCCTATGCCTGTGTTGTCTGTCTGTTGTAGAGCAGCTCTAGGGAGACAGGGTCAGTTCTGTTGGCCACAGTGGTTACTGTTTACACCAACCTTTGGAGAAAGCTCACACCAGGCAGAAATCATTGCTCGTCACGTAAGCCATGTTCTGTTGGAGTTGTTTCTATGTAGAGTTTCCTGTGTGCTTTCAGCGAGGCTGACATTACAGAAGTGATGTCTACAGTGAAGTCTGGCTACTGTTCTCTGCAACGACGTGTCAAAGCCATTGACAACTTTCTTCTACAGCGAGCAGGGTCGTCATCCACCAGAGCCTCAGTCACTGTATAAACACTGTTCTGTCATGACATCGTAGTGTGGAGCACACCAGTCTTGTCATAGTTATCTCTAATATTAGAGAGGTCCAGCAAGCGAAACGTGTAGCAGCCCGAGTTACGTGTACAAGTTCCAATTTGTACACGTTACGAGGTTGAGCAACTGAATACTGGTAGGCCTATGTAGCACTGTCTAAATAACCTCGTTATATTGGTAGAAAACTTGCAGATAGATGTGTCTGTATCTGTTCCGTTTCAAGGAACATGTGAACAAGTGAACTTTATAAGTAAACAATAACATGTTTTGACATTGCTGTTACATTGGGCATTATCGATAATGAATGTTTCGTTATATCATATATGGAGGACCATGATGATTAACGTAGTACACATATTTTTATGTTTGCTTGCTCAACCTCACTATTGTAAATGTTGCTAGTATTGGATGCAACATGTCAATATTGTAGTTGTAAATGTTGCTAGTATTGGATGTAATATGTCAATCTTGTAGTTGTAAATGTTGCTAGTATTGGATGCAACATGTCAATCTTGTAGTTGTAAATGTTGCGAGTATTGGATGCAATATGTCAATCTTGTAGTTGTAAATGTTGCGAGTATTGGATGCTATATGTCAATCTTGTTTTTGTAAATGTTGCTAGTATTGGATGTAATATGTCAATCTTGTAGTTGTAAATGTTGCGAGTATTGGATGCAATATGTCAACCTTGTAGTTGTAAATGTTGCGAGTATTGGATGCTATATGTCAATCTTGTTTTTGTAAATGTTGCTAGTATTGGATGTAATATGTCAATCTTGTAGTTGTAAATGTTGCGAGTATTGGATGCAATATGTCAATCTTGTAGTTGTAAATGTTGCGAGTATTGGATGCACTGTGTTGGGTTCTGCGTAGTCAACTACAAACTCGGATTAAATGTATTCAGAGTCATTTAAAGGTAAAGGTAAATTTTATTTATACTTAATGTCACTGTTGTCCATGTTCACAAGCAAACTCACATATACCTTTCATGCACATTTGTTCATATGTATAGTCACAATTCATATTGGAATAAAAATGCGTTCATTGTGTAGAGTAAGATTTGATTAAATAAACTTTTTTAGGAAAATGTTGTTTGTTATAAATATGCAATGGAAATACATTCATGCTCTATCATACCCATGCTGTTATAGCAGACATAACAAAGAGTGAAAAATGCATTTTATGCAAGTCTGTATTTGTGTTTTAGTTGATGTCAAATGAGCAGCATTTCACTCAGCTCAGCTTGTTACAAACATGACACCTACATACTTGATTACATGCTGCAAACATACAATACAAACAACAGTGCGAGTTTTTACCTTCCCCAGATCTCTTGTTTGTCCAGCTACCATCGAACATGAAGAATTTAAATATTAAAACCATTGCTGTGCAACAATACAGAAAAGATATTCACTGATTGCACATCAGTCTGTGATGTAGCAAAATTATATTTTGTGGGTCCTTGCGCCTACAAACTTCAAGAACAGCCAATTACCAAGATTGTGTACAGCAAAGTACTAAACAAACAATATAAACAGTTTGATGGTATTCCATTCTTTGTGGCTGCAACTGACTGCTGACTACTACAGACGCAGTACACAACTAAATATACACAATGGTGACTAGTAGAAATGAATTGTTGTACACGGTGAAACTGGGATTCATCAGTACTTTTCAAGAATTAAAAACCATGTCTACCATCCATCTTTAATACACGCCAAACTGAAGCAAACATAATACTGTTAAGGAAATACACCTGAATGTGACCGCTTCGATTGGTCAAGGCTGCAAGTTTACTCGCAGCAATGGCTTCGATCGACTGGATTGTTCTGGTCAAGTACTGGGTGTCGCATCAGGAGGGAGCTCCAGTAGCGAGATGTGTGATGTGGAAACGGTGGTACAAGCATCTCGTTGCGGTGTGGCATTACGACTTTCTGGGCAACACGCAGACGATCTTCGACGTTGTAGAACTGCTGCTCACGTTTCTCCAGGAACAATGCATCATCATGTTCATAATGAGGCACACCTCCAAGGTCAGCATTCTGAAATGATTACATGCAATTAAGCATTTAGAATAGAAAAATGTATGTCCATTTTAATAAAACAGGGTATGTTCTAATATTTCTTATAGCTATTTAATATGTGGAACAGTTTCAAAGGAAACTTATTTACAAAAAAGCATGATAGAATACTTTGGTTTGGCTAGAAACTGGAAGTTGAAATTGGACTACACTTACTGTGAGAATAAGCTTCCTGTTTTGCATGTCTTGTTTCCATTCAGGAACATACAACCTTGGGATCATCGGGTGAAGTCGGGAATGCCTGGGCACCCTGCAGAAAAAGAAACACCATAACACATGTCTTGTAGTTGTGGTTGTCAAGCTACTGGGTACGAGTCTACCCTCTTTCCAAGGCTTGGTGTATGTGCACACGTGTGCTGTAAGAGAAAAGTAATAAAATACAAAGAGAAAAGATGATAGTGTGCATGTAGTAATTCAATTTAAGTAGAGGGAATTCGATAGTGTGAAAAATGCGATATGTGTTAATGTTGCAAGCTGGAGATCCATTGTCTAAAGATCTCCACAATTGGCGCTGTAGCTGCGTCGACTGGTAGGTTGTTCCAGTTGGCTGTGGTATGGGTATGAAGCTGAACTGGATGAATTGCTTAGTGACTAGTGGGAGCTGAAAAGCTTCAGAATGCATATGCCGAGAGGATGTGGGGTGTAGTACAGCATCTAGCTTTCGATCAAAGGGACCGGGGTTCAAAACCACCTCCACCATTTCAAATCTTGGGCAACTCAGTTCACCCCACTTTGCCTGTCTTTCGGAAGAGACCGTAAAAGCTGTTGTCTCTTCTATCTGGTGTCTATGCCAGGAGAAGTAAAAGACCCCATACAGGGAAATAAAAAAACCTGTTGTGGACTCACACAGCTGGTGATCTCATTCTCTAAACTACCATAAATATCCTGACAAATGGATCCTGCCATTATATGAAAGAAAGATGCCAATGGGTTTGACTTGGTGTTGAGGTCCAAGGCTACTATGCCATGTATGGTCTTCGTGTAAGGTCTGTTTGACACCACAATAAAACTTAAAAGTGATGATTTTCATGGTCATTTAGTGATTGAATTAATGGACATTCGTAATCCATAGTTATGCGAAACCCATCTTAATTTTTGACAAACATGCAGCAATTACATAATTAAATATCTGTAAATTATATATATAATATGTAATACCTTATGATACCTTATCATATAAGGTATTATGGTAATGTTTTATTTTATACAAACAGTTTACCAATATTATTCATTCTATCGTGTGTGTATATATATATATATATTAATATATATACGATGCGACTAAACTAACGTGAATTATTATTACGAAACAAATGCGATATAGACTAGAATTTACTATTAGAGTCGAACACAATTCGCACTGCCTGCATGCCACTCTGTCTCAGGCGCGATGTGTCAAAAGGCAAAGCACCAAAACAACCAAGCAAAGGCAAAGGATATTATTTCCATATACACACTCAATATTATATATTAGAACCAACATTTTTTATTTCATTTATTTGGAAACGCATAGTGCACGAAGACAACTGTCCTGGCATCAACAAATACCGGGTAAGCATCATAGCAACCGCGGTTGTCAAGCACATTCCGGGTGTTTTTTCTTGAAACCCTTCAAAACAACATGGAATTTCGCCCTTAAACAGCGTGATTAAAAGCATTTACATTACCTTGATACACGGGTTAGCATGTCAACTTTTGCCCTGTCTTTTTCTCCTTGCGTTGCCATTTCAAGTTTCCTTTGCAGCAAGACTACAGACTAGTATGACATTACCTCCGTTTCCAAAATATCACGGCTTCCCCAAGTAGCTGCCGTCAACGCTAGAGGGCACCTCTATATCAAAGTCTCACCGAATTTCTCGTAAACCGACGAGAACCAAACAAACATGGCAGGTTTTCCCCAGGTGGTGGTTGGCCTGCGTTTTGTTGTTATTCCGTACGCCGTACACTGATTATTTCCCAAATTATTGATTTGGCGCCTCTTTATTACGAAACAGTCGGATGCGGACGTGTTTAAGGTAAAGGACTGTAAAATTAGACGTGTATGTGATGAACATTCGTCAAAACTGCGCTAGACCGTCTTCGTCTTAGACGTACTGTTTTTTTTCATGGAATTAAGCCAATTTTATGTTTCTTGTTTTGAAAATAAATTACCTTTGAACAGTTTTTATAAGGCTGTCCTCCACGGACATTCTTCGTGGGTGTTTTTATGTGTGTGTATTTTAATATTTACCCGCAATCAACGACACATTTGATAGCATACTGTCAACTTTCGCACAAAATGTAGCTATGTGAAAAAAAAAAATCAAAGTTATGGTATGGAAATGTGAGTGGTATCCTTGGAAAGGTCTTGCAGAGACCTATCCAATGACACCAAGATCTCTCTTATATGACAAACATCAAGAAAGTTATGATAAATTCCCTAAGTCCCTTCAAATTCCTCATACGGTCAATATACCGCTTCTTCTGCTCACTTCTTAAATTTTACATGATGTCCAGGCGCCTTTTCAAATGAAGCTTCCTTGGGGTCAGATTTTTTGAGGAATGAACAAACAGCGAAGAAATGGAGGAAGCCACAGTCTGAGCGGGTGGGGTACAAATGAATTCATCATCAGAATTCCCCGGCACTGCATCTGGCGGTTCATATGAAGTTGAAGGACCAGACACAGGTTCCATGTCTGAAGCCGAAGGTACTGGAACAGCTACTGATGTTGATAAGAGATCACTGTCAACATCCACTTTGTTCATGTTCAGTCTCACAGATAGTAGTGAACATGGTGAAAGGTTCACTACAGCGTTGGATGAAGTCCTCCATTTCCTTTTCTCGACCAAGATGTTTAAATGAATTCAGATTGTTCAAGACAGTCTTCATGTCGTTTGGACGGATAATGCACAGAAATATTTCGCTGACAACACGAATAGTCCTGAAAACGGATTTTTCCTGTTCCATCAACAGAAGAAAAACATGGCCCATCTTCAGATCTTGGCCAGGGATGGGGCTGTAGGTATCCATCAAGTATTGCTGAGCAGCACCTACCTTGGTTGGCAAAACCGACTTCTTCTTCATGTAGATGGACAGACAAACCTGAGAAAGAGAAATGCAAATTTAAAATCACAAATGGGATGGCAAAAGAAATCATAGCCCAGTCTGCCTTACCAGTAAAAATTTTAATCCCCCGAAAAATTCTTAACAATCAACAGACACTTCAAAAATAGATACCATAATTCTTTGAGAATGTCATGGTAAATTTAATTACATGATTAAAGTACATAATTGAGTGTGAAATAACCACTGAACACAACACATTTTCATGATGACAGCATCTCGGCATGTTAAGCACATGACATTTGTTTTGTAACCATCCAGTATCAGCCAATCAGATTGGCGGAAATCAGTCACGTGACCTACATTATGCCGCCTGAATCTATTTTGTCCCAAGGAGGTAGCTTTCAAAATCTTCAATAATTGGCGTTACAAAGTAAAAAAAAAAAGCCTAAATTGCATCATGAATAACTTGATAAGAAATAAATCTAACAATCAGAACCATTCGATAAAGTTTAGTAGGTTCAAATGGACAATGAATCTGATGTAAAATTCGGCCAGCTTGGGCATTTCCAATGTTGACATCAATTTCTGCTCATCCAAATAGATCACTTGGGAATCGTTCAAACAACGTGAAAAGTTCATGAAATACAGAAAACTAATGAAGGAATAATATCATAGTTCTATAAGATATTGTACTCAAGCGATGATGATTTTGATGAGCAAACAAACACCCAAATTCACAAAAAAAACTTTTGGAAGTCTTCCCGTCAACGGATTAAGAAATTTCGAAAACGCGGTGAATGGAGAATCTGTGATCTACATCGTCAAAACAAGAGATCTAGGGTAGCTAGAAAAAAACACGCACAACGAAGCGAAGAGTGCGCCTACTGCTACTCGGTTCAGGAGCGCAGGTCGATCTGGCCCGAAATAGTGCTCGAGGCCGAACAAATTAGCGGCAATGCACAAAATTGCCACATACCTACAAAATGTTGACACTCTGCACATGCGGCCCTCTGACTGACCTTGAGGTTCTTAAAACCAATAATATTATTATGTAATTATGTTTTTGAAAAGGGTATCTTGTTAAACTTGAAATTGGTGTGGAATTACTCCAAATGTATTAGAAGCCCATGTTAGAAACCAGTGCCATGGCATGCATGTTTAGAGGCAACAATCTATGTTAATTATGTATTGCAACACAAGGCTGCGATCACTAGAGACCAGGCCGAGATCACAAAAACAGGCCGAGATCCCGAAAGGCCGAGATCACTGTGATTCCTATATACAACTTATCTTGGTTTTGTAGATTGCGCACAGAACGGCTCACAGATGGAACACAGCATCGTGTCTGACTTTGAAAACCTTCAAGTTCTAGCTAGTTGTGACTTCCAGAAAATGGACCGAATGGTACAGGACCTCACAAATGCACTAGAAGAAACTGAAAGGCCGTCACAGAGGTCCTGTGAGACCACACAGGTATCACGTGGCACCACTAGTTCCAAGAAGCACGTTTCAGCTGTCAAGAAACATAGATGCAAGAAACGGAAGTCAACCCAGAACATTTGGGAGTGTGGTAATTTGAGCGAGGCGTCAGAGAGCAGTCTGGATGAGGCGTTTAGAGACTACATGGAGAACGTACCACACGGAAGCGACTCAGACGAATTTGTTTTGACCGTAAACCGACTGCAACTGTTGGCAACATTTGCCAACACGGCACTGTCATTGGCTGAATCAGACTCGTTCAACGAGACGATATCTCCAATGAGAGCGCAGGCGCAGCGTCGTCGTCGTAAGCTCAAGAGGATGGCTGTTGATCCACATCCAGACTCAAGCATCTACGGCGACAAGTGCTACCATCTGAAGGAGAAGTTGACACATAGCAGGCGGCTTGCTGTTGGTGACGCGGATGCAGGTGTACACCAAGGCAACATGCATGGTTCATCGGATACGTTACCCGGGAAACGCAAACGAGGGATGCGGGACAAAGGAGGGAACAGTTACGAGCTGGACCACGAGGGAGAGGACCACACAGCGGGGGCCTGCGGGGCCGAGGCTCACATGGAATGTAGCAATAACAACGAGTAAGTACCTCGAATGATGAGTAGTCATGGTAGTTCAGTATTTTATATAGATATCATTCCTGGTTCCTACTAAAACTGTGTTCATGCAGCAGCAGTGTCAGTTCATTTCGTGTGACCTGACGTGTGTTTGTTGTAGACGGTGCAGCAGTGTCAGTTCATTCAGTGTGACCTGACATGTGTTTGTTGTAGACGGTGCAGCAGTGTCAGTTCATTCAGTGTGACCTGACGTGTGTTTGTTGTAGACGGTGCAGCAGTGTCAGTTCATTCCGTGTGACCTGACGTGTGTTTGTTGTAGACGGTGCAGCAGTGTCAGTTCATTCAGTGTGACCTGACGTGTGTTTGTTGTAGACGGTGCAGCAGTGTCAGTTCATTCGGTGTGACCTGACGTGTGTTTGTTGTAGACAGAGCAGCAGTGTCAGTTCATTCGGTGTGACCTGACGTGTGTTTGTTGTAGACAGAGCAGCAGTGTCAGTTCATTCAGTGTGACCTGACATGTGTTTGTTGTAGACGGTGCAGCAGTGTCAGTTCATTCAGTGTGACCTGACGTGTGTTTGTTGTAGACGGTGCTGCAGTGTCAGTTCATTCGGTGTGACCTGACGTGTGTTTGTTGTAGACAGAGCAGCAGTGTCAGTTCATTCGGTGTGACCTGACGTGTGTTTGTTGTAGACAGAGCAGCAGTGTCAGTTCATTCAGTGTGACCTGACGTGTGTTTGTTGTAGACAGAGCAGCAGTGTCAGTTCATTCAGTGTGACCTGACGTGTGTTTGTTGTAGACAGAGCAGCAGTGTCAGTTCATTCGGTATGACCTTACGTGTGTTTGTTGTAGACAGAGTAGCTGTGTCAGTTCATTCGGTGTGACCTGACTTGTGTTTGTTGTAGACGGTGCAGCAGTGTCAGTTCATTCCGTGTGACTTGACGTGTGTTTGTTGTAGACGGTGCAGCAGTGTCAGTTCATTCCGTGTGACCTGACGTGTGTTTGTTGTAGACGGCGCAGCTGTGTCAGTTCATTCGGTGTGACCTGACTTGTGTTTGTTGTAGACGGTGCAGCAGTGTCAGTTCATTCCGTGTGACTTGACGTGTGTTTGTTGTAGACGGTGCAGCAGTGTCAGTTCATTCCGTGTGACCTGACGTGTGTTTGTTGTAGACGGTGCAGCTGTGTCAGTTCATTCGGTGTGACCTGACTTGTGTTTGTTGTAGACGGTGCAGCTGTGTCAGTTCATTCGGTGTGACTTGACGTGTGTTTGTTGTAGACGGTGCAGCAGTGTCAGTTCATTCCGTGTGACCTGACGTGTGTTTGTTGTAGACGGTGCAGCAGTGTCAGTTCATTCAGTAGCAGTGAGAGTGACGGAGTCATCACAAATGACGATGCCAGGGATGGTGAGTGTCTGTAGACAGTCTGCAATTAGTGTCATCAGGTCAACTCTATTAACAGGTCACATGGTCAGAGTAGGGTCTGCATAATGCTGGTGCTTATTACATTTCCTGAACAAAATTGTTGCTCACTTTTGTGTAAGATCAAGATATTTTGCTTTATACGTATATAATACTTTGGACATTATGTACAAAATGTATATTTTAAATAATTATGACATTATGTAATGTGGAAATATTTATGATATGATATGTATCTGGTCAAATATAAAATGTATTTTAAAATAAAATTATGACTTTAGTGGGATATTACTTTAATAGTTTTTGCTTACTCTTGAGTGCCGAATAAGCGTCCCTATACGCGTATTTATTTGATGAAAAATGCCACCCTATACGCACCTTATTTGGCACTATACTATTATTAAATTTAAACATTTGTGCCAGCCTATATTCTCCGATAATTGTGGCATATTATGCAGGGCATAATTTTTAGGAGAGCAATCCCTCTCACTCCCTATAGCTAGCGCTAATCAATCATCCACGGAGCGGTTTACCGCTCGTGCTAAAATCACTGGCTCCCAACTAGAGTTGCATGTGGCTCCCTCTGACGGCTTTCATACTTTTGAACGACAGTGGTGAATTAAACGGGATCCCGTGCTTCTGAAGATCCTAGATTAGACCGTTAGAATTCCATGATTAGATGAATCCGTCAGAATCCTTAGTTCTCGGGAGCACGGCATGGTATATTATTAGTTTAAACGCCTTTATCATCGCGTAAACCTACCGTAAATGGCCGCCGTGTGCAGCGCCTCAAACCGGTCGTAACTGGCTGGTGGCGGTTTCCCCTGAAATGGGCTTGCGTATTCAGTTCAATAAAACTTTAATGTCCATTTAAAAATGGAAAATTCCCCGGTTTGTCACTTATATAAAATGCGGTTACTATGTCTGCAGTGACACGAGTATGCACAAAGTTTATACACGTTCGGCAGATAAAACCCAAAATACAGGCGATCCGCATAGTTTTCTAGGGATGCCTTGGCTTAGCGTCGAGTAAATAAAAATTTGCTTCGGCGCTAAAAAGACAAATATACTAGTGATTTTGTTGCACTGTACTATTATTTGTTTTGAACAATTTGCCCCCCTATACTGTTATTCGGCACTATACTATTATTTAATTTGACCGATTTGCCACCCTATACTGTTATTTAACCTGTACGTTTATTCGGCACTCAAGAGTATTAATATTTTGATGAATCCAATCATAAATGTTAATGAAAAAAGAACACCACATGATGTGACACCAAGTCATGTGACACCAAGTCTATAACATTCATGAATGTTGCTGTTTCATTTGTAAAAAACTATTTGGACCTCATCATTCAGCAAATGTGACTATTTTCATCCTGGTATTCAGTGGGGAGGTGAGCTAAACATTCATGATAGCCTATCATTATTGTTATAGAGAATCATTGGCTGTTTGGTTCATCTTTACATATAGTAGATTTATCGTGGTAACCAACTGATTTGCACACATACTCGTGCTGTCCCCAGGTGACGATGAACAGAGTGATTTCTTCCATGAGAATGGTCCCGCATGTGGTATCCCAGGGATCATCCCCTGGTGGGAGGATGAAGGGGGTGCGGGCGACGCCACGCAGAGAGATGAGAACTTTGAGAAGATCCTCAACGGGGTGTTTGAATATCTGCCCCCAGCATCCAAGAGGAGCTTCAACATGCGCCTGAAGTTATTGGCAGGGGTGAGAGAATGGGTTGATATTGTTAACGAGCAGCTGAAGTCAGACTTACTTGTAATCACAGTTAGTTGTGTTTAGTAGATGATATCAATTGATCACCTCCTGTTCATCTTGTCAGGAGTAATTTATATATTGACCACACAATAGCACAGGTGTCCTGTAACAGTTCTGTTATACTCTTTCCTAGCCAGGCTGCTAGACCGTCAATGTTCTTAATTCTTTGCCAACCTCTGCTTCTATTCCCCTCAACCTTTCTCGTTGTCAGGAGATGTTCTTGTTTTCTCTATCTCGTCACATGACCTTGCAACAATATCTTATCTTATTACCATAGTACTGAACAATCACATTTGTAAGTGACCATTGCAGCCCACATTCCGGTGTTATTAAATAATTCATACATTATTTGAACAAGCAGTAACTTTTACTGTAACATTTTATTTGTTTTGTAGACGGAGCGAGAAATCCGAGCCGGTCAGCGTAGACTCAAAGACAGGGTGAGTCCACATATCCACCTTCACTGTGCTCAATGTCATGTCGTTAATCACAACATTGTTTTAGTGTCAGCCACCTGAACATGGCCCAGCTCTCTCGTACGTATTTTGTACTTAGGAATGCAGGATATCTTCCTGTAATGTATTTCACCATTCAATGTAACACGCACACATTGTTCTAAATGTTGGATGATATGTGCCTGTCTTGGCTCTTCTCCTGGGTTGTCTGCTGTTTAGGGTCCAAATAATTACAGACTAGACACAGTATGACAGTGTGTGAACTATCAAGAACCTTTCACTTCTAGAGCCCGGCCTACTCGTTGAGTTGCTTCCTTCGAGACAGACAACAGTGGAGGGACACCTCACAACTGTTCGGTGGCGTGCGACAGAACGGCGCCAACAGTGACAACAAGCGGCGACGCAGGACACTGCCCACCAGTCCTACTGAAGAAGGTAGGGAATATATTGATCATCAGAAATTGTATAAAACGGAATTTGACAGACCAAAAATCTTTTGGTGAAAAACATTGTATTTCTTTAACGGAAAGAGTTCCCTCCTACTCACGTACACATTGTTTGTTGTACATTCCATTTAACAGAAAGAGTTCCCTCCTACTCACGTACACGTTGTTTGTTGTACATTCCGTTTAACAGAAAGAGTTCCCTCCTACTCACGTACACATTGTTTTTTGTACATTCCGTTTAACAGAAAGAGTTCCCTCCTACTCACATACACGTTGTTTGTTGTACATTCCGTTTAACAGAAAGAGTTCCCTCCTACTCACGTACACGTTGTTTGTTGTACATTCCATTTAACAGAAAGAGTTCCCTCCTACTCACATACACGTTGTTTGTCGTACATTCCGTTTAACAGAAAGAGTTCCCTCCTACTCACATACACGTTGTTTTTTGTACATTCCATTTAACAGAAAGAGTTTCCTCCTACTCACATACACGTTGTTTGTCATACGTTCTGTTTAACAGAAAGAGTTCACTCCTACTCACATACACGTTGTTTGTCATACGTTCTGTTTAACAGAAAGAGTTCCCTCCTACTCACATACACGTTGTTTGTCATACGTTCTGTTTAACAGAAAGAGTTCCCTCCTACTCACATACACGTTGTTTGTCATACGTTCTGTTTAACAGAAAGAGTTCCCTCCTACTCACATACACGTTGTTTGTCATACGTTCTGTTTAACAGAAAGAGTTCCCTCCTACTCACATACACGTTGTTTGTCATACGTTCTGTTTAACAGAAAGAGTTCCTTCCTACTCATATACACGTTGTTTGTCATACGTTCTGTTTAACAGAAAGAGTTCCCTCCTACTCACATACACGTTGTTTGTCATACGTTCTGTTCTGTTTAACAGAAAGAGTTCCCTCCTTCTCATATACACGTTGTTTGTCATACGTTCTGTTTAACAGAAAGAGTTCCCTCCTACTCACATACACGTTGTTTGTCATACGTTCTGTTTAACAGAAAGAGTTCCCTCCTACTCACATACACGTTGTTTGTCATACGTTCTGTTTAACAGAAAGAGTTCCCTCCTACTCACATACACGTTGTTTGTCATACGTTCTGTTTAACAGAAAGAGTTCCCTCCTACTCACATACATGTTGTTTGTCATACGTTCTGTTTAACAGAAAGAGTTCCCTCCTACTCATATACACGTTGTTTGTCATACGTTCTGTTTAACAGAAAGAGTTCCTTCCTACTCATATACACGTTGTTTGTCATACGTTCTGTTTAACAGAAAGAGTTCCCTCCTACTCACATACACGTTGTTTGTCATACATTCTGTTTAACAGAAAGAGTTCCCTCCTACTCATATACACGTTGTTTGTCATACGTTCTGTTCTGTTTAACAGAAAGAGTTCCCTCCTTCTCATATACACGTTGTTTGTCATACGTTCTGTTTAACAGAAAGAGTTCCCTCCTACTCACATACACGTTGTTTGTCATACGTTCTGTTTAACAGAAAGAGTTCCCTCCTACTCACATACACGTTGTTTGTCATACGTTCTGTTTAACAGAAAGAGTTCCCTCCTACTCACATACACGTTGTTTGTCATACGTTCTGTTTAACAGAAAGAGTTCCCTCCTACTCATATACACGTTGTTTGTCATACGTTCTGTTTAACAGAAAGAGTTCCTTCCTACTCATATACACGTTGTTTGTCATACGTTCTGTTTAACAGAAAGAGTTCCCTCCTACTCACATACACGTTGTTTGTCATACGTTCTGTTTAACAGAAAGAGTTCCCTCCTTCTCATATACACGTTGTTTGTCATACGTTCTGTTTAACAGAAAGAGTTCCCTCCTACTCATATACACGTTGTTTGTCATACGTTCTGTTTAACAGAAAGAGTTCCCTCCTACTCACATACACGTTGTTTGTCATACGTTCTGTTTAACAGAAAGAGTTCCCTCCTACTCATATACACATTGTTTTTGTTATGTTGTGATTAATGCAAGATGTGTGATTGCAGGTTTTGTGGGCGGTGATGCGGATCCAATCCCCGAGTCCAACATTGGCAACCGCCTGCTCCAGAGCATGGGGTGGACACCCGGCACGGGGCTCGGTTCAAGGGGCGCAGGCATAAAGAACCCCATCATGGCTTACCGCAGGCATGGCAGGAAGGGTTTGGGTACAAGAAAGGGTTGCACCCTACCACTGCCTACATCTTGATGAGAGGACCAGAATGCAGGACGTTGGAGGGGTGTGACTGGCCTCTCCCTGGCTCACCTGTATTTAACACACACTTGTCATTTAGGATAAACCATGGGGTATCCAGAGTTACAGTGATAGTTGGCCTGTTCTGTAGAGATGCCTCAGGCCATCCATGTAGCTTGTGGTCCTAAATGTGGCACTGCTCTAAAGACTAGGTTGACAAACACTCCCAAAATTTTCCAGACATTTATACTTAGAAGCCGGAAGTCCAGTATATATTTTAGCAGCATTTAGTATTTCTGATAGAAAAGGAGAATGAGTTGGTTGAACACAGATGAGGTGTTTCACGACTGATTATGTCACAGTAGGCTGTCAACAAGGCACGCAACTGGAAATATTCTATACCGAAAGCACGTTTAACCAATTAAGGGCAGCATAAATTATTTATGTTCCTTTGTGTAAGAAGACTGCCTTCTCATAGAATAGATTAGTCGAGGTAATTTTAGTTGTACTAGATATAGTAGCGTAGTTGTACTGATTTCACGGTTTATAAGGAGGAATCTTGATACTGCTTACTGGGAATGCAACTTATGTTGGTTGTTATGAAGTTGTTAATTGTGCATAAAGTTGATAACAATGTTTCTGGTTTCTGTGGACAAATCACCGGCAGACCACCCGTTAAAAAGTACACTCAGGTGTCTGATTCTTGGCATATACATTTATAAAAACAATTATTATATAAAGGCACATCGGTTTTTTAAATTGGGTGCGACCAGAAACCTTTTTGTCCTAATGACATTATAATCAGTAATGTGGTAATTTGGAGGTAGCGTGTTGCAACTTTGGTAGCAGACATGTTGGCAATGCATGTTGTAATTGTATCCTTTGGTTCTGTCTGCATGACTGCCTTGTACCGCTATCATGTACTGGTAATAAACTGACAAACACTTATTTATCTTCTTGTGTATACATCATGTCTGGGTCAAGTACATGGGCAATGTACTTAAGTACTTGAAAGAAGAAATAGAGACAAGTACTATGTGAAAAATTCAAGTACAAAGTACTTTGAAAATTTTAGTCAAGTATGGTCAAGTACATCGAATGCTACAGTGGATATGGTCTGATCAATGAATTGAATGAGGATCATCACTGTCACATACTTTGTTGCATTTCTTCTTTTAGGACAATATTTCCGATAGTTGCAACAGACTTTGTAAAGTAGGGAAGTTCTCCGTAGACCCATACAATAATAATTATGGTTTACCGCAATATATATAATTATGCTATTTATATTTATATATAGACGGACGAATGCCTACCCCTACAAACAAATGAGAACCCCAAACGTACGGTTACCTTTTACAAAACCCCTCCATTACACAAACATACAGACATGGTCCAATATCTTTAGTTAATCTACCAGTGACTAAACATTACCACCCCCTAAACATGTATATCATTTGAAGGGGTAGATGTGAGAAGATTTGTCCAAACTGCAACAATTTGAAAAGTTTGTCCTTGTTTGCAATAAAGACCACATGATACCATTATTTATAGTTTGAAACCTCCCCATCTACTACAAAACGCTGTCTTCTGTCGGTCAGCCATTGTTCTAACCAGTGGATTTACCGTCCCTGATACCATGGGCTTTTAATTTAAGTAGTAATCTTTGATGTGGCACTTTGTTAAAAGCTTTCGGAAAATCTAAGATAATATCTACTGGTGATCCCTCATCTATTTTCTTCCAAAAAACATTTGTTAAGCATGACTTCGCTTTTAGGAATCCATGTTGAGATGGATTTAATAATTTATGCCTAACAAGGAAGTCCACCATATGGTCTTTAATTAACCTTTCTAATAATTTACAAATCACTAATGTTAAACTCACTGGTCCGAAATTCTCTGACTTATTTCTCGAACCCTTTTTAAATAATGGTCTGATGTTTGCTTGTTTCCATTGAAAAGGAACCACTCCCTCTTTTAATGACAAGTTGAACACTCTTGCAAGTGGTATACTGATTTGTTCTATTGTTTCCATCAGTAGTCTTGGAGGAATTCCATCCACTCCCGGTGATTTATTGTCCTTCACTGCCTTTATTTTCTTAGCTACCATTTCTGGAGTTAAAATTAAATAGTCCGATTTAGCCTCCTGAAATTTAGCATCTGGAACTGGTAATGAACTAATATCATCTCTGGTAAACACTGAAATGAAGTAACCATTTAGGTCTTCTGCCATTGTAAAACCTTTTTATGTGACATGCTAATTTTTGCTCATAGCTTCTTTTAGATTGTCTAATTCTGGTACACCTGTAAACCCTCCAAATAGTTTGCTTTTACACTATTTTTCTAATTGCTTCTGTTGACAAGTGTTTCTCAGTAGACCGTTTTCCTTGTTTTTTTTCCAAGGGAACAAATTGATCAATGATACTCTCAATTTCATATTTTAGAATGTTCCAACATTCAATTGTGGTCTTATTTCTCAGCATATTATTCCAATCTAGCTTTGCTAAGTATTTTCTCATATCTTTATATTTACCTTTGTGGAAGTTTCTCCTGTATTTTTTTATTTTTACTTCCTGATTTTACTTTGATGTCAAATGTATTTTATTATGATCACTGTTACCGAAAGGCTCATGTATTTTTACATTGTCCACTAAGTCATTTTGTGAAGACAAAACTATATCTAATACATTCTCTCCCCTGGTTGTTTCTAGCAGGTGTTGAGTAAGGAAGCTATCCTGAATTAAAAATAGAAATTGTTGGTCCTCACCCCCTGTACTCTCTAGAGATTTCCATTGTATGTGTCCATGGTTAAAATCTCCCATTATGATACATTCCCCTTTACTCACTTCCTTTATAGCATTTTGTATTTTTGCGTTATCCTCTTTGTTTATGTTTGGACTTCAGTAAACTAATTCAATAGTTAATGTTGAATTTCCTGTAATCCTATATTGCACCAAACAACTTCATCACAATCTGCTTCCCTTTCTAATTTTATTTTGTAAGCCTGAATAGATTCTTTAACATATAAAATAACTCCCCCTCCCCTTCTTCCTATTCGATCTCTCCTAAACATTATGTATCCTGTCAGTCCTAATTCAGCATCTGATATGTCTTTGCTGGCCAATGATTCGATTAATCCAATTACCGGTATGTGAGGGTCAATATCTTTTACCAACCATGTGTAATTAATTTTTTCTTATTTACTATGCCCCTTGCATTTAAACACACATTTACAACCAGCTTCAGAAATGTTTTCCAGACATTTTGTTACTGGTTTCTGTCTACTCGTGGCCTCTTGTCCAGTTTGAGGCACCTCTAAGTACCCCCCGTGCTTCTAGTTTAAACAATGCATACTACCAAAAATATTTTTGATGCTACCCATGCCACTGTCGACTGCTGCCGAGAGTTCATCCGCAAACACTGCTGCCCCCTTTCCACTTAGATGAAGCCAATCCCTCACGTATATATCAGCCCTCCCAACAAAACATCACCACAAATCCAACTTCCTCTTCTAGCGGGTTAATTGCCATCCTCCAGCAATTTCAATATCTCTGACCCCTGCTTCCCATTACTGGTAAAATCCCTGACATAATTACCTGCTCAACCAGTGTCTGCTTAAGTGTTCGGACTAACTGCCTGTATTTCCTAACTATAGCAATTGTACCTTCCATCTCCGCGTTATTAGTCCCTACGTTTACTAAAATAGATCCTCCCTTGCCCGGACCCATGATTTTTTCCACCCTCTCTGCAATAGCCTCTATTATTGCCCCTGGAAAGCAAACCACCATGTCGCACCCCTTGTTTAGCACTCTGTCAGTCTTCCTAACTATTGAATCCCCCACAAACACCCTTGCTCTCTTCCTCACCTCCTCTAGCACTACCTCAGAGTAGCTCGTATCCCTTCTGTTGCATTCTGTCCTGCAGTCATGTCGTCTGGCAGCATGTTGTCCATCTCCCTCTCTCCCATCAACATGTCACCTTTCCCTCCCTCGCTCCCGTCACCTTCCCATCTCCTTTCCTCCTATCTCCTTCCCTCCCATCTCCCTCGCCTTCCTTCCCGTCTCCTTCGCTCCTGTCTCCTTCACTCCCTTCTCTTTCGCTCCCGTTGTCTTCCTTTCCGTCTCAGTCCCTCCCGTTTTCTTCTATCTCGTCTTCTTCCGTCCCGTCTCCCCTCACTTTATCAGCCATTGTCCTCCCCACTGGAACCACTGGCACAACCCACCTCTTCCCTTCCCACCAATGTCACAACAAGCTGCCTCAGCTGTTCCATCTCCCTAGTCCTTTCATCTTCGCACATCCCCTACACTTAAAACTAAAATTATCTACCTGAACCTCAGCCCAAGACTTCTCACACCCAGTCTTGACGAAATCCACCCAATATTATATCATATGGTGCTATAGACAAGTTAAAAAACATGATAGAGTATGATAGAATAAAACAATACATATATATATATATATATACTGAATACACGATTTTAATTTAGCATATGATTAAGTTATATATATATATATATATTATATAAAACTTAATCGTACGCTAAAATAAAATAAACAGGTCTGTAAACAGGTAAAGTGTAAAGCGCCTTGAACAGACTGGATACCACGCTTTATAAGATCATACCTTTACCTTTTGGTCTACATTGTCACTGGTGTTGATTTGATGTGTTGGTGCATTGTGCTAGTTGTTGTCGAGTTCCAACATGTTGACTGATGTGTTGGTACATTGCGCTAGTTGTTGTTGAGTACCAACATGTTGACTGATGTGTTGGTACTTTGCGCTAGTTGTTGTCGAGTACCAACATGTTGACTGATGTGTTGGTACATTGTGCTAGTTGTTGTTGAGTACCAACATGTTGACTATTGTGTTGGTGCATTGTGCTAGTTGTTGTTGAGTACCAACATGTTGACTAATGTGTTGGTACATTGTGCTAGTTGTTGTTGAGTACCAACATGTTGATTGATGTGTTGGTACATTGTGCTAGTTGTTGTTGAGTACCAACATGTTGACTATTGTGTTGGTGCATTGTGCTAGTTGTTGTTGAGTACCAACATGTTGACTGATGTGTTGGTACTTTGCGCTAGTTGTTGTCGAGTACCAACATGTTGACTGATGTGTTGGTACATTGTGCTAGTAATCGTTGTTGTTGAGTATCAACATGTTGACTGATGTGTTGGTACATTGTGCTAGTTGTTGTTGAGTAACAACATGTTGACTGATGTGTTGGTACATTGTGCTAGTGATCGTTGTTGTTGAGTACCAACATGTTGAATGATGTATTGGTACATTGTGCTAGTTGTTGTTGAGTAATGTGTTGGTACATTGCGCTAGTTATTGTTGAGTACCAACATGTTGAATGATGTGTTGGTACATTGTGCTAGTTGTTGTTGAGTAATGTGTTCGTACATTGTGCTAGTTGTTGTTGAGTACCAACATGTTGACTATTGTGTTGGTGCATTGTGCTAGTTGTTGTTGAGTACCAACATGTTGACTATTGTGTTGGTGCATTGTGCTAGTTGTTGTTGAGTACCAACATGTTGACTGATGTGTTGGTACATTGTGCTAGTTGTTGTTGAGTACCAACATGTTGACTAATGTGTTGGTACATTGTGCTAGTTGTTGTTGAGTACCAACATGTTGACTGATGTGTTGGTACATTGTGCTAGTTGTTGTTGAGTACCAACATGTTGACTAATGTGTTGGTACATTGTGCTAGTTGTTGTTGAGTACCAACATGTTGACTGATGTGTTGGTACATTGTGCTAGTTGTTGTTGAGTACCAACATGTTGACTGATGTGTTAGTACATTGTGCTAGTGATCGTTGTTGTTGCGTACCAACATGTTGACTGATGTGTTGGTACATTGTGCTAGTTGTTTTGAGTACCAACATGTAGACTGATGTGTTGGTACATTGTGCTAGTTGTTTTTGAATACCAACATCTTGACTGATGTGTTGGTACATTGTGCTAGTTGTTGTTGAGTACCAACATGTTGACTGATGTGTTGGTGCATTGTGCTAGTTGTTGTTGAGTACCGATCAACATGTACACAGTCTTGGCATCGTTCTGGATGTGATCTACTCATTCATTCAATTGTATCCTCTTGCGAGGTAGTTAGCAGTATTGACGGAGCCAAGTCATGGACACTTCTGCAGTGACTCATGAGAGATGGAGTCTACAGCAGGTTGCACATTTATCCTCGGTGTGAGGTCTTTTAACTTGACACCAGGTAGAAGGGTCCAACAGCTGTCTGTGTCTCTTCCAAGACACAGACAAAGTGAACGAAATTGCCCAAGTTTCGAAACAGCAGCAGGTGCATTTGAACCCCGGTCCCCTCGATCGATAGTCCGATGCTGTACCACACAGCCAGTGTCCCACGGTGTGATGTACTGAACACAGGAGTACTAGTAACGTGTTAGTTGATGTTTTAATGTGATGTAATGAACACAGGAGTACTAGTAACTTGTTACTTGATGTTTTAATTTGATGTACTGAATACAGGAGTACTAGTAACTTGTTAGTTGATGTTTTAATGTGATGTTCTGAATACAGGAGTACAAGAAAATTGTTAGCTGATGTTTTAATGTGATGTACTGGACACAGGAGTACTAGTAACTTGTTAGTTGATGTTTTAATGTGATGTACTGAATACAGGAGTACTAGTAACTTGTTAGTTGATGTTTTAATGTGATGTTCTGAACACAGGAGTACTAGTAACTTGTTAGTTGATGTTTTAATGTGATGTACTGAACACAGGAGTACTAGTAACTTGTTAGTTGATGTTTCAATATGATGTACTGAACACAGGAGTACTAGTAACTTGTTAGTTGATGGATTAAGGTGATGTAATGAACACAGGAGTACTAGTAACTTGTTAGTTGATGGTTTAATGTGATGTACTGAACACAGGAGTACAAGAAAATTGTTAGCTGATGTTTTAATGTGATGTACTGGACACAGGAGTACTAGTAACTTGTTAGTTGATGTTTTAATGTGATGTACTGGACACATGAGTACTAGTAACTTGTTAGTTGATGTTTTAATGTGATGTACTGGACACATGAGTACTAGTAACTTATTAGTTGATGTTTTAATACGATGTAATGAACACAGGAGTACTAGTAACTTGTTACTTGATGTTTTAATGTGATGTACTGAACACAGGAGTACTAATAACTTGTTAGTTGATGTTTTAATGTGATGTACTGAACACAGGAGTACTAGTAACTTGTTAGTTGATGTTTCAATATGATGTACTGAACACAGGAGTACTAGTAACTTGTTAGTTGATGGATTAAGGTGATGTAATGAACACAGGAGTACTAGTAACTTGTTAGTTGATGGTTTAATGTGATGTACTGAACACAGGAGTACAAGAAAATTGTTAGCTGATGTTTTAATGTGATGTACTGGACACAGGAGTACTAGTAACTTGTTAGTTGATGTTTTAATGTGATGTACTGGACACATGAGTACTAGTAACTTGTTAGTTGATGTTTTAATGTGATGTAATGAAAACAGGAGTACTAGTAACTTGTTAGTTGATGTTTTAATGTGATGTACTGAATACAGGAGTACTAGTAACTTATTAGTTGATGTTTTAATACGATGTAATGAACACAGGAGTACTAGTAACTTGTTACTTGATGTTTTAATGTGATGTACTGAACACAGGAGTACTAGTAACTTGTTATTTGATGTTTTAATGTGATGTACTGAATACAGGAGTACTAGTAACTTGTCAGTTGATGTTTTAATGTGATGTACTGAACACAGGAGTACTAGTAACTTGTTACTTGATGTTTTAATGTGATGTACTGAACACAGGAGTACTAGTAACTTGTTAGTTGATGGTTTAGTGTGATGTACTAGTAACTTGTTACTTGATGTTTTAATGTGATGTCCTGGACACAGGAGTACTAGTAACTTGTCAGTTGATGTATTAATGTGATGTACTGAATACAGGAGTACTAGTAACTTGTTACTTGATGTTTTAATGTGATGTACTGAACACAGGAGTACTAATAACTTGTTACTTGATGTTTTAATGTGATGTACTGAACACAGGAATACTAGTAACTTGTTACTTGATGTTTTAATGTGATGTACTGAACACAGGAGTACTAGTAACTTGTCAGTTGATGTATTAATGTGATGTACTGAACACAGGAGTACTAGTAACTTGTTAGTTGATGTTTTAATGTGATGTCCTGGACACAGGAGTACTAGTAACTTGTCAGTTGATGTATTAATGTGATGTACTGAACACAGGAGTACTAGTAACTTGTTAGTTGATGTTTTAATGTGATGTCCTGGACACAGGAGTACTAGTAACTTGTTAGTTGGTGTTTTAATGTGATGTACTGGACATAGGAGTACTAGTAACTTGTTAGTTGATGGCTTAAGGCGATGTAATGAACACAGGAGTACTAGTAACTTATTAGTTGATGTTTTAATGTGATGTACTGAACACAGGAGTACTATTAACTTGTTAGTTGATGTTTTAATGTGATGTACTGAACACAGGAGTACTAGTAACTTGTTAGTTGATGTTTTAATGTGATGTACTGAACACAGGAGTACTAGTAACTTGTTAGTTGATGTTTTAATGTGATGTACTGAACACAGGAGTACTAGTAACTTGTTAGTTGATGTTTTAATGTGATGTACTGAATACAGGAGTACTAGTAACTTGTTAGTTGATGTTTTAATGTGATGTACTGAACACAGGAGTACTAGTAACTTGTTACTTGATGTTTTAATGTGATGTACTGAACACAGGAGTACTAGTAACTTGTCAGTTGATGTATTAATGTGATGTACTGAACACAGGAGTACTAGTAACTTGTTAGTTGATGTTTTAATGTGATGTACTGAACACAGGAGTACTAGTAACTTGTCAGTTGATGGTTTAATGTGATGTACTGAACACAGGAGTACTAGTAACTTGTTAGTTGATGGCTTAAGGCGATGTAATGAACACAGGAGTACTAGTAACTTGTTAGTTGATGTTTTAATGTGATGTACTGAACACAGGAGTACTAGTAACTTGTTAGTTGATGTTTTAATGTTATGTACTGAACACAGGAGTACTAGTAACTTGTCAGTTGATGTTTTAATGTGATGTACTGAACACAGGAGTACTAGTAACTTGTTAGTTGATGTTTTAATGTGATGTACTGAACACAGGAGTACTAGTAACTTGTTACTTGATGTTTTAATGTGATGTACTGAACACAGGAGTACTAGTAACTTGTCAGTTGATGTATTAATGTGATGTACTGAACACAGGAGTACTAGTAACTTGTTAGTTGATGTTTTAATGTGATGTACTGAACACAGGAGTACTAGTAACTTGTCAGTTGATGGTTTAATGTGATGTACTGAACACAGGAGTACTAATAACTTGTTAGTTGATGTTTTAATGTGATGTACTGAACACAGGAGTACTAATAACTTGTTAGTTGATGTTTTAATGTGATGTACTGAACACAGGAGTACTAATAACTTGTTAGTTGATGGTTTAATGCAAGTCCAGCAACAATAATTTATATACAACAACATGTAGATGTCTAAAGTGACAACTTCACCCATGAACTAGTGCCAACTGAGAATATGTGATTATAGACCTTTAAGTATCACACAGTGGGAAGTCTGAAGTCACATTTACCTGCTGATATAATGATAGAAACAAAAATATAAATGATCTTCATTACATCATAGACATAACCAGTAATGATGCCGATTGCTAATTAAAAGAAAAATCTGCCAATGAATAGCTTCGTTTTGTGGCAAATGCCACATGACTATAAAGAGAACATGCACAATGGAGAGGGTGTGAACAGGTGTTGTTATACAGACCAAGAAACAGACATTCTGCCGAGCGCCCAGCCCGTCCTTCCTCTTAATATAATAATGACTCCTTGAATTGATGTCCTGGAAAGCGATATTTGACAATTAACTCTCAAAACACGTTTTGTATTCTTTCTGAATATTTCAACTGACTCTCTCTGCAATGCCAGTCCACCAAATGTAGACCGAACGAGTAGGACAAAATATATGGAAAGACTACAAGATGTGTCTCGAGAGATCATTACCATGTCAAATGATGTTCTTATTTCAAACTTTTGTCTATAAGAAATAATAATACAAACAAAACACCTTGTTAATGTTTCTAGAAATTGCAGTGAGAAGCCTGTCAATCCTGTTTAGTCTGTGCTGGTGGCAGTCATAGATTGAACTGCTGTGATATACACATGTGTTGAAGTTATAAATCATGAGAGTACGTCTGTGTAATAACAACGACATCAAGTTGTTCAGTATGCCCCCAATATGTACTTCATACTGAATCCTGTTGCCATGCCACCCCCAAACATGGCTGCTGTTGCTATGAGCGACAAGATCGACATGAAGCCCATGCCAGTGATTCCATGGCCGCTGAAACACAGAAATGTTGCTTGTCATTATTAATAATGCGATTCTTAAAGTCTGTGGTAGCATTGTTCAATTGTACAAGTTGGGCCCAGAATGAAGCAATATTATAAATGCATCCTAAAAATAACTTTTCACACAATAAAAACATGAAAAGATCAACTGAAATAACTATCAATTACCCCAAAAACAGGGATACTGAATAACAATTCAATGTATCCAAACAATAACTGGATAACCCAAGTATGTGCCCGCATCAATATTATAATTCCCCAAATATTCCTGCATATTACAAATTCACTGATATGACTAATGATCTGACTATTTATCATAACATAACACAGTAGTCAGAGCCGTGGGGGTAACCTTTATTCATCTGTAGCATATATATATATATATATGTAACGATATCCAGGTGGGTGTGGAGTTCTCATCTTTAGAGAAATTGATACACCCCTAAGTCAGTGATCCACATACCTGGTACACCCTCCTGCTATACGTGCCCCCAGCATGAGGAGGAAGCCTCCAGAGAACGCCTGACAGACAGACACACCTGTCATACCTCCCAGACTGCCGGACAGGTAGGCTGACGTGAAGGCACCGCCGAGTGCCCCACTCACATAGAACACCTGTCAAAGATAACACCCCATTGACGACATGTTGTCGCTTACCAAATAACTATACTGCATTATTAAAATATACCCACTACATCACCAAGCCAAATATACCCACTACATCACCATGCCAAATATACCCACTACATCACCAAGCCAAATATACCCACTACATCACCATGCCAAATATACCCACTACATCACCAAGCCAAATATACCCACTACATCACCAAGCCAAATATACCCACTACATCACCAAGCCAAATATACCCACTACATCACCAAGCCAAATATACCCACTACATCACCAAGCCAAATATACCCACTACATCACCATGCCAAATATACCCACTACATCACCAAACCAAATATACCCACTACATCACCAAGCCAAATATACCCACTACATCACCAAGCCAAATATACCCACTACATCACCATGCCAAATATACCCACTACATCACCAAGCCAAATATACCCACTACATCACCAAGCCAAATATACCCACTACATCACCAAGCCAAATATACCCACTACATCACCATGCCAAATATACCCACTACATCACCAAGCCAAATATACCCACTACATCACCAAGCCAAATATACCCACTACATCACCATGCCACATATACCCACTACATCACCATGCCAAATATACCCACTACATCACCAAGCCAAATATACCCACTACATCACCAAGCCAAATATACCCACTACATCACCATGCCAAATATACCCACTACATCACCAAGCCAAATATACCCACTACATGACCATGCGAAATATACCCACTACATCACCAAGCCAAATATACCCACTTCATCACCAAGCCAAATATACCCACTACATCACCAAGCCAAATAATGAACCATTTCAAAAACTGACTGCTAGACTTGTCCACAAAATGCATCAACACTTTTACTAAAAAATAAACCACCTACATAAACTACATAAACTACTACCAAACAAAAACTACTGCCAAACAAAAACTACTGCCAAACAAAAACTACTGCCAAACATAAACTACTGCCAAACATAAACTCTTCTTCACTTTCCCATAACCTGTAAGGATCGTTGGGGCACCACTGATGACTTTCTAACCAGCTCTCTCCACGTTTCCCTGTTCTCGACAGCCCTCTGGGAGTCAACGAACTCCATTCCTGTCCACTCTTTGATGTTGTCTTTCCACCTCTTCTTCTGTCTACCTCTTCGTCTCCCCCCTCTTACGGTACCTTGCAAGATAGTCTTTGCAAGGCCAGATGATCGTGATACATGACCGTACCACTTCAGTTTACGCTTCTTAACTGTTGTAAGAAGGTCATCATATGGTCCGATGGCTTCTTTGATCTTGTTGCGGACAGCTTCGTTAGTAACATGGTCTTTGTATGATATGCGCAAGATCTTCCGAAAGCATCTCATTTCCATGGCTTGTATCCTCTTCTGTAGATCTGCTGAGAGGGTCCATGTTTCACAAGCGTACAGAAAGATGGACATGACAAGGGAGCGCATCAGCCTTATCTTCGAACTGACCGTGATGTTTCTGTCGTTCCATAAGGGTTTCAACCTTGTTAGTGCTGCTGTTGTCTGTGCAATCCTGGCAAGTATCTCCGGTTTGGAACCCTCATCTGTGATAATTGATCCCAAGTACCTGAAGCTTGTTACTGTCTGAAGTCTCTGTCCATTAACTTTGACCTCTGTGCTGATGCCTTGTGTGTTGTTCGTCATCAGTTTGGTCTTTTCGGCACTGATCTCCATGCCGTATGATGTAGATGTTTTTTCAAGGCGCTCCACTAAATTGACTAGTTCTTGTTCATCTCCTGCTAAGCCGTCGATGTCGTCAGCAAAACGAAGGTTGGTGATTGTCCTGCCTCCAATGCTGACAGTGCCTTGATGGTTTTCTAAAGCATCAGTCATGATCCTTTCCAGAAAAATGTTGAAGAGCGTTGGTGATAGTAGGCATCCTTGTCGAACTCCGACTGTTGTTCGAAACCATAAACTACTGCCAAACAAAAACTACTGCCAAACATAAACTACTACCAAACATAAACTACTGCCAAACATAAACTACTGCCAAACATAAACTACTGCTAAACAAAAAATACTGCCAAACATAAACTACTGCCAAACATAAACTACTGCCAAACATAAACTACTGCCAAACATAAACTACTACCAAACATAAACTACTGCCAAACATAAACTACTGCCAAACATAAACTACTGCTAAACAAAAAATACTGCCAAACATAAACTACTGCCAAACATAAACTACTGCCAAACATAAACTACTGCCAAACATGTGTGAGTGAGAAAGTGAAAGACTTGTTTCAGTTTGTCCTCCTCTTATATATATCAGATGCATGTAGGCTTAGAAAATTAATTTCATGGAAAATACCATTAAAAAATGTATACTTTATTTCATCATTTTTCTGCAAACTGATTTATCTTCATTGACATCTTGTAACCTTCACAAACAATTCTGATGTGGTTGGCACAGGTTAGGTAGTACTGCAATGACTTTTTAAAAGCACAACCTTTAAGTTATAAAGACCCCAAAACACACATAATACACACATAATACATACCTGCCACCAGTTGCTGAAGCCTTTCTTGTAGGCGGCCATGAATGGCGGACACGAGCTCTTCAACGGGCCAAGAAACATCTGTGAGACCATCGTTAACAAACTACTGGTGCCACCTAGTGTCTGAGACACATAAAGGATAAGTGGAATCTGTATGGCTCCAACGACAATGCCGGCGACATACGGTGGCCACGCCCTCATGCCAAAGACACCCAGCTCGGTGCTGCCACCGGACACCTGAAGTAAGAACCACAGCCACATGATTGTTAGACTGTTGATGTTATAATCGTTGGTGCACCATCTAAAACTTAGTTATATGTCTTAAATTGTGTATGTTACAGTCATTGGTGCACCATCTAAAAATTTGTTATGTCTTAAACTGTGTATGTTACAGTCATTGGTGCACCATCTAAAACTTACTTATGTCTTAAACTGTGTATGTTAGTCATTGGTGCACCATCTACAACTTAATTATATGACTTAAACAGTGTATGTTACATTCATTGATGCACCATCTACAACTTAGTTATTTGTCTTAAACTGTGAATGTTACAGTCATTGGTGCACCATCTACAACTTAGTTATTTGTCTTAAACCATGTATGTTACAGTCATTGATGCACCATCTACAACTGAGTTATATGTCTTAAACTGTGAATGTTACAGTCATTGATGCACCATCTACAACTTAGTTATATGTCTTAAATACAGCAGCCTGGGTAGTTTCAACAGCAGTCATATTTCACTTGCAATGATATTTTTCTTTTTAAAGTATATATTTTTGGAATGTCTCAAATAATTGTGCTTTCAGCCCGTGTAAAGAAAACTGGAACGGCTCAGCGCATGAGCTATATAATCACATTAATTGCCGACATGTTTACCACTTTAAAACTATTCAAGATAAGGAAAGACGGGAAAGAGACAGTGAGGTAACTAGAATTAAAACCACTTCAAATGTGTTAGTTAATTTCCTAAAGTGATAAAACACATTACAGAGTAGCAAATTACCATTAAAAATAAGGCAGGTGACCTCTCTGATAACAAGAATTACAGACACATTGTTCTTGTAACAGTAAATTATTTGAATCTTTGATATTATCTAGGGTTTCTTTCGGTATTACATAGCGAATGGTTCATCTATGTATGTCACTATGTTGAATGCCTCTAAGGCCTTTGACAAAGTCGTTCATAGTAAACTGTTCATTAAACTAAATGACCAGAGCTGTCCTTCTTTCATGGTGTGCATTCTCTATTACTGGTACAGCACTAAGAAATTCGCTGTCAGATGGTGTCAGAGCTTCTCTGAATTTTTTTACTGTTTCAAATGGTGTTAAACAGGGTGGAATCCTTTCTCCCCAACTTTTTAACATGTACATGGACGATTTAAATGAAAATCTTTTTAACGTGTACATGGATGACTTAAGTGTAAATCTTTACAAACTATAAATTGGTTGTCTTTATGCAGGAACTATAATGTACCATATGATGTATGCCGATGATCTTTGTATTTTTTCACCCAGTGTTTCTGGGTGGAGAAAACTCACTGATTGTTGTGACGTGTACGGCAATATGTTTGACACAACATACAATGCCAACAAATATAACTGTACGGTTATTGTATGGTTATGTATAACACACCTCAGAACAATACAAATATTCACCCGTTGTTGTCAATAACCATACACGACCTCACACAGAGAAATGTAAATACCTTGGTCATACAATCAACAATAACCTTACTGACAATGATGACATGAAATACCTTCGTCATACAATCTACACTAACCTTACTGACAATGATGACGTTGCCAGGCAGAAAAGATGTATTTATATATATATATATATAAATATATATATATATATATATATATTTTTACTTTTTTTTTACTTGTATTTCATCTATCCGTCCATCCATCTATCTATCAATACACATATGTACATATATGGATTTTTTTCTGAAAATAAACATTTATTATTATATTATTATAATCCTAAAGACTTGTGAGTTTACCTGAACCTCTGTAGTCCATGGAACCAACATCTCAAATGCACCAACAAGACCAGCAAACATGATGGTTATTGGCATCGCCATCACATAGTACGGGGAGTCTGTCCACCTAGCAGACAAACATATTAAAATGCATTTACTGGTATTTAAATTGTCACTTCTCATAGGAGAAGATAATATTACGCTACGCCTACACATAAATGAATAAATGCTTTTGGAATTAAGAAACATGATGGTTAAAATCAAAATGTACCTACACACGATTACTAACTACAGCTTTCATGTCAACTTAAAAATGATCAACGTACATGACCATGTAGTCAGCACGAGTGTTGCTACACCAGGCCAATGTAACAGGCATATGTTGCCCTCGTGTAGTCAGCACGAGTGTTGCTACACCAGGCCAATGTAACAGGCATATGCTGCCCTCATGTAGTCAGCACGAGTGTTGCTACACCAGGCCAATGTAATAGGCATATGTTGCCCTCGTGTAGTCAGCATGAGTGTTGCTACACCAGGCCAATGTAACAGGCATATGCTGCCCTCATGTAGTCAGCACGAGTGTTGCTACACCAGGCCAATGTAACAGGCATATGTTGCCCTCGTGTAGTCAGCACGAGTGTTGCTACACCAGGCCAATGTAACAGGCATATGCTGCCCTCATGTAGTCAGCACGAGTGTTGCTACACCAGGCCAATGTAACAGGCATATGCTGCAGTCGTGTAGTCAGCACTAGTGTTGCTACACCAGGCCAATGTAACAGGCATATGTTGCCCTCATGTAGTCAGCACAGCTGTTGCTACACCAGGCCATTGTAACAAGCATATGTTGCCCTCATGTAGTCAGCACGGCTGTTGCTACACCAGGCCAATGTAACAGGCATATGCTGCCCTTGTGTAGTCAGCACGGCTGTTGCTACACCAGGCCAATGTAACAGGCATATGCTGCCCTCATGTAGTCAGCACGGCTGTTGCTACACCAGGCCAATGTAACAAGCATATGCTGCCCTCATGTAGTCAGCACGGCTGTTGCTACACCAGGCCAATGTAACAGGCATATGTTGCCCTCGTGTAGTCAGCACGGCTGTTGCTACACCAGGCCAATGTAACAGGCATATGCTGCCCTCATGTAGTCAGCATGAGTGTTGCTACACCAGGCCAATGTAACAGGCATATGCTGCCCTCATGTAGTCAGCACGAGTGTTGCTACACCAGGCGAATGTAACAGGCATATGTTGCCCTCGTGTAGTCAGCACGAGTGTTGCTACACCAGGCCAATGTAACAGGCATATGCTGCCCTCATGTAGTCAGCATGGCTGTTACTACACCAGGCCAATGTAACAGGCATCTGCTGCCCTCATGTAGTCAGCACGGCTGTTGCTACACCAGGCCAATGTAACAGGCATATGTTGCCCTCGTGTAGTCAGCACGAGTGTTGCTACACCAGGCCAATGTAACAGGCATATGTTGCCCTCATGTAGTCAGCACGGCTGTTGCTACACCAGGCCAATGTAACAGGCATATGTTGCCCTCATGTAGTCAGCACAACTGTTGCTACACCAGGCCAATGTAACAGGCATATGCTGCCCTCATGTAGTCAGCACGGCTGTTGCTACACCAGGCCAATGTAACAAGCATATGCTGCCCTCATGTAGTCAGCACGGCTGTTGCTACACCAGGCCAATGTAACAGGCATATGCTGCCCTCGTGTAGTCAGCACGGCTGTTGCTACACCAGGCCAATGTAACAGGCATATGCTGCCCTCATGTAGTCAGCACGAGTGTTGCTACACCAGGCCAATGTAACAGGCATATGCTGCCCTCATGTAGTCAGCACGAGTGTTGCTACACCAGGCGAATGTAACAGGCATATGTTGCCCTCGTGTAGTCAGCACGAGTGTTGCTACACCAGGCCAATGTAACAGGCATATGCTGCCCTCATGTAGTCAGCATGGCTGTTACTACACCAGGCCAATGTAACAGGCATCTGCTGCCCTCATGTAGTCAGCACGGCTGTTGCTACACCAGGCCAATGTAACAGGCATATGTTGCCCTCATGTAGTCAGCACGGCTGTTGCTACACCAGGCCAATGCAACAGGCATATGTTGCCCTCATGTAGTCAGCACAACTGTTGCTACACCAGGCCAATGTAACAGGCATATGTTGCCCTCATGTAGTCAGCACGGCTGTTGCTACACCAGGCCAATGTAACAGGCATATGCTGCCCTCATATAGTCAGCACGGCTGTTGCTACACCAGGCCAATGTAACAGGCATATGCTGCCCTCATGTAGTCAGCACGGCTGTTGCTACACCAGGCCAATGTAACAGGCATATGCTGCCCTCATGTAGTCAGCATGGCTGTTGCTACACCAGGCCAATGTAACAGGCATATGTTGCCCTCATGTAGTCAGCACGGCTGTTGCTACACCAGGCCAATGTAACAGGCATATGTTGCCCTCATGTAGTCAGCACGAGTGTTGCTACACCAGGCCAATGTAACAGGCATATGCTGCCCTCATGTAGTCAGCACGGCTGTTGCTACACCAGGCGAATGTAACAGGCATATGCTTCCCTCATGTAGTCAGCACAACTGTTGCTACACCAGGCGAATGTAACAGGCATATGCTGCCCTCTTGTAGTCAGCACAACTGTTGCTACACCAGGCCAATGTAACAGGCATATGTTGCCCTCATGTAGTCAGCACGGCTGTTGCTACACCAGGCCAATGTAACAGGCATATGCTGCCCTCATGTAGTCAGCACGGCTGTTGCTACACCAGGCCAATGTAACAGGCATATGCTGCCCTCATGTAGTCAGCACAACTGTTGCTACACCAGGCCAATGTAACAGGCATATGTTGCCCTCATGTAGTCAGCACGGCTGTTGCTACACCAGGCCAATGTAACAGGCATATGCTGCCCTCATGTAGTCAGCACGAGTGTTGCTACACCAGGCCAATGTAACAGGCATATGCTGCCCTCATGTAGTCAGCACGAGTGTTGCTACACCAGGCGAATGTAACAGGCATATGTTGCCCTCGTGTAGTCAGCACGAGTGTTGCTACACCAGGCCAATGTAACAGGCATATGCTGCCCTCATGTAGTCAGCATGGCTGTTACTACACCAGGCCAATGTAACAGGCATCTGCTGCCCTCATGTAGTCAGCACGGCTGTTGCTACACCAGGCCAATGTAACAGGCATATGCTGCCCTCATGTAAACTGAGGAGTTACTTTCTCAACCACTCAATAAAGGCTGTAATAATGACTGCATTGAGATTATTCTAAACATATCAGTGACATTTTATTATAGCAAAGAAAGCACGCACGGATTGCTGGACTCTTCAATAGATGGCTTTGTGATGGCATCAAACACCGGCTTAAGGAAGCTGTATGCTAGAGTGGCGACCAGTCCACCCAGCATGGTGTAGTCTGTACAGAAACAGAGGCACTCATTACACAAACCATTCACACTGACTTAGTAAAAAACAGATTTTTGTTTGTAGATCTTCAAAGCCTAATCTTATTGACATTGTACACTACAGACAGTGACACTTTGTGGTGACTGAGGAATGTATGATTGGGTGAACACTGGGGTCAGTGCACTCTTGTGAACACTGGGGTCAGTGCACTCTTGTGAACACTGGGGTCAGTGCACTCTTGTGAACACTGGGGTCAGTGCACTCTTGTGAACACTGGGGTCAGTGCATTCTTGTGAACACTGGGGTCAGTGCACTCTTGTGAACACTGGGGTCAGTGCACTCTTGTGAACACTGGTGCCAATGCACTCTTGTGAACACTGGGGTCAGTGCACTCTTCTGACATCTCTTTGACCTTCAAGGCTATGTGACTTCTCTAGCCACAATGTTTGTACCTTGAATGGTACCTTGAATGTAAACACCACCATGTTTACAGGCCATTCTAACCCTTTCTGCCTTCCATGTTCATTCTTCGTAGATTACAATACAATACGTGTTTATTTATTTAGTTTCATCTAGTCCGAGGTATTTGCCATCCTAGGTTTTTATCTGCATTCATTTTACCAGAATTCACCTAACACAATCTTCTACAATCTGTCACATCTCATGTCATGACGAAATCATAAATTTTCTTATTCCACACCTGCCTTTATTCTTCCACATCAAGTCCTCTCCTCGGTCTACTACATAACCACATAGCAACAACTTCCAGTTTCTCAGTTATTTATGTGTCCCTGTTTCAACCCTGATAAAACTGACCATTTGCAGTATTCTGGTCTCTTGTGTATGACACAGAATGGTGAAGGCTCAGCAACATAACCTCTATGTGAATACCTTTTGCACAGAAGTTACAGTGAGATGTATAATTTCCAAATAAGGTGTCAACACCTGCGGGAAACGCCCTCCTCCATTTAACGTTTGTTGTTTCACAGCTTATTTCACAGTCAGTTTACCTTTTTCTTCCCGTGACATTTTGACTGCTATCAGCAATCTTCTTCAGACGACTACCACTACATGGCAACACGGTAGTCATTCTACGCAGACATATCACTCTGGTGTGTGCCCCATGTGGCCGCGCCCTGGTTGGCCCTTCAGGAGGTCATCATAGATATGTGAGAGTCGGTATCGGCCCACATCTCGATGCATGCTGTCTTTGGTTTTTCTTACCAGAGTGATACGTCTGCATAGAATGACTACGGTGTTGCCATCTAACGGTAGTCATTTGAAGAAGATTGCTGATAGCAGTCGAAATATCACGGGAAGAAAAAGATAAACTGACTGTGAAATAAGTAAAACTATTACTCATTTGAACCATCCAACACTCATCTATATATGTTGTTTTTACAAGTCGCCATTTTGATTTGCAGTTCTCATTCGCGTTGGATACAAGCGCCAAAAAGTTGTAAATCATTTAAGAACAGAGAAACAGCATGTGCCTAGAAAAATACACCAATTTTTAATTGTGCCTAGAATAATATACCATTGTTTATGACACAAAACAGGACATTTCATCAAAAAAGCAGGAAAGTAGTACCAAGGGAAAAAAGCATTATTTCATACCATACATACAGAAACCAGTAATGTTGGCACCAAAGGTATTAACAATGCAAAATAGTCTGTTCACACTTACGTGCATTGGGGCAAAAAGAACCCAGTTGTACAAATACTGATGTCGGACACTGTAAACAAAACAATCATTACCTATGAGTTCATCTCGTAACACATACACTATCTATACAGGCTCACTGTTGGTGCACATCATACAATATATTTTTTAATTAGCTTCATAATATCCTGAAAATGACACATGATAAAAATGTGCTGCACAATTGGGAGCAAAAAGGCACCAAAGAACAATGCATTTCTACTGCAGATAACTGATAAGTGAATGAGAATACAGTAGCAGTATCACTGAATGAGAATACAGTAGCAGTATAAGTGAATGAGAATACAGTAGCAGTATCAGTGAATGAGAATACAGTAGCAGTATCACTGAATGAGAATACAGTAGCAGTATAAGTGAATGAGAATACAGTAGCAGTATAAGTGAATGAGAATACAGTAGCAGTATAAGTGAATGAGAATACAGTAGCAGTATAAGTGAATGAGTATACAGTAGCAGTATAAGTGAATGAGAATACAGTAGCAGTATAAGTGAATGAGTATACAGTAGCAGTATAAGTGAATGAGAATACAGTAGCAGTATCAGTGAATGAGAATACAGTAGCAGTATAAGTGAATGAGAATACAGTAGCAGTATCAGTGAATGAGAATACAGTAGCAGTATAAGTGAATGAGAATACAGTAGCAGTATAAGTGAATGAGTATACAGTAGCAGTATCACTGAATGAGAATACAGTAGCAGTATAAGTGACTGAGAATACAGTAGCAGTATAAGTGAATGAGAACACAGTAGCAGTATAAGTGAATGAGTATACAGTAGCAGTATCACTGAATGAGAATACAGTAGCAGTATAAGTGAATGAGAATACAGTAGCAGTATCAGTGAATGAGAATACAGTAGCAGTATCAGTGAATGAGAATACAGTAGCAGTATCACTGAATGAGAATACAGTAGCAGTATCAGTGAATGAGAATACAGTAGCAGTATCAGTGAATGAGAATACAGTAGCAGTATCAGTGAATGAGAATACAGTAGCAGTATCAGTGAATGAGAATACAGTAGCAGTATCAGTGAATGAGAATACAGTAGCAGTATCACTGAATGAGAATACAGTAGCAGTATAAGTGAATGAGAATACAGTAGCAGTATCAGTGAATGAGAATACAGTAGCAGTATAAGTGAATGAGAATACAGTAGCAGTATCACTGAATGAGAATACAGTAGCAGTATCACTGAATGAGAATACAGTAGCAGTATAAGTGAATGAGTATGCAGTAGCAGTATCACTGAATGAGAATACAGTAGCAGTATAAGTGAATGAGAATACAGTAGCAGTGTAAGTGAATGAGTATACAGTAGCAGTATAAGTGAATGAGAATACAGTAGCAGTATAAGTGAATGAGAATACAGTAGCAGTATAAGTGAATGAGAATACAGTAGCAGTATAAGTGAATGAGAATACAGTAGCAGTATAAGTGAATGAGAATACAGTAGCAGTATAAGTGAATGAGAATACAGTAGCAGTATAAGTGAATGAGAATACAGTAGCAGTATAAGTGAATGAGAATACAGTAGCAGTATCAGTGAATGAGAATACAGTAGCAGTATCAGTGAATGAGAATACAGTAGCAGTATCACTGAATGAGAATACAGTAGCAGTATAAGTGAATGAGTATACAGTAGCAGTATCACTGAATGAGAATACAGTAGCAGTATAAGTGAATGAGAATACAGTAGCAGTATCACTGAATGAGAATACAGTAGCAGTATCACTGAATGAGAATACAGTAGCAGTATCAGTGAATGAGAATACAGTAGCAGTATCAGTGAATGAGAATACAGTAGCAGTATCAGTGAATGAGAATACAGTAGCAGTATCAGTGAATGAGAATACAGTAGCAGTATCAGTGAATGAGAATACAGTAGCAGTATCAGTGAATGAGAATACAGTAGCAGTATCAGTGAATGAGAATACAGTAGCAGTATCAGTGAATGAGAATACAGTAGCAGTATCAGTGAATGAGAATACAGTAGCAGTATCAGTGAATGAGAATACAGTAGCAGTATCAGTGAATGAGAATACAGTAGCAGTATCAGTGAATGAGAATACAGTAGCAGTATCACTGAATGAGAATACAGTAGCAGTATCAGTGAATGAGAATACAGTAGCAGTATCACTGAATGAGAATACAGTAGCAGTATAAGTGAATGAGAATACAGTAGCAGTATCAGTGAATGAGAATACAGTAGCAGTATCAGTGAATGAGAATACAGTAGCAGTATAAGTGAATGAGAATACAGTAGCAGTATCACTGAATGAGAATACAGTAGCAGTATAAGTGAATGAGTATGCAGTAGCATCACAGCGCTACAGATAAATGAACTTAAAATAACAATTATTCATTTGCACTTTTCAAAATTACTGGAAAATAATTTAGGAAGCAAGAAGGAGAGCCAGACACTGAACAAATAAAAGGTTTGTCTGATCATATTAGTATTCTTGTTTTTGAAAATCTGACAAAAATTGTTATGCACATCACTAAGATGGCAGGTAATTGATTTAAGCTAAGCAAGAGTTCATTACCTCTTACATTCATGCCTATATGGTGCACTTTTAACGCAATAATTTTTTTGGCATATCTGTTGCAGGCCCACTACATAGCATTAAGTCTATATTTTGCATATATATCCATCAAATAAATATAGATACGTAACTGAACTAAATTATGACTTTTGACAACTAAATAAATATCTCACCGATCCCGCAATGGGCATGCCGATGCCTATGAGAATGCCGCCAAGAGCACTTGATGTGATACTCTTGTATGACAGGCCTTGGTAGAAGTCATCACAGACTTTGAGGAAGTGTCTACGCGTGCCTGAGTAAGTGGCGAGGACCACCATACTGAGCATGCCTGAATAGAGAGCAACATGGCAAGGCCTTGATAGTGTGCACAGAAAACAGGTCAACAAACGTGACAAACATGTGCATGCACACGCACACATACACACAACATGCACACGCACACATACACACAACATTTTAAGCTGCAAAAGTTTGATCCAAACAAGATTTGCAACTAAAAGAAAAGTGCAAATTCATGAAACTATAGTTACTTTTTAGACTAAATATTAAAGACAGTAGTGGTCCAGTAAAGATACCAAACCCACAGCAGCCACCACACAATGACATAATAAAATAGTTGAGCCATATATGGGCATATGGCTAGTCTGTGGCAAACACCTCAGCCATATGTGCTACCATACGCTAAGTTCCAGTGATAATTCTAATGGTGGCATTGTTAATATTAATAGTAAACATTATGACCCACCATAAAGTGATAACTCTATTGGTGACATTGTTAACATTACTAGTAAACATCATGACCCACCATAAAGTGATAACTCTAATGGTGACATTGTTAACATTAATAGTAAACATCATGACCCACCATAAAGTAATAACTCTAACAGTGACATTGTTAACATTTAATAGTAAACATCATGACCCACCATAAAGTGATAACTCTACTGGTAAAATTTTTAATATTAATAGTAAACATCACGACCCACCATAAAGACACTCCACATCTTTATGACATTACTTTACTTTGAATGGATGACACTGTTAGCGCACCCTACAGTCTGGGTCCCCCCTTCTTGAGGACACACCCCACAGTCTGTGTCCCCCCTTCTTGAGGGCACACCCAACAGTGTGTGTCCCCCCTTCTTGAGGGCACCCCCACAGTTTGTGTACCCCTTCTCTTCTTCTTCTTCTTCTTCCATTGAACGGCCAACATCATTATGTTGATGATTTTGTCGTTTTACGGGGGAGGTTTCAAAGATGGTCTAGTCCGGGTCATATATTGAGGGGGGGGTGGTCGTCTTGCAGCTTGTAATCACAGGAGTGAGTCTAGCCTGGACTTGAAGCTGTCCAGGGACTCAGCCATCACAGCCTCCTGCGGCAGTCCATTCCAGTCCGGTATGGTCCTGGGAACGAATGACATTTGTCTGTACTGTGTCCTGCAGGAGTGGATGTCATAGCTGCAGGTGTTGTTCCTTCTTGAGGGCACACCCCACAGTCTGGGTCCCTCGTGACTCCTAATCACATTCAATAAAATGATCAAATGTTCTGCTGAATCACACCAACAAAACTAATAAGAATATTTATGTACGCTCTACTAGCAATCTTGAATTTGCATGTCACTGTGATGTTGTATTGTTGACCAGACCTATCCCAGGTCTAAACAACTACCACAGACATATCCCAGGGCTAAACAACTACCACAGACCTACACAGGCTGGAAAGTTCAAAATTAAATTACATAAATTGACATCAACAGTTCAGAGAACCTTTATACTGTGTACCCGGTCGTCCATGGCCAACCAAAATGTCATGATTTTTTCCAACCCCATACCAATCAATTTAAGCAATAATTTATTCCTAGACAGACAATCAAATAATTGAAGAATGTAGCCATGCACACAAGACCACCAGTGGGATATCTAGGATTTGTTTACCGTGCTACCACACGGTAGAGCAACAGGTTACATATGAAAAAAAGCACAAGTTTAAACCAAAAGGGACATGGTCCAACTCCCCTTAATACGCCCCTGATGACCACGTGAGTGCCTTACCTGCTGAAACAGCAGACAGGAACATCTTGAGCATAGTGAAGTTCCGCATCACCATCATGTCTCGGATGATGGCCGGCTCATGCACTGCAACAGCACCACAGTTACTTCATATAGATTATTATAATCTTTAAAATAAATTCTCAACCACCCAATGCCAAATAGGAAGCATTCATTTTTTATTTTGCTTTATGGTCTACAGTTGACTCCACTTAACAACAGAATCAATTCGGGTCAGAGCAATGTGTTTCTATTACAGTTGACTCCACTTAACAATAGAATCACTTCGGGCCAGAGCAATGTGTTTCTATTACAGTTGACTCCACTTAACAGTAGAATCACTTCGGGTCAGAGCAATGTGTTTCTACTGCAGCTGACTTCACTTAATAATAGAATCACTTCGGGCCAGAGCAATGTGTTTCTATTACAACTGACTCCACTTAACAATAGAATCACTTCGGGCCAGAGCAGTGTGTTTCTATTACAGCTGACTTCCCTTAATAATAGAATAATTTTGGGTCAGAGCAATGTGTTTCTATTACAACTGACTCCACTTAACAATAGAATCACTTCGGGCCAGAGCAATGTGTTTCTATTACAGCTGACTCCACTTAACAGTAGAATCACTTCGGGCCAGAGCAGTGTGTTTCTATTACAGTTGACTCCACTTAACAATAGAATCACTTCGGGTCAGAGCAATGTGTTTCTACTGCAGTTGACTTCACTTAATAATAGAATCATTTAGAGTCAGAGCAATGTGTTTCTATTACAGCTGACTCCACTTAACAGTAGAATCACTTCAGGCCAGAGCAATGTGTTTCTATTACAGCTGACTCCACGAATCATTAGAATCACTTCGGGCCAGAGCAATGTGTTTCTATTACAGTTGACTCCACTTAACATTAGAATCACTTCGGGCTAGAGCAATGTGTTTCTATTACACTTAATAACAGGATCACTTCGGGCCAGAGCAATGTGTTCAGGTCAGAGCAATGTGTTTCTATTACAGTTGACTCCACTAAACAATAGAATCACTTCAGGTCAGAACTATGTGTTTCTATTAAGCACCTGATACATTTAAGCAGTATATTTGTATACAGTGGGAATAGAGGATGATTCCGTGCCAGCCAATATATCTGATTCGACTAAATGGCTGCTTATGTTATCTGTGATTCTGTTCAGCAGAATCCATTGAATTATGTTTCAATAGTTTGAATATAATCAGTACAGCAGTAAAAGAAGGTAGAATATAATTTTAAGTTAACGGATACAACTGAACTCAGTTCAGCTAAGTGCTCATGCTGACTGTTCAGTAAGGATGAGACTGGAGACAACATTGTTTACCAGTCAATGACAATCATGAGTTCTGAACTCACTTTCGTTAATTCTTATCTTGACTCTCTAGTATAAACACAGTTTGTTTACACTAACAAGATAATATAGATTCTATAATGATACCTAGCTTGGTAATACAAACCACTTCTATCACATCTTCAGTACAGCTTAATGTTTAAATGTCTAGTTGTAAAATAGTGCTTACATATATTAACATTACCTGAAGTAACTCGGAGAGGAATGTCTTACGTATATTTTCGTTATGTTTATTGACAGACCTATGATTTCTGAAAATCAGCTCAAGCATAGCAAACTAAAACTAATTGAAGCACTTTTACGAGTTTCACTTAAAACAGATCTACAGATTGAACTGAGACACAGTGGATATAAAGAAGTTGTCCTCAACCATCTTGTTGCAAAGTCCACGATTCTGACCAACAAATTTCTTGGTATCTTTGTGCTTGTCATTCTCACAATGACTCGGCACTCAGTTTCCACACATCATACCTATCACTCAGTTTACCAGTCAACAGAACACACATTCCTCTATGGCAAAATTGGCTAGTCATACTGAGTTGCAAAACACATAATCTTATCCATGAAAATCTGTAATTTATTGCAGTTTGTTGCAATACCTGTTTTTAGACATGACCACATATTTCTTCCATTGTGCATTATTTGGGCACTATAACATGTTACTTGCAATGTGGAATTCATAACATCTTGGCTTTTTTGTCTTCAAATCATATGCAGCTGTGATTATACGATATTCCTTCCTACCCCGTGGTCATTGTTGAAATATGTGTATTGCATTTTCAATGGATTATTAGGATTTCAAATACAGCTAAATTTTGACCCATGTTTCAAACCAGTCACTGACAGGTCAAAATGGAGGACGCTATGAAATAATCAATGTGGAATCTACGACTTAAACTAGTGCAGCTAAATACACAGTCAGATGTCCACTTGAGATACACAGGTCATAGCCACTGCTGGTCCATAACAATCTAGTAGAAGATTGCCATATGTCAATACCCTGCAGGCAGTCTGCTCCAATCACCAACTGTCTCCACACCCTGCGTGCTGCATGGTGGCTATAATGGTCATTGGGCACTAAAATGTGAGATTTGGTGGTTGGATTTATTTTGCTGTTCCTTATTAACAAACAACAGAATCATTTTAAACATTACTTTGTGCAATGCCACACTACTTGTAATACATTACTTTAAAAATGTAATCAATTACTATTGGTTCTGATTGTCTTGATTGCCTGCTTAACTCAAACTGCAATGCCAATGTGGCTCTGTGCAGTGAGTCCTTCTTCCAGTTGCACTGTCTTGTTCCATCGTATCTTTCCGGTATCAAATGTAACAGGATTAGCTGTCACCAAAATGTACCGATATCTTGATATCGTATCAATAATATGGTTGACAATAGGAGAATTTGCAACTATCTATCTGTTGTGTAACTATTATCTACATTTTAAGAGCATTTACTTACACCGGTAGTGATATATATATATATATCTTTTAAGATGTATTTAATGGGAAATGACAGTGTCCCTGGTACTTGATGCGATGTAATGATGCCATGTGATAGCTCTATTATAAAAAACAAATCAGCTAGGCTTATTATACAAATGAAGAGCTGCAATCATGCCTATGGCAGCTCCGTAGGCGTAGAATCAGTGTTCACTCCACCATCGACGCATTATTTTACGTTACCATCATAAAAACACAAGTCACAGTCATGTTTACTTGACCATGTGAGTTAGTTTTGTCCACGTACCTCGCCCCTTTTCCATCGCGAAGCCGAACACAAACCCGCAGGACAGACACGCGACGTATTTATACAGCGGCTGTGAATAGGCATCGTCAGAGTGTATCGACGATGCTGAGGACGAAGACGAAGACGTTTTGCTTGCCATGTTTCCCATGTTTGCGTCGCCTGTTCCACCGACGGGACCGGATCGTGACCTCAGTTGATCGTCTGTCCCATACAAACGTGACTCGGCCATTGTCAGCTCGAGCTGGAGTGGATTGTTGACTACCGCCTGAGCCGAACGCGTCCGAACGCTGCCGACTTCCTAACGCGGGTCGAAGGTCAATCGGTAGAATCTGGTATGGTAAGGTGGGGCATGTCTGCACCGGCCCACACTAAGGTATAATGCGCCTTAGCCAACGAACTATTAATGTCTAAAGGGTATGATTTAGCCTCGATAACTAGTAGGTGTAGTAGTTGACAACTGCCAGTCACCAGATTACAACTGTAATGTAATTAACATGTGCGGTTATGCCCCAGTACTCTGGGACAGTGCAGTGGAGCGCCATAACCGCATAAGCATATAGCCATAGCCATAGGCATACCATAGGTGTGTGCAAATATGCCCACGTCACAGAACTGTCCTCCATGATACGTAATAATGTTTGTCACTCGAAATTAATTAACATGCATTATCGTAGTTGATGTTAGCCCTGGCAAACAACCTGACAATTTGATGGGCTGTGTAAATTAAACATGTAGGCCTCTATTATTACAATGTCTACATCATACCACTGTACTACAGTGTATCTAAAATACTGAACCAAATGCTAATTATTCCAACCAGACACACAGCTGTGCGCATATGTCCCACGCTACCAGTTGGCGTAGCTACACGTAGATACATAGTTTTTGGCAAACCCGGTTTACTAGCCTGAGGTTTATTAATTTTATGCAACAACAATAAAACACAGTTTCGTGTGCATGTGTTATTGTGGGTGTGATTTATGTTTCAGTACATAAGTTTGCATTTGAACATTGTTACATAAAAAAATTATTTACCAACCTCCCCTAAATATGCCATTCAGCATTGGAAGTAAACCACTTTTGAGTGGCACATCTGGGATCTCGCTATGGGGAGGCCAAAGGGGATAGGCTTAGTCACCCATTATTTTACCATGCCAAGGGGGGCCATGGCCCAATTGCCCCCAAAAATATGCCACTGGGAGTAAACCACTTTTGAGGGCATATGGCGAATAGGTGTCTTAATGCAAGACATTGTTGTCGTGAAATGCAGTGGTTTGTGTTTCCATTGATGATTTAGAAGCTATGACAATGCAGGTTTTCAACGTGGTATATAGGCCCTGCTGCTAAACATGTGCTTGATTGTGTCTGAAATTATTCAAGTCAGATCAACTGATTTTTGTGTTCTGATGCTGGTGTTGAGACTAGGATCAGCCATGCGTTGTCATGGATACGCGATTGTTCTGCAAATAGTATGCCCAAAGTTACCATTATAAATGGTAACTTTGGGCATACTATTTGCAGAACAATGCTCTATTTGGCTAAAGAACTTCCTGTTAAGTTAAATCGACTGAACAATATGTTTGGAACAGCCCATTCTAGCAGCCTCTGCCTATACAGACAAAGCCCTGCAAACAATTAAATTACCACGTTCTAGGAGATTTGCAATGCATGCCTATCATTTTCATCCCAATTCATAAAAAATACACAAATGACCATTCAAAAAAATTTGTCACAACAGTCAGTGTTACATACAATTTAATGAAGCTAAGTAACATTTAAAAAGGTTCTGTGTAATCGAGAGCTCCACAGTTTCTGTGTCAGATGTAACCTGGATGGCATTTATTATTTTCAGAAAACGGAAACCTGTTGTTAACTCAGTGCACCCCACAGAGCTGGCGATCTTGATCTCTAAACTGAAAACTACCTCCCAGTTTAGCTGTGTTTACAGAGTATATTATCAAACCAAGGCATTGTTAATGCTAATTAGTGTGTTTATTTTTCATTTGGATCATTCATTTGTCAATGTTTTAATATCTCAAGTTACATACATTTCATGCTATAACCACATCTGTAACCTGGGGATTCACATAAATGTATACGTTAAGAACGCAGCATAATCCAACAGCATTGTTAATGTATTTTTTATCTGAAGGAGTCAATATTTTTGGATGGTCCTAATTTTTTACATTGGCAGTGCTGTTCTCCCACCAAACATCGTGCAGGATTATCTACCACAAGTTTCTATGCCCCATAAGGATGGTGTGACCCCCTTGGCAAATAGACAACTCATCATTAACTTAAACTCCTACAAGATGCAGTGATTACGTAATGCCTAATTTCCCACGGTGGGGTCAGCTAAGCATAATATTGTCTATTAGGTATTGTTGTGTGCCTTGGAGTAACAGGAAGAGGCTGGCAAGTAGAGGCAGAGAAAAAGTGGCTGGAAGGATTTGAAAGACAAAATGACAGGAAATGTTAAGAGTTTAACAGAAATCAGGTAAAGCAGAAATGTCAGAAAAACAGGAAGATAAATGCTGCAGTGGATTATGGGGGGAGAGAGAATTAGGTAGGGTAGGTGTGGATCATTGATACTGGGAGAAACAAATCGGAAGAGTGACATAGGTAGAAGAAATGACAAGGGAAAAAATACTGATCTCCACTGCACGAAAAGCTTTCCAGCCATCTAGATAACGTTTGATATGCAACAAATAGTGTGCACTGTGCACCATATTGAAGAATTCCATCCATTAACAATCAGTTAGAAATTCATGTAAATGTCCTTTATCTTCAAATTCGATATCCAACACCAGCCCCATCTTACAATCGACTCTTCTGTTGTCGTCGTTTCACACAGGCGAACACTTAATGTCCCAAGCTAAATATTATATATACAGTTATACAAATGTTCTATGTATGTTGATTATCTACAATAAAGCTATATTTGGCTACAAGTCACGCCGGATACTGCAATGGTTGTCTCTGATGACGGCTGTTGGGTTACAGAAGACCCTGTTTCTGCATGAACATAGCAGTCATGACGGCCCCGCCAAACATCGACGTCACCATGGTAGCAGACAGGGGCGACATGAGAGCACAGCCAGAGAATCCATGGCCACTGGAAGTAAAACAAATAAAAGGCAAGATATAAAATCAGTGACGTATTCTGTTAATCATCAATACTGTTATGCAAATCATTAGTACACCAGCAATGTGTTACTGAAAAAACTAAATTATTTGAATGATGCAATGTAAACATGAATGATTCACATGGTATGATTAATGAATTATTCTAACTTCATTTGTACTACTTTTCTTTGAAATCTTATATTGTTTTACAGCAGACTTTTCTTATCAGTGACATCATTTTGTTTAAGTAGTGTGTTGTTGCTAACCAGTTATTGGGTATACCACATTCATAAACCATTTTCTGCAACATTTCAAATTTTTTCTCACAAATTATACAATAAAAACGACACCGATATCTAGACACACACACCTTGTACAGCCTCCAGCTATCCTCGCGCCCAGAAACATGAGAGCCCCACCGGTAAACGCCTGCGTTGGAGTGACCCCTAGCACGGAGCCGAGAGTCCGAGAAGAGGAAGCCGACAGATAGCTCCCCACCATAGCACCACTCACAAAGAATACCTGCAAAAAATGAAACTGCAGTTCTATAACAAATTGAAAAAGATATTTATTAAACTATAATTTGTCTTACCTTGTCTATGTGTTTTCATAATTGCCACCTTATGTCAGATCACTAACGAAATATGCACATACAATATAAGGACTTGAGAATTAATTGTGATGTGTCAAATTATAAAATTTTTTACAACAGGTCTGCATGTTGTAGAGGTAACAGTGGCGCACCCTGGTGTATATTCATAGTGTATACCACATATTTATGATATTATATGGCGCCACTACGTGTGGTTACCATGCTAGAATAGAAATGCGGATAGATGTGAACAAATTATGTCTTCACATCTATCACATTTTTTCTAAGTATTAAGTCAGACTATGAGGATGTGCAGTGTTGTTTATGACATTAATAAATTATTTATTAATGAAATATAAACAACAATTCCTCTTACTAAAAAAACTATTCCTAGCCCATTAAAATGAATTATTCGTTTAAATGAATTAATCATGGGTGGACTAATTCAACAGAATGAAATGACAGTTCAGTCAGTGGAGAACTAACTAAATTCTTATCCATAATGGTTATGAAGATTTTGATGTAGTATTTTATTCAAACCACAAGAAGGTAGAACAGGAGGAAATACACCTTCTCACAGAGGTTGATACATGAGGTTGATACATGACCGGAACAACTTATTTGCAAACTGTGGAAATACTAGCAGTGGGAATAGATAAAAAACTAGAACTAACAGATACCTAACATAGATGGACGACACACAGACTTTAAATGGCAATTTTGTTAAACCTATTCTGTGACAGCAACAGTTGGACACATTCAATTACTTTAGCAACATGAAACAGGACCAAAGAGCAGATTATGTGCAGTTTTAGCATTATGTATGACCACATTGCTACAGTTCACTCACCTGTATATAAATGAGTACCGGTACCTGGGTACAGACAGGTGGATATATGAACGAATAGTCTTCGTGCAGTAATTGCAGAGTGGCTGAATGCTTCTCAGAGAAGTCGAGATGGCATTGGGATGAACAGGTCTGCCGGGGGGGGGTGTAGTGTAAAGCACTTTGAGCAGTCCCATAACATACCTTTTCTTTACTTGGGAAATTAAATAAACATCTGACCTACCAGTATTTGAGCAGCATTCAGGAGGGCAAAGAAATAGTTCAAGTACCTGCCACCAGTATGTGAATCCGGTGCGGAACTTGGCAATGAATGGAGAGACACCCTTGAGTGGCCCAACGAAGCCTTGAGCGAGCATGCACAGTAGACTGGTGCTGCCACCTAGTGGCTGATTGATGAAGTAGACAAGTGGAATCTGCAGGAGTCCGAGCATGGCGCCAGCGCAGTAGGGCGGCCACGACTTTTTGGCAATCATCTCAAATGCCTAGAAAACAAAACACCTCAGAAGTGAAATACAGTGTTACAGGAGTAGTTAGAATTCAGCTGGAGGGCATTTGTGTTGACTCTGTAGAAGATAACAGATATTGTTTGTCTTCATAGGGTGCATTTTTAACATTTAAACCCTTTTTCTTTCAGATAAAAACAAAGTCTAACCCCCTCTCAGGACCCACGACTCCTTGCGCCTAGAATGGCAAATATGCTACTTATGTGAATGACAAAAGTATTTGAATCATTCAGGGTTGATATACAAAGATAACAATACTTAGACAAACAAATAAACAATTAAATAAGCAGTAAATTATGTAATTAGTGTTAAATGTACCTGGAAGCCCCTGCTAGCAGCCTAGGGTGAATACAGACCTGGAAGCCCTACTATCGGCCCAGGGTGAATACACACCTGGAAGCCCTGCTATCAGCCCATGGTGAATACACACCTGGAAGCCCCTGCTATCGGTCCAGGGTGAATACACACCTGGAAGCCCCTGCTATCGGCCCATGGTGAATACACACCTGGAAGCCCCTGCTATCGGTCCAGGGTGAATACACACCTGGAAGCCCCTGCTATCGGCCCATGGTGAATACACACCTGGAAGCCCCTGCTATCAGCCCAGGGTGAATACACACCTGGAAGCCCCTGCTATCGGCCCAGGGTGAATACACACCTGGAAGCCCCTGCTATCGGCCCATGGTGAATACACACCTGGAAGCCCCTGCTATCGGTCCAGGGTGAATACACACCTGGAAGCCCCTGCTATCGGCCCATGGTGAATACACACCTGGAAGCCCCTGCTATCGGTCCAGGGTGAATACACACCTGGAAGCCCCTGCTATCAGCCCAGGGTGAATACACACCTGGAAGCCCCTGCTATTAGCCCAGGGTGAATACACACCTGGAAGCCCCTGCTATCAGCCCAGGGTGAATACACACCTGGAAGCCCCTGCTATCAGCCCATGGTGAATACACATCTGGAAGCCCCTGCTATCGGTCCAGGGTGAATACACACCTGGAAGCCCCTGCTATCGGTCCAGGGTGAATACACACCTGGAAGCCCCTGCTATCGGCCCAGAATGGCAAATATGCTACTTATGTGAATGACAAAAGTATTTGAATCATTCAGGGTTGATATACAAAGATAACAATACTTAGACAAACAAATAAACAATTAAATAAGCAGTAAATTATGTAATTAGTGTTAAATGTACCTGGAAGCCCCTGCTAGCAGCCTAGGGTGAATACAGACCTGGAAGCCCTACTATCGGCCCAGGGTGAATACACACCTGGAAGCCCTGCTATCAGCCCATGGTGAATACACACCTGGAAGCCCCTGCTATCGGTCCAGGGTGAATACACACCTGGAAGCCCCTGCTATCGGCCCATGGTGAATACACACCTGGAAGCCCCTGCTATCGGTCCAGGGTGAATACACACCTGGAAGCCCCTGCTATCGGCCCATGGTGAATACACACCTGGAAGCCCCTGCTATCAGCCCAGGGTGAATACACACCTGGAAGCCCCTGCTATCGGCCCAGGGTGAATACACACCTGGAAGCCCCTGCTATCGGCCCATGGTGAATACACACCTGGAAGCCCCTGCTATCGGTCCAGGGTGAATACACACCTGGAAGCCCCTGCTATCGGCCCATGGTGAATACACACCTGGAAGCCCCTGCTATCGGTCCAGGGTGAATACACACCTGGAAGCCCCTGCTATCAGCCCAGGGTGAATACACACCTGGAAGCCCCTGCTATTAGCCCAGGGTGAATACACACCTGGAAGCCCCTGCTATCAGCCCAGGGTGAATACACACCTGGAAGCCCCTGCTATCAGCCCATGGTGAATACACATCTGGAAGCCCCTGCTATCGGTCCAGGGTGAATACACACCTGGAAGCCCCTGCTATCGGTCCAGGGTGAATACACACCTGGAAGCCCCTGCTATCGGCCCAGGGTGAATACACACCTGGAAGCCCCTGCTATCAGCCCAGGGTGAATACACACCTGGAAGCCCCTGCTATCAGCCCAGGGTGAATACACACCTGGAAGCCCCTGCTATCAGTCCAGGGTGAATACACACCTGGAAGCCCCTGCTATCAGCCCAGGGTGAATACACACCTGGAAGCCCCTGCTATCAGCCCAGGGTGAATACACACCCGGAAGCCCCTGCTATCAGCCCAGGGTGAATACACACCTGGAAGCCCCTGCTATCAGCCCAGGGTGAATACACACCTGGAAGCCCCTGCTATCAGCCCAGGGTGAATACACACCTGGAAGCCCCTGCTATCAGCCCAGGGTGAATACAGCTCCAGTCCAAACACAACAGCTCCAAGTGTAGCCGCCACAGGCAGGGCACACATAAAGAATGATGTCTTCCTCCATCTGAAACACATTATAACAAGTCTTATGTCAAGCAATGGTAGTTCCATCTACTGACATCAAGTTTCTTGTCCACTGACGTCTGCAGAGCTGCAAAGTTATGTCAAGAAACATGTGTAAGATCATGCGCGGACCCAAACTCTGAAAAGGTGTCAGGTTTCCTAACAGGACACTAGGTGACAGCACTTCTATAGTCATTCAAATTTCTACCAGGGACAGGCCTATTTTATAAGCTGGAAAGCATTGATGAATTGACAAATATTTGATTAAGTCTATCTATATTTATAGAACCCTATCTAATAGTTCTACAAAACCAACTCGTGAACAAATCTTTGAGAGGGATGTCACCGACGATGAATATAATAAACTGGAAATTCTGTACTATCAGCGCACTCAAGTTCTGTCTAACATTTACACTCTGTCTTTATATTATTTACACATTTTGACCCAGATATTTTGCATGATGACTCATGCATGGGAGGGACACCTTGTGGGGTTAAACTGCAGAGTCATTCTGGCATTTCTGGGTCACAAACAATATGAAAATATCAGACTATTTGTACCATGATAGCCCCCAGGGACTGGACGTTAATAAGTAGGTAAGTATTGGGCACAACCCAGGCCCAGGGTTTAATAACCTGGTGTATTTGCCACCTACAAGACTAACTCTACTCCAGAATGAAACAGGAGTTCTTACTTGATGACCATTTCGTTATGAATATTCTATTTTAAAACAGACTTATTTGTGAATATTTAAATAAATTTTTACTTCTTAAATTAATTTACAAATGAGCATTCATGAATAATTCTAATAGAATTATTTTTAATTTTATTATTTCTTAATTTTTTCATTCTGTTCCATATTTAGGCTTGAAACATTAGTTTAAAACCAAAATGGATGTTTTGCCCAACCTGGACAAACTCGGTGACAGTAACACAGATTTACACCAAGCAGGCATCAGTTACATCTACCAGGCACTTACTTGTTGACAGCATCTGTGCGCACAGCCTGCATCATGTTGTCAAACGCCGGTTTGAAAAGACCATAAAACAGAGTTCCAGCCAGACCACCAAGGAATGTGTATCCTGCAAAAAACAACATTCACACATAGATGAATTTTCACAATAACAACTTGAAAAACACAAAAGTATTCTGCATACATGTGATTGCAGTTAGAACCTTTAGTGTAATTAACTATTGTATTTAATTAGTTTTTATATTTTACAGTAATTGTAATTGAATCACTTGCCATCTGGGCTTTTTATGATGACCTATTAAATTACAGGTGTTTCCAGTTCCTTTCCATTTTTTATCCATGATGATTTCTTTTCAGTCGTTTTTTCTTTCAATTTATCAATCAGACTAAAAATTCCTCTGAAATATTTCTTGCAATCATCAGTTTTATAAGTTGTTCACCTCCTATTTTGAATCCACTTATGTAGGTACATAACCAATATATATCACATTAAACTCACTGTAATCACTTTTTAAACTAATCAACATTCATTCGTAGAATCACCTGAAACGACTTACAACTAACCAATAAGAAAACATTTCATTATAATAATTATATGTATATTTTTAAATATGCAGAATACAGAGTAATTCATTTTTTGCGTAGTTAACACATTTGTTTTATTCTATTTTTATGTTTTATGTGTGAATGAAATTAAAAAAGACAGAAGCACCACTTATCTGCTCAACAGCGGCAATGATAAAACTTACATTTACCTATGTTAGGCACAGTCGTTTTTTTCTTTCAATTTATCAATCAGACTAAAAATTCCTCTGAAATATTTCTTGCAATCATCAGTTTTATAAGTTGTTCACCTCCTATTTTGAATCCACTTATGTAGGTACATAACCAATATATATAACATTAAACTCACTGTAATCACTTTTTAAACTAATCAACATTCATTCGTAGAATCACCTGAAACGACTTACAACTAACCAATAAGAAAACATTTCATTATAATAATTATATGTATATTTTTAAATATGCAGAATACAGAGTAATTCATTTTTTACGTAGTTAACACATTTGTTTTATTCTATTTTTATATGTTTTATGTGTGAATGAAATTAAAAAAGACAGAAGCACCACTTATCTGCTCAACAGCGGCAATGATAAAACTTACATTTACCTATGTTAGGCACTTGTGATCCAATCTGTGAGAAAATTGTTACCGGGCACTGGAAAGAAACAACAACCACATTTCATTGTACAAAGCATGCAACAACTATTATCAGAAAGAGTAAACTTGATTACAGTCAATGAAACATACACCGTGGTGTCACATGAAACAAAACATCACATTTACACATGAAACAAATGACAGGTTACATACTGATCCAGCAATAGTGATGCCGGCCCCAGAGATGAGGCCTCCTACTACGGCTGCAGATGTGCTCTTGGCTGTCTGTTTCACAGCCACTTTGTCATAGGTTGTGAGAAATCGTTGCCGTGTTGCCGGAAGAGCACTTAACAGGGACATGCTGACAATGCCTGTGAACAACAAGAGGGCTCTTAAAGTGGCCTTACGTTAAACACAGGACACATCTAGGCAATCTTGTTTCATAATGTTTGTATTACACTCAACTTGATACATAATGCATATTTTACCTGTTATTAATAGAATACATCAAATGCTTAGGTGTAAATATAAAAATGTATTTGCTGCTGATAGTTATAAAAACAATTTTGACAGTTAAATTGTGACATCTTTATTTGTAGCATCTAGCCAAACATAATATTGAAATAATATAAATTGTTGGAACAGTGACCAAAATGTTTATAATTAAATATGTGATGATTCTGAGATAAAACAGAAATATAAGTTAACTAGGCAGGCTAAAATTACTGCAGTTTTTTTTTTTTTTAGCACTGTGCATTCGACAATGCAGCAAGTGATTATTGCATGCATGCGCGCACACGGTAGAACTGGACTCACTTGCACCAAGAGCCGAGAGGAAGAACTTCAAGAAGGTGAAGTCTCTGAGTAACATCTGGTCTCGTATAACACCGGGGTCAATGACTGTAACAAGAGTTCACATGTCGCATTAGTAGCACTTACTGGCAGTCTAATTGTTTGATTATGGTTGAAATCAAGTGTATCTGGTTACAAGTGTATAATCACATTAATAACATGTAATCAATATATTTTGATTACTATAATGAACTGTGATCAAATGAATATTTCTTTATATTAATACAATTACACATTAATCAAAATATTTAGCATAAACCCACCAAAATTAGTGCACATATTTCAGGCTTGTATACACAAAATTCAACTAATATTTTTTTAAAGAATATTCATAATCAAATCTATATATTGAAACTGAACTGAGGTCATGGAAAACTGAACCGAGGTCATGGAAAACTGAACTGAGGTCATGGAAAACTGAACTGAGGTCATGGAAAGCTGTAACTGGCAACTATCCTGTTTAACAAATCCATCGTATGTTCTTTTGCCAACACTAGATCTAGTTCAGCTGAACACAATATTCCACCTGACACACACTAATGAGCAAGCTTGTGCAACGTGTTCTAATTACTGCCTGGCTTCCAAGGCAGAAACCTTTCAACCAATCACATGTAAATAAATACATCTGAATAAATGAAAGATGAGCAGATGAAAGACAGACCTGGAAGCCCTACTATCAGCCCAGGGTGAATACACACCTGGAAGCCCCTTGCTAGACAGCTATTTTGTTTGTTTCAGGCTGCCCAGCTGGTCTGCTTCTGTTGTCATATAAAGTTGACTGAAGTTACTGCTGCCTAGTGTAGTTCTTCTATACAAAAGTAATTGGCAGCTTCTGGTTCCAACCATTTATTTTTCCTAAAGTCCAGCACTGTTTTCTTAGTCATACACTATATTCTGGCATTTCCATTGTATGTCAAGTCAGCTTCTGAATGTGGATAAACTATGTGCCATTACAAAAAGTTCCGGAAACCATTGGAGTAAGATCACTATTTATTTTCCTTAATGCTTTTCACAATTTTTTTATTTGAATCTTCTGAAAATCAACTGTGTTTAATATTTATTTATTTTTATCAACATGAGCAATGGAAATTTTTTCAAATTATGTAATTTTCTCTCTCCAGAAAATCAACATGCAATATATTCCCCACCAAATGGCATCCAAAGTAACACTTGAACAGCATCATGCCTTCGTGCTCAAGGGATCCTACTGTCAGTGAGACGTGCGTATGTGTTACCAGCCAAAATGTTTACATGAGCACAGCAAGTGTATCATATGGCCATATTTCTGTTCAAAAATAATTATCCAGGGAACAAAAAATTTTCAAAAGGGGTCCGGTACCATGAAGCCAGAAATAAGAGTAATTTGTGCCCATTTAGATCAAGGCTGCAAAGATTTGTGGCTGAATAAGCCTCCTAAATATTAATCAGATTTGGTTGCCTTTGGCTTTGCTGCTGCAGAATAAACAACTGTGTGTGCAGCTAAACAAAACTTGCCAGTCATTTCCTGATACATGGAATTTGTCGTTAACTATTCATTTATTATCAAGAGAACTTCCAAAACATTAGAAACACTTTATGATGCATCTTTGACCAATAAATGCAGTGTAATCTAAATCATAAAACCTAGTAAAAAGGAAACTAGATTCTTGTCCCTTCCCGCTTCCTTTTATTCCACTGCCTCTTTTTTATTATTTACTATTGAAAGAGATTATTTAAAAAAGTTTGTTCGGTTCTGTGAAGAAATCTCTGTCCAAACCTTGTGGTCTGAAGTACTGTTATACTCTTTCTTTATTCATTATACATGGTGTAGGGATGTATGTGCGTTCTAAAGAGTCTAAGATAAGAACGATGATGCCATCCTTTAAATAGTCTTAATGCACACTCATTTACATAATACCACTCTCAATCAGTATGTCATTCAGTTGTATGCCTGTGATACAAACTAATGAAACCAGGCCCAAACCTACACATGACATTCATATTTATACATTCATCTGCCATTCCCACTAAAGTTTTGTATTTGTTAATTTGCAAATGGAATGGCAGGCTATATAGTTATATACATCACTGGCATGTTCCATGTTGCATCGAAAAAACTACAGCTTGTCTTTAAATCAACCACAGTGACCATCTAAGACATGGCAGCCATCTTCGAAACTAATAAAAATTCCATAAATAGTCAATAATAAGGGCCTCCCTCTTTTTAAAGTCTGGACGAAAAACTAGTTTCATTTTTACTACGCCTAACAGTGAACATTTCTCAGGATGGTTTGTTTTCATGTTGAAATTATTATTTTGACATTATCCAAACTTGTTTTTACCTTTGTAGAAATGTTCAGTCTATCAAAGCAACTTCATCAGTACTAATGATGTGTTGGATGACGTCATCGTACACGTGAGGACATTTATAATTGCCCTCGTCTCAGTTGATCGCTGCCTTGGTCTTGCGTTTCCATATGACCTCTTTCTCACGAGTCTTCTCCTTTTATGTGACTCCCCATCTACCACTTTTATTCCCTCACGGTCTATGAGATGGTTTTCGATGGTTACAAGGAGAGATGGAAATTGTTTAAGACTAAAGTAAATGGTAAAAGTGGAGGGCAATTACGAAGTTCCTCACGTGTACGATGACGTCATCCAACGTCATTAGTTCTGATGAAGTAGCCTTGATAAGACAATGACAATTTGTACAAAGACAAAGCCAAGTTAAACAAGCTTAAGTTTGTATACTATGTCAAAATAATCATTTCAACATAATGTAAATCATGTAACGCCATTCAATGTCACAGGAATTTTGCGGCACTTCTTTTGGCCCGATTTTATACACACACACCTCTTGCTTTAAGGAAGGCCATTCCAAAAATGGCACCGGTCGAAAGACACAGAAAGTATTTGACAACAGCCACCGCTGTCAGCGGGGTGTTTCTCTCGCCTGCCAATTCATCGGCGACACTGGACACGAGGGAGGGCTTCTTTGCTTTCAAGCTGGCCCTCGACCGCGGCATCGACACAGAATAATCTTCCATGTCAGTAGTGCCGCCGACATCTGTAGTTAAAGTTGGAGATATATGCTTTCGGATAAGCACGTGTCACGACGCCATATGAACTGTGTAATCTGCGAGTGTTTGGTGTTGGCGTGATAAACCATAGGCGGCAGTGCGATAAAATGTTCACGCATGCGCCTTACTGTCGACTAAAAATACGTTTACTGAAATTATGTCCGACTAAATAAAACATTAGCCCAAGACTATGCCGCCTGAAACGTCATTACTTGGACATACTTGAACGCCCAAATCCGCTAGGGATAAGTCGATTTAACACGATTGTGTACGTTAAAATGCAAAACAAATCAGCTTTACTTCATTATTAATTATTATGCAGACAGATAATCTATCTAGGTCTACGCCAGGTTCGGCAGCCGCACAAGCACAGACACAGTAACGCGACTGTGGCCGCGGCGCAGGCGGAACACACGCGACAAGATGTGGCTAAAGGGTTAACGAACATACCCTGACTTTTCTCGAAGGCGAGGCCGAACAGCAACCCCGTCGAAGTACTGGCGATATATCCACCGATTGGTAATTTCCTGACGCATTCTGGAAGACATTTCGAGCTGTCGTTGCCCATTGTTCGTGTGCGAGAAGCCGGCCGATTGACTACGCGTGCGCTGTGTTGCCGGCGGTATGCACTGCAGTGCCAATGATGTTGACCTTACTGAAGTCCGCACTCTGAGTCCGAGGGCTTCCAATGTCGAGTCGGCCTTGGCACAGTATTTGGGGCGTGATATATGTGTACGTCCGTCAAGGTGCAAGGAATGAGTTCAATACGAAATCCGGCTTGTAGTTTTGTACTCTCAGTTCATTGATACACGCGCCGCCACGTTGCCGAAATAGATCGGCCTATGAATGACCAGCGTGTACACATAAGGCCACTTCACGGTGATGAATAGTCGTTTAGGAGATTACTCCGTTGGAAACGCGACAGCCAATGGATGCCGACCTCGTTAGTTGGTTGCCTGGTTTGTGTGATCAAATGTGAATCAGAGTTAATAATTATGCTCAGTCTCGATGTTCATCGGCAGTTATGTTATTGCTAAGTAAATGTTTGTGACAGATCATTATTGTTTAGATACAGTTGACGTATAGACATATTATATAATCTTTATTTTATGTAGTCTTTATTTTGACCATGTAGTATAATTCTACAAGTTGAACCAATGTACACGTAAAACATATAAAAGAATGTCAAGCAGAATACCATTATTATTCTTATAACTAGAATAGGGCTAATATGATGTCCAATAAGAGAGTACATGGAACTATTTACAATCAAATACAAATCTAACTGCATGATTAAAAAACGCTTGGTTATTTAATAGCGGCTACCAGAAATAACCAGTGGCGCTTCTGGTGTGATAATATCAAACTACATTTGTCGACGCCCGCTTTGTACTTAAATTTAGATAGTTATATTTATTCACCCTCCTCGTATCAGTGGCGTTGCTCATCATACCACATTATTGTCATGCAAAAAAGTCATGCCTGTGCAAAATACGGATTGTTTCAAAGTTACTGAAATCGACTGTGATTAAGTACAGTTTCCTAGTAGGGGAAGGTGGGTCATGTTCGCACGCTGAGGCATGTCCGCACACTTCATTATTGAACATATCATCTTCTATAAACTCCATCCTCCTCTTTTCCTTCACCTTCACCTTTTTAACATTGCAGCAATTGGAGAAAACGGCTTAAAATGCATTCTACGGCTCACTATTTGAACACAGTCCTCTATGGATATGTGTATAAACATTTCCAATGTGTCACTGACATCTTCATCTTTGCGAACATGTGTAATGCTAATATTTGTCTAAACATTTATATATTTGTCGAATTTCTAAACATTGAAAACCGTTGGAAAACACTGCTCTTGTTGGTTTTTTAATTAGTGTCTGTGTCATATTAAATAGAAGATTTATCTTAATTGCTTTGAGTTCATTATTCTTTATGTGTGTATTGTCATAATCTATATCAAGTTGAAAACAATCTATCAGATTTTCTTTTGTTTTTTGGGTGGGCCAACATTTTGTATATTTCCAGAACGTCCGTGACTATTTACTTTGCACCTCTACAAACGAAACAAGATTAACTCACATCTATGTAATGCCAATCCTAAAAAAATAAACTAAGCTTATCTCACTAACTATGGAAACTATTTTTCCCTGCAACAATTTACCTAATTTCTATATTTTTCTGAAGAAAGTCGAAGTGAGATATCAGAAAAGCAACGTCACTGACGTTCTGCTATGTTATGCCTCAGCAAATCGCGGCGCTATCACACAGCAACAAAACTCTCTTAAAAGAACATTAATAAGTGTGGTTCTATACACCAGAAAGAATTTTTATGTTATTTATTTAACCTGACTGATTAAACGAAGTATAGAAATAGTCATGGATGTTCCGCAGAACATCCATGACTATTTCTATATATACAACGTTGATAATGCCCAGAAGCTTCTAACCTATGTCAAGTTAGGCCAATGCACTACATGGGATACCAGCATCCGACACAAGGTTTGTTTTGAAAACATAAATTATGTAACGAAATTGCATGTTTTGTATAGTTGTTGTCTTGAATGTTCACAAAATGTTCATTGTGCATGTGCTTAATCAACAATAGTCTGGCAACATCCAAGAAGGCGATGCGCGAGAGGACTGCCTTCGCAGCCAAGAAGGAATACCAGCGCAGCCTTCAGAAGACGCAGAGTCAACGGGTCCGCGACAAGAAATAGCTGTTGAAGATTAACGAGCGAAGGCGGGTGTATGGCCAGTTTCTGATCACCCTTGAGGAGTTGACTGGCCAGTGATGAGCTTGTGCAGTACCGGCTCCATCTCCGCCTTCAGCGCAACCTGCAACTCCAGCGCAGAGGAGACTGTTCGGGGGAGGTAGATTTGATGTCTCTTCGGACACCGACACCACCGCGGAGCTGCCTGCACGAGGCTGTTACGCCACACTATCTTGGCCTGGCCTTTCACCAGAAGGCCATGAACAAAAAAGAAAAGAAACTGCAGCAAGCGAAGCAGTAGGCAAAGTCAATCGCCATACAATTTTTTCTATCTGGCTGTTGCTGTTGTATAGGCGAAGGGCACGCTCGGGAAAAACGTAAGCATTTTCAAGAAACGTGAAACCTTACAAAAACGCCATAAATAGAGCAATAAAAACGTATTTCATGTCTGTATGCATTCTTATATGTATATCACTAAAGTTACCTGACAATAACCATGTAAAAGTGTGAAATTATTACCTTTTTGTCAGAATGCATGTGCTTGTCAATTTTTTTTTGTATAACCGGATGTTGTGAGTGAGATTACCAAACGGGTTTCTCGTAGATCTATATAAGGTCACACTAAGAATTGCCGTCTGCTGGCCATAGAGTTACATCATTAATCATCCCTCTATAAACTACTAACGGGTATTTTATTTATGTATGTGCTGCTGGCCCACTCTGGCCTCATTCTACACGAAATCGCGTTTGACCATGTGACCCAAAGGCAACATCACGTGCACAGTATGGCGGCTATTTATGAAATATTTTCTGTGTGACCGATAAATGTACTCATAAATAATTATTTGGAGCACATTTCTTCTGTTTCTTGACGCCCAAGTGTCGGTTGTATGTCACGGTATATACATGTGAAACCTTTAGTGCACATCGGTTTTAAAACTAAAGTTATTAACTCCGTAGCCATTTGGCAACGGAAAGCCCAAATCGGCGCTTACGATAATCACGGCGTGGAATTCCGCCCCAAAGCTCAAGAGTGGGGCGGACGACTCTGCCTAGCGAAGCAGGAGCTCCATCAGATGTATGCAGCAGAAAGACTCGGATTCCTGCACAAGAAGCAACCAGGCTTTACTAGAGGACGCAACCGCGTCCAGTGCGTGTTACAGGAAGGTCTTTGTGAAAAGATCGTCGCTGCCCACCACAAGTTTCACAAGCTATAGCCTCCGACAGTGAACACTTGTTATTTATATCCATGGATTATTCTGACCTCATCTAGTGTCTTCTGCATCACTAATGTTCTGTCTGTGTCAGGTTGTATTGCTACGCACTGAGTCTTAGTTGCGCGTATTAAGTCATGGATACTAAGTCACTAAGCAACTTTTGACCTGTAGCATTCGCGTGTGAAAAAGGAAAACATAATCGATTTCGCTACTTCGGTACCATAGAAATGTGACATATAGTGTAATTATAATCTTCTCACAAAGCCCTTCATGTAGCACGCACTGGACGCGATTGCGTCCTCTAGTTCAGCTGTTCTCATCCTTTTTGCCTCCAAGGCCCCCCTGTGTCCAATAAAAAATTCCAGTTATCCTCCCCCACATACGATATGGCATCCCCCGCCGTTTCGCTACAATGGTGTCAAACAAACGTTATTGCTTTTAAAAATTATGTGTTTATTAAACATTAAAAGAAAACGTGCTTTCTGTTGGTAGTGCCAGTACACTGCTTGTGAACTATTACTAATCAAACAAACATATTTAAATGTCACAGTATATCAATATGTCAGCTTGGGTTGATCTCAGTTTAATTTTAAATGGTTAGGCTCTAGTCACTCAATGTGAGGACTTCTGCTGGTGCCTGCCAATAATACAATCACTGTGGACTGTTCTCCTGGTAGCCTAACTACAAGCTCCAGTCACTCAATGTGAGTATTGCTGCTGGTGCCTGCCAATAATACAATCACTGTGGACTGTTCTCATGGTAGCCTAACTACAAGCTCCAGTCACTCAATGTGAGGACTGCTGCTGGTGCCTGCCAATAATACAATCACTGTGGACTGTTCTCATGGTAGCCTAACTACAAGCTCTAGTCACTCAATGTGAGGACTGCTGCTGGTGCCTGCCAATAATACAATCAATGCGCTGGGAGATTTATGACAAATATGATATGGCATCGGAATATAGACAAGTGCCCTGACATTCCCTCCCCCTTGATGGTCATGGGTGACGGTAGCAAACTCACCAGTAACTGGATGACTGGATCCCCAGCTACAGAGGTTGTTCTGGAGTTGCTTCCAAATACAGGCGTGTTTGTAAGGCTCCAGACTGCGAGTGGCTTATGAATGGACTCAGATGCACAGATGCTTGTTGTCTCCAACACTGTTCTAGTATGAGACCTGAGGTGGATGAACAGCAGGAGCGGGATAGTTCAGATGATGAAGTGTGAATTTATGGACATTTATCAGTTGCCCATTTAAGATATATAATTTATGTACATAACATAGTTTGTTTGATTATGAGATCCCTTTTTGCTACAACATGCGCATACTCTTAAGAAATCCGCATCGTAGCCATTGCTGTAAGTAAATAGTGATCAAACTAAATATTTAATGCTCATATTATATCATTTATGAATAACATACATGCATTGCAAATAACTACGGAAACTACAGAGTGAAACACGTTTGTTAAGATAGTTTGTACATGCTACGTTTCACTTTACTGTCAAAAGAAAGGCCCGCATTTTGACTTAGGGATCACCTACAAAAAGACTCGATTACTTACCTTAAGCTACCCCCTACATAGACCCATCATATTAGGTCATGCTCTACACATGCAGATAATCAAAGAGCATTGTCAGGTTTAGTTCGTCCTTTGGTACCAACTGGTCAAATTTAAGGTCTTGACCAATGGCCTATAAAACCAAGTAATAAATCTATGTTAACCGTTCTATGTTAGATAATAATTATATTAATGCTTATTGAACTGATGAGCTTAGCTATGAATTGTCATCTCAAAATATTTGATTTGATTCCAAAATTGGCCATGTACTTGCTACAATATATATTATGATTATGCTTTATTGTCAAAATAAAACCCAAAATATTTACCCATTGGTCATTACAAGACTTGATTACTTCCCTTAAGCTTCGCCCTACATAGGTCCATCGTATTGTTTCTTGCTCTACAGATATTTACCCAGTGGTCATTACAAGACTTGATTACTTCCCTTAAGCTACGCCCTACATAGGTCCATCGTATTGTTTCTTGCTCTACAGATATTTAGCCATTGGTCATTACAAGACTTGATTACTTCCCTCAAGCTACGCCCTACATAGGTCCATCGTATTGTTTCTTGCTCTACAGATATTTAGCCATTGGTCATTACAAGACTTGATTACTTCCCTTAAGCTTCGCCCTACATAGGTCCATCGTATTGTTTCTTGCTCTACAGATATTTAGCCATTGGTCATTACAAGACTTGATTACTTCCCTTAAGCTACGCCCTACATAGGTCCATCGTATTGTTTCTTGCTCTACAGATATTTAGCCATTGGTCATTACAAGACTTGATTACTTCCCTTAAGCTACGCCCTACATTGGTCCATCGTATTGTTTCTTGCTCTACAGATATTTAGCCATTGGTCATTACAAGACTTGATTACTTCCCTTAAGCTTCGCCCTACATAGGTCCATCGTATTGTTTCTTGCTCTACAGATATTTAGCCATTGGTCATTACAAGACTTGATTACTTCCCTTAAGCTACGCCCTACATAGGTCCATCGTATTGTTTCTTGCTCTACAGATATTTAGCCATTGGTCATTACAAGACTTGATTACTTCCCTTAAGCTACGCCCTACATTGGTCCATCGTATTGTTTCTTGCTCTACAGATATTTAGCCATTGGTCATTACAAGACTTGATTACTTCCCTTAAGCTACGCCCTACATAGGTCCATCGTATTGTTTCTTGCTCTACAGATATTTACCCATTGGTCATTACAAGACTTGATTACTTCCCTTAAGCTTCGCCCTACATAGGTCCATCGTATTGTTTCTTGCTCTACAGATATTTAGCCATTGGTCATTACAAGACTTGATTACTTCCCTTAAGCTACGCCCTACATAGGTCCATCGTATTGTTTCTTGCTCTACAGATATTTAGCCATTGGTCAGTACAAGACTTGATTACTTCCCTTAAGCTTCGCCCTACATAGGTCCATCGTATTGTTTCTTGCTCTACAGATATTTAGCCAGTGGTCATTACAAGACTTGATTACTTCCCTTAAGCTACGCCCTACATAGGTCCATCATATTGTTTCTTGCTCTACAGATATTTACCCATTGGTCATTACAAGACTTGATTACTTCCCTTAAGCTACGCCCTACATAGGTCCATCGTATTGTTTCTTGCTCTACAGATATTTAGCCAGTGGTCATTACAAGACTTGATTACTTCCCTTAAGCTACGCCCTACATAGGTCCATCGTATTGTTTCTTGCTCTACAGATATTTACCCATTGGTCATTACAAGACTTGATTACTTCCCTTAAGCTTCGCCCTACATAGGTCCATCGTATTGTTTCTTGCTCTACAGATATTTACCCATTGGTCATTACAAGACTTGATTACTTCCCTTAAGCTACGCCCTACATAGGTCCATCGTATTGTTTCTTGCTCTACAGATATTTACCCATTGGTCATTACAAGACTTGATTACTTCCCTTAAGCTTCGCCCTACATAGGTCCATCGTATTGTTTCTTGCTCTACAGATATTTACACATTGGTCATTACAAGACTTGATTACTTCCCTTAAGCTACGCCCTACATAGGTCCATCGTATTGTTTCTTGCTCTACAGATATTTACCCATTGGCCATAACAAGACTTGATTACTTCCCTTAAGCTTCGCCCTACATAGGTCCATCGTATTGTTTCTTGCTCTACAGATATTTACCCATTGGTCATTACAAGACTTGATTACTTCCCTTAAGCTACGCCCTACATAGGTCCATCGTATTGTTTCTTGCTCTACAGATATTTACCCAGTGGTCATTACAAGACTTGATTACTTCCCTTAAGCTACGCCCTACATAGGTCCATCGTATTGTTTCTTGCTCTACAGATATTTACCCATTGGTCATTACAAGACTTGATTACTTCCCTTAAGCTTCGCCCTACATAGGTCCATCGTATTGTTTCTTGCTCTACAGATATTTAGCCAGTTGTCATTACAAGACTTCATTACTTCCCTTAAGCTTCGCCCTACATAGGTCCATCGTATTGTTTCTTGCTCTACAGATATTTACCCAGTGGTCATTACAAGACTTGATTACTTCCCTTAAGCTACGCCCTACATAGGTCCATCGTATTGTTTCTTGCTCTACAGATATTTACCCAGTGGTCAGTACAAGACTTGATTACTTCCCTTAAGCTTCGCCCTACATAGGTCCATCGTATTGTTTCTTGCTCTACAGATATTTACCCAGTGGTCATTACAAGACTTGATTACTTCCCTTAAGCTACGCCCTACATAGGTCCATCGTATTGTTTCTTGCTCTACAGATATTTACCCATTGGTCATTACAAGACTTGATTACTTCCCTTAAGCTACGCCCTACATAGGTCCATCGTATTGTTTCTTGCTCTACAGATATTTACCCATTGGTCATTACAAGACTTGATTACTTCCCTTAAGCTACGCCCTACATAGGTCCATCGTATTGTTTCTTGCTCTACAGATATTTACCCAGTGGTCATTACAAGACTTGATTACTTCCCTTAAGTTACGCCCTACATAGGTCCATCGTACTGTTTCTTGCTCTACAGATATTTAGCCAGTGGTCATTACAAGACTTGATTACTTCCCTTAAGCTACGCCCTACATAGGTCCATCGTATTGTTTCTTGCTTTACAGATATTTACCCATTGGTCATTACAAGACTTGATTACTTCCCTTAAGCTACGCCCTACATAGGTCCATCGTATTGTTTCTTGCTCTACAGATATTTACCCATTGGTCATTACAATACTTGATTACTTCCCTTAAGCTACGCCCTACATAGGTCCATCGTATTGTTTCTTGCTCTACAGATATTTAGCCAGTGGTCATTACAAGACTTGATTACTTCCCTTAAGCTACGCCCTACATAGGTCCATCGTATTGTTTCTTGCTCTACAGATATTTAGCCAGTGGTCATTACAAGACTTGATTACTTCCCTTAAGCTACGCCCTACATAGGTCCATCGTATTGTTTCTTGCTCTACAGATATTTAGCCAGTGGTCATTACAAGACTTGATTACTTCCCTTAAGCTACGCCCTACATAGGTCCATCGTATTGTTTCTTGCTCTACAGATATTTAGCCAGTGGTCATTACAAGACTTGATTACTTCCCTTAAGCTACGCCCTACATAGGTCCATCGTATTGTTTCTTGATCTACAGATATTTAGCCATTGGTCATTACAAGACTTGATTACTTCCCTTAAGCTTCGCCCTACATAGGTCCATCGTATTGTTTCTTGCTCTACAGATATTTACCCATTGGTCATTACAAGACTTGATTACTTCCCTTAAGCTACGCCCTACATAGGTCCATCGTATTGTTTCTTGCTCTACAGATATTTAGCCAGTGGTCATTACAAGACTTGATTACTTCCCTTAAGCTACGCCCTACATAGGTCCATCGTATTGTTTCTTGCTCTACAGATATTTAGCCAGTGGTCATTACAAGACTTGATTACTTCCCTTAAGCTACGCCCTACATAGGTCCATCGTATTGTTTCTTGATCTACAGATATTTAGCCATTGGTCATTACAAGAATTGATTACTTCCCTTAAGCTTCGCCCTACATAGGTCCATCGTATTGTTTCTTGCTCTACAGATATTTAGCCAGTGGTCATTACAAGACTTGATTACTTCCCTTAAGCTACGCCCTACATAGGTCCATCGTATTGTTTCTTGCTCTACAGATATTTACCCAGTGGTCATTACAAGACTTGATTACTTCCCTTAAGCTACGCCCTACATAGGTCCATCGTATTGTTTCTTGCTCTACAGATATTTAGCCATTGGTCATTACAAGACTTGATTACTTCCCTTAAGCTACGCCCTACATAGGTCCATCGTATTGTTTCTTGCTCTACAGATATTTAGCCATTGGTCATTACAAGACTTGATTACTTCCCTTAAGCTACGCCCTACATAGGTCCATCGTATTGTTTCTTGCTCTACAGATATTTACCCAGTGGTCATTACAAGACTTGATTACTTTCCTTAAGCTTCGCCCTACATAGGTCCATCGTATTGTTTCTTGCTCTACAGATATTTACCCATTGGTCATTACAAGACTTGATTACTTCCCTTAAGCTTCGCCCTACATAGGTCCATCGTATTGTTTCTTGCTCTACAGATATTTACCCATTGGTCATTACAAGACTTGATTACTTCCCTTAAGCTACGCCCTACATAGGTCCATCGTATTGTTTCTTGCTCTACAGATATTTAGCCATTGGTCATTACAAGACTTGATTACTTCCCTTAAGCTACGCCCTACATAGGTCCATCGTATTGTTTCTTGCTCTACAGATATTTAGCCAGTGGTCATTACAAGACTTGATTACTTCCCTTAAGCTACGCCCTACATAGGTCCATCGTATTGTTTCTTGCTCTACAGATATTTAGCCAGTGGTCATTACAAGACTTGATTACTTCCCTTAAGCTACGCCCTACATAGGTCCATCGTATTGTTTCTTGCTCTACAGATATTTAGCCAGTGGTCATTACAAGACTTGATTACTTCCCTTAAGCTACGCCCTACATAGGTCCATCGTATTGTTTCTTGATCTACAGATATTTAGCCATTGGTCATTACAAGACTTGATTACTTCCCTTAAGCTTCGCCCTACATAGGTCCATCGTATTGTTTCTTGCTCTACAGATATTTACCCATTGGTCATTACAAGACTTGATTACTTCCCTTAAGCTACGCCCTACATAGGTCCATCGTATTGTTTCTTGCTCTACAGATATTTAGCCAGTGGTCATTACAAGACTTGATTACTTCCCTTAAGCTACGCCCTACATAGGTCCATCGTATTGTTTCTTGCTCTACAGATATTTAGCCAGTGGTCATTACAAGACTTGATTACTTCCCTTAAGCTACGCCCTACATAGGTCCATCGTATTGTTTCTTGATCTACAGATATTTAGCCATTGGTCATTACAAGAATTGATTACTTCCCTTAAGCTTCGCCCTACATAGGTCCATCGTATTGTTTCTTGCTCTACAGATATTTAGCCAGTGGTCATTACAAGACTTGATTACTTCCCTTAAGCTACGCCCTACATAGGTCCATCGTATTGTTTCTTGCTCTACAGATATTTACCCAGTGGTCATTACAAGACTTGATTACTTCCCTTAAGCTACGCCCTACATAGGTCCATCGTATTGTTTCTTGCTCTACAGATATTTAGCCATTGGTCATTACAAGACTTGATTACTTCCCTTAAGCTACGCCCTACATAGGTCCATCGTATTGTTTCTTGCTCTACAGATATTTAGCCATTGGTCATTACAAGACTTGATTACTTCCCTTAAGCTACGCCCTACATAGGTCCATCGTATTGTTTCTTGCTCTACAGATATTTACCCAGTGGTCATTACAAGACTTGATTACTTTCCTTAAGCTTCGCCCTACATAGGTCCATCGTATTGTTTCTTGCTCTACAGATATTTACCCATTGGTCATTACAAGACTTGATTACTTCCCTTAAGCTTCGCCCTACATAGGTCCATCGTATTGTTTCTTGCTCTACAGATATTTACCCATTGGTCATTACAAGACTTGATTACTTCCCTTAAGCTACGCCCTACATAGGTCCATCGTATTGTTTCTTGCTCTACAGATATTTAGCCATTGGTCATTACAAGACTTGATTACTTCCCTTAAGCTACGCCCTACATAGGTCCATCGTATTGTTTCTTGCTCTACAGATATTTACCCAGTGGTCATTACAAGACTTGATTACTTCCCTTAAGCTACGCCCTACATAGGTCCATCGTATTGTTTCTTGCTCTACAGATATTTAGCCATTGGTCATTACAAGACTTGATTACTTCCCTTAAGCTACGCCCTACATAGGTCCATCGTATTGTTTCTTGCTCTACAGATATTTAGCCATTGGTCATTACAAGACTTGATTACTTCCCTTAAGCTACGCCCTGCATAGGTCCATCGTATTGTTTCTTGCTCTACAGATATTTACCCAGTGGTCATTACAAGACTTGATTACTTCCCTTAAGCTTCGCCCTACATAGGTCCATCGTATTGTTTCTTGCTCTACAGATATTTACCCAGTGGTCATTACAAGACTTGATTACTTCCCTTAAGCTACGCCCTACATAGGTCCATCGTATTGTTTCTTGCTCTACAGATATTTAGCCATTGGTCATTACAAGACTTGATTACTTCCCTTAAGCTTCGCCCTACATAGGTCCATCTTATTGTTTCTTGCTCTACAGATATTTACCCAGTGGTCATTACAAGACTTGATTACTTTCCTTAAGCTTCGCCCTACATAGGTCCATCGTATTGTTTCTTGCTCTACAGATATTTACCCATTGGTCATTACAAGACTTGATTACTTCCCTTAAGCTACGCCCTACATAGGTCCATCGTATTGTTTCTTGCTCTACAGATATTTAGCCATTGGTCATTACAAGACTTGATTACTTCCCTTAAGCTACGCCCTACATAGGTCCATCGTATTGTTTCTTGCTCTACAGATATTTACCCAGTGGTCATTACAAGACTTGATTACTTTCCTTAAGCTTCGCCCTACATAGGTCCATCGTATTGTTTCTTGCTCTACAGATATTTACCCATTGGTCATTACAAGACTTGATTACTTTCCTTAAGCTACGCCCTACATAGGTCCATCGTATTGTTTCTTGCTCTACAGATATTTACCCATTGGTCATTACAATACTTGATTACTTCCCTTAAGCTACGCCCTACATAGGTCCATCGTATTGTTTCTTGCTCTACAGATATTTACCCAGTGGTCATTACAAGACTTGATTACTTCCCTTAAGCTACGCCCTACATAGGTCCATCGTATTGTTTCTTGCTCTACAGATATTTAGCCAGTGGTCATTACAAGACTTGATTACTTCCCTTAAGCTACGCCCTACATAGGTCCATCGTATTGTTTCTTGCTCTACAGATATTTAGCCAGTGGTCATTACAAGACTTGATTACTTCCCTTAAGCTACGCCCTACATAGGTCCATCGTATTGTTTCTTGCTCTACAGATATTTAGCCAGTGGTCATTACAAGACTTGATTACTTCCCTTAAGCTACGCCCTACATAGGTCCATCGTATTGTTTCTTGATCTACAGATATTTAGCCATTGGTCATTACAAGACTTGATTACTTCCCTTAAGCTTCGCCCTACATAGGTCCATCGTATTGTTTCTTGCTCTACAGATATTTAGCCAGTGGTCATTACAAGACTTGATTACTTCCCTTAAGCTACGCCCTACATAGGTCCATCGTATTGTTTCTTGCTCTACAGATATTTAGCCATTGGTCATTACAAGACTTGATTACTTCCCTTAAGCTACGCCCTACATAGGTCCATCGTATTGTTTCTTGCTCTACAGATATTTAGCCATTGGTCATTACAAGACTTGATTACTTCCCTTAAGCTACGCCCTACATAGGTCCATCGTATTGTTTCTTGCTCTACAGATATTTAGCCATTGGTCATTACAAGACTTGATTACTTCCCTTAAGCTACGCCCTACATAGGTCCATCGTATTGTTTCTTGCTCTACAGATATTTACCCAGTGGTCATTACAAGACTTGATTACTTTCCTTAAGCTTCGCCCTACATAGGTCCATCGTATTGTTTCTTGCTCTACAGATATTTACCCATTGGTCATTACAAGACTTGATTACTTCCCTTAAGCTTCGCCCTACATAGGTCCATCGTATTGTTTCTTGCTCTACAGATATTTACCCATTGGTCATTACAAGACTTGATTACTTCCCTTAAGCTACGCCCTACATAGGTCCATCGTATTGTTTCTTGCTCTACAGATATTTAGCCATTGGTCATTACAAGACTTGATTACTTCCCTTAAGCTACGCCCTACATAGGTCCATCGTATTGTTTCTTGCTCTACAGATATTTACCCAGTGGTCATTACAAGACTTGATTACTTCCCTTAAGCTACGCCCTACATAGGTCCATCGTATTGTTTCTTGCTCTACAGATATTTAGCCATTGGTCATTACAAGACTTGATTACTTCCCTTAAGCTACGCCCTACATAGGTCCATCGTATTGTTTCTTGCTCTACAGATATTTACCCAGTGGTCATTACAAGACTTGATTACTTTCCTTAAGCTTCGCCCTACATAGGTCCATCGTATTGTTTCTTGCTCTACAGATATTTACCCATTGGTCATTACAAGACTTGATTACTTCCCTTAAGCTTCGCCCTACATAGGTCCATCGTATTGTTTCTTGCTCTACAGATATTTACCCATTGGTCATTACAAGACTTGATTACTTCCCTTAAGCTACGCCCTACATAGGTCCATCGTATTGTTTCTTGCTCTACAGATATTTAGCCATTGGTCATTACAAGACTTGATTACTTCCCTTAAGCTACGCCCTACATAGGTCCATCGTATTGTTTCTTGCTCTACAGATATTTACCCAGTGGTCATTACAAGACTTGATTACTTCCCTTAAGCTACGCCCTACATAGGTCCATCGTATTGTTTCTTGCTCTACAGATATTTAGCCATTGGTCATTACAAGACTTGATTACTTCCCTTAAGCTACGCCCTACATAGGTCCATCGTATTGTTTCTTGCTCTACAGATATTTAGCCATTGGTCATTACAAGACTTGATTACTTCCCTTAAGCTACGCCCTGCATAGGTCCATCGTATTGTTTCATGCTCTACAGATATTTACCCAGTGGTCATTACAAGACTTGATTACTTCCCTTAAGCTTCGCCCTACATAGGTCCATCGTATTGTTTCTTGCTCTACAGATATTTACCCAGTGGTCATTACAAGACTTGATTACTTCCCTTAAGCTACGCCCTACATAGGTCCATCGTATTGTTTCTTGCTCTACAGATATTTAGCCATTGGTCATTACAAGACTTGATTACTTCCCTTAAGCTTCGCCCTACATAGGTCCATCTTATTGTTTCTTGCTCTACAGATATTTACCCAGTGGTCATTACAAGACTTGATTACTTTCCTTAAGCTTCGCCCTACATAGGTCCATCGTATTGTTTCTTGCTCTACAGATATTTACCCATTGGTCATTACAAGACTTGATTACTTCCCTTAAGCTACGCCCTACATAGGTCCATCGTATTGTTTCTTGCTCTACAGATATTTACCCAGTGGTCATTACAAGACTTGATTACTTCCCTTAAGCTACGCCCTACATAGGTCCATCGTATTGTTTCTTGCTCTACAGATATTTACCCAGTGGTCATTACAAGACTTGATTACTTTCCTTAAGCTTCGCCCTACATAGGTCCATCGTATTGTTTCTTGCTCTACAGATATTTACCCATTGGTCATTACAAGACTTGATTACTTTCCTTAAGCTACGCCCTACATAGGTCCATCGTATTGTTTCTTGCTCTACAGATATTTACCCAGTGGTCATTACAAGACTTGATTACTTCCCTTAAGCTACGCCCTACATAGGTCCATCGTATTGTTTCTTGCTCTACAGATATTTACCCATTGGTCATTACAAGACTTGATTACTTCCCTTAAGCTACGCCCTACATAGGTCCATCGTATTGTTTCTTGCTCTACAGATATTTACCCAGTGGTCATTACAAGACTTGATTACTTCCCTTAAGCTACGCCCTACATAGGTCCATCGTATTGTTTCTTGCTCTACAGATATTTACCCAGTGGTCATTACAAGACTTGATTACTTCCCTTAAGCTACGCCCTACATAGGTCCATCGTATTGTTTCTTGCTCTACAGATATTTACCCAGTGGTCAGTACAAGACTTGATTACTTCCCTTAAGCTACTCCCTACATAGGTCCATCGTATTGTTTCTTGCTCTACAGATATTTACCCAGTGGTCATTACAAGACTTGATTACTTTCCTTAAGCTTCGCCCTACATAGGTCCATCGTATTGTTTCTTGCTCTACAGATATTTACCCATTGGTCATTACAAGACTTGATTACTTCCCTTAAGCTACGCCCTACATAGGTCCATCGTATTGTTTCTTGCTCTACAGATATTTACCCAGTGGTCATTACAAGACTTGATTACTTCCCTTAAGCTACGCCCTACATAGGTCCATCGTAATGTTTCTTGCTCTACAGATATTTACCCAGTGGTCATTACAAGACTTGATTACTTCCCTTAAGCTACGCCCTACATAGGTCCATCGTATTGTTTCTTGCTCTACAGATATTTACCCAGTGGTCAGTACAAGACTTGATTACTTCCCTTAAGCTACGCCCTACATAGGTCCATCGTATTGTTTCTTGCTCTACAGATATTTACCCAGTGGTCATTACAAGACTTGATTACTTCCCTTAAGCTACGCCCTACATAGGTCCATCGTATTGTTTCTTGCTCTACAGATATTTAGCCAGTGGTCAGTACAAGACTTGATTACTTTCCTTAAGCTTCGCCCTACATAGGTCCATCGTATTGTTTCTTGCTCTACAGATATTTACCCAGTGGTCATTACAAGACTTGATTACTTCCCTTAAGCTACGCCCTACATAGGTCCATCGTATTGTTTCTTGCTCTACAGATATTTAGCCATTGGTCATTACAAGACTTGATTACTTCCCTTAAGCTACGCCCTACATAGGTCCATCGTATTGTTTCTTGCTCTACAGATATTTACCCAGTGGTCATTACAAGACTTGATTACTTTCCTTAAGCTACGCCCTACATAGGTCCATCGTATTGTTTCTTGCTCTACAGATATTTAGCCAGTGGTCAGTACAAGACTTGATTACTTCCCTTAAGCTTCGCCCTACATAGGTCCATCGTATTTTTTCTTGCTCTACAGATATTTACCCAGTGGTCATTACAAGACTTGATTACTTCCCTTAAGCTATGCCCTACATAGGTCCATCGTATTGTTTCTTGCTCTACAGATATTTACCCAGTGGTCATTACAAGACTTGATTACTTCCCTTAAGCTACGCCCTACATAGGTCCATCGTATTGTTTCTTGCTCTACAGATATTTACCCAGTGGTCATTACAAGATTTGATTACTTCCCTTAAGCTACGCCCTACATAGGTCCATCGTATTGTTTCTTGCTCTACAGATATTTACCCAGTGGTCATTACAAGACTTGATTACTTCCCTTAAGCTACGCTCTACATAGGTCCATCGTATTGTTTCTTGCTCTACAGATATTTAGCCAGTGGTCATTACAAGACTTGATTACTTTCCTTAAGCTTCGCCCTACATAGGTCCATCGTATTGTTTCTTGCTCTACAGATATTTAGCCAGTGTTCAGTACAAGACTTGATTACTTCCCTTAAGCTTCGCCCTACATAGGTCCATCGTATTGTTTCTTGCTCTACAGATATTTAGCCAGTGGTCAGTACAAGACTTGATTACTTCCCTTAAGCTTCGCCCTACATAGGTCCATCGTATTGTTTCTTGCTCTACAGATATTTACCCAGTGGTCATTACAAGACTTGATTACTTCCCTTAAGCTACGCCCTACATAGGTCCATCGTATTGTTTCTTGCTCTACAGATAGTTACCCAGTGGTCATTACAAGATTTGATTACTTCCCTTAAGCTACGCCCTACATAGGTCCATCGTATTGTTTCTTGCTCTACAGATATTTACCCAGTGGTCATTACAAGACTTGATTACTTCCCTTAAGCTACGCCCTACATAGGTCCATCGTATTGTTTCTTGCTCTACAGAAATTTAGCCATTGGTCATTACAAGACTTGATTACTTCCCTTAAGCTACGCCCTACATAGGTCCATCGTATTGTTTCTTGCTCTACAGATATTTACCCAGTGGTCATTACAAGACTTGATTACTTCCCTTAAGCTACGCCCTACATAGGTCCATCGTATTGTTTCTTGCTCTACAGATATTTACCCAGTGGTCATTACAAGATTTGATTACTTCCCTTAAGCTACGCCCTACATAGGTCCATCGTATTGTTTCTTGCTCTACAGATATTTACCCAGTGGTCATTACAAGACTTGATTACTTCCCTTAAGCTACGCTCTACATAGGTCCATCGTATTGTTTCTTGCTCTACAGATATTTAGCCAGTGGTCATTACAAGACTTGATTACTTTCCTTAAGCTTCGCCCTACATAGGTCCATCGTATTGTTTCTTGCTCTACAGATATTTAGCCAGTGTTCAGTACAAGACTTGATTACTTCCCTTAAGCTTCGCCCTACATAGGTCCATCGTATTGTTTCTTGCTCTACAGATATTTAGCCAGTGGTCAGTACAAGACTTGATTACTTCCCTTAAGCTTCGCCCTACATAGGTCCATCGTATTGTTTCTTGCTCTACAGATATTTACCCAGTGGTCATTACAAGACTTGATTACTTCCCTTAAGCTACGCCCTACATAGGTCCATCGTATTGTTTCTTGCTCTACAGATAGTTACCCAGTGGTCATTACAAGATTTGATTACTTCCCTTAAGCTACGCCCTACATAGGTCCATCGTATTGTTTCTTGCTCTACAGATATTTACCCAGTGGTCATTACAAGACTTGATTACTTCCCTTAAGCTACGCCCTACATAGGTCCATCGTATTGTTTCTTGCTCTACAGATATTTACCCATTGGTCATTACAAGACTTGATTACTTCCCTTAAGCTACGCCCTACATAGGTCCATCGTATTGTTTCTTGCTCTACAGATATTTACCCAGTGGTCATTACAAGACTTGATTACTTCCCTTAAGCTTCGCCCTACATAGTTCCATCGTATTGTTTCTTGCTCTACAAATATTTAGCCAATCAAAAAGCATTGTTAGGCTTAGTTGGTAATGATGGTACCAGTTGGTCAAATGTCAGATCCTGGCCCATGGCCTATTAGACTGGGAGCCCAGAGCTTGTATTTATGTAAACGACGCCAAAAGGTTTGATCCCATGGACTGAAGGGACCACCCCCCGAAATCTCCTAAAAGGCGTTGCTGCCTGGTCTGGGCTGGTGGGGTTGAAATCACCCATGAAAGGGGGCAAAAAAGTACATTTATTTATGGGAACGGCGCCAAGGCTAAACACAGTGCCAAATGTTACCTTGGGGTTCCCTGAGTATGGAATGACCAATGCCAGCAATTTTAGTTGAGGGATTCCCCCCTGCCAACAACCCCCAAGGGTGGGAAAAGGGGGGCATTTATGTATAGGAATGACGCCAACGCTAAAAACAGTGTCAAATCTTTCATTGGTGTTCTATGAGTATGGAATGACCAATGCCAGCAGTTTTAAGTAGGACCTTCCCCCTGCCAGTAACCCCCAAGGTTAAGAAACGGGTCACTTATTTAATGGAATTATGCTTATTTAATCGAATGATGCGAAGGATAAAAAAAGTCAAATGTTCCTGCAGGGTTCCTTGAGTATGGAATGACCAATGCCAGCTATCTTAGGCGGGGCCTTCCCCCTGCCAATAACCCCAAAGGGTGAGAAATAGGGGCATTTATTTAATGGAATGACGCCAAGGCTAAAAACAGTGTCAAATCTTCCCTTAGGGTCCCCTGAGTACGGCAGGACCAGCAACCCCTAAATGGTTTGAAAAGGGCCATTCATTTAATGGAATGACGCGATGGATAAAAAGAGTGATTGATGGCGCCATCCTCGTACATGAAACCGTGCTGCAAGTCAACAGCAAGTCAACATGTGCAGTCATGGGCAGGGATCGTTTGGTGAAGATGTGTTCCAGTCGTGGCGAACAAATCCCCCTGGTACCAGACCTCTCACTGTTGATCAGATTCGGAGCGAAAGCTGCGTCGTTCAGGGTATCATCACACATTTATCATCATTGGACCTGGCCAGGCCCAGCGGTAGAGCGGGACGGAGATCCTAAAACATAGAGCATTCAGGGAAGAGTTTACCCGTTTCCTCATGGAGGAATGAATTAAGCCACATTGTTGGCTAATCATAGGATAGCATACATATCACATTGTGGTAAATGCGATGAAGACCAACAAAGGCGAACTGCTGCAAACAGAAGTACCCAATTAACTTGAAGGACGACTCGATGAGGCCGACACCCTCACCCGACACCCTGATTGTCTGCTTGTTGTACGATTTCAAAACCTCTGACTTCAACGAGGCAAGGTACAAGGCCTTCATGCGCAGGAGTGGTGGCAATGAGAAGAAGATGTAGCCAGAATAAAGAAGATTAATTGTGCCTCTCTTCCCCATCCACCAAGTTGCTTGTCAATCACGTCCTAAGGGCCCACTTTGTGCAAGGATCCGGAAGAGGGCCGACCAGACTGATCAGACTGGTGAGGCGAGTTCCACCGACTACGGATGGAACGAGACTGACAACTGATTGGTGCTTGCCAAGTGCACTCCCGGAGTCCCTCACAGCCACTGCTACGGACGATGGGGACAGCGTGGGAGCGACGTCAGCAGACGATGAGTCAGGCAATGCGTGGAGCGAGGACAGTGATGACATCTAATTCATTCATTAGAACAATAAGTGTAATAATAATGCTATTTTTCTTATGAATATATATAATTAGACAATGAACAATGACTGTACACATTGTCGAGTTCCTTTTTTAGTTATACAGAAACCAAGTGTTTCATTGGAAACCTTTTAGCAATATCACTCTGTACTGTGCTGTAGTATAGTAGTATCGGCGCTGTGTTGTTCGAATTCATGGATTTGTGCGTTTTTTTATGACTTGGTAGTATTAAAACATTTGTCAAAACCAAACAACGTTGTGTTTCTGTAAAGACTCTTCTCATCGAGATCATCATTGATAGATAAAATTATGTACCCACAATGATCACAATGGAAGTAATAACCATTGGGACTGGGGGGTTTAGGTTGCTGGTGGGGATAAAGCCTACATAAAATTACTGGCTTCGGTCATTCCGTACTCAGGGAACCCAAATGGAAGATGTGACAGTGTTATTTACCCTTCGGGCCATTCCTTGAAAAAATACCCCTTTCTCACCTTTTGGGCGTTGCTGGCAAGGAAGACCCCACATAAAATTGTTGGTTTTGGTCATTCCGTACTCAAGGAACCCCAAGGGAAGATTTGACAACGTTTTTAGCCTTGACGTCATTCCCAAAATAAATGCCCCTTTTCTCACCTTTTGGGGGTTGCTGGCAGGGGGAAAGCCCCACCTAAAATTGCTGGCATTAGTCATTCCATACCCAGGGATCCCACGGGAATATTTAACACATGTTTTTATCCTTCGTTCGCATCATTCCATTAAATAAGCGTCATTTCATAAATAAGTGCCCCCTTTCTCACCCTTTGGGGGTTGCTGGCAGGGGAACAATTGTTGGCATTGGTCATTCCATAGTTCAGTGAACCCCAAGGAAAGATTTGACACTGTCTTTAGCGTCGGTGTCATTCCCGTAGATAAATGCCTCCTTTTCACACCCTTCGGGGGTTGCTGGCAGGGGGAATCCCCCACCTAAAATTGCTTGCATTGGTCATTCCATACTCAGGGAACCCCAACGAAACATTTGGCACTGTTTTAGCCTTGGCGTCATTCCCATAAATAAATGTACTTTTTGCCCCCTTCAATGGGTGATTTGGGGGGCAGCCTACCACCCCTGACCCGGCAGCAACGCATGTTTGAGATGTCGGGGGTGATCCCTTCCGTCCATGGGGTCAAACCTTTTGGCGACGTTTACATAAATAAAAGCTCTGGGCTCCCGGCCTATCTGCACACTAGCACAAGGGCATCGACTCTTCCCGTCTCGTTATTTCAAGTGTCGCCCCCTTGCGAACACAGTTTTAAACGTCTTTCGACCATGATGTCGTTCTCCCACTAATGACAACTATGTTCTTTGGTAATGTCATATCAATGTTTGCTAATGTTTAATGGTATTAATTGATTATGCTAACTTTTCTCAACAACGTTATACATTTCACGATTCATAGCATATGCATCGTTAATTTTCTGCTTCTCAACTAGGTTCTAATCTAACAGTTTTGCACAATTAAATGTTAATTAAATTAAAACTGCTTCCTCAACTGATTTAGCTTATCGCAAATCCGGCTCATTGGTATCCAAATATGTAATGTATGGACAGTTTATGTAACATCCGCAGTCGATTTAATAAAAAGCCTATTTTTTTAAATCATCGAAAAAAATTATTTTAGTCGTTTATAGATCTGATCAAAATAGTGGATATCCAAAATAGTATAAGCACTGTGTGGGTCAATGCTGATCATGGGCGTGACTTCCATCCTCTCGCCGATCACTTGACAAGGTTACGAATTTCCACCAAGGAAGAAAATCGTGATTTTTCAGCAATTCTGTTTTCACTTCAGTTAATGTTTGAACAAGCATTAACTAAATTAATAGTTTATCTGATGATTTCACAGAAACTACATACAAATAATATGTTGCAGTGGATACTAGGTACGTTTGTTTTTTTGCTAAATAATTTGAAATGAGACTAGCAAAAAATCGAATTGATTAAGCACCTTTAATCATAGTTATATTGTTTTCACCGTGCTTGGTGGCCCCTTGTGGTATATTGAACAAGCGCCTGTTAATTGTGAGATGCTCTCTGACGTCTTTAGGAAAAGGCGTACGTTGCAAAATGCTAAGAATTTTTCTACAACAACAGTTATCACGATGCGGAGGCTTCCACTCTCGCAGTGCGGAGGTCGAGATACGACGTTATTTCCGCGTAGCTATCTATATCTCTGCGTGCAATAGTCTATAAGCAGGATTCACGCCAAATGGGCGAATCTTGTAACGATCAGGCAACAAGCAATTTTTGAGCTTCACCTCAGCTGCTGGTTTCAAAATCCGTTCTTGCCAAGCAGCAGTACAACATTACAACATTACAACATTACAACATTACAACAATTATTGATATTTTTTATAGATGGCAAGCAATACGTACAACATTACAACATTACAACATTACAACAATTATTGATATTTTTTTATAGATGGCAAGCAATACGTACAACATTACAACATTACAACATTACAACAATTATTGATATTTTTTTATAGATGGCAAGCAATACGTACAACATTACAACATTACAACAATTATTGATATTTTTATAGATGGCAAACAATACGTACAACATTACAACATTACAACATTACAACATTACAACATTACAACATTACAACAATTATTGATATGTTTTATAGATGGCAAGCAACACGTACAACATTTAGACACTACAAGGTGCAAACTGTTGTGGTACAAGGCTAACTTCCCAGGCAATTTTATTTTTGTTATGGAGTGGCTGCCATCAAGAATAAATACACCTTCAACTTTGATATTGGGACCGCGTCACCGCGACGCCCGTAGCTCCACCGGGCCATTGCTTGTGTGTCATAAATAATCACGATGAGGCCTTTCTTGGAAACAATCCAGCCGTCACATATATAGCGCCCCTTCAGCACAGTAGCACAGCGGTTACAAAGCTCGACTCTCAATCAAACCCTTTTGCTGGCGTTTCATCTTCTCCACGTTGTCACAGCTAGTCCAATCAGGTGTATAACGTTTCATCTTCTCCACGTTGTCACAGCTAGTTCAGTCAGGTGTATAACGTTTCATCTTCTCCACGTTGTCACAGCTAGTTCAATCAGGTGTATAACGTTTCATCTTCTCCACGTTGTCACAGCTAGTCCAATCAGGTGTATAACGTTTCATCTTCTCCACGTTGTCACAGCTAGTTCAGTCAGGTGTATAACGTTTCATCTTCTCCACGTTGTCACAGCTAGTTCAATCAGGTGTATAACGTTTCATCTTCTCCACGTTGTCACAGCTAGTTCAGTCAGGTGTATAACGTTTAATCTTCTCCACGTTGTCACAGCTAGTTCAATCAGGTGTATAACGTTTCATCTTCTCCACGTTGTCACAGCTAGTTCAATCAGGTGTATAACGTTTCATCTTCTCCACGTTGTCACAGCTAGTCCAATCAGGTGTATAACGTTTCATCTTCTCCACGTTGTCACAGCTAGTTCAGTCAGGTGTATAACGTTTCATCTTCTCCACGTTGTCACAGCTAGTTCAATCAGGTGTATAACGTTTCATCTTCTCCACGTTGTCACAGCTAGTTCAGTCAGGTGTATAACGTTTAATCTTCTCCACGTTGTCACAGCTAGTTCAATCAGGTGTATAACGTTTCATCTTCTCCACGTTGTCACAGCTAGTTCAATCAGGTGTATAACGTTTCATCTTCTCCACGTTGTCACAGCTAGTTCAATCAGGTGTATAACGTTTCATCTTCTCCACGTTGTCACAGCTAGTTCAATCAGGTGTATAACGTTTTATCTTCTCCACGTTGTCACAGCTAGTTCAATCAGGTGTATAACGTTTCATCTTCTCCACGTTGTCACAGCTAGTCCAATCAGGTGTATAACGTTTAATCTTCTCCACGTTGTCACAGCTAGTTCAGTCAGGTGTATAACGTTTAATCTTCTCCACGTTGTCACAGCTAGTTCAATCAGGTGTATAACGTTTCATCTTCTCCACGTTGTCACAGCTAGTTCAATCAGGTGTATAACGTTTCATATTCTCCACGTTGTCACAGCTAGTTCAATCAGGTGTATAACGTTTCATCTTCTCCACGTTGTCACAGCTAGTTCAATCAGATGTATAACGTTTTATCTTCTCCACGTTGTCACAGCTAGTTCAATCAGGTGTATAACGTTTCATCTTCTCCACGTTGTCACAGCTAGTTCAATCAGGTGTATAACGTTTCATCTTCTCCACGTTGTCACAGCTAGTTCAATCAGGTGTATAACGTTTCATCTTCTCCACGTTGTCACAGCTAGTTCAATCAGGTGTATAACGTTTCATCTTCTCCACGTTGTTACAGCTAGTCCAATCAGGTGTATAACGTTTAATCTTCTCCACGTTGTCACAGCTAGTCCAATCAGGTGTATAACGTTTAATCTTCTCCACGTTGTCACAGCTAGTTCAATCAGGTGTATAACGTTTCATCTTCTCCACGTTGTCACAGCTAGTTCAATCAGGTGTATAACGTTTCATCTTCTCCACGTTGTCACAGCTAGTTCAATCAGGTGTATAACGTTTCATCTTCTCCACGTTGTCACAGCTAGTTCAGTCAGGTGTATAACGTTTCATCTTCTCCACGTTGTCACAGCTAGTTCAGTCAGGTGTATAACGTTTAATCTTCTCCGCGTTGTCACAGCTAGTTCAGTCAGGTGTATAACGTTTCATCTTCTCCACGTTGTCACAGCTAGTTCAGTCAGGTGTATAACGTTTCATCTTCTCCACGTTGTCACAGCTAGTTCAGTCAGGTGTATAACGTTTCATCTTCTCCACGTTGTCACAGCTAGTTCAGTCAGGTGTATAACGTTTCATCTTCTCCGCGTTGTCACAGCTAGTTCAGTCAGGTGTATAACGTTTCATCTTCTCCACGTTGTCACAGCTAGTTCAGTCAGGTGTATAACGTTTCATCTTCTCCGCGTTGTCACAGCTAGTTCAATCAGGTGTATAACGTTTCATCTTCTCCACGTTGTCACAGCTAGTTCAGTCAGGTGTATAACGTTTCATCTTCTCCGCGTTGTCACAGCTAGTTCAGTCAGGTGTATAACGTTTCATCTTCTCCGCGTTGTCACAGCTAGTTCAGTCAGGTGTATAACGTTTCATCTTCTCCGCGTTGTCACAGCTAGTTCAGTCAGGTGTATAACGTTTCATCTTCTCCACGTTGTCACAGCTAGTTCAGTCAGGTGTATAACGTTTAATCTTCTCCACGTTGTCACAGCTAGTTCAGTCAGGTGTATAACGTTTAATCTTCTCCGCGTTGTCACAGCTAGTTCAGTCAGGTGTATAACGTTTCATCTTCTCCGCGTTGTCACAGCTAGTTCAATCAGGTGTATAACGTTTCATCTTCTCCGCGTTGTCACAGCTAGTTCAGTCAGGTGTATAACGTTTCATCTTCTCCGCGTTGTCACAGCTAGTTCAGTCAGGTGTATAACGTTTCATCTTCTCCACGTTGTCACAGCTAGTTCAGTCAGGTGTATAACGTTTCATCTTCTCCACGTTGTCACAGCTAGTTCAGTCAGGTGTATAACGTTTCATCTTCTCCACGTTGTCACAGCTAGTTCAGTCAGGTGTATAACGTTTCATCTTCTCCACGTTGTCACAGCTAGTTCAATCAGGTGTATAGCGGTGCCTACATGGTAGTTCTGGAATTATGGGAATTGCAATAGTTTTCGCGGTCTAACTGCAGCGTGGTTGAATGCTTCCCATATGAGTTGGGCTAGTGTGGGAATGAACAGGTCTACCAATGGGTGAAATGTAAATTAAGCGCTCAGAGCGGATCTACACATTTTTATTTGTTACTCTTGTTAGATGTCAAGACTAACTCAGAAAGTCGATTGTGCAAACACTGACAAACCACTCTTAGAACTGCATTGACTTTTAACACACATGTATCATGCGAGCACGGGACGGGGCTGCAGCGACTCAAAACGCTAAAAAAGAAAAACAAAACCATTCTTAACGTCAGCAGTAACTGACGTTTTGTTGAAGTTCATTGGGAGACATCCTGAAAAAAATTAACTTTCACTGTCGGATATTTGCGGCGGCAACAATTTTGTAATGCTTGTAATGCTTAGCGCGATAAGACCTTTCCCGGCAATTGACATAATAGTGCTGCCAGGTTATTGAGACGCGTAATCACGAGCGTAAAACGTCATCCGCCAATGACAAGCAGTCTACGCATAACGACGACCTTACACAAATACTATTACCTCTATACAAAAGTGATATCTTACAGATACAATGAGAACGAGTATGCTCATAGTGAGTAAATAGTTAATTATATTATATTATAATCAGTTAAATAAAAATGTTATTGTTGCTCTCCTTGTAATGGCGTTGGTAGACAGACGTACTGACATACAGTCATACAGACATACTGAGTAAAAAGCTAATTATATTATATCATAATCAGTTAAATAAAAATCCCTTTATTCATGTAGTCCGGGGCAAGGCTGGCACCGATGCCTCTTTATCCCTGTAGTCCGGGGTGAGGCTGGCACCGATAGCTCTTTATCCCTGTAGTCCGGGGCAAGGCTGGCATCGATACCTCTTTGTCCCTGTAGTCCGGGGTGAGGCTGGCACTGATACCTATTTGTCCCTGTAGTCTGGGGCAAGGCTGGCACCGATACCTCTTTATCCCTGTAGTCCGGAGTGAGGCTGGCACCGATGCCTCTTTGTCCCTGTAGTCCGGGGCAAGGCTGGCACCGATACCTCTTCGTCCCTGTAGTCTGGGGCAAGGCTGGCACCGATGCCTCTTTGTCCCTGTAGTCCGGGGCAAGGCTGGCACCGATAACTCTTTATCCCTGTAGTCCGGGGCAAGGCTGGCACCGATACCTCTTTGTCCCTGTAGTCCGGGACAAGGCTGGCACCAATGCCTCTTTGTCCCTGTAGTCCGGGGTGAGGCTGGCACCGATAACTCTTTATCCCTGTAGTCCGGGGCAAGGCTGGCAAAGGCTGGCACCGATAACTCTTTGTCCCTGTAGTCCGGGGCAAGGCTGGCATCGATACCTCTTTGTCCCTGTAGTCCGGGGCAAGGCTGGCACCGATGCCTCTTTATCCCTATAGTCTGGGGTGAGGCTGGCACCGATACCTCTTTATCCACGTAGTCCGGGGTGAGGCTGGCACCGATACCTCTTTATCCCTGTAGTCCGGGGTGAGGCTGGCACCGATAACTCTTTATCCCTGTAGTCCGGGGTGAGGCTGGCACCGATAACTCTTTATCCCTGTAGTCCAGGGTGAGGCTGGCACCGATACGATCGATTTTTGTTTCCCCTTCTTCTTCATCACTAGTCCCGTTTCACTGTCATTTCCACCAACCAACTCGTTCTCATTCTCCCCTCCCCTCTATCCCTCGCCCTCATTCTCCACTCCCCTCCCGCCATCCCTCGCTCTCATTCTCCACTCCCCTCCCACTCCCCTCCCACTCCCGTCATCCCTCGCTCTCATTCTCCACTCCCCTCCCACTCCCCTCCCACTCCCGCCAAATATCTGTTCTTCGCAGTCCTCCCATCTCAGTCTCGGTCTTCCTCTTCTCCTTCTACCATCTTCTCTAAGCCCATCCGCTCTCTTCATCAGCCGTTCCCCTTCCATTCTTCCCACATGTCCAGCCCACTTAAGCAGCTTCTCGCTCCATCCAATTCGTCTTCTTCTTTCCAATATTTCAAATTCTTCTCAGCCAGTTATTCTCACAAACTTGCAATTTCTCTTGTTGTGATCTGTCATCGCCATGGTCTCTAGGCCCTATAGGTAGACTGGTGCTGTCATCGCCATGGTCTCTAGGCCGTATAGGTAGACTGGTGCTGTCATCGCCATGGTCTCTAGGCCGTATAGGTAGACTGGTGCTGTCATCGCCATGGTCTCTAGGCCGTATAGGTAGACTGGTGCTGTCATCGCCATGGTCTCTAGGCCGTATAGGTAGACTGGTGCTGTCATTCCCATGGTCTCTAGGCCGTATAGGTAGACTGGTGCTGTCATCGCCATGGTCTCTAGGCCGTATAGGTAGACTGGTGCTGTCATCGCCATGGTCTCTAGGCCGTATAGGTAGACTGGTGCTGTCATCGCCATGGTCTCTAGGCCGTATAGGTAGACTGGTGCTGTCATCGCCATGGTCTCTAGGCCGTATAGGTAGACTGGTGCTGTCATCGCCATGGTCTCTAGACCGTATAGGTAGACTGGTGTTACACATGAGCTAAGCAACTTTCCGTTTAGCTTCCGAGATATATGTCTATCTCCAAAACTTTATGATCTCCCATCACCCCTTCCACTTGCTTCCATGCACTTGCCCCCGCTCCACCCAGATATACAAAACAAAAAAAGATCTATTTGTTAAGCTTTCTTATATAACAAGACTTACAGCACTGTCATTGACGCCTGTCAGTCACATACACAGATTAGTCTCAGGCCTGTCCTCTGGGTTTAGAAAGAAAATGATCGAGCCCCGGGAAGATTTCTGAAAAAAATTCAGTTAACAAGGATGGGGTGTGGCAGGAAGTGGGAGGTTGGTCCTAACAATAGGTGGGAGGTAGGACTGGTGGGAAGTGGACTGTCAAAATTGGTGGCAGATTTAACAAGATTTAACAAGATTTGCCATCCAAGCCAAAGGCCCAGATGGCAAGTGGACAAGGAAGCCATTGGCTTATCGAGAGTCCAACAATGTTCACCTACTTATAGCCCGCCCTCCTGAGATATGTGTCAACCTTGTTTTTAAACATATTCACGCTGCTAGCAGTTACACAATCTGTAGACAATTTGTTCCATTCATTTATTGTCCTCTGTGAGAACGAGTGCTTCCTGATGTCCAATCTACATTGATCCTTTACTAATTTTACTTCATGACCTCTAGTTCTGCTATCCTTCTTGAGTGAGAAAAACATATTTCTATCAATATTTTCATACCCATTCAATATCTTAAAAACTTCAATCTGATCTCCTCTTAACCGCCTTGTCTCTAGAGTTGTTAAACCACATTCTTTCAGGCGTTCTTCATAACTAAGGTCTCTCAGTTCTGGAATCATTTTAGTTGCTCTCCTTTGTATGCGTTCAAGCGTATCTATATCCTTCTTACGATATGGTCTCCATGCTTGTATACAGTATTCTAAATGAGGTCTAACTATTGCTTTATAAAGAGGTATAATTAACTTTTTTCCCTTGTATGTTATGTTTCTTCTAATCAATCCAAGAATTTGATTACCCTTTGAAGCTGCAATACCACACTGCTCTGAAACTTTCATATCATCGCTTATTGTAACTCCTAAGTCCTTTTCTTTTACAGTAGTACCCAGAACAGTATCTCCCATTTCATAGTTTACATTCAAGTTCCCATGTCCTGTATGTAGGCATTTACATTTCCCAAAATTGAACAACATCTGCCATTTCTCAGACCATTTCACTAATCTGTCTAGATCGTTTTGTAAATGTTGTTTACCACCATCAGTATTAACCTTTCTAAACAGTTTTGTGTCATCCGCAAATTTCAGTACGTTACTTGTTATACTGTCGTCCAAGTCATTGATATAAATTAAGAATAATATAGGTCCTAATACTGATCCTTGAGGTACCCCACTCAAAACCGATTTCCAATTTGAAACTTCTCCATCTACTACAACTCGTTGTCTTCTGTCAGTCAGCCATTGTTCTATCCAGTCAGTTATGCTATCCCCGATACCATGGGCTTTTAATTTAAGTAGTAATCTTTGATGTGGCACTTTGTCAAAAGCTTTCTGAAAATCTAAGTAGATAATATCTACTGGCGATCCCACGTCTATCCACTTAGTGATTTCTTCCAAAAAACATAACATATTTGTTAAGCATGACCTCGCTTTAAGGAATCCATGTTGAGATGAATTTAATAATTTATGCTTAACGAGGAAGTCCACCATATGGTCTTTAATTAACCTTTCTAATAATTTACAAATCACTGACGTTAAACTCACTGGTCTGTAATTCTCTGACTTATTTCTCGAACCCTTTTTAAATAATGGTATGATGTTTGCTTCTTTCCATTCAAACGGAACAACTCCCTCTTTTAATGACAAGTTGAATACTCTTGCAAGTGGTATACTGATTTGTTCTACTGTTTCCATTAGTAATTTTGGAGGAATCCCATCCACTCCCGGTGATTTGTTATCCTTCATTGCCTTTATTTTCTTAGCTACCAATTCTGGAGTTACAACTAACGGACCTAAATAGTCAGATTTAGCCCCCTGAAATTTAGCATCAGCAACTGGTAATGAACTAATATCTTCTTTGGTAAACACTGAACTGAAGTAACCATTTAGGTCTTCCGCCATTAAAAACCCCTGTGATATTATATTTCCAGCACTGTCTTCTAGAGGTCCAACCTTGTCTTGTACGTTTTGTTTACTCCTGACATATGCATAAAAACTCTTGGGAGGTTGTCCCCAAAACAGGTGGGAGGTTGAGACCCCCTCACAAGAATTCCCATTCATTCGAATTCCCTGAGCCCCCCAGAACGGGCCTGTACGTGTTTCTCGTACTATTATACTATTATACTATTGTACTATTATAAATACTAAAGTGAAAGTGTCTAAGACGATGAACTGTCTGCAGCTAACAAAGGATTTTTAACGAGATTTCTTTGCGCCTAGATACGGAAAACCGTTTCCGGAATCGAGAAGCGCTTCCTAAAATATATACAACTTTTAAACTAGCTGGATTATGTAATGCAAAAATAATCTGTTTTCATGCGCTATTGGGATGGGAATTTATACCCCTAACCTTTTGTCGAATGATGGCCATTCTATCTTTATCTTATACGGCGAACTGTTTCACTCCTAGACAGATACTCGCGGACGGCATGCGCGATATACATGTGATATAATACATGTGATATACATGTGATATACATGTGATATACATACATGACTGCCCAGTAATACGCGGGGGAAACAAGCGTGGTGAGAACCAGTTTAGGAAAATTGGGGCGCCACCTAATGGTTGCCGCGCCCACTAGCAACATTCGAGGATGTGTTATAATAATATGGGTTCAATGTAAACAATTGTAGAAAGTAATTTACTTAAATAAGTTTTTCTTGGAATGCTCACCAAATAACTGGTTATCTCAATCATTTCAATAGATATTTACTCATACACTATTTTCTCAATTCTTATTGAATTTTTATAGGATAGTTTATGTTAATTTGTAGCGCTTCCAAATGTCATGTATATATCTCAATGTTACATTTTTACAGGCTTATTGACTCCGTTAACTGGAATAACTTACACTTTGTGATGTTTTCACGTACAAAATTGCAATGTTAATGTAGATTACGCAGTGTTTGCATATATTCGATATTGGGTTCTATAGAAGAGAGTGTAAACAATATTGGGTTCTATAGAAGAGAGTATCAACAATATTGGGTTCTATAGAAGAGAGTATCACCAATATTGGGTACTATAGAAGAGAGTATCAACAATATTGGGTACTATAGAAGAGAGTATCAACAATATTGGGTACTATAGAAGAGAGTGTCAACAATATTGGGTACTATAGAAGAGAGTATCAACAATATTGGGTACTATAGAAGAGAGTGTCAACAATAATGTTGGTTGTATGGAGTTCTTACGTGCAAGGAAATGTTTTGCACCGTCACTGTATTAAACCAATGTTGTGGCTGCTGCAATGTTCAATGTCTTAAGCATAGAGGTCTACCAATACGTTCAGTTGTAGTTCAACTATTTGTTTGCACTTCGGTGCACACGGTTACAAATAAAGCAAGCTTTCCATGTCAATGATGGAGAGGTTGCCTACGTATTCGGTTAATAGTTAGCCTTTTCTCTGAAACATTTCATTCTCAATGTTTCCGAAACAGACGTGATTAAAGTCTCGACACAGATTATATGTTCGAATCGTAGAAGGTTGTTTAACGTTTAAAAGCAACAATGCAATTTCGTGTATCAAACGGTTCGATAATGATTTTCGACTAGTAGGGGAATAATAATGATTAACTTATGTTGTGCCTATATCCTCAGGAACCTGAGCTCAGAGGCGCAACAACACAGAATCATCAAGCAACAAGAGTTGTTATAAAGTTAAAAAAATATATACGGAATCATCTTCTCCAGTTATCTCACTTCGTCTGAGCTCATATATGGCGCCTTATTATTATATCAAACGGTGCTTTAAAATACCACCAGATTGTTCTCTCTTTTAAAACGTGCATTCAAAACAGGCCCCGTCACATCCACTTTTACTGCTCATGCAGCCATCATCACGCTACCCTACACAGTACTGGTGTGTCCACCCTCGTACCCTACACAGTACTGGTGTGTCCACCCTCGTACCCTACACAGTACCGGGGTGTCCACCCTCGTACCCTACACAGTACCGGGGTGTCCACCCTCGTACCCTACACAGTACTGGTGTGTCCACCCTCGTACCCTACACAGTACTGGTGTGTCCACCCTCGTACCCTACACAGTACTGGTGTGTCCACCCTCGTACCCTACCCAGTACCGGGGTGTCCACCCTCGTACCCTACACAGTACCGGGGTGTCCACCCTCGTACCCTACACAGTACCGGGGTGTCCACCCTCGTACCCTACACAGTACCGGTGTGTCCACCCTCGTACCCTACACAGTACCGGTGTGTCCACCCTCGTACCCTACACAGTACCGGTGTGTCCACCCTCGTACCCTACACAGTACCGGTGTGTCCACCCTCGTACCCTACACAGTACTGGTGTGTCCACCCTCGTACCCTACACAGTACTGGTGTGTCCACCCTCGTACCCTACACAGTACTGGTGTGTCCACCCTCGTACCCTACACAGTACTGGTGTGTCCACCCTCGTACCCTACACAGTACTGGTGTGTCCATCCTCGTACCCTACACAATACCGGGGTGTCCATCCTCGTACCCTACACAGTACTGGTGTGTCCACCCTCGTACCCTACACAGTACTGGTGTGTCCACCCTCGTACCCTACACAGTACTGGTGTGTCCACCCTCGTACCCTACACAGTACTGGTGTGTCCATCCTCGTACCCTACACAATACCGGGGTGTCCATCCTCGTACCCTACACAGTACTGGTGTGTCCACCCTCGTACCCTACACAGTACTGGTGTGTCCACCCTCGTACCCTACACAGTACTGGTGTGTCCACCCTCGTACCCTACACAGTACTGGTGTGTCCACCCTCGTACCCGACACAGTACTGTGTTCCTCTACAGCAGCGGTTCCCTGGGTTAGTTGTATAGTATGTATACAGGGGCAGGGTCGGTTTTTAATGAAAACAGCATACATATGGAGATACCTTCGACAGTAGTTGGTTGGAAGTCCACCAGCAGACAAACTGTAAAAAAATTGGGAGTTATGAAGACGAAATTAACGAGGTGTGGACATAAATGACTTTTTAACCACCTAAAACTTGTTTGGTATGCCCACATAATATCATCTCAGGCAGACACGTTTTAGGTTTCGTGAATGAAACTTAAACCTGTCTACTATATAGTATAAGGGGTTATAGTATAAGGGGTTATAGTATAAGGGGTTATAGTATAAGTGGTTATGCCAAGTAGAAGTAGAACTAAAAAAACAGGATTTGTTATTGTCCACGTACTGTAAATGCTAGCAGCGTCAAACAAAGTTAACAATGAAACGGTGCGGTATCTCAGAAGGGCGGGTTACACAAAGATGAAAAATGGTTGGACTCTCAATAAGCCAATGGCTTCCTTGTCCACTTGCCACCTCCATTCAATAATCCATATTCCACTCACAATTGTTTGTTACGTCAGAATCCGGGACAAGTGTCCTCCTGTGGCAACAAATCATGACAACATATGACGTTGTGGACACTTACATGTTATACACAATGTGTATAAGATGTATAAGTGTGTATAATACAATTAATGTAATAACAGTAACATGTACGAGTTACACCAGCTTTGCGATCCACACGTTCTTTACTGTAACAACGTGCCCCGTATGATGTAAAACTCTCCCCGTTTACGGGGTTGTTGTTCAGTCGACCGCGCCTGGGAAACGTCACATACATACCTAACTACAACATGAAACATCAATGATATGGTACAGTTTATTAACATGACTAATAAATTTAATGTATGCGTTGACAGAAATAATACATCTAACATACTTTTCACAAAAAGTGACTTTAACTGAACATTTTAACAACTAGCTCCGGTGTCCTGGAGCGATTGGCCGGGTACATCTATCATAGTGACATAGAATTATAGACGAAACAATATTTACCACTGAGTTCAGTGATGTATTTTATTGACGACAAAACTCTACCCCGAATGGACAAGAAACCGGTATACGAGAAAACACCTGAGTTTACCTGGTCAAAACCAGAGCCTCGATTCGGGGAGCATTTTTTGGATAAGGAGACGCGGAGGTCTTCCTTCGTGTACAGTCGGGCACGAAATTAATTTCGCTTACATGCAGAACATTGACGAGAATCCTTGTTCGGTGTGATATGTAGATGGAAACATCAGCAATACCCTCATGGGCACTTCAGCCACACACGATTCGCTGGTCTTAGACCACAACTTTGGCAGGGTAAGAGCTTCAAATGCATCACGTGCGGTGGAGTCGTTCACAAACGTCAACAAATCCTCATGCACGCCATCTCATAGAGATCGCAACTTCACATTGAATGAATGAAATTCGAATCCAGCGCACTCAGCGCACTAAAACTCCTTCCGTATGGAATCCGTGTTTTCATGTCCTATTTCTTCATCCTGAAGCGCCCCAATTAGATGTTGAAACATGTCAAAGTGTCCTTTTTTATTTTGTCGTCCCTCCAGGATCTAGCTTCGTGATGAACGTTGTCCACGAAGTCAATGACCGCGGTGAACCGGCCTTGCAGTGACTTGTTAAGCGAGTTCAGGTGTAAAAGAAACACGCCAGCTTCAAGAGCGACTTTCTCCAAGTGTTATTCGACGAATTTTTTAAACTGCTCTTTGCTGACGCTGTCAAAGAATTTGATGATCTCATCTTTCTGCGACACCACACGATATACTTCGCGTTCTCCCTTGAGAGCCGGTGTGGAAGAGCAGTGCATCTTGGTCCAAGAGGCAGAAGTGCCCGACACTGAGGGTGTTAGACTTTGACGTTTACTAGTTTGGCACTAACCGTTAAAACGAGGCGACATCGTCGTAACTTACGAATAATTGAGATGGGAAACAACTTAACTGGGAAAACTGTAGATCCTTCGAGAATAGCAATTGGTGGATTTCGATCCCCTCGTGGACCACACAAAGTTTGCACCATTGCACGTAACCTTAGCTTCAGCTAACCCCCCACATATCCCCTGGAAAACCTCTGGCGTACTCCCGGGGGTACGCGTACTTCAGGTTGGGAACAGCTTCTCTACAGATTCGTTCTACCGACATCAATGTTGTTTGTACAACGATTTTAATAATTTTCCGAATATTCGATAACTGCATATACAATAAGTACATCAAATTAAGCTATATTTTCATTACAACCTACTAACAAGAACATGAAACGTACCAATTGAAATCATAGATTAGTATCTATGATCTCACGGGGAGCCTATGATCTCGCGGGGGAGCCTATGATCTCACGAGGAGCCTATGATCTCAAGGGGAGCCTAGTCACCCACGCTACCAGTTAGCGGCGCAACTGAACATTACGGTAAGAAATCAATAAATTTAAGCTAAATAGGGCCATGGCATAACGGCTTCGATCCCCTAAATACATGCACCACTGACGTAGAGTTGGTCACTGTAACTGCAAAACGGGTTAAATTATACAAAGCTAGTCCAGTAACTGGCAAATATCACATAGGTATACGCTAGTCCAATTATGAGTTCTCAGAAGAACTGAAATGAGTTGTAATGAAGTAGGCTTGCTGTGTATTGAAAAGTGCGATAATTGTGCCATAAACGTTATCGCGTTTAAGCACCGCCACTGAACAGAGATGAAAGACAGACAACGGTTACATAACAGATAAAACCCCCCTGTGAGCCATAGCCACACTGTGGTGATTCACTAAGTCCTCAGCGGTACACTTACTCTTTTTTATTTTCATGGAAAAGGTCCTTGCTGTTGCCAAGACTGTTTGACTTGAAGTTGTTATATAATTATTATTCAAAAACATTACACAAATTGGTAAGACACATCCCTTTAAATATAGATAAAACATTATTAGAATTATTCTGGTGTAATTTGAGCATACATGTTCATTTTAAATGGGTTTTTTTCGTTGATAGTTTATATAGTGTACATTTTGCTTTTATTTCTGACTGAAATCCCTATCCCCAGAAACCCCAAACCTGCGTGGCTGGTCGATAAAATAATATCGTTACCAAACACCTTTTATCCGTTGTCAACTCCCGTTCTGTCTTTTTTACAAAACAATATTTACCCTAACGGATTATTTATTTATCTCACGTGGTACGCAGTGATGTCAGAGTTCCTCTCGTGGCTGTAATATAACCCCTTATCTGTTAACTTATATAAAGTGTGTGTGACCGGGGGTGTTGTATGGCATACATATGACGTACTGTCTCGTCGTCTACATTTGTGACTGAAGGTGCATGGGTGCATGCATGATCTAAATCAGTTCTAGTTAGTTTCCAGCGTGCGTGCGTGCGTGCGTGCGTGCGTGCGTGCGTGCGTGCGTGCGTGCGTGCGTGCGTGCGTGCGTGCGTCGTAGATATGGCGGTGAAGTCTCACATCTTTTTCAGAACCTAAATTGTAAATTAACCCTGTAGAGTACGGCAGTGTGGGACAAAGCGCACCCCTTTAGAGGCAAACATGATTCTGAGGTTTATGCGATGTTATGCAAATAAACTTATTTTCATATATGGCGTAAACTGTTAACAAATTCACATATGCATACACATCTCTTATCTAAATAAAATAATAATAATGTAATTGTAGAAGAACAACACAACAAACAAATAAATGTTAGTGGCAGTCCTACACATTTCGCAAATTTCGTTAGCTGGTGCGCTTTGCCTCTACTTCAATACGTGAAATGGCGTGTAATTATCCATGGTTATATGTTTTGCATACATTTATTGAACTACTAATTACCATCATCGATATATAACCAGCGCAATTATACTGTATTAGTCATTAAACTGGGGTTAATTTAATTCCACAAATAGTGGTGAAAATTACATACAAGTATGCAACAACCACTCCCATTGTGACTTACTACGAGGTGTACTTTGCCCCACGTCGGGAGAGCGCTCTTAATGGTTCAATGGAATTACAAAAAAATACGTATGCCACACTATTGCTCGCGCGAACCAATGCCATCTATTATTGCAAGATATTTAAAATTTTTGTTTTGCGAAACTATTGCTGTGGAACAGTTTAGAGCTGTTGAATTTGTTATAATACTAATAATATGGGCACAAGTTCACTAAAATTTTAGTCACTTTCTTGGCCTGCTCTTTTTGTTAAATTAAATCTAATGTAACCAAATTGGTTTGGCATGTTGCATCGTTTGATTTGTAGATTCATCCAATAAAAGGTACGGATATTGATATAGGTTTGTGCGCGCTTTGCCACCGGGTGCACTTTGCACCACAATACTCTATAACAGTGTTTCTTAACCTTTTTTGGGTAACGGACCCCTTTGAGAATCTAAAGAAAGCTATGGACCCCCCAGGGGTCCATGGACCACCGGTTAAGAACCCCTTATAATTCTCTGTAATTAATTAAGGTGGCACGGAGGGTGGTTGCTGCCAATGTGCAGAGATCGAAAGACTCTATCGTCCGCTGTTAGGTTACATAGTTGTTATAAATACGTCCCTAATTAACTAACTAACGAGAAGGAACCGAGCCACAATTCCCAATGTTTAAAGCAAGGTTTTTCATACATATATGGCCTACAATATACATGCAGTGTGTGTTCAGAGTTTTGACCCAATTTAAAAATCTTAAAACGTTAAAGCGAATGTAAGCTCTACTACAACACTACTATAACAGTGCTTCATCTGCATGTACAATGCTTTATATACATACTGCTTATCAATAATTAGTCGTTGTTTGTATTGTTTTGGCCCAAAATATAAAAAATTAATGCACACACGGCCGGTGTTGGTAATGTTAGCGTCTACAACGGTTTGTTGCATTGCAAAATGTGTGACAATGTTTCTTATTAAAATATACAAAAACAATATTAGTGTGTATTTATTTCATTGTAACAATGAATTAGTATTTAAATACCGCAGTTAGCTACACTCAGGAAGGTACACGGGGCGGCATTTTTCTGAGCGTATATAGAGGTCAAACGATGTAACCTATAAGGACTGCGGTTACGTGCCAGAAAAACGCATGCGTAGTGCCACACTACCGAACACGTTCCATCGATTTCCGTTCCTCCCGACCTTCACCTTCCAATCTGCTGCTGACGTCAATCGAACCGAAAGTGCGCCACCTGGCTGCATTTCTGCCGAGTGCTGTTGGAAGTTGCTTTTGACATTTGTATTTCCGCTGATATCCCATTTAAAAAGCGACGTTTAACCGAACGCCCAGTAATTCTTTGTGGATATACTTATGTAGGTAAGTCACATTGATTATGTGTTCCTGTCGTTTTTCGAAAGGTGACGCCATGCTGTCATGTGTAGCACATTATAACGCCGGGTTTCACCGATGCTTTAGCAGACCTTCCCCTCATCTTTCTGAAGTTCAAGGCCAAGTGGCCGCTGATTGGGTAATATTTGGGGGCTTGGTTGGTTTGTACCCAATGAAATCTTGTGTTAGTCTGGACGTTTGAAGGGGTGTAATATTGAGCAGAAATTTTTGTGACAGGTGTAATTACCGCCTGCTACAGTGTAGAGTTAGTCGGCATGCTTGATGCAAACATTTGACAATTTGCAATAAGAAGGGAAATTCAGCGAGGTGAGTTTGCGAACTTCCATGGACGAGGTAGCACGTGGCAAGCACGCATCTAGTGTTCCATCCGTCTAGACTCTAGACGAGCTCGTCTTACATCATAATACTAATAGTAATCACGCCGCGCTTGGGAGGTTGCCTTCAAAGCTCGACCGTTGGCTACTCATTGGCATTGCTACTGTACTGATTGTAATTGCTAGTCAAACCTTTCATGGGATGTGCGCGCTTTATTCTCGGGGCGTAGGCCGGTGCGTCGCATAAGACATAACCCTTACACACACCGTCACCGTTCCATCCCCGATACCCCTGCTCGTTTAGTTGCACAAGATGACACGAAAATGCATGTCAGCAAAATGAACTGAGTATTTGACTAGTAACTGACAAAGACAGAACCCAATGGCATTGAAATCTGATTTGTGCTTTACAGACTTACATTTGTTTACGTTACTCAACAGCAGGATGTAGTCGTAGATTGTTTAACTTTCAATTTAATTCCTGCCAGGTGAGAAAATAAAACAGAATACCGGCTTATTATGAATCCTTGCTATTATGGAAAATATGTGCTATCATTAAAAACCAAAGCACATGGTTTGTGTACTTTGGGAATATAGAGCGACTACATGCCACCAGCACCTAGTATTATGTAAGATAATATTATAAAGGTGCCCCAATGAATTGAAAGTGAAAGGTCTCCCTAGGATCCAGTCAATCGGAAACCAAGATGTAATTACTTAGCTACATACTTAGTATTAACTGTGTGTCTGTGCCATGTAAACTAAATAGTTTTAAAGCATCTTTTATAAATGATTATCTTCTTTTAAGAATGCAGAAATAACTTCTTGCAATGAATCGAGATAATGTCTGTGTTGATTATAATAACAAATATTTTTACTTACAATTTTTGTCTAATATAATGAACGTTTTGTCAAGTGTTGTATCAGGTTTTTATTCCCCCTTTGCAACTACGCCTGTGTTGTGCAGTCATTTGATTGCTGTCGCAGTGTGAAAAACTATCAAAAGAATTATGGCGTTTGGCTGGTTTGTCTATATGTACACACTGTAGGCTACTAGTCATATGTATATCAGTGAAGCCTGGTGTGTCATTGAAACAGTGATTTAACAAGATTTAACAAGATTTGCCATCCAAGCCAAGGGCCCAGATGGCAAGTGGACAAGGAAGCCATTGGCTTATCGAGAGTCCAACAATGTTCATCTACTTATAACCCGCCCTCATGAGATATGTGTCTACCTTATTTTTAAACATATTCACGCTGCTAGCAGTTACGCAATCTGTAGACAATTTGTTCCATTCATTTATTGTCCTCTGTGAGAACGAGTGCTTCCTGATGTCCAATCTACATTGATCCTTTACTAATTTTACCTCATGTCCTCTAGTTCTGCTATCCTTCTTGAGTGAGAAAAACATATTTCTATCAATATTTTCATACCCATTCAATATCTTAAAAACTTCAATCTGATCTCCTCTTAACCTCCTTGTCTCTAGAGTTGTTAAACCACATTCTTTCAGGCGTTCTTCATAACTAAGATCTCTAAGTTCTGGAATCATTTTAGTTGCTCTCCTTTGTATGCGTTCAAGCATATCTATATCCTTCTTACGATATGGTCTCCATGCTTGTATACAGTATTCTAAATGAGGTCTAACTATTGCTTTATAAAGAGGTATAATTAACTTTTTTCCCTTGTATGTTATGTTTCTTCTAATCAATCCAAGAATTTGATTACCCTTTGAAGCTGCAATACCACACTGCTCTGAAACTTTCATATCAGCGCTTATTGTAACTCCTAAGTCCTTTTCTTTTACAGTAGTACCCAGAACAGTATCTCCCATTTTATAGTTTACATTCAAGTTCCCATGTCCTGTATGTAGGCATTTACATTTCCCAAAATTGAACAACATCTGCCATTTCTCAGACCATTTCACTAATCTGTCTAGATCGTTTTGTAAATGTTGTTTATCACCATCAGTATTAACTTTTCTAAACAGTTTTGTGTCATCCGCAAATTTCAGTACGTTACTTGTTATACTGTCGTCCAAGTCATTGATATAAATTAAGAATAATATAGGTCCTAATACTGATCCTTGAGGTACCCCACTCAAAACCGATTTCCAATTTGAAACTTCTTTATCTACTACAACTCGTTGTCTTCTGTCAGTCAGCCATTGTTCTATCCAGTCAGTTATGCTATCCCCGATACCATGGGCTTTTAATTTAAGTAGTAATCTTTGATGTGGCACTTTTGTATATCAGTGAAGCCTGGTGTGTCATTGAAACAGTGACTTGCAAAATGCAGTGTGACTGACTTCGTAATTAGCTTGTTGCAGTTTTTACTGAACACGTCAATGAAATGTCTAGCTTTATCGGTAGAATTTTAACACAAACTTTACCTTTTTGCTCATAATTTAAATTCTGATGATATGTCAAACTCATGAATGGCGTTTTTGTGTGACTTCAAACCTGCACATTCTTGCCATAGTGGTATTAGTGCCATTGGTGCATTTTAGAATGCATAAATTAGAAAAAAAGGCTGGTAGATGCACAGATCGTAAAAGTATTTATGGGCAACTGTCCTGGTTAACTGTTTCACCTGTGCTATTTATAGCCATTGTGTGTAGTATTGTGAAATGTCATACACACACACACACACACACACCTAGTTCTGTGTTTGTTGCACATAATTCAGTTTGAGTGTAGATAATGATGTCCAGTTACTGTCTGAGTTGTTCTCTTATGATAACCACTTCTACTTGAAACAATCTACTTGATAAATTATTGCATTATCATCGTAGCAAATAACTGTAATAGCATTCGTTGATGTAGGCAGTAATGTTTGGCTGAATACGTAGTGTTATTTGCTTTGAACTAGTCTATTAAAAGAAATGCATCTGATATATGTAAGCATCTTTCAGTTATGCTTATATACATTAAACACAGGTCAGTATATAATGTATGTTCATAAGTTAGACTTACAAGTATGTTATCAGAGTTCATTATATTATTATACAAGTTATTTTGAATTTATATTCAGCAGTGGTAGCCACTACATACTATTGCTGTTAATCTGTTATTACCCCAGTGTCAATGTATTTGATAGCTGATACTTCTGGCTACTGCTGTGTTATAGAGCACATTTGGTGTGCTTATAATGTGTTAAATTTATATAGCCCATTCAATTAGATGGCCAGTTTATTGAGTTTAACCTTGTGTGACATACTCAAGCTAGCTCAAGAGTTAATAGTTAAATAAACACCAACCAGAAAGTATGGATTGTAATGCTGTGATGACAGGGCCCAGTATGTTAAGTATGTTAAGTCTGGATTGTTATGTTGTGATGACAAGGCCCAGTATGTTAAGTCTGGATTGTAATGCTTGGATGACATGGCCCAGTATGTTAAGTATAATTGAAATGTTGGTCCAAAGTGTCATTTAGGTGCATATGTAACAATTACCTATCAAATCTTATTTAAAATTGGTTATGACACCATTATCCTGGATACACAGTACATGACACTTTGTTTAAAAAAAAAATCTGAGCCCTTGATTTGGAACATTTTGTAATTAAGATTAAGATAATTATGGGCAATCTTTTTTTACAATTGTTCTTATTGTACTGTCAATCACTGTCGAAGTATAATCTTGTGACATGCCTTTCTAGATGCCATTTAGGCAGGCGTGTTTATGGCTTTGTCTCACAGTAAATATCCTGCAGCTAATGAATGGCCCTTCAAAACTGGCTGATATGGTGTCAACTGATAATCTGGAAGCAATGATTTACAATTAAGTGCAAACTGGTTTGACATGAGAAATTGTCTAGCGTATAGATAGTTCAGTCATTAAAGACTGTTTGTACTAGTACTTTGGACTGTTTGTAATTATAAATAGGCTACATCTGATCATACTATTTCCTTATCTAGATGCCATTTAGGCTGGCTGCTTTCTGGCTGTCTTCTGAAGTTGCAGTATCCTGTAGTGCCATGTTATTGATGTACAGCCCAAATACTGCTTGCTTGATAAGATCACTTGGTAATCTGCTACTTCAGCCTGAAATCTTGGAGTAGTACTTCAAATAACAATTACAACTGACACATTCATTCAGCCCACTGCGAATCAGGTTTGTTGATGTTCAAATCTGTAGTTTGTGAATAGTTTTAATATGTTCACTGTTCAGTTGGTTTAATAAAATAGTGGATCCATAAAAAAAATTATTTATAGTTTGTCCAATGATTTCATCGAAAATAAATAATACATTTATTTCGGTATTTACTTTTCAAAGGTTTTGAAACTTTTCTAATGAAAATATAATGATGTAGGTAGTGTTGTTTGGAAGTGCAACATTTTTGTGTCTATCTAAATGTTGGTCTGTGTAATGCTACAGTTGTAATTGCCCTTTTCAGTGGTTCTGAATGTGGGCTGTTGTTGTAGAGGCATAGATCTATTACAAATGAAGGCTGGGCAGTGTAATGCTTATTGAACTGTGACTTGTCACTTCAAAATACTACCTGTTTGTTCGTCGTTCGGGCACTGATTCTGGATGCTGTTGTTGTGTTAGAACCAACGTATACAGTCATTATGGATTTGCATGATTATGTGCCTGACTCGTGGTCTGTCACAATGATTATTATCAGTGGTTATAAGACGGCAGTATTTAAATGGACGTTTCTATGCAGATGTAATTTCATCAGTTCTTTGAAGCGTTGCACATTACATTGCAAACAAACAGGAAAGATTCTGAATGCTTTTTGTAGAGGTTTTTGGCGAGCGCATAGGAAATTGAAGTCTGTACAACTGGAATTATACAGTGACTGAGTGGTGGAATATGAAAGATCAGACTGCTTGGATCAAGTGTTCACAGCTGCTGCAACTGGGGTGTGGGCGAAACTCGAGATGTTTTTGCATACCAGCATAACGTTTTCGTATCCTGATAATTAATAAATAGGTGTTCACTGGTTGTTTGTAGGTCTCTTGATTTCAAAAACTTGAGAAGCGGGAGATAGATGTTTAGTGTAAAAAATGGAACCACCCTATGTTTTAAGTGCTAAGATTAGTTCAAAACAATAAAAGTTACAAACAAATAAATTCATTATATAACATGCATCTTTGTTAAACCTTTTTGCATGCTGATTTCTCAAATAATCTTCAGAATCAGAGATACAAATCAGTAGAGACCAATAAGTCCATATTAAATACTGGGCTCAAGATTTGATGATGTGGTTCTACATGCAGAAGGAATGATTTAGGCTGCACACTAAAGAGGCAAGAGATTTAGGAACACTTCCTCCAGTATGAAGATAACTGAGTTTACCCACCACTCCTGTGACCCTTGGACAATCTCATGTGAAAGGTCAGCTAGATTAGATACATGGATGGGTTTGTGGGAGATGTTAATGGAAGCTGTTTTGTGTCAAGAACATGGCTAAGTAGTCCTAGTTATTAATGACACTGTCAGGAACTGTTTATTACACTCATAAGTTGTTTATTCGCCACATTGTCGCCAGTGCACAGAAAATGTAGAATAGGATCAGAAACCTGTTCTATTGCTTACAAAATGCATTATAATTGCTTATTTAATTTGATTGAGTTGTTTAGTTCTCCCAGTGGAAAGCTCTCTCCGCATAGTATTCCAACAGTTGCGTGAATGAATACTTATATATTTAGACAATTGCTGTGCAGAATGGTCAAATAACTATGAATGATGCTGCACCTGGTGATTTGAGACTTGGAGATTGGTTCTGTATGACTTTGAGACTACTTACTGGACTAAACTGCCATATTCATTTAGCTATGTCACTGGCTTTGCTCCAAGTACCTTTGTCTGCCTGCAGCATTTCATGAAATGAGTGTGAGCAGCAGTCTGCAAGAGATAAGCATAATTTGACATGCTTTTTCAGACATTAGAAAATGTAGAATAGTAGGACAAGCTCGATCAGTGTGAGCGTCTGCATATGTGTGCACATGCATATTATGATTATTTGCCGTGACTGAATATGAATAAAGGTCTTCAATTAATTCTGTTGGTTTCCCATCCACTTTAGTAGAGAAGTTGCTGCCATTGGTGCTGCCTGTCAGCACTCAGCTGGGGATTACTTTGATGCAAGGCACAGGTATATTATTGATGTGTGTCTTGAAATCTTAATTGCACAGCTGGCTTCTGTATACTGCAGACAGAAGGGGCCACAATCACATTCCTGCTTCTCTCTAACGTAGTTTCAACGTGCTTCCAGTCTGCTCAATGACTAAAGTTAGTTAATGCATCAGAGAACACAAAGCAGCATTAGTTAAGGAGCAGTGTAGGTTGGACAAGATAAAGTACTCTTTCTCACAGAGGGTGACAAATGAATGGAACAAACTGTCAAATGATTGTGTTAATGCTAGTAGTGTGAATATGTTTAACAATAGAATTTACAGCTATTTGACAGATGACAAAATTGTTGGACTCCTTGATAAACCAATGGCTTCCTTGTCCACTTGCCATCTGGAACTTGTAGTTTGTAATTGTAAGGGACGAATACAAAGATTTTTAAAAGAACGAACACTGTTACTTAGATCAAGTTTAGTTTAATGTTTCTATAGTATGATGACTTTGTACCATGTTATGAGAAAGCATTATTTTGGTTTACAGTAACTCTGTTGATTAAGAGAAATTTTATGTTGATAATAATAAATTAATAATAATACAAACACTCCTATTGCACTTCAATCCTCGGACACTGCACTTTCATGCTGGCTATTTAAAGATCCCTCCTCAATTCAATTTTTTTGCTAGTCTCATTTCAAATTAATTTAGCGAAAAACCAAATCTACAAATACTAGCTTGTTTGTGCAACTTTTGTTTGTAGTTTTTGTGAAATCATCAGACAAACTATTAAATTACTTAATGCTTGTTCTTGAAAGCGTTAAGTGAAGTGAAAATCTAAATGCTGAAAAATCATGATTTTCACCCTTGGTGAAATTTCGTTACTTTGTCATGTGATCGGCCAGAGGATAGAAGTCGCGCCCACGATCGGCATTGACTCGCATAGTGTTTACCATTTTGGATATCCACTATTTTGATCCTTACCAGATCTAATGACTGAAGTCAATTCTTTTGATGATTTGAACAAAAATAGTAATTTTTTACTAAACAGACTGTGCACATTAATTAAACTAGTCACACGCTACACATCTGGACATAAATGAACTGGATTCACGATGGGCTGAACCATTTGTGGATGTTGTTTTCAGAGTAGACCACAAGCTTAGATTTTGCAACTGTATGCTGTCCTCATGTGCAGTGGATTATCAGTAGATAGTTGCATAACTCTTATGATTGACACCTGTCATTGTGTTGCTGGCTTCACCAAAGACTCACATTCGATCAATGAAGCATTGAGGAACATATTGCTAGAGGAGTTGAACTGTTGTAAAGCTCCCATGCTCCTGGGCATGAAGGTGTACATTCATGGCAGTCTGTGTAGATCTTGTCTCACCTTCATTAGCTGCACCTCAGCTCAGTGGGGCAAGACCAAAGATGGCCTTATAACCCCAAAGGGCCACATCACAAAAAAGAGTCAATAGAAGGCATTTAGTTAGTAAGTTCTTGTTTCCTTTGGGGGTATGGGTAGGTGTGCTAGGTGGGGTAAAACAAATTCAGATTGATGGGTAGGTTTGATAGGTGGGGAGATGGGTAGGTGTGCTGTGAAGCTTGTCTGGAAGATAAGAACATCATTACTGTTATACATACTTTGATCACTGATGTGTTGGCATGAGGAGATGCTACAAGAATGCCTGTTGTTGTTGTCATTGTTGTTGTGATGGTGGTTGAGGTGGTGGTGGTGGTTGAGGTGGTGGTGGTGGTGGTGGTTGAGGTGGTGGTGGTTGTGGTTCAGATGGTGGTGGTTGTGGTTGAGGTGATGGTGGTAGTGATTTCAGATTCATTTTGTGAAAATTTAACCTATCTAATATCCACAACGACAAGCTAGTTTGTTTGTAAAAAAAAATTATTTCTTTTTTTGGTGAAATCGTCGAACAAACTACACAATTTTCGTTTGCTCATAATTGTTCAGCACTGAATATGTGATTTGCATGCGTGTATGTGCGCATGTGTATGTGTGTTCAGCTGTCAACTTCAGCACTGAATATTGTGATTTGTATGCATGTATGCGTGTGTGTGTGTGGGTGCATGTGCGTGTGTGGGTACGTGTGTGTGTGTGTGTGTGTGTGTGTGTGTGTTTGTTTGCGTGTGTGTTTGCATGCATGTGTTTGTGACATTCTTTGTATTGTGTGACTTGGCTGTTGTGACCAAACAAACGACAAAATTTTTTTTGACACAGTCTTGTCTGGGCATGGATAGAATTTTTTGCAGGGACCGTGGTTTTAGAAACACATCCCTAAATCAGTGTCACATGTTAGAAAGTTATTCCACATTTGGCTACAATATAACATGTAATTAACAACATCCTGTGTACAACATTTGAATTATGATTGCACTGTCCAAGAAGTTCTGTTACAACTTGGATTGCAATTGCAGAAATGTCATTTGAGTTACTATTATGATTATAATATTGACTTAATCTGATAAAACTGCTAGTAAATTAACGTACAAAATTAATTAATTTAACATGATTATAAACACTAACAGGACTCTATTCCTAGAATAGTCAGAATTGATTTCTTGACGCTAGTGGGCGTGTTTACGTTTTTGTCATGCTACACAATGTAAGCGATTGACATTACACAATTGACATAATTTTTACTTGTAGTGTAATTAATTACAATTGATAACCATTACAGTCAAACCAAGCCCCATTCCCCACTCCTTCATTATTTATACAACATACTAAAGCATTCAACAGCCACAGTGTTGGGTTGTAGATGATACATTGTACGGCCATCGAAGGTAACATGTTTGTGAGCGTTGATTAAATTTACAGAGAGTGTTGTGAGGTTGGCTATCAATGAAAGCAGGATAATCCTCGCCTGCCTCCCATGCTGAATCTCAGGCTGCAACTCGTTCATTATTCATGCATTCTGTCTTTGAGAAATTGTTTTTCACTGGCACAGAGATAAGCCATGAAGCAGCCAGCACTGATAAGGTATGATGTCTAGATATATGAGTGTATATTTAGTACACCTACTGGCCATATGGGGGCAGGATGACTGGTCACTGTGACCTGTTGCTTCAACTAGCAACCAATTAGGGGCTTTGTAAATTAAAAAAGTCAAATAATAATAAAAAATACATGTCCCTATCCTAAAGAATTTAGGCACTGTATATGCAGTGAATGGAACAACGGTAATTGTTGGAACATTTCAGTTGTGGAGAAAAACTAAAAAATATACCTTTCCAGTTTCTTCCAGTTTCTTTTTTTTATCTAAGAGGACACTTCCTTGACCCACCCACCTACCCACCCACATCTAGGACAGAAGAGTTTGTGCATCTAGAGCTACCTGGTGATCCTGGCATTCACCATGATTTACCCATCTAATCCACCAGATGGCACTGCTGGCAGCTGCCATTTGGAGAGAACTGTAGATCAGTAGTAGCAGTTTGGGGGACAGATCACTAATTTATTTCAGGGTTCATGTCATATGAATGAAGTACCTGTGATTTTGAGACGGTAGGTACCCCACTTGGAAATTTTTCTTCATGGAAAATTATTTGTTACACAACAGGAATATGGCAATGTTTGAGGACTGTGGACAGTTATGCTGTGTGTATATTAATAGTTCTAGTGGTTGGCTGGCGACATATGCACGTGTCTGATTGTCTGTGACTAGGATCCCTTGCACATGAAGACATGATGTAGTTGTTTTGTATGCCATTTGGTGGTGATCATCTTGTGTGTTGATTTTTTGGGAGACAGCTTTGTTTACCAGCAGGTTGATGAAAGAATAAATATTAACATAATACATTTGGGGGGGGGAATAATGATAAAAATAAATAGTGGTCTGTCAATGTTTGGGATAATGATAAAAAATCAGCTCCATTGAGTATTATTATCAGATATAAAATCATGTGATTACTCATTTAATTTATTTTGCACTCTAGATGATAAAAACAGCACTTTGTAAAACAACTGGTAAGAACAACTAATTTATAAATAACTAAACGATTAATTTGCTTAGAGATGGTTCTTTTTGTTTGCTCTACAAATTGTTATCGCTTGATGACAAAGCAAGGACCATGTGACAAGAAAAATAATTATAGACAGCTGAATAGAAATCTCATTAGCTTCAACTGTTTTCTCTCACCATGTTGCCTTGAAATCATTTTGTAGCCTTAAATTATCTGTTAAGTTTGACTAGCTTTGTGAGGTCTGGGTCATCTGTGACTGAACCTGGTAATTAATGGCATCAGTTAAAGCAATTAGTGTCTTCAGGGAGTGAGGCAGGACTGAGGCTGTGTCAGAAATTCAAGCAGTGGGCAGTTGCCAGGAGGACTGGACTGGTCAATACATCCATCAGTGGCCAGCTGTCAGGCACTATCTGGGGCTACTAGGAAGGGTCACACCCCTATCAGGGGCTACTTGAAGGGGCCACACCCTTTGTCTGTCCATCTCTTAGAACGCGGCCTGCATAGAACTTTGTTCATTTCAAGGTTAATTCCTGCCACTTGCTTTTAAATTCCTGCCACTTGTTTTTTAATTAGTGCTATTTGTATGTTGTTTGATTTGTTGAAGCAGTTTGTATGAGTTAGCATGTGGTAGTACAGTTTGTATGAGTTAGCATGTGGTAGTACAGTTTGTATGAGTTAGCATGTGGTAGTACAGTTTGTATGAGTTAGCATGTGGTAGTACAGTTTGTATGAGTTAGCATGTGGTAGTACAGTTTGTATGAGTTAGCATGTGGTAGTACAGTTTGTATGAGTTAGCATGTGGTAGTACAGTTTGTATGAGTTAGCATGTGGTAGTACAGTTTGTATGAGTTAGCATGTGGTAGTACAGTTTGTATGAGTTAGCATGTGGTAGTACAGTTTGTATGAGTTAGCATGTGGTAGTACAGTTTGTATGAGTTAGCATGTGGTAGTACAGTTTGTATGAGTTAGCATGTGGTAGTACAGTTTGTATGAGTTAGCATGTGGTAGTACAGTTTGTATGAGTTAGCATGTGGTAGTACAGTTTGTATGAGTTAGCATGTGGTAGTACAGTTTGTATGAGTTAGCATGTGGTAGTACAGTTTGTATGAGTTAGCATGTGGTAGTACAGTTTGTATGAGTTAGCATGTGGTAGTACAGTTTGTATGAGTTAGCATGTGGTAGTACAGTTTGTATGAGTTAGCATGTGGTAGTACAGTTTGTATGAGTTAGCATGTGGTAGTACAGTTTGTATGAGTTAGCATGTGGTAGTACAGTTTGTATGAGTTAGCATGTGGTAGTACAGTTTGTATGAGTTAGCATGTGGTAGTACAGTTTGTATGAGTTAGCATGTGGTAGTACAGTTTGTATGAGTTAGCATGTGGTAGTACAGTTTGTATGAGTTAGCATGTGGTAGTACAGTTTGTATGAGTTAGCATGTGGTAGTACAGTTTGTATGAATTTGCATGTACTGGTACATTTTGTATTGAGTTAGCATGTGCTAGTACTGTTTGTACAAGTTAGCATGTGCTAGTACAGTTTGTGTGAGTTAGTATTTGCTAGTATAGTTTGTGTGAGTTAGTTATATAGTATTGTACAGTTGAACAACACAGAAACCACTCATGTATTTGGGTATTTGCTAGAGAAGGCCAGTTGATGGTTTCCAGTGTTACTTGCAGTGTACCAGTGAACATTTTAATAAGTGTATATATTTAACAAGATTTAACAAGATTTGCCATCCAAGCCAAAGGCCCAGATGGCAAGTGGACAAGGAAGCCATTGGCTTATCGAGAGTCCAACAATGTTCATCTACTTATAGCCCGTCCTCCTGAGATATGTGTCAACCTTGTTTTTAAACATATTCACGCTGCTAGCAGTTACACAATCTGTAGACAATTTGTTCCATTCATGTATTGTCCTCTGTGAGAACGAGTGCTTCCTGATGTCCAATCTACATTGATCCTTTACTAATTTTACCTTATGTCCTCTAGTTCTGCTATCCTTCTTGAGTGAGAAAAACATTTCTATCAATATTTTCATACCCATTCAATATCTTAAAAACTTCAATCTGATCTCCTCTTAACCTCCTTGTCTCTAGAGTTGTTAAACCACATTCTTTCAGGCGTTCTTCATAACTAAGGTCTCTCAGTTCTGGAATCATTTTAGTTGCTCTCCTTTGTATGCGTTCAAGCGTATCTATATCCTTCTTACGATATGGTCTCCATGCTTGTATACAGTATTCTAAATGAGGTCTAACTATTGCTTTATAAAGAGGTATAATTAACTTTTTTCCCTTGTATGTTATGTTTCTTCTAATCAATCCAAGAATTTGATTTGATTTTGCAAGCACCATTTCATTTTAAATGTCAGAGTCTTCACCCAATAGAATTTGAAGGGAAAGACATCAAAATGTAGACACGAAATACAAATCCTGTCTTGTGCAGTTAAGAGGCCGGCTCTACAGGGGCCAAACCCCAACCCTGGAGCCTGATGCTAACATTGCCCTGGGATTAATATCTGTGGCCCAGTGTGATTGTACAACATACAGCAGTTCTGTAAGTCTATATGATGCCCATGATAACCCAGTGCACTAGTGGCAGGCCACTCATTGAAGGCTTCAATAATAATCAAGATAGCTGCCTTCTCCAGTCTCACTGAGACTAAAGCCAGACTGAGAGGGGCAAGCTTGACTGAGCAGGCCATTGTTGGCCTGAATCAGTAGGTAGCTGTGGGCCAGCTGATAGAATCTTACATGTTGACAGTGGAAGAAACAGCTCACTGCTTAGTCTTATGTGACTGACTGGCCAGCCTAGTCCAGCTACTCAGAGCAAGTTTCAGCTTGGTCAAGTCTAGTACTATTGATCCTGCTGATAGGAGTGGACCAGTGTGTGGGAGTAGTTAGTAGTCTGTGGGTGTGTATTGCTGGTGCCTGGTCAATACTACATCTGTCTGGCTGGCTTGTCTGTGTCCAGGTGAACCTGTGGTCAGGGTGCTGGAGTGTGACTGGGTGCTGGTTCAGTGTTGTGGCAAGGGTCCTAGTGGGGTTGTATGTGGCATTGTTGAAGCACAGCTGACTGGTCTGCAGGTAGGTTGATGTAGCTAGGTGGATGGCGTTGTGTGCTGTGGTCTTACTGCTATGCCTGTAGATGGCTCTGTCTTTCAGGTCCATGTTGCGTGGGTCTACCAGTGCTGTCTCCATAGCTAGGCAACTGTATAACTCAGTGGGATTTTGTGGAAGTTTTTAAGAGAACTACTACAGCATTTAGCTAACTGTAGTGAAATCTGCATGCATGATTTGTGCACAGAGCTGTTGCTTAGTTAGCTAACTGTAAACAACTATACAGTGCAATCACAGTTATAGCTTGGTGAGATTTAGTTACTGTGTTGGATGAACTCGGAGCACCGATTCTATGCACAACATGAAATTTATGGCACAGTATTGTGTTCTTTAAGGTTCTTCGTTATTCCAGAGACATGGAACTTTATAAATAAGTTGTTATTAAGTTATTATTCTTTCAGATTGCCAGCTTCCTTGGCCGTTGAATCGCCTGCGACTCACATCTCCTCTAGTCCGGTTCCCCGTCAGCCTCCATCGCGGCCGAGTGTATGATGGCCTATGACCTCAGCAGTGACTTTGGCATAAAGGTGGAGCAGGAGAGCTCGGACTTCTCGCCGGTGTGCTCACTCAGCAACGGCATCAACGGACTGGGGCAGCTGCTCAACGATTACAACGACAATGAGTCAATGAACTTGTCATATCGCGGCGATGGCGGCGACCTGAGCTGTAGCGAATCATCGCCGGAGAGCAGCGAGAACAAACACGACTTCTGTACGAGCACGCTACTGTTGGACAATGAGGGTTGTGACAGTCCCAAGCGCTTGTGTCTCGTGTGCGGGGACATCGCGTCCGGCTACCACTATGGCGTTGCGTCGTGCGAGGCGTGCAAGGCATTCTTCAAGAGAACTATACAAGGTAGGCACCATTCTTCATGTCTTTCCAACTCCGCGTTAGTTTTGACGTGCCTCTGAGCTTGGGTTTCTGTGGATTAAGGTGCAATAGAAGTTTTTGTATTATTAGCTCAGAAAACATTACATTACAGCTCTCACAGCCAGATGCCAGCATCCTGGGAGGGGGTAGTTTTTGCTACATATGTAACCCGAGAGTTATTTCTGTGATTACTAATTGAGCATGGCCGATACGCTCACTGACTTGCTGACAACAGCAAGTTCATATAACAGGTTACTGTCTTCCCCTGTGCATGGGATTTATCACTTCCCAGATGCAGAGCAAGGTCTGAGTGCAAGGTTTATGCATCTCTGTGGGATAAATATCCTTCTGCGTTGTTCCCATGTGGTCATATTGTGCTAGTCCCAGTTTTAGGAAGCATCTTGGCGGCATGCCCGCATGCACGACAATTTAAAACCAAGACAATCTTATTTGATCTTGTTATGGAATGCCTGTTGAGGATTGCGAAAAATGACTAGAGCTCTCAGGGCTGAAGTGCATGGCGGATATGTCTCGTGATTTCCTTTAATGTCTCGTGAGTCGAGTCACATGTCCCAAATCGGCTCCAGTTCCAGCAGACACATGTCCTCGCTGAAACAGTTTCAAGGGCCCTTCACATAGCAGCATATTTACAAAGGAGTTTGATGTTGGAACTGACTACTGCACCATTCATTGGGGTCTACTTCCGGTGTAGTTGGCATGGCAACGAGCAAGTGATTGTCCACCCTTTGATATTCTTACCATCAGTGGCAGTGAATGTATTTTAGGATGGTATTGTATTAATATGTGTTACATAAAATCACCTATATATTCCTGGTAGTGAAAGTTCCTCTTCTTTGTATAACTTATATTTTTTTACAGCATGCTATAAAATCATGTTATCACATTCAAGTTTTGGTAGCATTCAAGCCCACTCACTAAATGTGTTCAAGCCCACTAAATGTTTTCCTGCCACATATGGAATTTTACTGGAAGCCGGATGGAGGTTAATGACCTTTTGTTTTAGTCAGATGCAGACCAAATTATAAAGTGTTGAAAGTTTGCGATGAGAAGCAATGACAAGTATGTTATGCTGAGACGCGTGTGTGGTATTAAATTGGCGTCCTGTAACTGGACTGTGGACATGCCACGATGCTTAGATGTTGTCATCCTTTCATTCCTTGATGAGTTTGCAAACAGTCTCCAAGTGGATTTTCATAACTTTGTCTGCGCCAGTGTTGACGACCAATTGACCTGGCGTGCCCATCCCACAAGGATCAGTTTGTCGCTGACCCAAATACAATTACGTGGTCGATTTGGAGATGCATTCAACCCTACTAAGCCAATCAGAACTGCTGCAACAACAGTTAGTTGGGCAGTGGTGAAGCAAGGGTTAAGTCTCCTACCCTTTGGACAGATTATCACTAGATAGTATGTGAGTTGATAGTCCAATGTTCAGATAGTTATAAGATTCCAAATTCATTTAATTTACTTGAGGAAAGTGATTACGACTGAGCTTTGTATGTTCTTTGTGCAATTGATAATTTAAAGCTCAGTAAAATACAGTGAATGTCCTGAATCTATAGGTAACTATAGATGTAGCCAGTGCAGCGTGGCTGGTAGATTGATTGTCCCCAAACAGGTTAAAGATGTGCTCGTTGTACATTTTATCACCTGCCCTGACAATAGACGCTCCCAGACACGTGGTCCTCTGGTTTATGACTCGTAAACACGAGATATTTTCTACTCTCTTTCTTTCATTGCACTGTTGTGTTTGAGAAGTCTTGTGTAGGTGTGTTATCTGATTCTGTAAGTGAGACGCTTTGGGGATACTGCAAACTGTAGTGCTCCGTATCCTGTCTGACGTGAAAAACTCAAGTTGCCAATGATTCTTTTAAATGAAAAAATTAATGACATTCACCGATTGTGCTACCTGTCACAATATATAACATACTGGACGGGGTAACCCACCATGGGCGTTATTTAAAGAACCCCATCTCATGACTCTATGTATGGCTATGCCATAAAAATGACATAAAGTCAGCACATGTAGAGCTTCCTCTTTCACCAGGACTCCAGTACAGTTTGCCTTCGTTTTAAATGTTATAAAGTCAACACCAATGTAGCTTCCTCTTTCACCAGGACTCCAGTACAGTTTGCCTTCGTTTTAAATGTTATAAAGTCAACACCAATGTAGCTTCCTCTTTCACCAGGACTCCAGTACAGTTTGCCTTCGTTTTAAATGTTATAAAGTCAACACCAATGTAGCTTCCTCTTTCACCAGGACTCCAGTACATTTTGCCTTCGTTTTAAATGTTATAAAGTCAACACCAATGTAGCTTCCTCTTTCACAGGACTCCAGTACAGTTTGCTTTTGTTTTATTTCTGCAAGTGATTTTTCACCATAGCCAGGTCACTGCAGCAGGACCTAGGCAATCCTTGTGTGCAGCGAACTGCAACCTCAGCATTTTATCATGAAAAACGGGCATGGAACTATTTGCATTTCACGTGTTAAATGACAGTATGTCATGTGACTTCCATTTGTCCCATGTTTACACTATTGGACCTCATACAGCGCAGACCACAAATCCTTTGAGACAGCTTACTATTGTCCCAGTCAGTACACAGATTTGACAGTATTTGGAGTAACCTGTCTGGCGCTAGGATTAGTTGTCTTTCTGTGGGACTCCCTTGACAAGTTGAATCACCAACTCCACCCATACATTTCTCACCATGTCTCCCTCCCACTCTTTCTATCACTTGCCCAAGCCCTCACCTCCTCAAACCCTCTCCTTCCCCTCTAAATCCTGTCTCTGTCTTTCCCCATCTCTTGCCATGTCTTATTCCCTCTGTCTCCCATAGAGACAAATCACCACAGGAGCATCAATTGGTTCTCCCTGTTATCATATAAATTTAAAAATTTGCCATAAATTAATTTTTTCTCCCATAGGCGATGTTGGTGACTGATGATGTTGGTGACTGATGATGTTGGTGACTGATGATGCTGGTAATCCCTGAGCCATAAACCATGTAAGGGACCTGCTGAAGATAACATGATCCTTCTGTTGCCTCTGTTTTTTATTGCCTTGGCTCTGGGAATGAACAGTTGGCAGTGACACTTGCCTATGTCATATGTCCTTTACTGTCAGACAGATGTCTGTGAGTGTCTGTCTCAGTGACATACTTGACAGTGTCCAGATTTACAGTGTCCCCAGTGATCCTGTGTTGCAATATGCACTGAATTGAACCAGCATTTTGTGGTTTGATTACAGGAATAGATTAAACCTTAGTACCTCTTTAGTTCAAACATGTGTGTTTGTTTGTGTCACATTACGTGTGATTGACAAGCATTAATAATTAAGTGATCATATATCTCAAAGTGTTGATTTCATACAATAAATATGTGATGACTTGTTTTCCACAAATAGGATGGGCCTAACTAAACTTATAAGTAGTATTATGCTGTCTTATGACTCACAAAGTGGGCGATTTGTGTGCGTTTAATGCATTATACTTTGTTTACTCTTTTAAAAATGTTGAAACTAGAGCTTTCTCGGTTGTCGCACCAACTCTGTGGGGCTCACCCACTCCCTGTTACTCCCTGTTACTCCCTGTTACTCCCTGTTACTCCCTGTTACTCCCTGTTACTCCCTGTTACTCCCTGTTACTCCCTGTTACTCCCTGTTACTCCCTGTTACTCCCTGTTACTCCCTGTTACTCCCTGTTACTCCCTGTTACTCCCTGTTAGCGTTAGGTCTGCAGGAAATATAATAACACTTTGTGATGTCATCTGAAAAAAGCTCCTCACCACACTCATTCAACTGTTGATGACTTGATGTGGTAAACTGATTAGAGACCGCCTCACCCTTTGTTGAGTTGTTGAGCTCATCTTCTAGATGATATGGTGCAATAAAAGTTTTTTTGTATTCTAAAACGAATATGAACAAGCTATGGAATACTACATGTGGATCACAAACTACGGTAATACTACATGTGAATCACAAACTACGGTAATACTACATGTGGATCACAAGCTACGGTAATACTACATGTGGATCACAAACTACGGTAATACTACATGTGGATCACAAACTACGGTAATACTACATGTGGATCACAAGCTATGGTAATACTACATGTGGATCACAAACTACGGTAATACTACATGTGAATCACAAACTACGGTAATACTACATGTGGATCACAAGCTATGGTAATACTACATGTGGATCACAAACTACGGTAATACTACATGTGGATCACAAACTATGGTAATACTACATGTGGATCACAAGCTATGGTAATACTACATGTGGATCACAAACTATGGTAATACTACATGTGGATAACAAGCTACAGAATACTTCATATGGATCACAAGCTAAGGTAATACTACATGTAGATCACAAACTATGGTAATAGTACATGTGGACCACAAGCTACGTAATACTACATATGTGGATCACAAGCTACAGAATACTTCATATGGATCACAAGCTAAGGTAATACTACATGTGGATCACAAGTTACGGTAATACTTCATCTAGATCACAAGCTACAGAATACTTCATGTGGATCACAAGCTAAGGTAATACTACATGTGGATCACAAGCTAAGGTAATACTACATGTGGATCACAAGCTAAGGTAATACTACATGTGGATCACAAGCTAAGGTAGTACTATATGTGGATCACAAGCTAAGGTAATACTACATGTGGATCACAAGCTATGGTAATACTACAGGTGGATCACAAGCTACGGAATACTATATGTGGATCACAAGCTACGGTAATACTACATGTGAATCACAAGCTGTGCTAATACTACATGTGGATCACAAGCTACATAATACTACATGTGGATCACAAGCTACGGAATACTACATGTGGATCACAAGCTACAGAATATTACATGTGGATCATACTGGAGAATTGAACCCATCCAAACAAAGCGACATTTTTATAATGTTAAAAAATTATTTTATACATGTAGTTATAAACGTTTTGCCATGAGCCGATCAATCTGGGTAGGTGTGTCATGGACTTATTTGACCCAAGGTATTCAGTTGATAACGATTTATTGCTGACACATAATGAGCAAGGGTTAACACCCAGGGCAGTTGAATGGAGGGGATCATAAAGCGACAGACCTGTTTAGGAGACAGCTTAACTTATGTAAGTCTTAATGGGTTCTCCATATAGGAGCATGCTGAAACACCTTTTGTTGGAGCTGATGATTTGCAGGCATGTTTGTGTCAGAGCCTGTAGCCTGTTATGAAATGTGACAGGAGGCACTGAACCTTGCAATATGCCGTCATGTGGAATTAGGTAGAGCATGGGAACTCTATGTTGGTTGCTCCAGTCTCTGGCAGACTGCTCTGCCTGTCTTGAGTGATAGGCAGATGGCAGGAACTGACAGCCGAGCACTTCCTCATAGACACGTGGACCTGGAGCAGTGTTTCCGTGCTGAGTGGTCGCACTAATGATTGATTGAATGCACAAGATCAATATAGACATCTTCGTCATTAACCTTTTCCCTTCTGTAATAGTTGATCGCATTTTTCCTGCAGTCTTTTTCTGCCGTGGTCTTATTTGTGTTGACTACAAAATCTGCAGCCAGGTTGCCTGGCAGTTGTGAACGCATTCTTGATTGTACCACGCACAGAGTATGCAAATAGATAGACACGTTTACGTCAATCGCTTACTATGTGACAGACCTGCGTCAGGAAACTACATTTGCCTCCAGACAGCTGGCATTGGATCAGGGCACTGACATCATAATGTATTAATTTCTCTCTCCACTTGACTTGTTCCCTGTGGTCTAGAAGTAGGTGATAGGTCAGGGCAAAGATGTTACTCTTTGTATTTGGCTACAGTTGCCATCTCATGAGCATGAGTGGGCAGTAGTGAATGGAATGCACTGGTGCCACAGCGCTTCATTCTGCCTGGCCAGCACTCCATAATTTGCGTCTAACCAAGTTGATCTTTTGTTGGAACGTTGCCATGCAGTGGGTACATTTTAATTTAATTTACCTGCCTGTGAGCAAAATCGTGAAACTGAATTGCTGCTAAGCGCTGTCATTTGACAGATCTGGGGAATAGTACTAGTTTGAGGGACAAGGGATGGGCCATGCAGCCTGTCTGGATTGATAACCTTTTTCAAGACATACTGCTCATTCACTTCTTTGTCTGGCAGTTATGTGTAAACAGTAAATAAACTCAATGTGAATTGTTTGTCAGGTTAGACAGTGGTGGTAATTTAAGGACAAATATGTTTGTTTAGATTTACCCCTGTCTACTCTTGAGAGTTGATCTATACTGAAGACACTAGTGCTTTATGTAAACTTAACTGGGAATCAGTTGGATGGTTAGTACTAAGTGGAAATTAAGTTGTAAATTGCCTGTAAATCTGTTAACTGGAAATGTTCAAGTTACTTCAGTTTAGGTTATGGTGACATGGTTTCTTCGAGACAAGATCATGGCAGTTATTTACGACAGTCGGATTAACGTGACCAGGCACCTCCAGGTTCACACAGATGAGCAAATAGACTAAGGCTGGTATCTTGGTGTTTATCTATCTAGGCCAGTGTTATATACTGATCACAAAGACATATTTTATGTGATTGAACACACACAGGAGTTTTTTGTTCAGTTGTCAGAGTGCTGTATTTCATCACTTGACTTGTCACGCCACGAATACTCTGATCTTTACCTAGGTCTAGTTTGATATCTTATACTGTTGTCATCTTTACCTAGGTCTAGTTTGATATCTTATACTGTTGTCATCTTTACCTAGGTCTAGTTTGATATCTTATACTGTTGTCATCTTTACCTAGGTCTAGTTTGATATCTTATACTGTTGTCATCTTTACCTAGGTCTAGTGTGATATCTTATACTGTTGTCATCTTTACCTAGGTCTAGTTTGATATCTTATACTGTTGTCATCTTTACCTAGGTCTAGTTTGATATCTTATACTGTTGTCATCTTTACCTAGGTCTAGTTTGATATCTTATACTGTTGTCATCTTTACCTAGGTCTAGTTTGATATCTTATACTGTTGTCATCTTTACCTAGGTCTAGTTTGATATCTTATACTGGTGTCTCAGACCCTCTGGTAACTGAGGTCTTCAGTGTGTCATTGATCCCCCCTGAGTTATCTAAGACCCTCTCGTCTGTCTAAGACCCTCTCGTCTGTCTAAGACCTCAGTAGCTTAAGCTCAGTTGGCAGTCCTCTTTTTCATAAACATTGTCTTGACAAGTTTACATTTCACAAGAACCAAGTTTTAATGACATATTACATCTTGGTGACTGATTTCATATCATAAGGTTACTGGCCGCATGTCCACACTGGTCATACTGACCATCGATATCTGTTCAGTGCAAGCGCTACTTTACTACAAATCCTAAAACTGTCTGTGGCGTGCTCTTGCTTACTGAAACCCACAGATCAGCTTCCAGCCAGACATGTTTTGAATTGTTCTGTTAGATGTATTCTTGAACATGTTACGTGTGGCAAAATGCATTTGGAGGTTATTGAACCAGACTGACAATACATACAAAACAAGTAGCATGCACGTATGCATGCACGTATGCATGCACGTACACATGCACGTACACATGCATGCACACATGAATACGTATTGTGTTGATTAAATTCAGATAGTGTTACTACTGATATAAAATAAGTAATATTAGGGTGTCACTTAAAAATAATATTAATAGTATTTTTAAAATAAATATTTGTTGTTAGTTTTGAGAAAATCCCTTAGGATCGCAGACACTAGGAAGCATGAACATAAGCTAGAGAAAGTGCCATTACAACAATCATCTAAGCCTACGTTTTAGCAACTGATTTCATTTTCTCACTTAAGGATTCTGTGGGTGTTCTTTACAACTCAGCATGTCACAGACACACTAGTTGGCAGTGCAACCATTATCCAGCAAATCTATCTTGGCATGTGTAATGCAGCAGGGTTACCACTAAGCTATACATGTAAGAAATGTAATTGAAGCCAGTAACCAGCAGGTTGAATGGTAATCAAATCGCTGGGTGACAGAGAGCAGGGGTCTGTGATAGCAGGACATCAAATTATTTAAAGCCATGTGATAGAACGCTGAACATTTCCTTTCCTCTGTCACACACAGACAGAGCACCCTTGCCTCTGTCATACACAGGCAGAGCACCCTTGCCTCTGTCACACACAGACAGAGCACCCTTGCCTCTGTCATACACAGGCAGAGCACCCTTGCCTCTGTCACACACAGACAGAGCACCCTTGCCTCTGTCATACACAGACAGAGCACCCTTGCCTCTGTCACACACAGACAGAGCACCCTTGCCTCTGTCATACACAGGCAGAGCACCCTTGCCTCTGTCACACACAGACAGAGCATCCTTGCCTCTGTCACACACAGACAGAGCACCCTTGCCTCTGTCACACACAGACAGAGCACCCTTGCCTCTGTCACACACAGACAGAGCACCCTTGCCTCTGTCACACACAGACAGAGCACCCTTGCCTGTGTCACACACAGACAGAGCACCCTTGCCTCTGTCATACACAGGCAGAGCACCCTTGCCTCTGTCATACACAGACAGAGCACCCTTGCCTCTGTCATACACAGACAGAGCACCCTTGCCTCTGTCACACACAGGCAGAGCACCCTTGCCTCTGTCATACACAGGCAGAGCACTCTTGCCTCTGTCAAACCCAGACAGAGCACCCTTGCCTCTGTCACACACAGACAGAGCACCCTTGCCTCTGTCACACACAGACAGAGCACCCTTGCCTCTGTCACACACAGACAGAGCACCCTTGCCTCTGTCACACACAGACAGAGCACCCTTGCCTCTGTCACACACAGACAGAGCACCCTTGCCTCTGTCATACACAGACAGAGCACCCTTGCCTCTGTCACACACAGACAGAGCACCCTTGCCTCTGTCATACACAGACAGAGCACCATTGCCTCTGTCATACACAGACAGAGCACCCTTGCCTCTGTCACACACAGACAGAGCACCCTTGCCTCTGTCATACACAGACAGAGCACCATTGCCTCTGTCACACACAGACAGAGCACCCTTGCCTCTGTCACACACAGACAGAGCACCCTTGCCTCTGTCACACACAGACAGAGCACCCTTGCCTCTGTCATACACAGACAGAGCACCCTTGCCTCTGTCTCACACAGAAAGAGCACCCTTGCCTCTGTCACACACAGACAGAGCACCCTTGCCTCTGTCATACACAGACAGAGCACCCTTGCCTCTGTCACACACAGACAGAGCACCCTTGCCTCTGTCACACACAGACAGAGCACCCTTGCCTCTGTCACACACAGACAGAGCACCCTTGCCTCTGTCATACACAGACAGAGCACCCTTGCCTCTGTCACACACAGACAGAGCACCCTTGCCTCTGTCATACACAGACAGAGCACCATTGCCTCTGTCATACACAGACAGAGCACCCTTGCCTCTGTCACACACAGACAGAGCACCCTTGCCTCTGTCATACACAGACAGAGCACCCTTGCCTCTGTCTCACACAGAAAGAGCACCCTTGCCTCTGTCACACACAGAAAGAACATCCTTGCCTCTGTCATACACAGACAGAGCACCCTTGCCTCTGTCATACACAGACAGAGCACCCTTGCCTCTGTCATACACAGACAGAGCACCCTTGCCTCTGTCTCACACAGAAAGAACATTCTTGCCTCTGTCATACACAGACAGAGCACCCTGCCTATGTCATACACAGACAGATCCTTGCCTCTGTCACACACAGACAGATCCTTGCCTCTGTCACACACAGACAGATCCTTGCCTCTGTCACATACAGACAATTCGTTTCAGCAATACACCATTTTAAAATCAGTGAACTTAGTTCCAGCCTTTAGTGTGCAAGTGTGCATGCAGTGAAATGTAATTCTAACTGTGTTTTTTTGTTGTTGGAAGGATTGCATAATTGCTGAGTTCACTGTGACCCCGGCAGTGAAGATTGTCTCTCTGTGGTGTTCCCATACAGAAATAGCCCAAGTAACATGTATGGGTTATGCCAGGAACCCAGCTGTGAGTGGAGCTTAAGCTGCTAAATCCATGATTAGTGCAAGCAGAGGGAGAGGAAATGAAGCCTTTATGAAGCGAGTCTGTTGGTCTACTTTCAAGGCAACACTCTTGACTGTATGGTCCATTTATTACCAAATACCATATTATGCCTAATAGAAGAACAGATTCACGGACTCACACATAGCATATACCAACACACTATGTAGGATTATTAGTAAATAGACAAACTGTTTATATTTTGAATTTAATTCATATGAAAGCAGAGAAAGTTGTGGAAATAGTATACTGAAGCATTAATAAATATAAAGAACAGTTTTATCGACCACGAATCTTTCTCAGTTTTTGTAGTTTGGTTAAAAATAACTTATTATTAATGTCATTGAGACTGATATTACAACTGTTTTCATGAAAACCTGCAGCAGCACAACCATGTTAGCTATGCATCAAAGATGATCATTTTTATTTATATGCCTACCCATACTAATAAATGTTAGCTATGCACCAAACATGATATAGGCCTACCCAGACTAATAAATGTTAGCTATGCACCAAAGATGATATAGGCCTACCCAGACTAAGAAATGTTAGCTATGCACCAAAGATGATAATATTATAGGCCTACCCAGACTAAATATAAAATGCATCTGTGTTATTTGGAGGATCAATTAGACAGGAAACAAATCTGTCACACAATTTGTCTTGTATCTGTTGACATTTGACATGTTGGTTGTTTACCAAAGATGAAAGACTAGCAACTCTAGGCAGCTATGGTATTTTGAGTATCCGTAAAAAAAGGAATCTAGTTTGTCACATAACTTGTCTTGTGTCTTGTCGTTGACATTTTCCATTGTTCCAGGATGTTGGATTATAGCTAAAGTATACTATCAAAATAGCTGTCTATTGCATTAAATAAAAGTATTATTTGTCCCTGGTGACTGATGTCATGTCTCCATCATGTATCTCTATCACAAAACATGACACCATCATGTATCTCTATCACAAAACGTTTGATCCGATCTGAAAATGGTGTGTCCTGATTTCGGTGCCAATTTAATAAGATGTCGCAACCAAGAAACACACACAGATGTTGGCATCAAGTAAAAAAGCAGGCACAAGAAATGAGATAATATAGCATAATGACATGAGGCAAGGGGTAAGCTAGCAGACTGGCTGATTTATTTCTTGTCTGGGTTTTACTTTAGGGCTGTTTGGATGACTTGCTCTTCTAACTGTTGTCATTGTGGTGGTGGTTGAGTTTACTTTAGAGCTGTTTGCATGACTTGCCCTTCTAACTGTTGTTGGTTTGACCTTGTGGTGGATGTGACACTGTCACTAGAGTTGAGCTGACAACAGCTGGGGTTATTAATCATTTTGCATTCTGTATAGATAACACCGTAGACAGCAATGACTTTAACAGACGGGTGTCATGCATAACATCAGTTCATGAATATGGATTAATGGCTGGCTTTGATGATTCGTTGAATAATTTTGATCAAAAAAGCTGCACAGAACAGGTGTTATGTAATAACTTAGGTTAATGCCCAAAAGCTGCATAAAAAGAGGGAGAAAGTCACTGAGTGCTTTGTGTCTCATATTTCAGTTGCTTTGTGTCTCATATTTCAGTTGTTTTGACCAAGTACCTTTCAGTACCTTTCACAGCGCTGGCTGTCAACTAAATAAACAAGGCTATTGACTTTTTCAGAAAAACTTCAAATACATTCTCATCATGGGGGGGTCATTATCATATGGCGCCATCTCTTCTCTATTCTAGCTATTTCCCCTGGATAGAGAACAAGAAATAGAACCATGACTCAAAATATGTGTACTTTGAATAAGATCCAGTGGAATTGCTGAATTGAGAATTTGGAGGGAAGGTTGTAGAGCCACAGGATTGAAGGTTGTGAAACAGGTTGAACTTGGAAGCAAGTGCATAATGTCTGTCTGCTAATATGGTCTTCGTTGTTGGTGAGCCAAGAGAAGGAATGCTCACACAGTAGCTTCATGTGCGTTCACATATCCCTTGAGCCTAAGTAATCGCACAAATGGTTTTTTATCAGACAAACAGTTTTTTTGACCGAGTGCTGAATTATCGCATGGTTCTGTCGGTGTCTGTCTCGAATCAGCAGCAGGCGCACGTGTGCCATGTGGCTTGACATTTACCAAAGCCAGGCACACAAGTTGAAGTTGCTTGCTTTATTATGTTGGTACTTGGCAATCAGTTATACTGGTTTTTACATAGATGCTTGAGAAGTTACCCATCTCCACTGCCCCATCCCTCGCTCTTGTTCTCCACTGCCCCATCCCTCGCTCTTGTCCTCCACTCCCCCAACCCTCGCTCTTGTTCTCCACTGCCCCATCCCTCGCTCTTGTTCTCCACTCCCCCAACCCTCGCTCTTGTTCTCCACTGCCCCATCCCTCGCTCTTGTCCTCCACTCCCCCATCCCTCGCTCTTGTTCTCCACTGCCCCATCCCTCGCTCTTGTTCTCCACTGCCCCATCCCTGGCTCTTGTTCTCCACTCCCCCCCCAACCCTCGCTCTTGTTCTCCACTGCCCCATCCCTTGCTCTTGTTCTCCACTCCCCCAACCCTCGCTCTTGTTCTCCACTGCCCCATCCTTCGCTCTTGTCCTCCACTCCCCCATCCCTCGCTCTTGTCCTCCACTCCCCCATCCCTCGCTCTTGTTCTCCACTGCCCCATCCCTCGCTCTTGTCCTACACTCCCCCATCCCTCGCTCTTGTTCTCCACTCCCCCAACCCTCGCTCTTGTTCTCCACTGCCCCATCCCTCGCTCTTGTCCTCCACTCCCCATCCCTCGCTCTTGTCCTCCACTCCCCCTTCCCTTGCTCTTGTTCTCCACTGCCCCATCCCTTGCTCTTGTCCTCCACTCCCCCATCCCTCGCTCTTGTTCTCCACTGCCCCATCCCTTGCTCTTGTTCTCCACTCCCCCAACCCTCGTTCTTGTTCTCCACTGCCCCATCCCTCACTCTTGTTCTCCACTGCCCCATCCCTCGCTCTTGTTCTCCACTCCCACCAACCCTCGTTCTTGTTCTCCACTGCCCCATCCCTCACTCTTGTTCTCCACTGCCCCATCCCTCGCTCTTGTCCTCCACTCCCCCATCCCTCACTCCTTTCTCCACTCCCCCATCCCTCGCTCTTGTTCTCCACTGCCCCATCCCTTGTTCTTGTTCTCCACTCCCCCAACCCTCGTTCTTGTTCTCCACTGCCCCATCCCTCGCTCTTGTTTTCCACTCCCCCAACCCTCGCTCTTGTTCTCCACTCCCCATCCCTCGCTCTTGTTCTCCACTGCCCCATCCCTCGCTCTTGTTCTCCACTGCCCCATCCCTCGCTCTTGTTCTCCACTGCCCCATCCCTGGCTCTTGTCCTCCACTCCCCCATCCCTCGCTCTTTTTCTCCACTCCCCCATCCCTCGCTCTTGTCCTCCACTCCCCCATCCCTCGCTCTTGTCCTCCACTCCCCCTTCCCTTGCTCTTGTTCTCCACTGCCCCATCCCTTGCTCTTGTCCTCCACTCCCCCATCCCTCGCTCTTGTTCTCCACTGCCCCATCCCTTGCTCTTGTTCTCCACTCCCCCAACCCTCATTCTTGTTCTCCACTGCCCCATCCCTCACTCTTGTTCTCCACTGCCCCATCCCTCGCTCTTGTCCTCCACTCCCCCAACCCTCGTTCTTGTTCTCCACTGCCCCATCCCTCACTCTTGTTCTCCACTGCCCCATCCCTCGCTCTTGTCCTCCACTTCCCCATCCCTCACTCCTTTCTCCACTCCCCCATCCCTCGCTCTTGTTCTCCACTGCCCCAACCCTCGTTCTTGTTCTCCACTGCCCCATCCCTCGCTCTTGTTTTCCACTCCCCCAACCCTCGCTCTTGATCTCCACTCCCCCAACCCTCGCTCTTGTTCTCCACTCCCCATCCCTCGCTCTTGTTCTCCACTGCCCCATCCCTCGCTCTTGTTCTCCACTGCCCCATCCCTCGCTCTTGTTCTCCACTCCCCATCCCTCGCTCTTGTTCTCCACTCCCCCATCCCTCGCTCTTGTTCTCCACTCCCCATCCCTCGCTCTTGTTCTCCACTGCCCCATCCCTCGCTCTTGTTCTCCACTCCCCATCCCTCGCTCTTGTTCTCCACTCCCCCATCCCTCGCTCTTGTTCTCCACTCCCCATCCCTCGTTCTTGTTCTCCACTCCCCATCCCTCGCTCTTGTTCTCCACTGCCCCATCCCTCGCTCTTGTTCTCCACTCCCCATCCCTCGCTCTTGTTCTCCACGCCCCATCCCTCGCTCTTGTTCTCCACTGCCCCATCCCTCGCTCTTGTTCTCCACTCCCCCAACCCTCGCTCTTGTTCTCCACTGCCCCATCCCTCGCTCTTGTTCTCCACTGCCCCATCCCTCGCTCTTGTTCTCCACTGCCCCATCCCTCGCTCTTGTTCTCCACTCCCCCATCCCTCGCTCTTGTTCTCCACTCCCCATCCCTCGCTCTTGTTCTCCGCTGCCCCATCTCTTGCTCTTGTTCTCCACTCCCCCAACCCTCGTTCTTGTTCTCCACTGCCCCATCCCTCACTCTTGTTCTCTACTGCCCCATCCCTCGCTCTTGTTCTCCACTCCCCCAACCCTCGTTCTTGTTCTCCACTGCCCCATCCCTCACTCTTGTTCTCCACTGCCCCATACCTCGCTCTTGTCCTCCACTCCCCCATCCCTCACTCCTTTCTCCACTCCCCCATCCTTCGTTCTTGTTCTCCACTGCCCCATCCCTTGCTCTTGTTCTCCACTCCCCCAACCCTCGTTCTTGTTCTCCACTCCCCCAACCCTCGTTCTTGTTCTCCACTGCCCCATCCCTCACTCTTGTTCTCCACTCCCCCATCCCTCGCTCTTGTTCTCCACTCCCCATCCCTCGTTCATGTTCTCCACTCCCCAACCCTCGCTCTTGTTCTCCACTCCCCCAACCCTCACTCTTGTTCTCCACTCCCCCAACCCTCGCTCTTGTGCTCCACTCCCCCTTCCCTCGCTCTTGTTCTCCACTCCCCCAACCCTCGCTCTTGTGCTCCACTCCCCCTTCCCTCGCTCTTGTGCTCCACTCCCCCTTCCCTTGCTCTTGTTCTCCACTGCCCCATCCCTTGCTCTTGTTCTCCACTGCCCCATACCTCGCTCTTGTCCTCCACTCCCCCATCCCTCGCTCTTGTCCTCCACTCCCCCATCCCTCGCTCTTGTGCTCCACTCCCCCCATACCTCGCATGTTAGCTGGTGACGTAATGACCACTGGTGTCTTTCTGCTGGACACTTGGGGAGAAGTGGCTACTGGTTTGATTGGATGGCCAGCCCTGGTCAAGCATGCCCGCTGGCATCTGCAAGTACCACTCAATCCTGGGCAGCCCACTAGTCTCGCCTGAAATAACTTTCTAATTAAGTCTCTATATACAGCCAGCACCTTCGTAATGAACCTCCTCAGACTTCAGGATGTCTGAAGGCCATCAGGGGCTAGTAACTCCTACTAACTTCTGAAACAAGATTTTGTTCTGTGTAGTTTGTGAGCAGACAGTTTGAGAGTGGGAGCTATCGATGTCCGCATGGTTCAGTCTTCCGCTGACATTTCCCTCGGCTCCGTGGCAGCCAGCAAGTCCTTTTGTAGTTTGGCATTTGCCGGAGCAAGCCTCACGAAAAAGCTATGTCGATGTTTCATATTTATCGATCACACCAGCGTATCCGGTTTTGGCATTTTCAGCTCCGATCCGTGCCAAGAATTGATTTTTTTCATGACTGGGTTGTTTTTAGATGTCAATGGCAGGAACTGGCATTAATCAGGTGAGGAGCAAGTTATTGCCACCTTGTCCACCTACATCTTCAGTGTGGTAGACATTATGGCATCGCTTTTGACCCTTTAGATCCAGCTAGGCAACATTCTTGTTTGTTAATAACACTGGATTACATATTACATATTATTCAAATTGACCCAATGTATGGATCAGTCAGTGTCTCGAATCTTGGCTGGTTTGAAACCTCTGTCCTACGTCAAATACATTTCTGCCTAATTAGTGGTGGTGAGAGGAACAGTGTTTTTTGTCGCCTGAACAATAAAAACTATAAAAAAAACTGTATGAGAACAAAACTGAGTTAGATATCATAGTGTTATCTGTAAAAAACTACAAAGCTGGAAAACAACAAATTTAGACATGTTCCAGGAATTGAATCTGACTGTTGCTATCTACTGTGTTCTTCCTTTTTAACTTTCTCTTTCCACCAACGTAATCATTTAACATGTTCACTTCACAGCACTTCACAATAATTAGTAGGGTTCATAATCATAATCGTGTTTTCCAATTTAATTTAATTTCTGCTTCCATCTGCTGTGTGAGCAGTGCTGGAATCTGCAGTGTTTGGCAGGAGCATCCATCTGTTTGACATGAGCATCCATCTGTCAGAGTTTGGTAATAAGACACTGGTGCCACATTTCATAATTTGATGTTTGAATGCGGAAGCATGCCTACCTCTGGTATTTACTAATGGCAGCCACATATCAGTGCTTGGCAGCATGCTGAACTAGTGGTGTGGTGTTTACCACACATGTGACATGGGTGTTTGCATCACCATCATTTTGTGTTTGCCAAATAAAGATTGCACCAGACTATGCACCGTCAACTACAGAGCGCAGTGGCTGTGGTCAGTGGTGCAGAGTAGGGTCTGTTTGCCATTTACTTCCTCCGCCAGGCCCTGTGTTTATGAGGCTGTATATATATATATATATATATATATATATATATATATATACACAGGCAGGCTAAATGTCAGCAGTTTGCTGCAATTCTTATGAAGGAGAGAATTCTTGTTTTAGTGCGGTTTGTGGTGGGACTTGTGCCAGTTAGTCAGGACTCTCCTGATGCAGCTGCAGCATTAGATACTCTGTTTTCTATATGTATGTATGTGTATATATATATATATATATATATATATATATATATATATATATATATATATATATATATATATATATATATATTCTTGTTTTCTTCATTGATGTCTGGTGTTGTGGCTGGGCCTGACTGGTCTGCCCTGGTCACTGGGGGGGGGGGGGCAGCTGTGTGCTGCACCTTTGGCTTGATGATGCAGGTTAATTGGCCAGGAGTAAGTAATCTATCATAGCTAGGTGCCAACAGTCTATCACCAGAAATGATCACCTTTCTGGTGGCTTTATCCCACAGCTCTTCCAGAACTTGTGTGAGAGCCATCATAAATAGTGTGAAATAGTGCAAGGGAATGTGTTTATGTACCAGTAGAACAGCTGCTTGCCTTGTTGAGTATTCCCTGGCCTCCTCTGACCAATCATCAGACAGTTATAATCGCACACAATAAAGACTGGTATTTCATATTGCTCCCTTTATCTATTTCTGAATACACTGTACTTATTGACTGTAGCACACAGAAAACCTTTGCAACAAGAAGGAGTTTTACTTAAATGGGATTTCTCTAAAAATTCACCAATATCTTTCCTCTAAATGCACTATCTGATGCATCTGTATCAATCTTCTGCGATGCCTCAGGAGCATTAGCAGCATCAAGAGAATATCTTCCTCATTTCTTTTGCCTGTCATCTTTGAAGATCTTGTAATAAATACAGGCGTGTGTTGCTATCGTGCTGCTATCGTGTTGCCGCCATATGTGACACTAAGTTAATGACACAACGATTATCTTTCAGGTAAATCTCATGCACGCAATCAATCACGCAATCGCTAGCAGTCGCTGAATTTCTTATTACACTTTTTTATTTATTTCTGTAAATTGCATGAAGACTTGATTTAACATGCAACAACGGGTTGCAGGAAGTGTAGCCTTGGGCAAGTGGCTGCATATATCACGTGAGAACTGAGGGGACATGCTTCATGCAATACTTGCATGGAGCATTGTGTAGCTTAGGTAATCACTGTTATGCATGGCGTTGCCAATAATTGAGAATCTATTGGCGTCTGGTTGGGATTCACATTAGCACAGACAGAACCACTGTTTTACGAGTGCTAATTGTTACATTGGCTGATGTTGTAACAGTTTATTATCAGTATGTACCATGATAATGTGACATTAGGTGGTGGAGGATTAGTCTTGTAGATAATTGTTACATTGGCTCATGTTGTAACAGTTTATTATCAGTATGTACCAAGATAATGTGACATTAGGTGGTGGAGGATTAGTCTTGTAGATAATTGTTACATTGGCTCATGTTGTAACAGTTTATTATCAGTATCTACCATGATAATGTGACATTAGGTGGTGGAGGATTAGTCTTGTAGATAATTGTTACATTGGCTCATGTTGTAACAGTTTATTATCAGTATCTACCATGATAATGTGACATTAGGTGGTGGAGGATTAGTCTTGTAGATAATTGTTACATTGGCTCATGTTGTAACAGTTTATTATCAGTATGTACCATGATAATGTGACATTAGGTGGTGGAGGATTAGTCTTGTAGATAATTGTTACATTGGCTCATGTTGTAATAGTTTATTATCAGTATGTACCATGATAATGTGACATTAGGTGGTGGAGGATTAGTCTTGTAGATAATTGTTACATTGGCTCATGTTGTAATAGTTTATTATCAGTATGTACCATGATAATGTGACGTTAGGTGGTGGAGGATTAGTCTTGTAGATAATTGTTGGTGTGTCTTGATGACAAACCTGTGGCTGGGTCTGCTTTTTCTGTGCATCCTGTCAATTCTATGAGGGACAAATGTATTTCTCATTGGGTATTACAATCATGTCGGTCAAAATCAGGAACATGAATTTTTTTTATTTTCAACCCCTAGGGTTCCCAAATCAACATTGACTATTATGTTTATAATCAATGGAGGAAGGGGAGAGGGGTGGAGGGGGACAGATGAAACACCTGGTGTTACTGATGTACCATAAACAAGTCTATTCCAATCACAGCCAGCCATTTGGCTAGTTGGTCAGTCTCTATTCCTTGGTCTGCTATGTCCAGCTTCCCCCAGACATCTGTTGCTTGCTACCCCCCCACTTCTTCCCCCTGTGGCCCGCCTAATAGCATTGTGATGATCCTCCAACTTCAAAGAGTGGCCTAGACAGAGGGAGGAGACTGGCTGAGTCTGTCTGGTCATCACAGGCAGACAGGCCAGGCCACATAGGTGGTTCTGTTAATATTAATAATAAGCTGTTCTGTTATAGCCCAGACTCTTAATAGGAGACACATTGATCATAATTTATATGCTACGGCATTTTATTCTTGTGATATTTTGTTTTAAATGGGCTGCACTTGTATTGTTGCATTTTGGATAATTTATCTTTTATGTTTATTTGAATACAGATTTGACACTAACTTCTACGCTACTGGTGGTTCATCAAATTAGTGTTATAATGTAACATTTTTGTAGGCATAATTTTCTTTAGCTAATCATCCAAATAATAACTTTATTGACTGCCTGGTAAATACTTACCACTACATCGCTTCCATTCAACTGTACTGGTGGTCAGCTGTCATCCGCCAAAATAAAGCTTAGCAGTAAATCAGCCATTGCCTGTGAGATTTCTGACAAGTGCATTATGGCAGTGACCCACTGTGGGCAATCCCTGACCACAGTTGTAACTGGAACAAAGCTGGACCATTTCAGGGGGATCAATATATGGAATGGGCTGATTAATGTATGTCATGTTTCTGAGTGCTTCTCTATTGCCACTCAGTAATCAACATCAGGACCTGGCGTTTGAACCATTCATTCCTGTGTTGACCAGTCAGCCTCACTGGTCAGATCTCTTGAATTTCCAATAGCATGGGGTTGGTTTCACAAAGTGTTGTTATGTACGAACATTTCAATTCATGCACTCTTCATAGTTACGTACAATTGTTTGCGATGCTCTTTGTGTTTTCGAAACGATTGTTCTGAGTTACATAACCATCCACACTAGTTCCTTTGTGCTGTCAACCATCTGCACTAGTTCCTTCGTGTTGTCAACCATTCGCACTAGTTCCTTCATATTGTCAATCATCCGTGCTAGTTCCTTCATGTTGTCAACCATCCGCACTAATTACTTTGTGTTGTCAACCATCCACACTAGTTCTTTCGTGTTGTCAACCATCCGCACAAGTTCCCTCGTGTTGTCAACCATCCGCACTAGTTCCTTCCTGTTGTCAACCATCCGCACTAGTTCCTTCCTGTTGTCAACCATCCGCACTAGTTCATTCCTGTTGTCAACCATCCGCACTAGTTCCTTCCTGTTGTCAACCATCCGCACTAGTTCCTTCCTGTTGTCAACCATCCGCACTAGTTCCTTCCTGTTGTCAACCATCCGCATTAGTTCCTTCATGTTGTCAACCATCCGCACTAGTTCCTTCATGTTGTCAACCATCCGCACTAGTTCCTTCCTGTTGTCAACCATCCGCACTAGTTCCTTCGTGTTGTCAACCATCTGCATTTGTTCCTTCATGTTGTCAACCATCCGCCCTAGTTCCTTCGTGTTATCAACCATCCGCCCTAGTTCCTTTGTGTTGTCAACCATCCGCACTAGTTCCTTCGTGTTGTCAACCATCCGCTCTAGTTCCTTCGTGTTGTCAACCATCTGCACTAGTTCCTTCGTGTTGTCAACCATCTGCACTAGTTCCTTCGTGTTGTCAACCATCCGCACTAGTTTCTTCGTGTTATCAACCATCCGCACTAGTTCCTTCGTGTTGTCAACCATCCGCACTAGTTTCTTCGTGTTGTCAACCATCAGCACTAGTTCCTTCGTGTTATCAACCATCCGCACTAGTTCCTTCGTGTTATCAACCATCCGCACTAGTTCTTTCGTGTTGTCAACCATCCACACTAGTTCCTTCGTGTTATCAACCATCCGCACTAGTTCCTTCGTGTTGTCTAGCATCCGCACTAGTTCCTTCGTGTTGTATGAACCCTTTGTGAAACAAGCCCCTGGACAGCATTAGCAACATCTTGGGGTTTTCTTGGTCACTTTTGGCCAAAATTTACTAGAGTGCTAGCTTGACCCCCCCCCATTGATAGGTTGAAAGGTTTCATCTTTTGACAAAGTGTGGATTGTTGAATTCTATCAAATGTTGAATCCAAACAGTGCTGGTGGAAAGCTGGAAGAATGGACTGGCGAACAACCATACTGTTTTATATAATGATATCCACTGTAATATTGGATGAGATCTTTGAATTATGAACCTACTTATCCACCGTCATTGTGAAGTACTAGTGGTATATAAAGGTAATCTTTGTTTGAGCGTCTGTGGATTAAACACAGGTCAAAGGTTGTGTGGATGCATTTGTGATAAAGTAAGTAAAAGCAGTGATGATTATAATACTGATACAGAACGGTAGTTTCTCAGGGCCGTTGGGGAGACAAAGCTAATTGCAACTCCTGACATTCCTCCATCAGGGGTTATACCCTGTTGTCTTTTTAGTTTCCCTAAACATTCCAATTAAATGGATTCTCACGTTTCACAACAATGCTGGTAAAAGGCAACTGAGCCCCAATGATAACAGGTGGCTATTGGGCTTGTTCCCCTTGACTCGAGGTAGGGAGAGTTTACTGGGTGATGAATGTGTTATTGTACTGCTCCAGGAATTAACAACATTACAGATTTGGTTGGACTGGTTTAATGGCCAGCCATGTGGTCTTTATAGCCATGGACAAGCAAACAGACTACATGGACCAGCCATAAACTTGTTATCAGCCTCCTTGTCTGGCGGAAGGTCTGAGTAGGGATATGGGAGTTTAATAAGTCTGAGAGGAGTGGGCATGGAGGGGAGTGGGCATGGAGAGGAGTGGGCATGGAGGGGAGTGGGCATGGAGGGGAGTTCTAACTACCGCACCCCACATCGTTCTAACCACCATGCCCCACAATGTTCTAACCACCACACCTCACTACATTCTAACCACCACACCCCACTACATTCTAACCACCATGCCCCACGACATTCTAACCACCACACCTCACTACATTCTAACCACCATGCCCCACGACATTCTAACCACCGCACCTCACTACATTCTAACCACCATGCCCCACGACATTCTAACCACCGCACCTCACTACATTCTAACCACCGCACCTCACTACATTCTAACCACCATGCCCCACGACATTCTAACCACCGCACCTCACTACATTCTAACCACCGCACCTCACTACATTCTAACCACCGCACCTCACTACATTCTAACCACCGCACCTCACTACATTCTAACCACCATGACGTTCTAACCACCGCACCTCACTACATTCTAACCACTGCACCTCACTACATTCTAACCACCGCACCTCACTACATTCTAACCACCGCACCTCACTACATTCTAACCACCATGACGTTCTAACCACCGCACCTCACTACATTCTAACCACTGCACCTCACTACATTCTAACCACCGCACCTCACTACATTCTAACCACCACACCCCACTACATTCTAACCACCATGCCCCACGACATTCTAACCACCACACCTCACTACATTCTAACCACCATGCCCCATGACGTTCTAACCACCGCACCTCACTACATTCTAACCACCACACCTCACTACATTCTAACCACCATGCCCCACGACATTCTAACCACCGCACCTCACTACATTCTAACCACCGCACCTCACTACATTCTAACCACCGCACCTCACTACATTCTAACCACCATGACGTTCTAACCACCGCACCTCACTACATTCTAACCACTGCACCTCACTACATTCTAACCACCGCACCTCACTACATTCTAACCACCGCACCTCACTACATTCTAACCACCATGACGTTCTAACCACCGCACCTCACTACATTCTAACCACTGCACCTCACTACATTCTAACCACCGCACCTCACTACATTCTAACCACCGCACCTCACTACATTCTAACCACCATGACGTTCTAACCACCGCACCCCACTACATTCTAACCACCGCACCTCACTACATTCTAACCACCATGCCCCATGACATTCTAACCACCACACCTCACTACATTCTAACCACCATTCCTCCTTACGTTCTAACCACCGCACCATACTACATTCTAACCACCATGCCCCACGACATTCTCATCACCGCACCCCACAACATTCTAACCACCGCACCTCACTACATTCTAACCACCGCACCTCACTACATTCTAACCACCATGCCCCATGACGTTCTAACCACCGCACCCCACTACATTCTAACCACCATGCCCCACGACATTCTAACCACCGCACCTCACTACATTCTAACCACCGCACCTCACTACATTCTAACCACCATGCCCCATGACGTTCTAACCACCGCACCCCACTACATTCTAACCACCATGCCCCATGACATTCTAACCACCGCACCTCACTACATTCTAACCACCATGCCCCACGACATTCTAACCACCACACCTCACTACATTCTAACCACCGCACCTCACTACATTCTAACCACCATGCCCCACGACGTTCTAACCACCGCACCTCACTACATTCTAACCACCATTCCTCCTTACGTTCTAACCACCGCACCATACTACATTCTAACCACCATGCCCCACGACATTCTAACCACCATGCCCCACGACATTCTAACCACCACACCTCACTACATTCTAACCACCATGCCCCATGACGTTCTAACCACCGCACCATACTACATTCTAACCACCATGCCCCACGACATTCTCATCACCGCACCCCACAACATTCTAACCACCGCACCTCACTACATTCTAACCACCATGCCCCATGACGTTCTAACCACCGCACCCCACTACATTCTAACCACCATGCCCCACGACATTCTAACCACCGCACCATACTACATTCTAACCACCGCACCTCACTACATTCTAACCACCATGCCCCACGACATTCTAACCACCATGCCCCACGACATTCTAACCACCACACCTCACTACATTCTAACCACCATGCCCCATGACGTTCTAACCACCGCACCATACTACATTCTAACCACCATGCCCCACGACATTCTCATCACCGCATCCCACAACATTTTAACCACCGCACCCCACTACATTCTAACCAGGGTTGGCATGTAACGAAGTAAAAGTACTTTGTTACAATACTTGAGTAGTTATTTCAAGTAATTGGCGTGTAACGAAGTAGAATTTTGACAAAATACTTTTACTTGTAACAAAGTAGTTTTATCTAAAGTAACGCGACTTTATTCTGTTACTTTTATTTACTTCACAATATATTTTCGTTACATTTTTTGGCGAAACCGCTGCTGCCAGTGGCGCTCCACCGTCAACGACATTTCAAAAACTGTTCATAGTCGCCAGGCCAAAAGCTATTAATATCATTCAATCGCATGCCAGTTCGCGATCATATTTGCATGCATACATCTCTTCGGGAAATCGACGCAACCACTGTTTTATATCTAAGTCAGTGAACGAATCTGCAAAATTTTGGCATAGGTCTGGTCAAGGCCGTTAACATGAAATGTCACTTCGAGCACACAACCACGATGCAAATGTCTCCGTTGTACCATATAAACTATTAACCAGTAAGTTTCCAATACGTATTATAAATATTCAAATTTGCAATTTCGACAATGTATTGACAATCCCCATACACGGACACAATTCTGATATTCGTAAGTGAACGCGCATCGTAGATCGAGAACGAGAACCGATTTTTGCCCATTGGCATTGTCAGCAACGGCCTTACTGGCTTACGTCAGCATTAAGCAGCATTTTACTTTCACAAATAAAATTCAAATTGAGATGTTTAATAAATTCATAATAATGATTACTCTACAGAAATAAATAGTAAAGAAATTTATATTCTGCCATTTGGCAGCATCTTTTCCCAGCAATGGCTTATTCAAGCTGACCCATAAATAATATCAAAGACAGGGAGAGGGGTCCTGACAGGTCAGTTTTAATTGCAATTAGCAACAGCATTCCTCTGTTGCACTGGTCTGTCTTCTGATCAATTCTAGCCCCAGCTGGTACCAGGTAACCAACACAGCTAGCTGCTAAAGCATGTTGTTTTAATGTTTGTGTGAGCTGATAAGATATTCCCTGAGAGGCTACTACTAGTACTGGACTGACCCTCTACCTACTCAGATACAATCACACCTGCCTATACATATCCTGTTATACAATCTAGCTCCTCCCATACCCCAGTGGAACAGGTCGATAAAAAGACAGATTGTGCCTCATCATTAATTAAGTTCTGTATTTAACTTAAATTATTTGATGTTGTGAGCTCTCATTAAAGATAATGTAATTTTCCAAGCATCCAAGTGAGCACCGTGTTCAATGGTGGCTGACCGATTGACCAGCTAAGGCTGTCTGGGAACACATTGTTATAGGCAGAGTGGTTGCAAAACAGTTGTCAGATGCAAGTTGTGTAATTTATATAATATTACTCATGATTTTGTTGTTATTTCTAAGTGTACTTTTATTTCTACTTTTACTTTTGAAAAGTAGTTTTACTTTTTACTCAAGTACTTTTTTACAAAGTAATTTTACTTTTACTCAATTAGTTTTTAGGTGAATTACTTTTACTTTTACTCAATTAAAAAATTAAAGTAGTTCAGTCAACCCTGATTCTAACCACCGCACCCCACGAAGTTCTAGCCATGGCCCCCCACGACATTCTAACCACTGCGCCACTGCACCCCACAATGTTCTAATCACTGCGCCCCACAATGTTCTAATCACCGCACCCCACAATGTTCTAATCACTGCACCCCACAATGCTCTAATCACCATGCCACAGCGCCCCACAACATTCTAACCACCATGTTCTAACCACAGCGCCCCACAACATTCTAACCACCATGTTCTAACCACAGCGCCCCACAACAGTCTAACCACCATGTTCTAACCACAGCGCCCCACAACATTCTAACCACCATGTTCTAACCACAGCGCCCCACAACATTCTAACCACCATGTTCTAACCACAGCGCCCCACAACATTCTAACCACCATGTTCTAACCACAGCGCCCCACAACATTCTAACCACCATGTTCTAACCACAGTGCCCCACAACGTTCTAACCACCATGCCATTGTGCCCCACAACATTCTAACCACCATGTTCTAACCACAGTGCCCCACAACAGTCTAACCACCATGTTCTAACCACAGCGCCCCACAACGTTCTAACCACCATGCCACTGTGCCCCACAACATTCTAACCACCATGTTCTAACCACAGCGCCCCACAACGTTCTAGCCACCACACCCTCACCTGTGTAAATTGAGTAATTAATCACAGGTTCTACCACATGCTTCAACACTGTGACTGTGGTGCTTAAATAGAAGCATGAATGGAACACTTTATCAATGCCTTCAGTAGAATTATCTTTACCCCAGGTGAACTAGGTGTGATGTACCCCCCAAGGTGTACAGAGCTCACAGCAAGTGGTTACTAGTAATGACCAGTGGTCATTAAGTAGTGGTCAATACTGGACTGTGGTGGTCACAAGGACCAAGGTGGTGATTGTGCTGTTTGTGTTATGACAAAGCATAATCCTACACTTGGCTCAGTGTCTGAGACTGGGGCTGAATGCTGAGACTTCAGGCAGCTTGCTATGTTGGAGCTTGTGCTAAATAATAAAACTGTTGGAGAGTAGGGCCATGTAATCTGACCTGGGTTAATGAGTTGGTTCTCACAGTTTAGGATCTACATCAAAATGTCATTAGGCAATCACCAGTTGAGCATATCTGCCTTGACATGACATTGGAGGGCATGAGTTTCTTATCTCAGTAACCACTAGTTGGTGTTATCAAGGCATTAAATGTAATGGTTATGGTTGGCCTCTCCTACATGTAATGCACTACTACCCAGTAGGTCAAGAATCATGCTTTCCAAGTAAGGTCTAGAACAAGCACATCATTTCTTATCCTATCAGCACAAGTTTGATTGTCATTTCCTCACTTATGTCACAGGGCCATGAATTTTGATTACATTCATTCGACAGGTTTCTTAAACTATACACTGTATATGTATTACAGTATACACTGTATATGTATTACAGTATACACTGTATATGTATTACAGTATACTGGTGTATTTTGAGAGACACTGTATTTAAGTGGAACATAACAAGGTTGTGATATGTAAGTAGATCTGGAAGTGTTGGTCTTGTCCCAGTAGGTGTAACAGTTGCCCTCAGTCTGTCTGGGAGACTGCCATCTTGGGATGTTAGGAACAGTGCTGGGACTATGAGGAACATGCCTTGTGGAAAAAATTAAATGTAAAATTCTTGTTTTGTAGGTACCAAGTCGAATGCACGGAATGGTGACAGGGCTATTAGTGAGTGACATATTGTGACAGTCCCACATACCTCAACATTCCTAGACAAGAAATGTCAAAGCTGCACACACCTGTTCTAATAAAGACATACATTTTTAATGAGAACTATAGAATCTGATATGTCCATCAGACATGGGGTCTATTCCATTCTGGAATTGGAATAGATTTTCAAAAGTCATTGGAATTGGAATTGATTTTTTTTTATTGGTACTTGATACTGTTAATCTTTACCACTTAAATTTACTATTAAAATCATATTTGTCTGCTATTAGTATGTCACGCTGAACCTGGTAACAGCCAGGAAGCTGTCAACATTACAGCATATACACTGTCTACTCTGTTATTGAAACATTGTGAACAAGAACAATATAATCAAGCATTTGTATCAAAAACAAATACTAAGTTACTGTGACAGAGAGTAAAACCAAAGTCAGGCCATTCAGACCTTATCATATTTTTTTTCTCAGTGGACCAGGTTTATGGAGAATACATGTTGGTGATTAGGATGTTGAAAAGAAAAATGTTTACAGTAAATTTAATGAAATATCAATAATACCACAACTGATTTAAACAGGGGTAAACTGTTAAAAACTCAGATTAATAACCCAACTGTCCAGGGCTGTCCAAAATCCAGGAGAGGTGTCACAGCAGAAAGTACATAACAAATGGCTGAATGCCATTTTTTATGCCAAACCTGACATGTATATATGTATGTATATATATGTATGTATGTATATATATATATATATATAATATATATATATATATATATATATATATATATATATATAAGATGCGTTGAATGAACAATAGTTAATTTGTTAATCATATGTGATTAAATATGATTGTGCACACATGAATTCAAGTACAAATAAAACTGTGTTTAAACGAATTGGATTTAAATTTTCCTTAACCTAGGATTTTAAAAGTTGGAATAGACAATTTGGAATTGGAATTGACAATTTGGAACTGGAATTGGAATTGATTTTTGCAAGGCGTCTGATGCCCATAACATCCATCATGTGTGGTTATTTCAAGTCATCGGTGTTAATAAAAATGTTGTTACGTAAAGGTTACAACACGTGTGTGTGTGTGTGATAGATGATTTCTCAGTTGCACACAATATGTAGTGTGGTAGTTCACGTGATGCGTCTACTATTACTCGTTCGTGCTTATATAAGTATTATCAGTGGCTGTTCATCGTAGATGTCTGCGTTGATGCCCTGACACGATGCTATCGGCCATGTAGGAAGGTTCCGTTAGTACCAACCACTCCAAAGGTGTGCTTTGTTAAAAATAGTGTTACAAAGGCTAGGGTTCAACTGGTGACATTTACTGGGGTTAAAGTAGAATGGTAGCCTTAGGTGGGTTGATAACGTACCTGGTTGAATGCTCCCTCTGGCTGAAGATAAGAGGTCTGGGTCGAAATATCTGGAATCTGATGACAGTGAAAATTACCAGGCAGTAGTACAGGTGAACAAAGTGTCGGTGACCCACTGACATAGTGACATTGACACAGTGACATGATGACACAGTGGCCCACTGACATCAGTGAATCAGGCCCCTGGTCAGTTCTTTACTGGGACACATCAGCGATTCTAAAGACTTGTATTAAGGCCTATATTCCAGACAACTTATACAACCTTTAACTCAACTACGTGTCAGGTACTATAATGCTACAGTGCAGTTTATTGCATTTTATTAAACTCACTTTTGTATTATGGGATGGCTACATTTGTGTTGTTTAAAAAATTACATGCCGCCTTTCTAACAAATAAAGTGATTGGTGGGAATAAAATGTTAAAAGTAAAATAGTTTTGTACAGTCACTGATAAGAATATGTCAGCCAAAAGGGATATCTATCATTGGTATTATACCTGCCAGAGCTGTCAGATTCCATTTACTTGGTTGTAAGGGAAAAGAAACATGTTCATGCATGCATGTATGCATATGTCGTGCATGCATGTTTGACAGGGAGACTGTCATCTTGGGATGTCGGGTGGACAAAAGTTAAATGTAAATTCTTGTTTTGTAGGTAACATTGAATACACATGTCCTGCGAATGGCAACTGTGAGATCACAAAGCGCCGGAGAAAAGCTTGTCAAGCATGTCGCTTCCAGAAATGTCTACGAATGGGGATGTTGAAAGAGGGTGAGTCAAAATAATCTAATTGTATAAACGTTTGTTAGCTATTCCTGTACAGTACTGGGTAAACAATTAAATACTTTTTAATATGTAAATATTTTAAAACTTGAATGATAATTCGAATCTATGGTTGTTATTGAATTTTTTTTTATAAATATCAATTCAAATTATTATTCGTTTGCATCCGAGTGTCTCCCTCTGTGTTTATTTTCCACATTTCTAACTTGTGTGTGTTGGCAGGCGTGCGACTTGACAGAGTGCGTGGTGGCCGGCAGAAGTACAAGCGCAGTCCCGAACCAATCCCGCTTAATGTCAGCGTGAAACGCATCTGCAACGACAACAACAATGCAACCGTGCCAGCACACATACAAAGTAGGTGTCGCCACCTGTCCATCTCCATCATCAGTCCCCCTTGCTACACCGGCTTCCCACTGCGTGTACTCGTTCGGTTTGCAGTTTGTTGATGGGTCGTAGCTACTATAGCTATCGTAGCTACTGTCGACTGTTGTGTAGGTCTTGCAGCTGCTCAGTAGACAGTAGCCAGCCTACCGTGGCACCTGTATTTAGGCACATCTACAAGTGAAATGTGGCAATTGTAGGTTACCTCAAACCTCAGATTCATTAACTCATATCTTGACTGTCTTTGCAGAAAATAGACACATGATTGGTTTGAAATTTGCTGATGGGCATATTCATCCATGGGCATATTCATCCATGGGCATATTCATCCATGCAATAGTGCATGTGATTTGTGTGGCCTGTGCCTAAATGCTAGGTAACACGATACTTGTCAGACGTAGTGGTTCAACGTGTATACTAACATAGAATGCTGACAACTTTACCTACCTTTTATAATAGTAAAACATATCTTACAATTCAAAGTTAATTAATTGGTAGTGTCTTCTTTGTTAACATATAAAAGCACAAATATTTCTGATAATTAACATAATTTTGAGTACAGAAACGATGCAGTAAGTTAACAGATATGTACATATTTAAGACTTACTGATTTAATTGATAGAGGCAATAGCAGAGAGAATCTTGCAGCTATTCGGAAACCCACTGTTAAGTAATTTGACAGCGTGACAATGTGCCGAAACTGCTGCTGTCAGGAAGATATCCTCTCGCAAGTGTCGTGATCGCCGCAGTGCTATGAAGCAGCAATATGTGATATTGCTGGTGTTTGTTTTGTTGCCCGACAGCCTTGTTGCATTGCAGGGAAGTGGCCGAGGATCCTCTCGGTGAGCCAAGAGGTGCAGGAGTCCGCAGCCTCTTGTTGTGGTTGTTCTAGTGACGGCCTACCTGCACCTCAACGTTGTTCCCGCGCCCACACCACGGGGCGTCGTGGACGGGGGTGAGTTTACAACTAAACCTCCCGTCCAGACGCACAGCAGTCTAAGACAGGTAGGTGGCAGGGCCTGCTCGCTTAGACTGCTCCCGGCTCTTGCATTTACCGCGCCCGGCTCCTCATGAGCAGTTGTGCTCCTCGTTTCGCTCTCTCCTGCATAACGTCTTGACAAAAATACCAGTCTAAATCGCCAGTACAAAAGGTAGGTTTTTTCCTTCCCACAAACGAACGTAATTCTCTCACATACAGGTAGGTCATTGACATTTGAGGACATTAGCATGCGCAGTAATTTTTTTAGAACAGCGCACTTTAAATTGTCAATACCAAGTTGCCCTTGCTTTCTATTTTTGCATGCTTGCAAAAATGTATATGCTTTTATAATTGGTTTTTGTGCTTGTATGGTCCAGGGTGCCAAGAGAGGAGTTATAGCTGTATGGTCCAGGGTGCCCAGGAGAGGAGGTATAGCTGTATGGTCCAGGGTGCCCAGGAGAGGAGTTATAGCTGTATGGTCCAGGGTGCCAAGAGAGGAGGTATAGCTGTATGGTCCAGGGTGCCCGAGAGAGGAGTTATAGCTGTATGGTCCAGGGTGCCAAGAGAGGAGTTATAGCTGTATGGTCCAGGGTGCCCAGGAGAGGAGGTATAGCTGTATGGTCCAGGGTGCCAAGAGAGGAGTTATAGCTGTATGGTCCAGGGTGCCCAGGAGAGGAGGTATAGCTGTATGGTCCAGGGTGCCAAGAGAGGAGTTTTAGCTGTATGGTCCAGGGTGCCCAGGAGAGGAGGTATAGCTGTATGGTCCAGGGTGCCAAGAGAGGAGTTATAGCTGTATGGTCCAGGGTGCCCGAGGGAGGAGTTATAGCTGTATGGTCCAGGGTGCCCGAGAGAGGAGTTATACCTGTATGGTCCAGGGTGCCAAGAGAGGAGTTATAGCTGTATGGTCCAGGGTGCCCGAGAGAGGAGGTATAGCTGTATGGTCCAGGGTGCCCGAGAGAGGAGTTATAGCTGTATGGTCCAGGGTGCCCGAGAGAGGAGTTATAGCTGTATGGTCCAGGGTGCCCGAGAGAGGAGGTAGAGCTGTATGGTCCAGGGTGCCCGAGAGAGGAGTTATAGCTGTATGGTCCAGGGTGCCCGAGAGAGGAGGTAGAGCTGTATGGTCCAGGGTGCCCGAGAGAGTAGATGTGTCTTTCTCCTTGGCATCCTATCAAGTCTTGCTTTATCTCAGCGACATGTTTTTTTTGTTGAGTAATTTTTTTTAGCTATTTCTGCAGTTCTCTTGGCAGATATGTATCTGAGGAGACTTTCGCAACCTTCACAGACTGTATGAGTCAACATGTAACATTATCACTTTGATGAACCACAACCATGAAACAACCATGAAACAACCATGAAACAGCTATAAACATTAAGGGTTGCCATAAGTTGGTTGCATCTACAAAGAGAGTCAGGTCAGTGTAACGTTTAAAGGAATGAAAGATCTCAGTATTGGTGGCAAGAGTTTACTCGTGTTTGTAGAGTGTCGCAGGTGACAGTGGACTGGTAACAGACCTGTTTGCTGGAGGTTGACACTATTAGTCACCTGAGTTATCACCGCCATAAGTAGGCCTATGTCATCGTCCACCACACTTGTGACAAACTGACACGCCCCCTTGACATACAACTATGCAGCCTGCATCTTTCCTGCTTGATATATTCTTGTTCTACGGTGGAATGCAATCTGTAGAACACACTTTCACTGCTATTGTCCATTTGTTATTCACCTAGCTGTCCATCATCTTTTCTCTTAACACTCCTATATGCAAACTAGAACGTCTCTGCCAGATTGTGTCCATAAATCTTCATTTTATTATGTGAGGAAGAGGTAAAAGGAAGAGGTAAAAGGAAGAGGTAAAAGGAAGAGGTAAAAGGAAAAGAAGCACTTCTTGAAGCTGTCTATTCACCTAGCAATATATTAGTAGTAGCATCCCAACATCTCAATATTGTTGCCACAGCAACAACATTCTGTCTAAACTCTAGTTGCCGTGTCCAGTCAGACTCTGGCAATATATTCACATTGTGTATTGTCTGCAGCTTCCCTATTCCACAGCACATGAAACAGATGCGCCGTACCAATTATGTCATGTTTGGCTAATCAAGGGTAAACTTATCATATCTGGATGACTGACACCTGTGTCCAGGTGTGTCTACCCTACTCCACACCAACAGCACATACAGGTAAACTGGCTGCTTGAGAGGCTGCCAGATTGATTGATCACAGGTGAAATAGAATGACTGGCGGAATGCCTCAGAACCTGGGCTTCCTTGTCATTCCTCAAGGCACAACACATCACTTGTTTGCCAGGTTCTGTGTATTATTTCTCAATACACAACACATCACTTGTCTGCCAGGTTCTGTGTATTATTTCTCAAGGCACAACACATCACTTGTCTGCCAGGTTCTGTGTATTATTTCTCAAGGCACAACACATCACTTGTCTGCCAAGTTCTGTGTATTATTTCTCAAGACACAACACATCACTTGTCTGCCAGGTTCTGTGTATTATTTCTCAAGGCACAACACATCACTTGTCTGCCAGGTTCTGTGTATTATTTCTCAAGGCACAACACATCACTTGTCTGCCAGGTTCTGTGTATTATTTCTCAAGGCACAACACATCACTTGTCTGCCAGGTTCTGTGTATTATTTCTCAAGACACAACACATCACTTGTCTGCCAGGTTCTGTGTATTATTTCTCAAGGCACAACACATCACTTGTCTGCCAGGTTCTGTGTATTATTTCTCAAGACACAACACATCACTTGTCTGCCAGGTTCTGTGTATTATTTCTCAAGGCACAACACATCACTTGTTTGCCAGGTTCTGTGTATTATTTCTCAAGGCACAACACATCACTTGTCTGCCAGGTTCTGTGTATTATTTCTCAAGACACAACACATCACTTGTCTGCCAGGTTCTGTGTATTATTTCTCAAGGCACAACACATCACTTGTCTGCCAGGTTCTGTGTATTATTTCTCAAGGCACAACACATCACTTGTCTGCCAGGTTCTGTGTATTATTTCTCAAGGCACAACACATCACTTGTCTGCCAGGTTCTGTGTATTATTTCTCAAGGCACAACACATCACTTGTCTGCCAGGTTCTGTGTATTATTTCTCAAGGCACAACACATCACTTGTTTGCCAGGTTCTGTGTATTATTTCTCAAGACACAACACATCACTTGTTTGCCAGGTTCTGTGTATTATTTCTCAAGGCACAACACATCACTTGTTTGCCAGGTTCTGTGTATTATTTCTCAAGGCACAACACATCACTTGTTTGCCAGGTTCTGTGTATTATTTCTCAAGGCACAACACATCACTTGTTTGCCAGGTTCTGTGTATTATTTCTCAAGGCACAACACATCACTTGTTTGCCAGGTTCTGTGTATTATTTCTCAAGACACAACACATCACTTGTTTGCCAGGTTCTGTGTATTATTTCTCAAGGCACAACACATCACTTGTTTGCCAGGTTCTGTGTATTATTTCTCAAGGCACAACACATCACTTGTTTGCCAGGTTCTGTGTATTATTTCTCAAGGCACAACACATCACTTGTTTGCCAGGTTCTGTGTATTATTTCTCAAGGCACAACACATCACTTGTTTGCCAGGTTCTGTGTATTATTTCTCAAGGCACAACACATCACTTGTCTGCCAGGTTCTGTGTATTATTTCTCAAGGCACAACACATCACTTGTTTGCCAGGTTCTGTGTATTATTTCTCAAGGCACAACACATCACTTGTCTGCCAGGTTCTGTGTATTATTTCTCAAGGCACAACACAATGTGTTAATGTAATTAAAGTAATAATGATAGTAATGATGAGATTTTTTTCAAAAGTAATAGTTATAGATCCTAAAATTAGTCTATTACTTTTCTATTTCATCTGTTGCCGCAAACTTACAAAAAAAAATCAGGTTTGTTTGCCTGTTATTCCAGCTGTTAGTGATTGTAAACAATGTATAGACAATGGCTGAGCTGTTATTCACACAACATGAAAAGACCAGTAGGCTGATAATACAATGCATTCAGAAATACCTGCTCAATGAAACAATGCAGGAGTAGCAAGCCCATTACAAACATTGCTAGCACACACAAAGGACATGGCTTCAGATATGTGCAGGGAGGCAGCAAATGTTATCTTAGAGCAGGAGCTGCAACCTGTGTTGAATTCAAAGTAAGCTTTGATTTGAGCCGAAATTCTGAGCTCTTTTTTTTATTGCTAATTGCTACATGGTAACATTGACACACAGACCCTAGGCAATTCTAGGGTTCACAGACTCATCAAAAAAAAATTAATTGACATTCAGCGATAGTAACAATGACCCAGTAATAGTAATAGCAATCCTGGTAATAGTAATAGTAATAAATTAGAATTAATGTAATAGTAATAGAAACGGTAAGGAGTAATAGTAACAGATTGTCTGTAATAGAACCCATGCCTGGTGGTGATTATAGGCACACGAACACCCCCAAAAGACAAGCTCATTTCCCTCTGGATTACATGCTTTATATCAGAATCTGCGTTATAGCAACTGTGTAACACAACTGTATGAGGTTTGACAACCATCACAAAATAGAGATGGACATACTTGGGTCAGATTCCAGAAAAACTACTGAAAGCAGCACTTCAGCAGAATTCTCTTCAAAAAGGAAAGAAACCCTGAAGAAAGAAACTTTAAGCCAAAAGAAACCCTGTAAAAAACCTCCTTAAGAGAGAGAGAGGTTGTAAAACTCGAAACACTAGCCAAGATGGCTGCTAAAGAGCTTAGTGTGTCGGGAAGATGGCATGCAAATATTTCCACCCTGAGTAATGCCTTTGGGTGAAGAGGATAGAACAAGAAGGTGAAGGAGTTGATGTGTTATCCACGTGAGATAATGTTAACCATCTTTCAGTAGGTAGTGAGCACACTTTGTGGTTGATGAAACCATCGACATTGCTCAATTACCGAGTGCAATTATCCGAGTTCTGAAAGTTCACGGAAGATGTGTGAAGACAGTAGTGACCTGATGTATGGATTATTTCCCAGTTGCCTTGTAGGAACTGATCAATACCACATCCCCCACAGCATGTGTTCCTCAAGTGTATCCCAGCCTGTCAATGTAGCACATTCACACGGATTGCTTCTGGTGTTTCACTAAGTCGGGATAGAGCGTTGAATTCCCCCAACTGCCAGGAAGTCTCATGCCACGTAGCAAACTGATCCCGTCGTAACTGACTCAAGGTTGAATTACTCTCGGGTATTTTCACCCACCTCACTGAAAATCCATCTCTTACTAACCAAGTCAAAAATGTACGCATGAAAATGGCTAAATTACATAAGATTTATTTTGCTTGCCATAAGGAATTTTTTTGCCTTACAGCATTTGATTGACACACACCATTTGAGGTTCGTTATGTCAACTTTAATGTACAGGTTTTAAAGAGTATGACAATATATCATTTCAGCAGTACAACTGTAAGATGTCGTGTCATGGGATTCTTGCTTACTTGTCCTTTCTCATATGACTGGTAGAAAGGGTTCAGATACTTGGAATGGGGTGATTGGCAACCAGTTCTAGAGGTTCCTGTCACATAATGACATATAGGGGTTATCAACAAGTGTTCACTCAAGGACAGGCACTGGACTGACGTCAGAGGTGTCACACATAGATCATTCTGGGAGTGTCCAAGAGTCTCAAGGCAGCCAACTCTCTGTCAACCACCTCATATACTCTAAACAAAGTGATAACATTTCAGTAATTTTGTACATGGAGAAGTTATATATGTCTGTTATCACTACCCTGTCAGGTGTCATCAATCACTGGACAACCTTGACCATTACTTGGACAAGGGGGTTGAGACATGGGTAGCACATGAGATCACTCACACCCTGTTGCTATATTTGGTCGGGACATGTGGCCAACTGAGTTTATAGAGAGAAATAAAAGAGAGGCTAAAGGATACACTGGTTGACAGACTGGTGTAGGAATACGACAGGTTGAGTGATGAGACCAGAGAAGATGTAAGAAATGCTTCATTAAAACAAGTGGGGGGGGGGAGGGTGATAACTAATGCAATGGTTGGTCACTTCACAAGTGTGGTCAAACATCGAGGACAAAGTTTTGTGAAATTGTAACTTTTGACCACCATCCCTGTGAAAGAGGCTGGTTCGACTGTAATAAACATAGATTGAAATCTGCCATTGTATGCACCTTGCTATAAGGAACAAGATTTAACAAGATTTAACAAGATTTGCCATCCAAGCCAAAGGCCCAGATGGCAAGTGGACAAGGAAGCCATTGGCTTATCGAGAGTCCAACAATGTTCACCTACTTATAACCCGCCCTCCTGATATATGTGTCAACCTTGTTTTTAAACATATTCACGCTGGTAGCAGTTACACAATCTGTAGACAATTTGTTCCATTCATTTATTGTCCTCTGTGAGAACGAGTGCTTCCTGATGTCCAATCTACATTGATCCTTTACTAATTTTACCTCATGTCCTCTAGTTCTGCTATCCTTCTTGAGTGAGAAAAACATATTTCTATCAATAATTTCATACCCATTCAATATCTTAAAAACTTCAATCTGATCTCCTCTTAACCTCCTTGTCTCTAGAGTTGTTAAACCACATTCTTTCAGGCGTTCTTCATAACTAAGGTCTCTAAGTTCTGGAATCATTTTAGTTGCTCTCCTTTGTATGCGTTCAAGCGTATCTATATCCTTCTTACGATATGGTCTCCATGCTTGTATACAGTATTCTAAATGAGGTCTAACTATTGCTTTATAAAGAGGTATAATTAACTTTTTTCCCTTGTATGTTATGTTTCTTCTAATCAATCCAAGAATTTGATTACCCTTTGAAGCTGCAATAAGGAACCCAAACATCTTACTACACCTTGCTATAAGGAAGCCAAACATCTTACTACACCTTGCTACAAGGAAGCCAAACATCTTACTACACCTTGCTACAAGGAAGCCAAACATCTTACTACACCTTGCTACAAGGAAGCCAAACGTCTTACTACACCTTGCTACAAGGAAGCCAAACGTCTTACTACACCTTGCTACAAGGAAGCCAAACGTCTTACTACACCTTGCTATAAGGAAGCCAAACGTCTTACTACACCTTGCTATAAGGAAGCCAAACGTCTTACTACACCTTGCTATAAGGAACCCAAACGTCTTACTACACCTTGCTATAAGGAACCCAAACGTCTTACTACACCTTGCTATAAGGAACCCAAACGTCTTACTACACCTTGCTATAAGGAACCCAAACGTCTTACTACACCTTGCTATAAGGAACCCAAACGTCTTACTACACCTTGCTATAAGGAAGCCAAACGTCTTACTACACCTTGCTATAAGGAACCCAAACGTCTTACTACACCTTGCTATAAGGAACCCAAACGTCTTACTACACCTTGCTATAAGGAACCCAAACGTCTTACTACACCTTGCTATAAGGAACCCAAACGTCTTACTACACCTTGCTATAAGGAACCCAAACGTCTTACTACACCTTGCTATAAGGAACCCAAACGTCTTACTACACCTTGCTATAAGGAACCCAAACGTCTTACTACACCTTGCTATAAGGAACCCAAACGTCTTACTACACCTTGCTATAAGGAAGCCAAACGTCTTACTACACCTTGCTATAAGGAACCCAAACGTCTTACTACACCTTGCTATAAGGAACCCAAACGTCTTACTACACCTTGCTATAAGGAAGCCAAACGTCTTACTACACCTTGCTATAAGGAACCCAAACGTCTTACTACACCTTGCTATAAGGAACCCAAACGTCTTACTACACCTTGCTATAAGGAACCCAAACGTCTTACTACACCTTGCTATAAGGAACCCAAACGTCTTACTACACCTTGCTATAAGGAACCCAAACGTCTTACTACACCTTGCTATAAGGAACCCAAACGTCTTACTACACCTTGCTATAAGGAAGCCAAACGTCTTACTACACCTTGCTATAAGGAACCCAAACGTCTTACTACACCTTGCTATAAGGAAGCCAAACGTCTTACTACACCTTGCTATAAGGAACCCAAACGTCTTACTACACCTTGCTATAAGGAACCCAAACGTCTTACTACACCTTGCTATAAGGAACCCAAACGTCTTACTACACCTTGCTATAAGGAACCCAAACGTCTTACTACACCTTGCTATAAGGAACCCAAACGTCTTACTACACCTTGCTATAAGGAACCCAAACGTCTTACTACACCTTGCTATAAGGAAGCCAAACGTCTTACTACACCTTGCTATAAGGAAGCCAAACGTCTTACTACACCTTGCTATAAGGAACCCAAACGTCTTACTACACCTTGCTATAAGGAAGCCAAACGTCTTACTACACCTTGCTATAAGGAACCCAAACGTCTTACTACACCTTGCTATAAGGAACCCAAACGTCTTACTACACCTTGCTATAAGGAACCCAAACGTCTTACTACACCTTGCTATAAGGAACCCAAACGTCTTACTACACCTTGCTATAAGGAACCCAAACGTCTTACTACACCTTGCTATAAGGAACCCAAACGTCTTACTACACCTTGCTATAAGGAACCCAAACGTCTTACTACACCTTGCTATAAGGAAGCCAAACGTCTTACTACACCTTGCTATAAGGAAGCCAAACGTCTTACTACACCTTGCTATAAGGAAGCCAAACGTCTTACTACACCTTGCTATAAGGAAGCCAAACATCTTACTACACCTTGCTATAAGGAAGCCAAACATCTTACTACACCTTCATTGTACAGGTTCACTATGACTGTCACATCTAGCTTTACTTACTTGTCCAAAATGGCACTCTGTCCATGAATTATAACAGTTTATTCATTAAAAAAATTTGAATTAATAAAGTTGGATTGTTCATTAATGAACAGTCACAACTTTGTTTCCTGGAAACAGGTGTCACGTTGACCTGCTCCAGTGATTAATACCTAGAGAAACAGGTGTCACATTGACCTGCTCCAGTGTGGTGGCTAATACCTAGAGAAACAGGTGTCACATTGACCTGCTCCAGTGTGGTGGCTAATACCTAGAGAAACAGGTGTCACATTGACCTGCTCCAGTGTGGTGGCTAATACCTAGAGAAACAGGTGTCACATTGACCTGCTCCAGTGTGGTGGCTAATACCTAGAGAAACAGGTGTCACATTGACCTGCTCCAGTGTGGTGGCTAATACCTAGAGAAACAGGTGTCACATTGACCTGCTCCAGTGTGGTGGCTAATACCTAGAGAAACAGGTGTCACATTGACCTGCTCCAGTGGCTAATACCTAGAGAAACACTAAATTCACTGCTTATTAGGTGCCATGAGCTAAATCCCTCGAGATCTACAGGAGCCACTTGTGGCGAAGTCGCAGGAACAGACGATGAGCAGTGATGTGTTTTGTGAGAACACAGGCAGAGAGTAGTGGTCAGTCACCATTAGTAAGTGTCAGTCTGTCACCATTAGTAAGTGGCGGTCTGTCACCATTAGTAAGTGGTGGTCTGTCACCATTAGTAAGTGGTGGTCTGACACCATTAGTAAGTGGCGGTGTGACACCATTAGGAAGTGGCAGTCTGTCACCATTAGGAAGTGGCAGGTCTGACGCCATTAGTAAGTGTCAGTCTGATACCATTAGTAAGGGGCAGTCTGACACCATTAGGAAGTGGCAGTCTGACACCATTAGGAAGTGGCAGTCTGACACCATTAGGAAGTGGCGGTCTGTTACCATTAGGAAGTGGTGGTCTGTCACCATTAGTAAGTGGCCGTCTGGCAACATTAGTAAGTGGCAGGTCTGTCACCAGCAGTAAACTCTTGTGTCCCCAAGGTAACCAACGCAGGCGTTAATGTGCAACCAGGGACACACACACACGGTGTCACACTGTGTGACATGTCACAGGACATCATGTTTACTGCTTCAGCACACACCATTCCCCCCCCCATGGCATCAGTCTTGTTATTGTCCATTAAGGAAATGAAGTGGCATGTAAAAATCGTTTTTTGCTAGACAGCAATCCGTGTTTCTGGGAAACAAAACAAAGTGGCAGGATGTTCTAAATCGGTCAAATACCAGGTATGATGACTGCGAGGCAATGTGTCACAGGAGACACTGGAACAATGGGGGTATGATTGCAACAGGTGTGTGAGGAAGAGACTGACTGAGATGGGTGCAGTAGTATCTCCTGCAGATGGTGTAAGCAGCAGTCAATGATGATGTCATATGTTGATGTGCTCTGTGCCAGATATGTTTATGTGCTCTGTGCCAGATATGTTGATATGCTCTGTACCAGATATGTTGATGTGCTCTGTCTGTGCCAGGTGTTTTTGATTGTGCCAATAAATCAGACTGATCTTTGATAGCTACATCATCTACTGGCCCGGCACATGTTTGTACCTGTTCATCTGGCAGACTCAACTGTAATTATTATTTGTTGGCTTAAGGCTGTGTTATTTGTTGTCTTAAGGCTGTGTTATTTGTTGGCTTAAGGCTGTGTTATTCCATTGTCACTTCCCTCTGCCTAGTTTCTCTCTCATATGTATTAAGTTTTTATTTTGTCATTGGCCATCCACCTGTGTCCGTGAACTCTGGGCAGAAAGTGTTGGTAGCTGGACTAGAATCTCTATATGTGATGACGATGAAATAAACAAGATTTATCTGGATGACCTATTTAAAGAACATTGCAACCACAATTCCTCACAGCTGGTTGACTAAATGTGTTATTGGTGTGGTGAGATTTAAGACAATTCTGACTTGACTGTGTGAAACAATCCAGTCCTCTTCCTTGGTTCACTAAGTTCCTCTGATTTGGTGGCATAAAAACCTGTTTATGTTGAAGATATCCTGGTTCGGTGCTGTTTCTATTTGATTTTATTACATGTGTGTGAGTTAGAGTGTTAGGCATATTTAAGGTTTTACATTAATGCAACTTATATACCAGCTTCTCTAAATAACTGCAGCATTTACTAACCACATTTAGTTGTGATGGGAATAGCAAAATTCATCAGATTTGCATCAGGAATTAGAAATTCAAATGATATGTGCATCAGCTAGCAATCTGTGGTGACTGTCAACCACTACCATGCCATCTGTCAAATGCATGATAACATTAAACTCTGGAAATCACCATAGCAACATATTTGGCAGGGGAGTTTTATAAGAAATATTCTGCAAAATATCTGTTTTTAAGTTTTTATGTTGTTCATTGAAGCTCCTGCAGCAACAGAGTGATTCAGGTGGGTTCCTTGCTTGTCTGCCTGACTGAAAGACAGGAAGGTCTTGAGTGTTATCTAGATGATCAACCAAGTTGCATGACTCGCCTCTTCTACACCAGACCTACCAACCTGTTGTTACCTGAGACTTAATCACATGTTGGATGTGCGGTTGTCTCACGAGACGACTCCCCTTTCTGTGTAGCAGAGATGTTGCTGAATGACCAGTTGAAACTGATACCATGTGTACGGCAATTACACTGTCGTCTGTCTACCTGCTCAACAATTGCTTAATAACTGATATTAATCAGGGCACATAGCACAGCTCTCGGCACAGATAGCATGCCTCGTGCCTAGCCAAAGGAACAATAGTCCCTCTCAATCGTTGCTCCACTGTCCTATCAAATGGCGGTGCTTCATTGCATTCATTCACACAAACATTACACGAGGGGCGAATTCTGTGTGATTAACATGTTAGGCAGCAGTTGCCAATGGCTTGCTGTCTTTAACAATTTTATTTCGGGCACAATGAAAAACAAAGAAAAAAAATCTAACAGTATTTGTGCTAGCCCCACCCCAGACTTCAGGGGAAAAGAGGAGAGGGCTAAGTGTGCTTTTATATCAAGACCTGTTCTTTACCAGATGGTCGCTAGACATCTTCTCGATGTCCATGCTGTGGGACAGTGGCTCCTCATGTGGTCAGAAACGAAACTATGCAGGCAGCCATTCCAAGAAATCCAGTCACTACATTTCCTATGGATTAATAAAGTAATTATTTAGTTTAATATCGAGACACAGCAGGTAGTCGATTCTGGTCAACAGATGTGAACTTGGAGGTAGCGTGACAATCTCTGACTAATGAAATCGACCAATCAGATGCATACACATGCCACTGCCTAATACGTCATCAAAGATTGAATGTGGCCAAAGATTGAATGTGGTAGATCTGATCAGCAGTTCTTGATTAAAACTTTGTGTGCTGTTCCACCTGAATTAGCATGCTCAAGTATGCCAGCCAGGTAGGTCAACAAAACATGTGGACATTCTCTTGTACGAACAGTCGTAATGTACAGGGCTTCTACTACCACTTACCCTGTTGTTTCTACAGCCCATTTAACCAAATGCTGAAATTTTTGGAACTTTTTAAATCGGGCACTAAAATGATCCATGATCCAGGTACCAGGAAACCCAAAGGGTGCAGGGAGATAGCAGTGCCCTATGGCCCAGTTTCCCTGTCCCACATCCCCGCCCTGTGCCAGTGTAGGGAGGTCTAGGCAGTCAGCTGTGGATGGTATGTCAGGAGGGTATTTGCACAGGGTGAATAATGTAATGCATGCTGCTAGCATGTGGGGCACCAACCATGCACCAGGTAAGGTGGACAATGTCCAGCTAGAACTAGTTGCCTTGTTCCTCAAATTCTATCGTCTTTCGTGCTGCACGCAACAACCACAGTCAATGCTGTATATGCTCCACACGTGGACTTTGATATGTTGGCTTGAAACTCATCTCAGCAAAGTATGAGTTGTAACAGTTAACAGTGGACTTTGTAACCTTCTTGCTTATCGCTTCAAGATTAACAGTGATAGTTCTAGAAACCCTCTCAGTTATCAAGAACAACCTCTCGTAACTAAAATGTCATGTCTGTGAAGTACAATACTCTTGCTTTGCTTGTCAAACGTCCATATCTACCGTATAGCATCTAAAGGACGCACAGTGTGGCATATGGATATTGTGCTACAGCTAGGAATGGCTAATGCTGCATTAAAAATCAACCATGAAACACAAATATTTTTATTTAATTAGCATTCTCTGCACTAAAGTCAATATGTTTCTCTGAAATTTAAAAAAAAACTTGGATTTAATAGGATTGGAAAACGTGATGTCTTTTGGAAAACAAATGTTCGTCAATTGTGCTCTTCTGTATGTTATATGGTACTCTATATGGTACTACAAGTGTGTTGCATGTACATGGTTGTAGACACTATATGGTACTACAAGTGTGTTGCATGTACATGGTTGTAGACACTATATGGTACTACAAGTGTGTTGCATGTACATGGTTGTAGACACTATATGGTACTACAAGTGTGTTGCATGTACATGGTTGTAGACACTATATGGTACTACAAGTGTGTTGCATGTACATGGTTGTAGACACTATATGGTACTACAAGTGTGTTGCATGTACATGGTTGTAGACACTATATGGTACTACAAGTGTGTTGCATGTACATGGTTGTAGACACTATATGGTACTACAAGTGTGTTGCATGTACATGGTTGTAGACACTATATGGTACTACAAGTGTGTTGCATGTACATGGTTGTAGACACTATATGGTACTACAAGTGTGTTGCATGTACATGGTTGTAGACACTATATGGTACTACAAGTGTGTTGCATGTACATGGTTGTAGACACTATATGGTACTACAAGTGTGTTGCATGTACATGGTTGTAGACACTATATGGTACTACAAGTGTGTTGCATGTACATGGTTGTAGACACTATATGGTACTACAAGTGTGTTGCATGTACATGGTTGTAGACACTATATGGTACTACAAGTGAGTTGCATGTACATGGTTGTAGACACTATATGGTACTACAAGTGTGTTGCATGTACATGGTTGTAGACACTATATGGTACTACAAGTGTGTTGCATGTACATGGTTGTAGACACTATATGGTACTACAAGTGTGTTGCATGTACATGGTTGTAGACACTATATGGTACTACAAGTGTGTTGCATGTACATGGTTGTAGACACTATATGGTACTACAAGTGTGTTGCATGTACATGGTTGTAGACACTATATGGTACTACAAGTGTGTTGCATGTACATGGTTGTAGACACTATATGGTACTACAAGTGTGTTGCATGTACATGGTTGTAGACACTATATGGCACTACAAGTGTGTTGCATGTACATGGTTGTAGACACTATATGGCACTACAAGTGTGTTGCATGTACATGGTTGTAGACACTATATGGCACTACAAGTGTGTTGCATGTACATGGTTGTAGACACTATATGGTACTACAAGTGTGTTGCATGTACATGGTTGTAGACACTATATGGTACTACAAGTGTGTTGCATGTACATGGTTGTAGACACTATATGGTACTACAAGTGTGTTGCATGTACATGGTTGTATACACTATATGGTACTACAAGTGTGTTGCATGTACATGGTTGTAGACACTATATGGTACTACAAGTGTGTTGCACGTACATGGTTGTAGACACTATATGGTACTACAAGTGTGTTACACGTACATGGTTGTAGACACTATATGGTACTACAAGTGTGTTACACGTACATGGTTGTAGACACTATATGGTACTACAAGTGTGTTACACGTACATGGTTGTAGACACTATATGGTACTACAAGTGTGTTACACGTACATGGTTGTAGACACTATATGGTACTACAAGTGTGTTACACGTACATGGTTGTAGACACTATATGGTACTACAAGTGTGTTACACGTACATAGTTGTAGACACTATATGGTACTACAAGTGTGTTTACACGTACATAGTTGTAGACACTATATGGTACTACAAGTGTGTTACATGTACATAGTTGTGTTACATGTATATAGTATAGTTGCATAGTGTGAGAATTATTATTAGATGGAGGTAAGTGGGTATTTTTGGGAAGCCGGTGGTTCACCTGTTCACACTGACTGTGCATTTCCGGTGCACAGAATGTCGCTGCTATGTACGTGGCTTGTTGTTGTACCCCGACTTGTTCATGTTATACTGTCTGTCATGACTGTATACAGAAGTCTCTTCTATTGCTTCATGCTTATCGTCTCTGGCAGCCAGTGGCAATTTATTTCATGTTTTTATTACCTTCAAGATACAATAGTTGTAATCGTTTCTGCCTAAGCTGCAGTGCTGAAGTGTATCAACAGTCTCCAACCCTTGCATGCTCATTCGTAGGGTGTAAGCCATTCGTAGGGTGTAAGCCATTCGTAGGGTGTAAGCCATTCGTAAGGTGTAAGCCATTCGTAGGGTGTAAGCTATTCGTATGGTGTAAGCCATTCGTAGGGTGTAAGCCATTCGTTACGGGTAAGCCATTCGTAGGGTGTAAGCCATTCGTAAGGTGTAAGCCATTCGTATGGTGTAAGCCATTCGTAGGGTGTAAGCCATTCGTAGGGTGTAAGCCATTCGTAAGGTGTAAGCCATTCGTAGGGTGTAAGCCATTCGTAGGGTGTAAGCCATTCGTAGTTTCCTCCTTGTTGACATGTGTCCTAGTGTCAAGTCATCTAGATCTTTGTTTGACGTCTGTCTGTTTTGTTCTACTGTCATCTTTGTGGCACAAGTAGCTGTAAGACATCTTTGTAACATTCTTTGTCATTGGCATCATTTGACAGTAGTGGTAGTTGTAGTGGTAGTAGTAGTATTAGTGGTAGTAGTAGTAGTAGTAGTAGTAGTAGTAGTAGTAGTCATATCATCAGCAGTCACCAAATCACATTAATGATTGTACAATGTTCACATCATCTGTAGTCACCCACTGACATCATGATTAACTAATAAACTGACCTGGCCTCTATTACTATTGTAAACATGTAGAGATTTCACCTGTAATCTTTTTATCACCCGTGTCTGTCCATGTTATGTGGATCTGTACATGTAATGTGGATCTGTACATGTAATGTGGATCTGTCCACAATATGGAAATCTTGCCACATCATGTGGATCTGTCCACATTATGTGGATCTGTCTAAGTCATGTTGATCTGTCCACAGCATGTAGATCTGTCCACGTCATGTGGATCTGTCCACATTATGTGGATCTGTCTAAGTCATGTGGATCTGTCCATGTCATGTGGATCTGTTCATGTCATGGGGATCTGTCTATGCCATGTGGATCTGTCCACATCATGGGGATCTGTCAATGTCATGTGGATCTGTCCATGTCATGTTGATCTGTCCATATCATATAAAACTGTAGTCTGTGTGTTCCCAGGAGCAAAAAGGGCATGTTTGCAGGGAACCTTCACTGTGACATGATACCATGTTCACTTCCAGACTGAGCTAGTTCACTGTGACATGATACCATGTTCACTTCCAGACTGAGCTAGGTCACTGTGACTTGATACCATGATCACTTCCAGACTGAGCTAGGTCACTGTGACTTGATACCATGTTCACTTCCAGACTGACCTAGGTCACTGTGACTTGATACCATGTTCACTTCCAGACTGACCTAGGTCACTGTGACTTGATACCATGTTCACTTCCAGACTGAGCTAGGTCACTTTGACTTGATACCATGTTCACTTCCAGACTGAGCTTGTTCACTGTGACATGATACCATGTTCACTTCCAGACTGAGCTAGTTCACTGTGACATGTCACTTCCAGACAGTTATTAATAAACCACTGATCTTCTTTCTCTTCCTTTTTACGTTGCAGATAATAAGATTTTAGCAGCTTTATTGCGTATCGAACCGGAGAAGGTATACGCGATGCCCGATGCTTCATTGCCGGACGACGAATACAAACTGATGGCGACGCTGTCAGATCTGGCTGACAGAGAACTTGTAGCAACGATAGGCTGGGCCAAACAAGTACCAGGTTGGTGTCATCTGAATATTTTATAAACTTGAGTGACTGTGCACTGTTGACACTATGCACCTAGTGATCTATAGGAGGAAGAACATCAAAGTCAGAGAAGTTCTACGATCAAACTGTTAATAGCGTCTCTTTCTTGCTCTCCATCTATCTCCATGTTTCGCTCTCTGTCTCTCGCACTGTCTCTATCCCATCTCTATCTCTCTTTCATCTCTATGCCTCTCTCCATGTCTCTCTGTGTCTCTTCCCATCGGTCTCTCCCTCTACATGTGCATCTGCTACTGTGGCCAGTCCGACCTATGTTATTACATGAAGCACTGGCTTGTGACGCTGGCTTGGGTCTGCCTGGTTAATAATAGAGCAAGTTGTATTCAGCTGATCTACATCAATTGTTGTGCTGTGGTCACAGTGGTCAAACATACACTAATGGTCAATCACACTGGCCAATGCCAACCCATTGTTCCAGTAGTCAGCCTCTCATTATGTGTATAGCCAACTGTGTAATTTGGTCAGGTTTGTGACCAGTAGGCTAGCCACTTATAGTTGTTGGTCAGTCTTCCCATTAAAGATGCATGTAATCTCATTTACCAAGCACCTGGTACTGGTGGTGGGGAAGAGACACCATAATCTATTTGAAAAGGTCTACATTTTAAGAACATAAAAAATTAAATATAAGATTTGGTAAGTGGGTAACTTGCAAAAGTATGAATATATAGCCTTATACAGTAGCTAGAGATGGGCTACACATAGAATACATCGCCTTATATGGTAGCTGGAGATGGGCTATGCATAAAATATACAGCCTTATAATATAGTAGCTAGAGATGGGCTACACATAGAATTATATAGTTGTATATAGTAGCTAGAGATGGGCTACACACAGAATATATAGCCCTATATAGATGGGCTACACATAGCTACTTATACAGTAGCCAGAGATGGGCTACAAAAGCTAATTTAATAGTTTGTCCAATGATTTCATCAAAATAAAAAAAACACAAACAAGCCAACATGTTGTGCAATTGATACTAAATAGGTTCGGTTTGTCACAAAATGAATCTGAAAAGAACCAAACAAAAAACTTTGATTGAAGAGACAGGTTTAACTTATCTCCATTAGTCTTGTCTTCAAGTGACAGCAATGACAGAAACACACCTGGAGTTCAGGTGTGTGCGCTACACCCGGCCCTGTAGTAGGCAGAGAGAAACCTGCGGGTAATGAATGCAGAGACACTTTATGTAGTGGCCCCAGTCCTTGCCACACCTTATGTAGTGGCCCCAGTCCTTGCCACACTTTATGTAGTGGCCCCAGTCCTTGCCACACTTTATGTAGTGGCCCCAGTCCTTGCCACACCTTATGTAGTGGCCCCAGTCCTTGCCACACCTTATGTAGTGGCCCCAGTCCTTGCCACACTTTATGTAGTGGCCCCAGTCCTTGCCACACCTTATGTAGTGGCCCCAGTCCTTGCCACACCTTATGTAGTGGCCCCAGTCCTTGCCACACCTTATGTAGTGGCCCCAGTCCTTGCCACACTTTATGTAGTGGCCCCAGTCCTTGCCACACTTTATGTAGTGGCCCCAGTCCTTGCCACACCTTATGTAGTGGCCCCAGTCCTTGCCACACTTTATGTAGTGGCCCCAGTCCTTGCCACACTTTTCATTAGCGACAAGTAATAATCACAGCATGATAAATTCCTGCTGGTCAACATAGGATTTCATGCACGTGTGAGTAGTATTATTCATGGGTAAATCAACAGGACCTGGTATTGAACTTAGCATGGTATCGGGCGTTTCAGACTACAGTAGGGAGCGTGAATTAATTATTTTTAATTATATCTATAGTGCATTTGTGGAATTAATTTGATTAATGCGCTTCACCGATGCCTATGTAGCAGTGTTGTTCACAGCGTGGCTAGTTGCAGCAGTCAAGGAGAGCAGGAATACATGGGTTCCCCCACAGGGCAGCAAAAGTAGTTCCAGCTGTTGTTGCCGATTTTACAGCATCACTCCAAATGTCTAACGTGTTTCTGTTATTTTTTTTACCAAATGTAACATGTAACTCAAATAGACAATAATACTATTCTGTTATTTTTCATCAATGAAGATCATGAAATAGTCCTGGTCAAAACATTACTTTATGTATTGTCCTGGTCATACCTCTATAAGTAGCCACACAACCAACTTTATGTATGGTCCTGGTCATACCTCTATAAGTAGCCACACAACCAACTTTATGTATGGTCCTGGTCATACCTCCACAAGTAGCCACACAACCAACTTTATGTATGGTCCTGGTCATACCTCTACAAGTAGCCACACAACCAACTTTATGTATGGTCCTGGTCATACCTCCACAAGTAGCCACACAACCAACTTTATGTATGGTCCTGGTCATACCTCCACAAGTAGCCACACAACCAACTTTATGTATGGTCCTGGTCATACCTCTATAAGTAGCCACACAACCAACTTTATGTATGGTCCTGGTCATACCTCCACAAGTAGCCACACAACCAACTTTATGTATGGTCCTGGTCATACCTCTATAAGTAGCCACACAACCAACTTTATGTATGGTCCTGGTCATACCTCCACAAGTAGCCACACAACCAACTTTATGTATGGTCCTGGTCATACCTCCACAAGTAGCCACACAACCAACTTTATGTATGGTCCTGGTCATACCTCCACAAGTAGCCACACAACCAACTTTATGTATGGTCCTGGTCATACCTCTATAAGTAGCCACACAACCAACTTTATGTATGGTCCTGGTCATACCTCCACAAGTAGCCACACAACCAACTTTATGTATGGTCCTGGTCATACCTCTATAAGTAGCCACACAACCAACTTTATGTATGGTCCTGGTCATACCTCCACAAGTAGCCACACAACCAACTTTATGTATGGTCCTGGTCATACCTCCACAAGTAGCCACACAACCAACTTTATGTATTGTCCTGGTCATACCTCTATAAGTAGCCACACAACCAACTTTATGTATGGTCCTGGTCATACCTCCACAAGTAGCCACACAACCAACTTTATGTATGGTCCTGGTCATACCTCTACAAGTAGCCACACAACCAACTTTATGTATGGTCCTGGTCATACCTCTATAAGTAGCCACACAACCAACTCAATATTGAATCAAATAAATACAGAATTAACCAAGATAACAGACTGGCTAGCAGTGAATAAGCTTTCCCTGAATGCAAACAAAACAATAATGATGATTTTTCACAATAAACAAAAACACTGAAAATTAATTAAACCCCTAATATTGAAGTCAGTCGTACTGTAGTTGAACGTGTAACATACTTTAAATGTCTTCATGTTCCCATAGACTCTAATCTATCATGGTATTATCACATCAATTATGTGGTGAACAAACTGTCAAGGATATGTGGAATTATATCTAGATTAAAACACTGTGCCAGTGTACATCTTGAAAATAATCTACAATTCACTATTTCTAGCTCACCTAAATTATGGAATTACAGCTTGGGGTTTAAATGTAGGACCACGAAAAATCCCAAATTATTTCAAATACATGTTTCTATCACAGGACAATACAATAACAAGACCAAGAAGAACCACGTTTCTATCACAGGACAATACAATAACAAGACCAAGAAGAACCACGTTTCTATCACAGGACAATACAATAACAAGACCAAGAAGAACCACGTTTCTATCACAGGACAATACAATAACAAGACCAAGAAGAACCACGTTTCTATCACAGGACAATACAATAACAAGACCAAGGGGCAAGGAGAACCACATGTTTCTATCACAGGACAATACAATAACAAGACCAAGAAGAACCACATGGGCACCTCAATATTTCATATTAACATGGAAAATAACCTTTCAAATTACAATTATTATGATATTCAAGTGAAACATACTAATTCCATGTATTGCCACCTTTTCGTTGGAAAAAAAATTCCAAAAATTGTACTCCAAAAAATAAACAGCCACTCATACCAAGGCTTTATAAATTATGCAAGGAAGTATATAATTAGTAAATATGAATTTGTTATTCCGAATTGTTGTATATGTTAGAAAAACAGACCTGTACTTACAGTTTTTTAATAGAATTGAGTGCATCGTTAATTTATTTTTAAAAGAAGGCCAGTTTTTTTCAAGAATTTCATATAGTTCAGATATTAACAATAGTGATAATTTTTATTTCAGATATAATCATGGTGAGAACTACTGTTTAGATTTTATGTCGTATATCATATATTATAGTGTAAAATGTTTAAGTGTTTTATTGAGGCAGTTTGGGTTAAGTAATGTTAATGTTAGTCAGTGTTAGTTAGTGCAGGTGTTTGGTTAGTTAGTGTTAATTAGTGTTTATTGTGTTTAGTGTGAATTGGTATTTGTGGTGTTAATTGTTGATATTTTGTTGTGGTACTCATTTATGATTTCGTAACTATTTGCTTGTATTTCAAGTATTTTATGTTCCCGTAAAATGATATATTATTATTTGTAGTATCAGTGTCATGCTGACCTGAACGCCAGCGATCTGTCCGATTTTAGTGCATGTCTCCATGAATCAGTCAAGATTTAATTCACAATCGTGATCTATTATAACTGTATTCTTATGTTCGTGGTTTGATCATAATAAATAAATCTCAGTAGATCCTGCATCTACGCATAGCAGACTATTTCATACTCGAGAAAAGAAACTATTCTACAAAAACCACTTGATGTGCCAACAGGACGTCTCATCTGAGGCCTTTCTGTTGATGCAGTGGCAGGAAATCAATCGTCTTGTGTGAAACAAAACTCATAAGATGCAATGTAGAATACACAACACAGTGCCATTTTTGAGGTAATCTTCTTAAAATACAAGAGGTCAGTGTGTAATTAGCTATACAAAAATAAGATGCAAATGCATTGTTTGCAGGAATTATTCTTGCACTTCTTTGTCCATTGATGCTCAGCAGAGTTTAGTCGGCATTGACATTGTGCATAAGAAATATGCACTTAGAAACTTTGCTTGACATCACAATAGATCATAAATTTTTCTAAAATAAAACAGGTAATTAAAATCACATCCAGAGATCACAGTTCTAGGAATTGAGGTCTGTAGGCATGCAAGGATGTTACTTGTGATGAGATTCCCCAGAGATCACAGTTCTAAGAACTGAGATCTATATGCATGACAAGGATGTTACCTGTGATAAGATTCCCCAGAGATCACAATTCTAGGAATTGAGGTATGTAGGCATGCAAGGATGTTACCTGTGATGAGATTCCCCAGAGATCACAGTTCTAAGAACTGAGATCTATATGCATGACAAGGATGTTACCTGTGATAAGATTCCCCAGAGATCACAGTTCTAGGAATTGAGGTATGTAGGCATGCAAGGATGTTACCTGTGATGAGATTCCCCAGAGATCACAGTTCTAAGAACTGAGATCTATATGCATGACAAGGATGTTACCTGTGATAAGATTCCCCAGAGATCACAGTTCTAGGAACTGAGGTCTGTAGGCTTGCAAGGATGTTACCTGTGATGAGATTCCCCAGAGATCACAGTTCTAGGAACTGAGGTCTGTAGGCTTGCAAGGATGTGTTTTTACATTCTCAATAATTAAGTGCATGTGCCAGATGTCCCTGAGTTGTAGTTGACTTGCCTCAAGCTCTATCATTCAGTTGACTGGCCTGGCTGAAACATTAATACACCGACAGGATACCTTTGTGCACTTGGAGGTATGCCTCCTGGAATGGACAGTGGCACAGAGGCTGTCAGGGCAATCAGATCCATTGCCCAAAGTTTGAGATTTTGACAGTTTCCACTATTTTTCAAAATAGAGTAACGCTAGAACTGTGAAAATAAATACTACATTACTGTTGTACTCACTACTGTAATTATAATAACACCACCGTGAAATGTTATAATTACAGTAATGTAATATTTTGTAAAGTGTTGTGTTGAGTTGAAAGCTTGTGGCAGCAGCAGCCATGTATCTAAAGGGGCATTGAGTGACAAGACATACTGTGGCCTTATGACCAGCCTTGACCAACACTGACCACTGTCCAGTCTCCTCATTGTACACTCTCATTCCTACACCATTCAGACAGCAGATTAAAAATAGACACTAACAGTTACTGATCAACAACTGAGACAATTGTGGCTGCCACATGGGGGGGGGACAGATCTTATGGGAAACTCTACGGACTTGTTTCTTTCACTGCAGAACTGTCAGATGATCAGTGACCTGAATGTCAAGATGCTACAGGCACGAGTACACAGAACTCATCAGATTTACATAAGTAGGCATGATATTATTTAGTGATATTAGTCAAACAGGCATATTACATTTAAGGTTTCTGATTAAATATTTCCCATATATTTATGTTATTTTGGAATAGGAATAAAATGTGCATTAAATCACCTCAGAAGAAGGATACACAATATTGGAGAGCACGATTAGTATCAGTTTGAAAAAATAACATCTTCATTAGGATATGTGTATAGCAAACAACATCTCAGATGAGTATTAAGGTCTATTCAAAACAGTGGATAGATATGGGGTAGGATCTAAATATTATGTCCTGAATAGATGACCAGATGTGAGATCTGGGTTAGCGTGTGTCCAAAAGAAATGGTAAGCAGTTGGACTGTCAGAATGTCCACTGCATGCAGGCGACTGCCCACCGACTCTATTGATTCCTTCTTATTGATCTTCTATTTGTAGTTTCCAAGTTACGGAATTCGATGTAGGTCATGGAATATTGAATCTACTGGAAAAATTGGCAGATTATGGAATTAAATTTGAGCCTGTTCTGTGAGGGATGATATTGCGTGAGTGCATTGTTAGAGAATTGCATCAAGTGAAAGGTTACAATGATCCAGTTCAGAACTGGACACTGACATTCTGGGATAAATGGATAACATGACATGGTGGTTTTTTCTGAGAACATGGCATCTCCTGAGAATCACATTCACTCGGGTGGTCTGTCATCACTAGCTGAAAGAGGGACCTCTGCTGTCTACATTAATCTAGCACATACCTCATAATTTATAGTTTAGCTGGTGACTTGACTGATTTACTGCTAACCTACATAGTGCTAGATAAACTGGACTAGATATCAACATTTCCAATCTGACTGTACAGTGTCGATGTGTGATACAGGCTTCTTGATATTCTTAGCCTGCGTGGGAACACAGTGTCCTACTCTATCAGGAGTTAGTAGTAAACTCAGCCTAGAGCAGGCCATATTTGATATGTGGAGTCTGCGGCTGTAACCTGCCAGTTGGCCCCACAGCCAGCAGTGTTAGATAAATGTATATCTAGTTGGTTAGATGCCTCTATCTCGGTCTCTTCATTCCAGCACACTCCATCTGGCCAGCCGCCAACTGGTGATACGTTGTCATCAGGAACATAGCGATAATGAGCGTCTGCTATATAAGCTTAATTTGGCAATGAAGGCCAAGTAGTAGCTGCGGTCTCATTACACGCACTCATTAGGCGTGTATCTTACGTCAGCATGACTAGCATCGTTGTTATGTCAATTAATCTACCTGCTTACTTTTTGCTAATTCAGGTGGTTGTGGGCGGCTTTCAGGATGTTTTCCAAGGGAAGTGCGGAACTATGAGCCTTGAGAGTAGCGGGACAACACGGCTCCTTCCTCAGTTCCATTTTTTCGCTAGGATCATTTCGGACTCACTTTGTGAAAAATTTAACCTACCTAGTATCCAATACGACATGCTGCCTTATTTGTTCAAATTTGTTATGTAGTTTTGGATGAAATCATCAGACAAACTATTTATAACATTATCTTAGAGAGAGTGGGTCCAGACAAAAATCTGCATAAAAATGGCAAAAGTGGCTCTGCCTGTTGATGCTATAGCATAAGCTAACATAGGAGAAATGGTTGACAGATGCATGTAGTGGCTGGAGTTTGCTCTGGTAGTTTTCCCTGTAACGAGATCCTTCGGTCAGAGGAAGAGGCTTCATTTGTTAGCAACAGCTGAATTACTTTAGCAGTGAGCTAATTATACCTCATAGCCAAGGCAACTAAATATTCTGTTTATACAAGACGGACATATGTGATTGGTTTCACCAAGTGAAAGGTTGCTGATACCCAAACAGAGAAATACTAGACTGTTATGTTCTGGACACCTCCAGCCTTTAAAGTGTACATGTTTGGATTGGTGGAAAGTTCAGAAGATATGAGAAACTTAGAAATGTTGCCAGATTCACATGGTCTTGTTGGCATAGCCACTGAAAGATGCTGCATCTTCGAGTAAATCTCTGAAAATGTATCTTAACGATGTAAATATCTTTGCGTCTCTCTAAGGTATTCCAGTGACCCGGTGGTGATGTCTTACCAGAGACCCTGGTCCAGGGTACCTACCCTGGCAGGTGGAAACACAAAAGAACTGAACTTAGTCCCAGTTGTTCAAAAACAAGTTTTTGCTAGTGTTACAGTTACAATGGCAAGTTATTTTTGGTTATAGAGCTGTCACAGGTTCTTCAACAAATGTTTGACCAATGTGCTCTCTCAAGGTTATTCAAAGTTGGTTGGACCATGATTTACCCTGTCACCCTCAACAATCCCTCAGTGTAAATAAACAAAACTTGGAGTAATCCTTGTAAAATGGTTTTATTGTGGTATTTTTTTAAGAAATATCAACATCCACCTCCTAAACTGTCCCATCCAGAACATCCACCTCCTAAACTGTCCCATCCAGAATTGTATGTCCAATACTTAACTTTGCTGACATTTGTCCCTGTTGCTGCAGGAAAACTATGTACATTTGGGGAGAAGTATACAGGGAGGGGTGTGGGGAGGGATACAAACAATCTTAGATGGTCAGCTCCAGTGGTCATTCATAATCAGGCAAATCCCTGGTTGTTTACAAGGCCAGCTTCCATTATCCCTCCCAGTGAGGTGACCACTGGTCACTCACTCTGTTCAGCCAGGGATGTTGAATTATCCCTCTGGGCTCACTGGGAAGCAACAGCTGGATTTCTGCATAGTTGGGCTGTTTGTTTGTCTAGCAGGTGTGTGTAGGTGTAGAGGGGTGTTTACCTGGCGTGGCTCTGGCTATGCTCTCTGATACTCCACTGTGTAGGTGTAGAGGGGTGTTTACCTGGGCTCTCTGATACTCCGCTGTGTAGGTGTAGAGGGGTGTTTACCTGGCGTGGCTCTGGCTATGCTCTCTGATACTCCACTGTGTAGGTGTAGAGGGGTGTTTACCTGGCGTGGCTCTGGCTATGCTCTCTGATACTCCACTGTGTAGGTGTAGAGGGGTGTTTACCTGGCGTGGCTCTGGCTATGCTCTCTGATACTCCACTGTGTAGGTGTAGAGGGGTGTTTACCTGGGCTCTCTGATACTCCGCTGTGTAGGTGTAGAGGGGTGTTTACCTGGCGTGGCTCTGGCTATGCTCTCTGATACTCCACTGTGTAGGTGTAGAGGGGTGTTTACCTGGGCTCTCTGATACTCCGCTGTGTAGGTGTAGAGGGGTGTTTACCTGGCGTGGCTCTGGCTATGCTCTCTGATACTCCACTGTGTAGGTGTAGAGGGGTGTTTACTTGGCGTGGCTCTGGCTATGCTATCTGATACTCCACTGTTTAGGTGTAGAGGGGTGTTTACCTGGGCTCTCTGATACTCCGCTGTGTAGGTGTAGAGGGGTGTTTACCTGGCGTGGCTCTGGCTATGCTCTCTGATACTCCACTGTGTAGGTGTAGAGGGGTGTTTACCTGGCGTGGCTCTGGCTATGCTATCTGATACTCCACTGTGTAGATGTAGAGGGGTGTTTACCTGGGCTCTCTGATACTCCGCTGTGTAGGTGTAGAGGGGTGTTTACCTGGCGTGGCTCTGGCTATGCTCTCTGATACTCCACTGTGTAGGTGTAGAGGGGTGTTTACCTGGCGTGGCTCTGGATATGCTCTCTGATACTCCACTGTGTAGGTGTAGAGGGGTGTTTACCTGGGCTCTCTGATACTCTGCTGTGTAGGTGTAGAGGGGTGTTTACCTGGGCTCTCTGATACTCCGCTGTGTAGGTGTAGAGGGGTGTTTACCTGGCGTGGCTCTGGCTATGCTCTCTGATACTCCGCTGTGATCTGTCACAAGGATCATCTGGCTTTGTAGGTTCTTGGATTTATCTGAAGTTTCCTGTTGTCCTGCAGGGATTACAACAAACCACCCAATATTTTTCAGGCGGATTTAGTAAAATGTTTAATTTAGAAATTTTTTGCAAGTAGCCAAATGATATGCCATTGAAGATCTAAAATAATGAATGTCATATGTGGCAAGATTTCATTGACTTGAGTCCCTATTTCCCACCCCCTTGGTGAAGTTATACTCTAGGGAATATAGTCCCAGGAGAAATGGGTGAAACGCAACATGGCTGTGAAAATAAATCTTAGGAAAAACTCCCAAAGCACAATGAGATTTATGAGTGTGGACGAGTCAGAAGGGAGAGGTATTAGTTTCACTACTGACGTCTCTTTCCAGGCAGGCTGCACCAGAAATAATGTACCGACTCTTAAAACTGTGTTTCTAATATTCCTTGATTTTATTGTCACTGTTAAGCCATATAAAAATTCCCAGTTTCTCATCAAAACTTTAAAAAAAAATTTATTTACTAAAAAAAAAAAAATTTGCAACATCTATTTTCAAATGCATATTCTAAATAGAAACTGGGAATTTCTTTATATGGTCTTATGGAGCCTATTGGTCTGTCTGTATATTAAACCTGTGTGTTTGTCTGCAGGGTTCCTCAGTCTGTCACTGTCAGATCAGATGGTGCTCCTACAAAGTACGTGGCTTGACATCCAGTGCTTCAACCTCGTGTATCGCTCCTCCCCCTACCAGGGAATCCTCGTCTTCGCTGATGACTTCAAGTGCTCGGAAGATGATGCTATAAAAATGGGCTCACCTCTCGAATACGACTCTGTGTCACGGCGATTAGCCAAGAAACTCTCACGGTTAATGATCACAAAAGAAGAATACGTGTTAATGAAGGCCATACTTCTACTGAACCCAGGTGAGTGTTCACATAAACACGGTACAATGACATAGCATTATAACAATGAAATGTCTAGCTTCTAACCGCGTGAACCATGTATTTAAAAAACATAAACACGGTACAATGACATAGCATTATAACAATGAAATGTCTTCTAACCGCGTGAACCATGTATTTAAAAAACATAAACACGGTACAATGACATAGCATTATAACAATGAAATGTCTAGCTTCTAACCGCGTGAACCATGTATTTAAAAAACATAAACACGGTACAATGACATAGCATTATAACAATGAAATGTCTTCTAACCGCGTGAACCATGTATTTAAAAAACATAAACACGGTACAATGACATAGCATTATAACAATGAAATGTCTAGCTTCTAACCGCGTGAACCATGTATTTAAAAAACATAAACACGGTACAATGACATAGCATTATAACAATGAAATGTCTTCTAACCGCGTGAACCATGTATTTAAAAAACATAAACACGGTACAATGACATAGCATTATAACAATGAAATGTCTTCTAACCGCGTGAACCATGTATTTAAAAAACATAAACACGGTACAATGACATAGCATTATAACAATGAAATGTCTTCTAACCGCGTGAATCATGTATTTAAAAAACATAAACACGGTACAATGACATAGCATTATAACAATGAAATGTCTAGCTTCTAACCGCGTGAACCATGTATTTAAAAAACATAAACACGGTACAATGACATAGCATTATAACAATGAAATGTCTTCTAACCGCGTGAACCATGTATTTAAAAAAGCACTGTTTTGTCAGTTCTTTATAGATCTACTCGTATTCACCTCCCCAGAGGCTGCATTTTATATTATAATACTGAAAGATTTACATCATGAAATAAAACATGGCTAGACATCAGAGAACATAATAAACTAAATAAACGCTATAGTGCTAACATTTGTTATTTAACCATAATACTTCAGTGCCTCACAAAAACGTCAGTGGTAGATAGTTGGCAAGATGAGTGTCAGCCACAGGCTAGTATAATTAATAATAATAATGTTTTATAATTGGGTCACACCTATTTTATTATTATCATTATAAATATATCTTGATTACATCTTCAAAAATTATCCTGGTTTATCATGACTGAGACACACTGTTATTATAAACACAGAGTAAAACGTGACACTGTGTTTTCTGGTTTTTGTATAAAATATTTATTTCACGGAGAAAATAATTGCAACGTCACAATGAATCGGTATCATGCAACGTCATCGTGAGTTTGGCCACTTATGTTTTTATACAATAGACCGGCCAAGTGTACGTTGACAGGTAATATCTGCCCCATCAGGATGAGTCAGGATAGATGAGATGCTATCACCTTCGTCCTTACAGCTGTAAATCAAAGCTCCTATTCACCTATTTTAGTTGATGGTCTCATGTTCAGCTATGGTCACAAGGAGGAGATTAAAGATTAGTGCGACTGCCCACCTCTCAACCACATCTAACGGTCATTCGTGTCTTGGCACACAAGTTTTTATTTTTAAATCAGCCTAGGCAAGTACAGTAGTTTTTGTATTTGTGAAAGCTGAAACTCACAAAAGCAGGTTTTTTCATATGTACGTAAGGATGAGTATAACCGAGAAAAAAAACATCTATCTTATTATAAGTCCTAAAAATATGAAATTTATGACAAATAAGTATAATAATGTCGGAAACCCAAAAAATTAGACAATGACCCAATTACGACAAGTCACATGATCCAAGATGGCTGCCAAAGAGAAATTTGTAGGGTATTTTCAAAAATCTATTTCAAGGTTATTACTCTAGATGATTTGCTGAAATAATAGCAGTGTGTTGCCAATAAACTATTTTTTTTCAATGAACTAAAAGATGCCATAACTGGTCAGTTTTACAATAAATATGATTTTTTTATGTACAAACATTACAGAAACATATTTTCTTCATGGACAAAATATGCCATATCTCTGTAAATAATGAAACAATATCAATCATTCTAGTTTGCAGGATTCATCTTGCAGAGCTTCCATGATATGCCATTTTTGTAAACATCAACCAAAAACTTTTTCAAACTTGTCCTTTTCACATCATAAGATACTGGAAATTTAAAAAAAAAACGAAATGAAGAAAATGGCATTTGAAATATTGTATTACCTATACATTACATTATAAACAGCCAATAAAATGCAAATTTCTTGTTATTGATAAGCCTCATTCAGATGTGGAATGTTTAGTGTGTATAGAATGATAATGTATAATAAATCTCCAAATATCCAAATAATAAAAAAAAAATCCAATATAGGGGATATACCTGTCCATGATACTATATCTATTTTTTTTACAAAGCCATATTTTCCAGCGGTTTTATTTAAAGAGAAGCTAATGCAATAAGATGGTTTCCCTGGAAGTAATGGTAATAGTTCAGCGCATGATTTCAAAACAAATGCTTGAAAGCAGCAGATGTGTTCGTGTGAGGTACCAAAAAACACTCATCAGTTGACATGTAATGACATTCAGCTGTTCTACACTGGCTGGTTCTTGTTTATTTCACCAAGGCTACTTTGACAAACCTGTAAAACATTGTTTTCCTCTCCATTACACTGACACTGCTAATAAAGTAGACATATGACACTGCGTGTATGTGAAAGGTTGCAGTCAAACAGAGCCAAAAAATGTCTACTTTACAGCCAGTCTCCCTCTTATGTGTATTCAAATGATGTTTCATAATACGCTGGAGGTGGGGGGAACATAAAAACTGTCCACATAAAACACATTAAACATGCATTTCACCAACAACATTAACATAAAAGCAGTTAACTTGAAATAACAGTTGATTGTATAGTGGTTTGATGTTATGTGCCTGTTAAATTGGGTGGGTGTGGGTGGGTGCAGACACACATGGGTGAATGATGGATGGGTATTAGGTGGGTGTGGGTGGGCATAGAATGGATGTGGGTGAACATTGGGTGGGTGTGGGTGGGTGGGTGTGGGTGGGTGCAAACTCTGCAGACACACATGGGTGAATGATGGATGGGTATTAGGTGGGTGTGGGTGGGCATAGAGTGGGTGAACATTGGATGGGTGTGGGTGGGCATAGAGTGGGTGAACATTGGATGGGTGTGGGTGGGCATAGAGTGGGTGAACATTGGGTGGGTGTGGGTGGGCATTGAGTGGGTGTGGGTGGGTATGGGTGGGTGCAGACACACATGGGTGAATGATGGATGGGTATTGGGTAGGTGTGGGCGGGCATTAGGTGGGTGTGGGTGGGTGCAAACTCTGCAGACACACATGGGTGAATGATGGATGGGTATTAGGTGGGTGTGGGTGGGCATAGAGTGGGTGTGGGTGAACATTGGGTGGGTATTGAGTGGGTGTGGGTGGGCATTGAGTAGGTGTGGGTGGACATTGGGTGGGTGAGGGTGGGTGCAGACACACATGAGTGAATGATGGATGGTTATTGGGTGGGCACTGAGTGGGTGTGGGTGGACATTGGGTGGATGTGGGCGGGCATTGAGTGGGTGTGGGTGGACATTGGGTGGGTGCAGACACACATGGGTGAATGTGTTGTCTGGATTAATGAAAAGATAAATTTTTGTTGCATTGTGTCTTATATTATATGTAACATCGAACTTGTATAATTCAGATCTAATACCAAGTTTCTTGAGAGGTAATTATGTTTAATATCGAACTTATAGACATTACATTATTTTTATTGTACCTCTTCGCTTTGCATCCATAACAAATTTTTAAATATATTGTTTGCTTCAGATATGAACGTAGAGAACACAGAGCGTGTGCAGGAGCTGCAGGATCGCATACACGACGCGTTGATCGAGTACGAGCGTGCCCATGGTGTCGCAGCGAGTCAACGTCGTTCGGGGAACCTTCTCCTTGCCTTGCCTCTCCTCATGCAAGCGAAGATCCTCGCAAAGGAATACTGGTTCCAAGTGAAGAAGAGTGATCGTGTTCCACTTCACAAACTGTTGAGCGAAATGCTGGAGTATGCGCGCTCATAACACAGCACCAGCGCCACCTAGTGTAGCAATGTGGAAGTGTGCGGCTACCGTTGGACCGTGCACTGCTTCCAGATTTAATATTAGGAAATTCACACATTGTTTAGTCGGTCGAGTATGCAGAGGTGCATGCTGGGATTGCTCATCTGTGAATCTTAGAGTGTCGTTTATGTGTGATTGATACATCACAGGCACCACATAGTCGTGCCTGCAATAGTGCTGTTGGAGAACTGTGATACAGTCTTGTTAGCAGTTAACGTGCTCCCCACTTGGCTATATTTCCACAGGTTGTGTCCCATGGTACTGCTGTATTCAGTTTTAGTTTCCACAGGTTGTGTCCCATGGTACTGCTGTATTCAGTTTTAGTTTCTGTACAATTTGTATTGTTGAAATTGACAAACATTAAAAGTCAACTTTTTTCTAAAACTCATTTACTTGTTGTACACCAGAGTTAATGAAATTAACCAATTGCAAATTTGAAGAATACCTGTTCAGTATAAATTGTATTTTTTTCTGTCACAAAATTCAAGCAAACGTGTTAGTGGTAGAATCATACAATATGTCAAAGTTTGTATTTTAGGAGGATTTCTGTAAATTGTTAAATAAAAAATTTGAAGTAAAAATTGATATGACATCCCATGGCATGGTCATAATTTTTTTTATATGTTGCATTGTTGGGGCCCATCATTATGTTCATAGTTACCAGTTGATGGGTAACTGCAGACATGATTAGTGATGCATTCTACTTGGCTAATAATTGAAGAAAAAAATAACATACATATTGAGAAAAAATTCTGAATACCTAAAACTAGAAAAAAGCAAAACTGCTGTTTTCAGATGTTCCGTAATATTATTAATTGTGTTGTATGAACACAAGCGTTTATTTTAAACTATTCATAATTCTAATATCAGTCAGTCTTGTAAGCAACAAAGCCATTGTGGTAGGATTAAAGCACCGTGTGTAAGTTACTGTTTGATGATAGGAAGAGGGGTTTCTGTATATCTTATATAACTGAACAAAACCAGTCACCTTTCGATGCCAACATTTTTTTATCATGTCTACATGTTATTTTCTTTCTATTAAAAAAGTCCAATTCCAAATGACTGATAGATCCATTCCCATCACCCAACTATCACTGCGACTGACAACTATGTTTCACCATAAGCTCCAATCAAATTGAAGTGATTTTGGCTGGCAAAGAATAGATTTTTGTGGGAATTGTGCATCTGAAACAGATGTAATTGCTAGTCTGTGATGAAGTCAATATATTGTAGATATACGAGAAATTTGGTGGCAAAAGGTGACAATTTTGCATGTTACGTAGGAACCTATATAATCACCTTGATGGGTCTTTCGAAACAACAACAAGCTTTCACTAACTCCAGGGGTCGCTATTAGCCACGTACACTGAGGGGACACCAGTAGATGGAGCCAGCAGTAAGTTGAAAACATGCACAAAACACCTGTATAGCCGGGTTACAAAAAGTTAGCATGGCGATTGTAGATATCTATGTATATAGTATATATAGTTGGAACAAAGCAGGTACAGAATGCATACTAGTTGTCATTGTGGATGATCACGGTGAGATGCATTATTTGAATGACGATGTTTTGATGACAACAGTGTGTTTTATATATTAAATTGACACAGACTGTTGAATATTTGAAGATATCTGTAGTCACAGCTGTTCATCATAATAATCACACCTATCATGTTGTTGATTGGCACTGATTCTTTACCCGGGGGTCACACCCACTGTCCCATGTTTCATGTAATCCTTGTAGACTTGTGCCGCTACCGGCGTTCTCAGAGGCAGCATATTGATGTTATGGACTAAGAAACTTGCCAGAAGCACAAATGATTTAGTCGTCATTTAGTAATCTGTGTGACAGAGAGTGTCGTGTTAATGTGTTTATTAGTTAGCGTTTTTATTTTGTGCCGTTTATTTTAATGAAAGCTTTGAATAAGTCCTCAGTCAAGATTGAGTGCAACCAGGTTAATTGCATAGATTGTCGAATGCTGATGTGTAAAAAAAGGTTTATGCCGATGATGTTTTATAAAACTTGTTTTGAGTATATAACAAAGAGTGATTGTAATTAATATGTTCCATGATATTGGCACAATGTCATGATTTTATGCTGTACACCAAAAATAATAATTTAGATAGAATGCACTGGCATATGCAGCAGCTAGTTACTAGTGCTTAATATTATGTGTTTCTACATTTATAATTGTTTAGAAGAAGCACGTAGCGGGCAAGTTTTGACTGGCGGGCTTCAGACAGCTGCTGATTGAACTGTTCCCTTTTGTTAGCATCTACCAGGTATGCTCTCAAGTGTTGAAATAGCATTGGACAGACATACCTATTACCACTGGTCAATGACTCTTCAACAGGGAAAACATAATGGGTTGTTTGGAAAGTAATGTAAGGAATGTTTTGACTGTTATAACACCCCCTTGAAAAATCAGTTTTTCTTAATATTTCTTCCACTTCATAGATTTAGCTCCCCACCTTCAAACCAACCACAATATTGTTAGTTGTGTGCTATAAGTAACCACACAAGGCAGCAGATCCATGGGATATTCTTTGCCCAAGTTTACCTCAGACACTTGAATGTAGAACTTTCCAACTGCAAAGAAACTGAAAAACAAGGAACTCTTATGGCCCTAGTTCCTTTCCTTGTGTCATCTGTATCATATAACTTGTAAGAAATACCCTAGTCAGTCCAGTTGTTATGTACCCCTTAACTTGTATTGTTTTATGTAAACTACCTTCATGTAGTGATTTCTACATCAACTTAGTGTATATGGACAGTAAGAAAAGGATTAATGATTTGAGGACTGCAATACCAGAAAACTTACCACTTCCATATTTATAGTTTGTTTCACAGTATATAACCTGTTTATTTGCCTAATATAATGGCTGCTATATTGCCATGTGACCCATGCTATCTACAGATCTCTGCCGTTGTCAGCTAGTGTTCTCTCCCAGTTACAGTTTCAACTGGGATGTGTATCAAAGTTAACATTTTATTAATCAAAACAGCACGTTTTTACATTTAATTGTCAGTGAAATCTGCACCAGTGTGTCGAAGTCACACTTGTTTGTATTTGGTTTATGCTTGTTGTTTATTTTATGACAGTGGAGAGCAGGTTTTTTGCAACATTTAAAGTGCTTCGTTGGACTTGCACTTTTAACTACAGCATCTGACTAATCATTGTTTTGGTATTTTAGTCGACAATGTGGTAGGCATAGTTTGGTTTCTAAAGTACCAGTGGTGTTACATATGAAGTTGAGGAATTGTTGTTTGTTTGTATGTAGGTCTTTAGAATATTGAACGTCTTGTTTGTGTGCTGATTACAGGCGCATGTCCATGCATGTACAGACACCTTCAAAACAACATTACTACATTCAGCTGTGTATCTGAACGATGTCAGTTAGCCAATTAAAGTCCTGTATGTTAACCAAGACTTAACGTTGTGATGTAAGAGAAGCTACGTATGTGCACATTGTGTATTATGTAATAGACATTTCTTTGTGATTATGTTCATCAGTGTATATACAGAATGTTAATACTGGATTATTTTCACATTAATTATCATTGACTAAACTCACTAATCTTAAGTTGGGAAAGTTTATTAATCCCAGTATGTTGCCCTTGCATTTTCTCGAAGGTGATAATAAATTGTGTTAACACCATCATTGACAATGTTATCATTATTGCCCTGTTGTCATTATTGCCCTCAAACTCCCTTGGGGTTTTCTGACCTTCTGCCCCTCTGGTCCGAGTATGGCTAGGAGAAGGGCAAGTCCTCATAGAAGAGCACCCAGTTTTATAACACCAGTTTGTTCTTGTTTCCCGGGCATATTAATGAGCATGTCCAGATTTCACATGTGAAAAAGTACAAAGAAGTTCTGTAGTTCTGTCATTTAATTGGTAACGTAATGATCTATGGACGCATCACACCAGTACACGTGTTGGCTTAGCCTATTAGATAATGAATGTGACTGTTCTTGAAAGTATATAATGAGATACATAAGATACTGTTTGTAAGTAGAGAATTCCATGTTTGTATTGTTTGGAACCAGAATTTCCACTTTAATAGTGGAAAGTACTTCTTTGGAAAAACAAATTTTCTTCAATCAATGTCTAATTTAATAGTTCCCTTCTACATAATTCCATTTACATAATTAAACAACCGTGTATGAACGTTTAAGATCTAATCGACGAGTGGTGGTTGTTAAAAACAGGTACGCGTGATAGATTAGTGACAACTAACGCACTCGGGCGACGTCACCAAGCTACCCGGCGCCTGGCCAGTACAGTGGCTCCACACAGTGGTTGGGAACAAGGGCACCACTCTACCAGGCGACTGTGTTGTTACGTAAGCCCTCTAATTAGCTATAATCCCTAATTAAGTGAGACTTCATAATTTCTAGCATGAATGTGCTATGTTGTACTACCGGATATCCATCATACCAGATACAAGAAGCTTTATTTAACATCGGTTAAATTACACATTAGCTCATTTCAGCTATTTTCCGACAAACAATTGTAAAACAACAAGAAAAAATCAACGAAAAGGGATAAAATGAGAAATATAAAAGACATACATGTACTAAAATAGAATTTTTACAATATGATAGACAAAACAAGCGGTTGACCTGCAGGCAGAACACTTGCACACGAGTCCATCCCAGTTCCGGATCAGTCTGCGGAACTGGCCATAGTTTTCGTAGTTCGTTCGGTAGACTGTTCCAGATCCGGGGCCCCCGCAAAGGATTTAAGTCCATATTTGGACGTATTTGCGTTAGGGACGACCGCGGGTTTGTCCTTCCGCATGGAATACTGGGAGCATTTGAGTGCGATGAGATTTAAAATAAAAGTGGGTGCCATATTATTTACAAAATGCGAATGAGAGTGTAATGGTTTGAGTGAGCACAAGACGGTGTTATCGTCAGCATAGTTGTAGAAAGAGGACCTATCCAGAATGTGAAAGATATCATTAATAAAGATATTGAAAAGAAGAGGGCCCAGAATAGAGCCTTGTGGTACATCCTTGATGATTTAAGCCCAGTCACCATACTGTGGTCCCAGCTTAACCCACTGTTTCCTGTTACTGAGGTAGCTACTGACAAGAGCACATGCTTTGTCCGAGAGTCCGTATGCTCGCAGTTTCCCCAATAACAGGTCGTGAGGGAGGCAGTCAGAGGCCTTTGACAGGTCCATGAGTATGGTTGTGACATACTCATGGTTGTCCAGTGCCTTGCGCCAACCCTCCACTAATCTCAGCAGAGTGGACCGACACCCCATGCCCGGTCTGAAAGCACCAAGGAAAGGGTTGAACTTATTCTCAAAATGTACGCTTAGTTGGAGGTTGAAGGCTTTTTTAAAAAGTTTAGAGATGACCGGCCGGTCTGTAATTTTGTGTATACACACTGTGTATACTCTCGGGGGTGATGGGTGTAGGAACATGTGTGTATACTCGCTGTGTATACTCTCGGGGGTAATGAGAGTAGGAACATGTGTGTATACTGTGTATACTCTCGGGGGTGATGGGAGTAGGAACATGTGTGGCTATTGTTTGGATGCTGGGATGGTTTGCTATTATATTCCAGGGTAAGTCTGGTGTGATTTCATCGTTTTCCGATAGGATGATAATGGGGTCTTTCATGAGGCCATTGTTTGAAAGGAATGGTTTCACTGTGGGCCAGAAGTCTTTAGACTAGGGCCTTCCTGGACGCCTTTCAATAAAGTAAGTTTGCATGGATTGGCGTTTGAGTTTGGTAGTAAGATTCCTCTGCTTGCGATAAGATTCCCAGTTAGCTGGTGTACGTTAGCTTGGTATTTGTTGAAGCATTGGCTTTTTAAAGACTGCTTTGCGAAGGTTTGAGTTTGTTTGGTTTTGACAGATTTTCCTTTCACCGGGGCATGCTCGTCTAAAACATCCGTGAGGAGGGTTTCATGAGCCCAGTAGATGTCCTCCAGGTAACATGATACGTAACATGAAACAGGATGACACCCACCGTCTCACTGAAAACCTTCTCATAAAAATTTTCGTAGCTGCGATGGGTGTGCGTTATTCATAAAACATGTTGGCTTCTTGATGAGATTGCTAAAATCAAATATGTCACAGACAGTTTGCAAAGGTTGGGATTTGTCTGGTTGGCTGAGGTCATAATTTAAATCTCCGACAACAAAGATACTGTCGAAATAAACATACAGTGTGTCGATCTATACCAGAAGTGAAATTGTCAATGAAAGTAGAGTTCAGCATCGAAGGTGGCCGATAGACGCATACAATCGCTTATGTTCGGCCACATACCGTTAATTGTTTCAATGACGATGCTCTCTCTCCACGTGGTTTAACTGTAGGTCGGGTCGCTGACGTGTGGGTAAATCAGATCTGACATACGCTATAAGATGCCTCCGCCGCGATCAGTCCGGTCTTTTCGGAAAGACTTGTAACCGGATACCTCAAACTGAGCCTGTTTGAAAGACGGATCTAATTTAGTTTCGGATGTCCACTAGCGTACTTGTGAATAAGTCTGATAGGTCGTGAAAGTTGTTCCTCAGGCTGTTTATGTTGAGGTGCGAGGCGATGACGTTTTTACTGCATTTCTTCCTTACTGAGCGCAGTTCGTGGAATATTTGTCGTCTACCTCAATTGTAGAGTCTGTCCCTGTATCATCTGCTAGTAGTGATTATGTGCAGTCACTAGATGTCGAGGACAAGAACGAGTCACTGAACATATAGGCAGCTGGCACTTGTAACAAACCCAGTTTTCATCAGTGTGTGATATTCTGGTGTATTCCTGTTCCGTAAGAACGTTTTTGAGGACGATAAACATTTTAGTCGTTCGAACATTGTCTGCATTAAAAAAAGTGTAAGCTGCATTTGAGCGATTTTTTTCAAACAAAAACAATATCAGTAGGAAATCAATTTGAAAAACGTGCCACCAATTTTATAAGTGCATCGCCATTTTACTAAGCGCCGCAATGAATGAGCTTCGATTCACAAAAAGTCCGTACGGTGTCGCTACAATAATTGAAGGTACAAATAGCCATACTATAATGCATACCTACAGTACACTAAATGCAGTTGGAGCCCTTCAGCAATATATAGAGATAATACAACCACACCATGCCATGCCAATAGTACTAAAAGATCGATCAATTATTTAATTTTTTTAAGATGATTTAATTTTTTTATTTCATCTCGTGATAGAGAAAATAAAAAAATCGAAGACAAAATCATTGTCATTGATCAGAAAATTCAGAAAGAAATCATTGGAAATCAACAAGTTTAATATGAATCCGAAAAGAGAGTGTTGGAAGTATTAACAGCGTCTGCTGGTAGTGTTTCCCGAACTCTTGGCTCTGATGGTGATGCCAAGTACGACGCCTGGGTATAAGCGTTGATGTTACGGTAGTCGGGTAGCTTTGTGGTTCGCAGTCGAAACTAGTTAAGCACAGTGTACCTAACAGTGATGCTAAACAATAATTGCGTGAGGAGTTGGATCAAACGGCAGATATAATTTTTTATGATGTCGTTTTAGGATCATATCATATTAGCACTTACGCAAGTTGTATGACCTTTCTGGACGAACGCCAAGCGAGCGCATGCGTAGGTACACGCTATCAGGCACGTACCGTCTACTTCCTTTGCACTCGGCCTTGACTCTGCGAATGACGTCAATCATCTCCCCCAAATACGCCACCTAGGCAAAGAGCGTAGACCTAGGTCCTAGCAGCATTTGTGCCGTCTGCTTCGTGATAGTAGAACGTTCTGCGTTATAACTCGCGTATATAAAACAAAGCAACAGAGTCTGTTGACATTCCCGGAAAACAGAAACAGGTGAGTTTGTCACCATTTACTAAAAATACGAAAGTGCTATTCTATCCCCAAATGTGGTTTTAAGCATTTTCATGCAATGCAAAAAATCGAAGCATAAAAATGCGCTTGTAAAGTTGTAGTTAGTGAAACTGTTGAGTCTAGTTTTTAGTGCTCGGCTAAGCCTAGGCTAAGGCAAGACGGAGACATTTTATTTTCAGGAAAATACGAATCTTTGTACCCCATGGCCATGACTATTAGTATTACGGTATGATTCCCAGGGCCTAGGACCTAGATTTAAAAATAATATTGGTGATCCGTTCATTCTATTGACTATTGTATAAAAACTAAAAAAGTTATCCATTCTTACTTTCTATGTCAATGGTTATGTCTAAATCCCGATTCTTGTCCGTAGTCTGCCTAAATCAAGATCTTCAGGATGCCGTATCATTTGAACGATTGTTGGACAAATTTTAATCAATCACGACACACATGACATGGTCATGGATTACCTGACACATCATGCAGACAATAAGGCTAAGGTGACAGGACAATGCATTGCCATTGGCATTGTCGAGTCTTTCCATTTTTGCACTACAATGTCAAAACTAGTTCACTACTCAGTAATGCCTATATGCCATGGCCTGGGTCATTCCGTGTCAAATCAACTAAGGCAATGCCAATGGTCAAAAAGCTGATGTCTCAGCTGAATTTGCTTAAATTTGAGCCAATGACTAAGTCTAAGTAGCTATTCCTGAGCACTTCTGCAAAAAACTCAGGATTTGCATGCAAATTGTGTTATTATTATCTCTGCATAATTCAAGAATGATAAGACAAAGGACAATGGGTATACCTGGTGCGTAAAAATGGAAGAAATTTTTTCCAGAAGATGTCAGCAGTCTGTTTTGTTAGAATGTTCAAATTGCTACCAGGGATACTGAACCTGAATTTATTTAGGATATTTTTGGCCAATTTAGGAGAAAACGCCAAAGGGCAGAACAGTGACTTTCAGCTGCAATATAAATTAAATGAGACAGAACACCATCCTGAAATTGTTATGTTGCTTACCTCATAATGGACTATGCATATTTAAAAAATGGTGGACTTGCATTCTCATTTTGGATGCTGAAATTTTAAAAATGTAAAGAAAAAGTAAAAATTTAAGGCTGAATTATTCTGAAAGTATAGCAGGTGGAAGTCTACAGAAGGTTATTGCCAGTATCCCTGACAATAGATGTACATAGCAATTTGGACATTGTACTATAACACAACAATGAAAAAATGATGGGTACATTTTTGGGGCACTCATGTTCACGTTATAGAGCATTACAGACAAATTAGCATGTAAATGCTTAGTTCTTTTGTAGAAATGCCCAGGTATACATACTTATTCATTGGTTAAAATTTAAGCAAATTCTAAGACATCAACTTTTGAAATTTCCTGAAAATTGGTTGATTTGACACGGAATGACCCTAATGCTCCATAATTTGATATGTGTACTTGGGTCAGTTGAATAAGTTCTAGCTGTTTTGTACCCCTCTTGAAAAGAATTTTTTTACATATTGACTGCCATTGTTGATTAGTAGACACATTTATGGCATGGCCTCAACAAGTTTACACTAGACATTTTGATAGGTTTCTACAGTTTACAAACTTCACCAGCTATCTAATACTTACATTTGTGTAAACTTATTATCATCAGATTCTGCTGTGTGTGGAGGTAATGATCAGATTGTAATAAATTCATCGGCGGTGACCAGGAATCTACTTATTTCTAAACCTATTTCTCAGACTATCTAACACCTGGGGCTTGTGGTGACAGCAACAACATATTTAATTGGGGAATTACGGAAATGTTGGTGGTGGGCAAAATTACATTAAATAAAGTGAATTCCTGCACCAACAGGTCTGGTAATTTGTACCAAATCTAGAGTGCTTGGAGTAACAGATTATCATTAAAATCGAGCTCTGGGTTCATCAACATATGTGTACATTGCCATCTTTGATTTTTTTCAGAAAATTAATTTGAAAAGAGACTAAAAATTGTCAAATTGAAGAGGGGCTTTTAAGATTAGAGTGAACCTATTAGAATAGAGCACTCAACAAAATTTTTTTGATAGGCTTTTTCAATGGTGTTGTGTTTTGTCCTTGACTGCAAACACCATTTTGTGAGTTACACAATTTTTGTAGCTTTTATCACTTCCCAAAATGAAAGTGAGAAGAAACATATTAGGTATTTTCAGAATTTTTGGGCTATAAATAAATGCTGTAAAGCACGCAGTTTGATCGCAATGTTCAAGCTGTATATAAAACATGTTTTCTTTGCACACCACGCTTTATTCACCGTAAAGTACCATGGCAAAACATGTCAAAGCTGATGTAATTGATAAGTATTTTTAAATTCTGAAAACGATTAGACTCCCTGAGCATTAACAAATTAATAATAATAACTGTTATTTCTACATAGCGCTTTTTCGTGGCATGCAGCTGATCCTTCTTTCTAATTTGTTCATATTACTTTTAGATGATGAATACCAAGTGTTGTTACTTTGTTTCAGTTTGTCACCTACCTTCATGTGATGCCAACCTGACACGATTCATTTCTGACACCTGTTTTTGTTGGCGCATTGACGTGTGCCCGGCTGAAACATGATGGGATATGAGCAGCGTGAGAACTTGGGGATCAAACTGGAACGTGACTGTTCCATGTTTTCCTCATCCTGTGGTAGAATTGGAGGTCTTGGCCTCTCACTGAATGGCTATGATGACATTGATTCTATGAACTTGCCATATCACGGTGAGGATGGGGACCTCAGCTGTGGAGCCTCATCGCCAGAGAGTTTTGACGACAAGCCTGGAATGGACAGTGACGGTTGTAAAAGCCCAAATCGCCTGTGTCTTGTGTGTGGTGACATTGCGTCGGGCTTCCACTATGGGGTGGCATCTTGTGAGGCTTGCAAGGCATTCTTCAAACGAACCGTACGAGGTAGGAAGTACATGTGAATTTTACTTGGTGGAGTATTTTTTACCTGGCATGGAAACCTCCTTAGTGCTGATATGTACATGGTGTTCATTTGATTATTTTAATACAGTGTTTTAAAAAACATTGTATTCAGAGATAAAGTGTTATAGGTTTCTATGAGTGGGAAGATTGTTAATTCTGGTAATATTTTGACAGGTAACATCGAGTACACATGCCCAGCAAGCGGCAACTGCATGATCACAAAACGCAGGAGAAGGGCATGCCAGGCATGTCGCTTCCATAAGTGTCTGCGGATGGGGATGCTCAGGGAGGGTGAGTAGACTTGAAGGGTCATTCCATGTCAAATCAACCAATGGTCAAAAAGTTGATGTCTCAGAATTTGCTTAAATTTTAACCTATGAATAAGTAGCTATACCTGAGCACTTCTGCAAAAAACTAAGGATTGCATGCAAATTGTATCTGTAACGCCCTATGATGCAAACAGGGGGTAAGCTCCCCAAAATGCACCTTATTTTTAACTGTTTTCACGTGCTTCTAACTTGAGAAGTTTTCAAGCAGTATATCTGAAATTTGCTGAATATTTAGACAATAGATTATCTATGCAAAATTCAAGAATGATAGGACAAAGGACATGTTTTCCCGAGAAGGATTTCAGTAGTCTGTATTTCATTCTTGTATTGCAGTACAATGTCCAAATTGCCACAATCTATTGTCACAGATACTGCCAATAACATTATTTAAGTAGACTTCATGTTGCTGTACTTTCAGAATAATTCAGCCTTAAAGTACCTTTTTCTGTATTTTACGAATTTCAGCACCAAAAATGAGAATGTCAGACAAGTCATATGACAAAAAATTTGTTTACTGTGCATAGTCCTTTATTAGGAAAATGACATATTACAATTTCAGGATGGTGTTCTGCCCCATTTAGTTTTGATATTTGGGAGAAATTTAGGAGAAAATGCCATTGGGCAGAACAGTAGCTTTCAGCTGCAATGTAAATTAAACTTTTTGCGAACTTATTCACGGTGGTGCAGCACACGTAATTTGTTTATGTTAACAAAGATGTTCCGTAAAGTTATCAGTGACACTGTCATATTTGTATGTGTGTCATTTATTTCTTTGAGGATTTTCTCAAAATGATTTTTTTTTCACATTTGTATTTTTTTTAATCTTGTAACAGCCAAATAAATGAACAATTCAAGATTTTATTAATCTGGAATATTATGTAGTTCAATTACAATCTGTGAAGAAATTAATTTATCTTAAAAACTTCTATTGAAACTACTCAATTCATGACAAGCATATAATAGCCACCCCAGCTACCTTAAGTTAGAAGTGCCATATAAAAAATAATGGGTGTGTTTTTGGGCGTTTACTACCTGTTCACATTATAGGATGTTACATACATAATTTGCTTGTAAATACTTAGTTCTTTTGCAGAAGTGAAAGTATTGCTACTTATTCATTGGTTAAAATTTAAGCCAATTCTGAGATATCAGCTTTTGAAATTTCCTGAAAGTTGGTTGATTTGACACAGAATGACATACCCTGATATACACATATATCGGAAACACTAAATTCCAACAAAACAATTCTGCCAAATTGTGTCTATCATTTGATGAAAATAATTATAATAGTTAAGACAAAAGTCCATATATTAGTAAGGATATGTACAAAAACATGTCAAATATCTTATGCATTAATTTGAGAAAATGTGAGATACGTATATACATTTTTTATGTTTTTGTGTATCAATTTAACTGCACATATAATTTGTACAAACTAAGAAGTCTTGATGAGGAATCAACAATGTCTGTTGTTGGCAGGTGTACGGCAGGATCGCAAGCGTGGTGGTCGGTCCATGTATTTGCGCAGTCCCAAACAGCTCATAATGCCCATTGGTGTGAAGAACACATCCAGAGACACGATGCAGCCTCGCATACAAAGTAAGTTCTGTCGTATGACAACTGAACCCCATAATATCTCTATCCTGCTGGCTTCCCAACAAGTACAACATGGCTGCAGTCGTGACCCTCTCACGACGAACTGGAGAATTGTGTTTTCTTTCTAAGCAACTAATAACTATATCACTGCTAGCTTTTGAGAAATTCTATATGCAATAAGATGTAAAAACATATTCATATGACAATAAAAAGTTAGTATCTGTATTAAAAGTTGTTATTTTCTAACTGGAATGTAGCTTAGAAATGGCGATGAGAAGGCAGCTGCACATGCAGCCTGTGCAACCAATAGTTCTAAGTAATTTGATAGTCTTGGGGGGGGAGAAATGTCCACTGTTTGGCAGATGATCCTGTCTATGTCTATTGCCCTCGGTGCTATGAAGCAGCAATATGTGAAATTGCTGGTGTTTGTTTTGTTGCCCGACAGCCTTGTTGCATTGCAGGGAAGTGGCCGAGGATCCTCTCGGTGAGCCAAGAGGTGCAGGAGTCCGCAGCCTCTTGTTGTGGTTGTTCTAGTGACGGCCTACCTGCACCTCAACGTTGTTCCCGCGCCCACACCACGGGGCGTCGTGGACGGGGGTGAGTTTACAACTAAACCTCCCGTCCAGACGCACAGCAGTCTAAGACAGGTAGGTGGCAGGGCCTGCTCGCTTAGACTGCTCCCGGCTCTTGCATTCACCGCTCCCGGCTCCTCGTGAGCAGTTGTGCTCACGGTTTCCTGGCTGCTTTAGTACTCACTCGAGGGGTGCCCCTGTGGGCTGATGCCATTGGATGTAGGGCTCTTTTGAGCAAAACTTAGAAAGGTCAAACATATATTATATAATAATAATAAAAATAAAAAAATATTGTAAAAAGTAAACAGCAACTACTGCAGAAATGTCGCATTGTGAGACACAGATAATTCTGATGAAATACACTGCTATTAAAAGTATTTGCATTTGTTAAATTCTAAATTATTCTATTTCAAATTTGTTGCACTGTGTACAAAAGGCAGAGTTGGCCGTACTGCTATAGGGTGTCGGATGTAGTGTGTTGACGCTGCACTCTGTGTACCATGGACTTGAACTTTGTGACTTAATCACGTAACAGTTGTCAGGCTGAGAAAGGTATGTGCCGTTCATCAGGCACGAGCTGGTGAACTTTGTCTTCATTATAAAAGATTGTTGGTGTTAGACTGGGAAAACTCTAGACAGTGTCAAAACATTTTCAGAGGGATTGTGTTGTGCAGTGAAGAGAAGCAACTATTATGACATTGGAGGAAAACACTTGTGAACCAAAAATAAATACACAGAGTGTGTAAATACATGCCAGCTGCATTTCTGTGGGGCTGCATGCACCAGTTGTATAGAGCGGCATTCTAGGGGATTTGGTAATGAAAGTAGCAGGTAAGTTTGGTAAGCCAGCTATATGTCCTGTTAAGTGCATACCTGTGCATTTGTGGATGAAATTTTGCAGTGTCATGTAGGTGAGATGTTCAAGTATATACTGATTATGCAAGTGTGTTGATGCCACCAATGTTTTATGGTATGACTTTTCTTAGTGTAGCTTAATTGATTGTTGTATTTCTGCATCGTATGGTCTTTTTACGATGCAGACATTTGTTGTGACACCAACTTGATCAAAATGGAAATACTATCCACTGTAAAACAAATATGCCCATCTAGTTTGTATTTTTTTCCAAATTGGTATTGTTGTAAGCTGATATCATCCACTTTGGTCAATATCATTGACTTATATCTGCCTGCACTATTTTTATTATTTGTGTATTTGCTTGTTGCTATATCCAGATATACATGTAGCCTTGTTGGCACTGACTGTCATTTGAATTTCAAGTATTTTGCGTTGCGTCATGGCATCATCTATCTGTATTTACTATGATATTTTTATCATGGGAATAAAGGTAACACCGTAATGAAAGCTAGTTGAACCAAGGAAATAAGGTGGAGTAGATGATGTAGTGATATTGTTTTCTCTGAATAAGTTACTGATCTTTCTTCATGTATGTTGCAGATAATAAGATTTTGGCGGCTCTGCTAAGTATCGAACCAGAGAAGGTGTACGCGATGCCCGATGCGTCATTGCCAGATGACGAATACAAACTGACGGCGACCCTGTCAGATCTGGCTGACAGAGAACTTGTAGCAACGATAGGCTGGGCTAAACAAGTTCCAGGTTGGTGTCTGTTCAACCGATCTGTTTTGTGCACTGTCTTATGACTGCTTGTTCAACATTCCTTAACTTTTCCTTGCTAAGTGGCTTGCCAGTATTGTCACTTTTGCGAATAGTCCTTTTGGTGGTGTCATTCGTTTGGACTATGTTTTATCTACATGAGTGTTTGTAAATATTTCTAGATATAAATTTACAGTATTTGTATATCCTCTCATGGGTCACATTTGTCATGGGTGAAAATTAATGATTCTAACTCAGATTTAGGAACTTTATGTTAATTAATGTTCTAGCTTTAACACAGTTTAAATGAAGTAAGAGGAAATAGTTTCAAAGTGGACAAGAAACATTATCCTTTGACCCAAAGCCTTAAGGTTGTTTGAAGGTCACTTAGGTCAGTCTGACCACTATGGGGCCACACATAACTGGTTTGTCATTGAAGTTGTGTGGTTTCTTTTGTGGTGCCAAGTAGACCAGCTGTGCAGTCATTATCCAGTTCCAGTTAGGTTCTGTGTAGACTAATGTAAATGTACAAATTGTGCTTCAATTGATTTTTCCTGCTCTTTGTGCATAGTTGAGACAAAGACATTCTCTCAGTGCATGGTTGTGGTATTCAATAACTGGCATGTTTGGTTAAAATAATTGGTAAGACTTACACACACCGCGCTGTTGTGTGGGTTCGCCTGTGATTCATTTGCAAGCCATGCACTTTTGTTGTAGCAATTATTTGTGGCTTGGGACACATTTAGGTGACCTAGCCTGTCAGCGTGTCTCAATCCAGTTTGTCAAAGAAAGTCACAATCTACAAGCCAAACACTCTAGGTCAAACAACATAAATAAGCGTTTTATGGGTCATAAAGTAGGAACCCGTCACATGTGGAAAATAAGACTGCTGTATTGTTGAGCTTGGGACATTTATCAAGTACTGGGCTTGATTTGGGCGTGTCGCCCAGGGCTCATTTGGATGTGACATCGTGTGTCATGTTGCCCTTAACTTGGTTGGGATGTGACATTGTATACCCTGTCAATCTTTGTTTGAGGTAGTCTTGACATTTTGTGTTGTGTCACCATTAGCTTAATTTTGGACATGACACATTTATGGTGGATGCAGTACTGCCGTAGTAAACCACCAAGCTGGGGTTCAAAACCTGGGCAATTGTTTCCACTGCCCTATTTCACATTTCCTTCAGCTGCATAAATTAGTATCTGGCCATATACAGATATGGCATTATGTGAATAAATAACATTTGTGTAGTAATTGCAGCATGGCTGAGTTCTTCCCAGTGACATTGAGTTGGTGTTTGAGTAAACAGGTCTTCCAGAAGCAGACAGTTCCCTGAATGTCAAAGACATTTGACTTACATTCTCTTGTTATTGTAGAAAAACTGATTAACTACAACAGAGAATATGACAGTGTTTTTTCAACAGTTATCAGCTATTAATCATTAATGTGCCAGAGAAGACAGTTGCTAAGACCTCTCAATGTCAACTAAGTCTCCTCCCACCTCCCTAGAGCTGGCCGTTACTGGCCTGTAAAAGTCAGAGGCAGTTATTTTGTTCTCCTGCTTGTATCCTCTTAAATAACTTCTTTTTTATGGCCTCCCATGTGTGAATGGTTTGATCTGCTAGTCTTGTTTGCTCTCAGAGGGAGCCATATCCTTGTCATATTTTGAAGACAGCCACATGACCTATATGCACCAGTGCACACATGTATTACGCAAGTGAAGCCAAGTAGTCAGGGTTAACATACTGTTACTGTATCGGCATGGAAACCTCTTGATGTGAAGTCATGATAGCATTGTACTTTGTATATGATTACATAAGTTGTGCATTTACTTACAGTAAATACAAAAAAGTTCAGTACAACCATCTTCCCAAAAGTTATTTTACTTCAATTTTATTTTAAATGGGGTATTTTATTTTTAATGAGAATAAATATAGATGTACTTTGCACACTATTACCTAAGTCAGTTTGTTGAACCCTGCTCACATTATAACAAGTCACAATAGAATTAATCAACCGGCAAACAATAGTGTTTGCAGCGTCCATTTTCTAGCCATGATATGCCTAAAAAGTGTATTCACTACAACTCTAGGTTACGATAGCGCATAGGAGCTGACAGTGGCTCCACCTGCTGAATGTGCTCTAAACTATAACATAAGATTTGAAGGCGCCAGTAAAAACATTTCCAATACCTTAACTTCAAATTACATCACCCCTTAATGCACAAAAGATCAGTTGTGCAACAGGGCACAGCAATATGTCACCACCGCTGAAGACAGAAAAGCAGAGCTTGCACATGTCCATAACGCCCTGAGGGCCAACGACTACCCGGAGATGGCCCTTGAGATTCCCCCTCCCAGTAAAAAACTACCAGCCACAAACAATAATAGTTCTAAAACAACGAACACAAACCGACCCATGTTGGGACTACCATATGTAGCAGGGCTATCAGAACAACATGGACGAGTCTTCAAGTCACACAATGTGCACCTGCACGATAAGCCCTCAAACACCCTTCGTTCTGCAGTAGTTCACCAAAAAGACACTGAAAGAACACCAGTGTGAGACTATCTATCACATCACATGTGACAACAACAGCAGACACACATACATTGGTGAGACTAAATGAACACTCAGCCAGAGGTTCAAGGAACATACGAACCTAGATAAACCTACAGACCACTGCCTGGCCACAGGACACTCAGTGTCCATGAACAGCACCAAGGTCATGGCCAGAGAACAAAACTGGCACAAGAGAAAAGGGATACCACGTACCTGCCATCAACAACCAGATTATTCCACTAGAATCTGCGCCACAACATAGGTCATCAATGTGTGAACAAGATCCGCAGTAGACGGGTCGAAACATATTTGTTTCAATTTTTTTTTAAGTAAGTGTAAATTATTACTTTCTAAAGTATAAAAATGTTAATTAAAAGCAGTTTTATGACAACAAGAGATACATTTTGTTGTATAGTATCTTGTGCTTCAGTGCAGTTTATAACTCTATTAAATCTGTGTTTGCCTGTGTATCTATTTTTATTGCATGCTCTGAATAGAAACTGGGAATGTCTATATATGGTCTAATGGAGCATATTGGTCTGTCTGTATATTAAACCTATGTGTTTGCCTGCAGGGTTCCTCAGTCTGTCACTGTTTGTCTTTCTGTGTATTAAACCTATGTGTTTGCCTGCAGGGTTCCTCAGTCTGTCACTGTTTGTCTTTCTGTATATTAAAACCTATGTGTTTGCCTGCAGGGTTCCTCAATCTGTCACTGTTTGTCTTTCTGTATATTAAACCTATGTGTTTGCCTGCAGGGTTCCTCAATCTGTCACTGTTTGTCTTTCTGTATATTAAACCTATGTGTTTGCCTGCAGTGTTCCTCAGTCTGTCACTGTTTGTCTTTCTGTATATTAAACCTATGTGTTTGCCTGCAGTGTTCCTCAGTCTGACACTGTTTGTCTTTCTGTATATTAAACCTATGTGTTTGCCTGCAGGGTTCCTCAGCCTGTCACTGTCGGATCAAATGGTGCTCCTACAAAGTACGTGGCTTGACATCCAGTGCTTCAACCTCGTGTATCACTCCTCCCCCTACCAGGGAATTCTTGTCTTCGCTGATGACTTCAAGTGTTCTGAGGAGGATACCATCAAAATGGGTTTGCCGCTTGCGTTAGATGCGGCATCACGCCAGCTCGCGAGGAAACTCTCGCTGTTGAAGATCACCAAGGAGGAATATGTGTTGATGAAGGCCATACTTGTACTTAATCCTGGTACGCATGCTTGGATAACCTTGTGTGGCATACTATGCGAAACAGTAAGGTTGCAAATTATCAATGATGTGTCAAACCCACAATGTAAACCAGGGACAAGTCGAATGATACAATGCAATTTTGTAAAATGTTAAACATACACTAGTCCAATATTTGTTTATTGATGTTGTGTGTTTCACAGAGAGGGGTCTGGTTTACTGTCATTTCATGTAAATGCCTATTTGTTACAAGGCAGGATATTTGGAAAGTTGTTTATTATTAATTTGGTAAATTATTCATAGAATAATTCCATCTTTATGTTGCATGGAGTGTTTAGCGTGATGTTGTATTAGCCTAGTCACGATCCACACAGGGAAAGTACTTTCACTGCAGTTTGTTGCTTGTAGGGGGACAGATCACAATTTCACCTCTACTTTCATGAAATACAAATGCCAGTTACAAAAATGTTGCTTGTTTCAGATATGAACGTAGAGAACACAGAGCATGTGCAGGAGCTGCAGGATCGCATACACGACGCGTTGATCGAGTACGAGAGTGCCCATGGTGTCGCCGTGAGTCAACGTCGTTCGGGGAACCTTCTCCTCGCCTTGCCTCTTCTCATGCAAGTGAAGATCCTCGCAAAGGAATACTGGTTCCAAGTGAAGAAGAGTGATCGTGTTCCACTTCACAAACTGTTGAGCGAAATGCTGGAGTATGCGCGCTCATAACACAGCTCCAGCGCCACCTAGTGTAGCAATGTGGAAGTGTGTGGTCAGCGTTGGATCGTGAACTGCTTGCAGATTTAATATTAGGAAATTCACACATTCACGTTTAGTCGGTGGAGTGTGCGGAGGTGCATGCTGGGATTGCTCATCTTTGTCATTTATGTGTGATTGATACGTCACTGGCACCACAGAGTCGTGACTGTAATAGTGCTGTTGGAGAACTGTGATACAGTCTTGTTAGCAGTTAACGTGCTCCCCACTTGGCTATATTTCCACAGGTTGTGTCCCATGGTACTGCTGTATTCAGTTTTAGTTTCCACAGGTTGTGTCCCATGGTACTGCTGTATTAAGTTTTAGTTTCCACAGGTTGTGTCCCATGGTACTGCTGTATTAAGTTTTAGTTTCCACAGGTTGTGTCCCATGGTACTGCTGTATTCAGTTTTAGTTTCCACAGGTTATGTCCCATGGTACTGCTGTATTCAGTTTTAGTTTCCACAGGTTGTGTCCCATGGTACTGCTGTATTCAGTTTTGTTTCCACAGGTTATGTCCCATGGTACTGCTGTATTCAGTTTTAGTTTCCACAGGTTGTGTCCCATGGTACTGCTGTATTCAGTTTTGTTTCCACAGGTTATGTCCCATGGTACTGCTGTATTCAGTTTTAGTTTCCATACGATTTGTATTGTTGAAATTGACAAACGTTGTAAGTCCAACTTTTTTTAAAAACTTAGTTATTGTACACTCTCACTGGAGGTAATGAAATGAACTAATTGCAAATTTGAAGAATACAGTATTAATTGTTTTTTTCTTCTATGATAAAATTCAAGCAAACGTGTTGGTGGTAGAATCATACAGTATGTAAAAGTTGGTATTATATGAGGTTTTGTGTCAATAGTTAAATAAAAAATTAACCCAAATCGAAACTTATTTTACGTCTTATGGCTTGGTCGTTATTTTTGTTGATATGTTGCATTGTTGGAGCCCATCATATGTTGCATTGTTGGAGCCCATCATATGTTAATAGTTATCAGTTGATGGTAACTGCTGTTTTCAGATATTCCATAATATTATTAATTGTGTTATTTTAAACTATTCATAATTCTAATATCAGTCAGTCTTGTAAGCAACAAAGCCATTGTGTTAGGATTAGAGCACCGTGTGTAAGTTACTGTTTGATGATAGAAAGAGGGGTTTCTGTACATCTTATATAACTGAACAAAACAAGTAAGCTTTCGATGCCAAAAATTGTTTTGCCATGTCTACATTTTATTTTATTTCTATAAAAAAAGTTGTCCAATTCCAGATGACTGATAGATCCATTCCCATCACCCAACTATCACTGCGACTGACAACTGTGTTTCACTGTAAGCTCCAATCAAATTGAAGTGATTTTGGCTGGCAAAGAATTGATTTTTGTGGGAATTGTGCATCTGAAACAGATGTAATTGCTACTCTATGGTGAAGTCAATATATTGTAGATATACGAGAAATTTGGTGGCAAAAGATAACAGTTTTGCCTACATAAACCTACATAATCACCTTGATGGGTCTTTCGAAATGGTAACAAGAAAACATGCACAAAACACCTGTATAGCTGGGTTATAAAAGTTAGTATGGCGATTGTAGATATCTGTGTATCTAGTAATTAGTATATATAGTTGGAACAAAGCAGGTACAGAATGCATACTAGTTGTCATTGTGGGTGATCACGGTGAAATGTATTATTTGAATGATGATGTTTTGATGACAACATTGTGTTTTATATGTTAAATTGATGCACACTGTCGAATATCTTGAAGATATCTGTAGTCACAGAGGTTCATCATAATAATCACACCTATCATGTTGTTGATTGGCACGGATTCTTTACCCGGGGGTCACACCCACTATCCCATGTTTCATGTAATCCTTGTAGACATGTGCCGCTACCGGCGTTCTCAAAGGCAGCATATTGATGTTATGGACTAAGAAACTTGCCAGAAGCATAAATGATTTAGTCGTCATTTAGTAATCTGTGTGACAGAGACTGTTGTGTTAATGTGTTTATTAGTTAGCGTTTTTATTTTGTGACGTTTATTTTAATGAAAGCTTTGAATAAGTCCTCAGTCAAGATTGAGTGCAACCAGGTTAATTGCGTAGATTGTTGAATGCTGACGTGTGAAAAAAGTTTATGGCGATGATGTTTTATAAATCTTGTGTTGAGTATATAACAAAGAGTGATTGTAACTAATATGTTCCATGATATTGGCACAATGTCATGATTTTATGCTGTATACCAAACATAATGATTTAGATAGAATGCACTGGCATATGCAGCAGCTTAATAATTACTAGTGCTTAATATTATGTGTTTGTACATTTTGAATTGTTTAGAAGAAGCGCGTAGTGGGCAAGTTTTGACTGGCGGGCTTCAGACAGCTGCAGATTAAACTGTTCCCTTTTTGTTAGCATCTACCAGGTATGCTCTCAAGTGTTGAAATAGCATTGGACAGGCATACCTATTACCGCTGGTCAATAACACCTCAACAGGGAAAACATAATGGGTTGTTTGGAAAGAAATTTAAGGAATGTTTTTTACTATAACACCAATCCTTGAAAAATCACTGTGTTTCTTAATATTTCTTTCACTTCATAGATTTAGCTCCCCACCTTCAAACCAACCACAATATTGTTAGTTGTGTGCTATAAGTAACCACACAAGGCAGCAGATCCATGGGATATTCTTTGCCTAAGTTTACCTCAGACACTTGAATGTAGAACTTTCCAACTGCAAAGAAACTGAAAAACAAGGAACTTTTATGGCCCTAGTTCCTTTCCTTGTGCCATCTGTATCATATAACTTGTAAGAAATACCCTAGTCAGCCCAGTTGTTATGTACCCCTTAACTTGTATTTTTTTATGTAAACTACCTTCATGTAGTGATTTCTACATCAACTTAGTGTATATGGACAGTAAGAAATGGATTAATGATTTGAGGACTGCAATACCAGAAAACTTAACATTTCCATGTATTAATAGTTTGTTTCATAATAACCTCTTTATTTGCCTAATATAATGGCTGCTATATTGCCATGTCACCCATGCTATCTACAGATCTCTGCTGTTGTCGGCTAGTGTTCTCTCCCAGTTACAGCTTCGACTGGGATGTGTATCAAAGTTAATGTTTTATTAATCAAAACAGCACGTTTTTACTTTTAATTGTTGTCAGTGTTTCGAAGTCACACTTGTTTGTATTTGGTTTATGCATGGTTGTTTATTTTACGATGGTGGGAGACCATGGAGAGAAGCTTTACTAGCATTTAAAGTGCTTCATTGAACTTGCACTTTTAACTAGCAGCATCTAACTGACTAATCATTGTTTTGGTATTTTAGTCGACAATGTGGTAGGCATAGTTTGGTTTCTAAAGTACCAGTGGTGTTACATATGAAGTTGAGGAATTGTTGTTTGTTTGTATGTAGGTCTTTAGATTATTGAACGTCTTGTTTGTGTGCTGATTACAGGCGCATGTCCATGCATGTACAGACACCTTCAAAACAACATTACTACATTCGGCTGTGTATCTGAACGATGTCAGTTAGCCAATTAAAGTCCTGTATGTTAACCAAGACTTAACGTTGTGATGTAAGAGAAGCTACGTATGTGCACATTGTGTATTATGTAATAGACAACATTTCTTTGTGATTATGTTCATCAGTGTATATACAGAATGTTAATGCTGGATTATTTTCACATTAATTATCATTGACTAAACTCACTAATCTCGGAGGTGTTAATAAATTGTGTCGACACCTTCCACCTTCGTTGACAATGTTATCATTATTGCCCTGTTGTTATTATTGCCCTCATAGCTCCCCTGGGGTTTTCTGACCTTCTGCCCCTGTGTTTATGGGTCTCAGTATAACTAGGAGAAGAGCAAGTCCTTGTAGAAGAGCACCCAGTTTTATAACCCAAGTTTGTTCTTGTTTCCCGGGCATATTAATGAGCATGTCCAAATTTAATTGTTTAATTAATGAGCATGTCCAAATTTCACACATGTTAAAAAGTACAAAGAAGTTCTGTCATTTAATTGGTAACGTAATGATCTATGGACGCATCACACCAGTACACGTGTTGGCTTAACCTATTAGATAATGAATGTGACTGTTCTTGAAAGTATATAATGAGATACAGAAGATGCTGTTTGTAAGTAGAGAATTCCATGTTTGTATTGTTTGGAACAAGAACTTTCCACTTTAATAGTGGATAGTTCTTCTTTGGAAGAAAAAAAATTTTCTTCAGTAAATGTATAATTTAATAGTTCCCTTCTACATAATTCCATTTACATAAAAAAACAACCGTGTATTAACGTTTAAGGTATAATCGATGAGTGATTAGTGATAGCTATAACCAACTCGGGCGGCGTCACCAAGCTACCCGGCGCCTTGTCAGTACAGTGGCTCCACACAGCGGCTGGGAACAAGTGTGCCACACTACCAGGCGATTGTGTTTTACTTATGCCCTCTAAATAACTGTAATCCAAAATTAAGTTAAACTGCCCAATTTATCACATGATCGAATGTGCTGTTGTACAATCCATCATACACGATACAGAACGTTTTTGAGTAGGGCGAAACAAATTTTAGTCGTACGAACATTGTCTGCATTTAAAAGAGTATATTTAAGCTTCATTTAACAAGATTTAACAAGACTGCCATCCTAAACAACAAGTTCCAGATGGCAAGTGGACAAGGAAGCCATTGGCTTATCGAGAGTCCAACAATTTTATAATAATTTGTTATATGTGTAGCCCGCCCTTATCAGATATATGTCAATTCTATTTTTAAACATATTCACACTACTAGCATTAACACATTCATTTGGCAGTCTGTTCCATTCATTTATCACCCTCTGTGAGAAAGAGGGTGATAAATATGCGACTTTTTTTCAAGCAAAAACAATTTCAGTAGGAAATCAATTTGAAAAATATACCTCAATTCTATAAGTGCCTCGTCATTAATTCTTACTAGTAGGCGCTACAATGAATGAGCTTCGGTTCACAAAAAGTCCGTACAATGTCGCTACGATGACTGAAGGTACAAAATATCCAATTAATAATGCTCATCCGACTCTCGCGCGCCTTTTCAATTCGTCGATAAGAGATTTTGGCCGCAGACGCGAGGTCTCGTGGTTGTTTCTCAAATAAATTATACTCCAAACAGCCCAATCTTGGGCTAACGCATGAGTTTTGTTTTTGTTTTAATTAATTATGGTTATCTATACTGGTTTCAAATATAGATGTATGCACAGTAGTATTATTATATATATGTATATATTTTATTTGTGTAAATGCATATCTCTATTAAATTGTTTCATTATTTGTTATTTTTTGGGATAAAAAATAAACTTTTTTTTTTTTTTTACCAACGGCTTTTAGTGTCTCTTCCGAAAGACACTGGCAAAGTGGGGTGAACGAAGTTGTCCAAGCTTCAATTCGTAAACCGGAGGTGGAATCGAACCACCGTCCTCTCGATTGACAGGCGTGTGCTCTAACCATATTAGACAACCGCTCCCCACTGTCACCATTCCATTTTGTGTAGGTGTTCCCTCTGAGCGCCAGCAGCCAATCAGCGTCATTATCGAGATGCTGCACTAAACATGTTAATTTTTGCCTGACTTAAATTTTAATTTAATTCGAATTGCATCGTGCATTGCACTCTTATTTTATGAATTAGCCAAATGCCCGGATGGCACCGCAATTAGCTAATTATGTATGCACCCAGAATCATTATTTCCGTACACAGTTGAAAACTTGCAGAAATCATTGCCATTGATCAGAAAATTCAGGGAGAAATCATTGGAATTCAACTAGTTTTACACAAATCTAAAGAGATAATGTTTATTAATGTCTTCAACGTTCAAGTATTAGCAGCGTTTGCTGGTAGTGCTTGCTATGATGATGATGATGATGTATTTTAATTATAACACATTACAGTATATAATTATACATGTAAAAATGCCATAAAAAGGAGCACTAAATTCTAAAAAGAAACTGCACAAGTGCAATCATCTTATTTCCATAGTGTACCTTAAAAAATGCATACAAACAACAAGGGTCGAGACAAATGATATGAACATGTAAATGACTAAATAATAATTGCGTCAAGAGTTGGATAAAACGGCAGATATAAGATGCCGTATAAGATCATATCATACTGGCACTTACACAAGTGACATTGTATGACCTTTCTGGACGAACGCCAAGCAAGCGCATTGGAGCGCATGCTTAGAGACATGCTATCTTGCACGTACCGTCTACTTCCTTTGCACACGGCCTCACTCGGCCCCGACTCTGTTAATGACGTCAATCGTCTCCCCAAAATACGCCACCTAGCAGCATTTCGGCCGTCTGCTTCGTGAACACGTTTGGATCGAACATTTTGCGTCATAACTCGTGTTTACGAAGGCAAAGCAACAGGGTCTGTTGACATTTCCGGAACACACATACAGGTGAGTTATTCTGCATTGACTGAAGATTTTGAAAATGCTATTCTACCCCCCAAATAATGTGGTTTTATGCATTTCCATCCAATGCATTATACAAAAAATTAGAAGCATGAAAATGCGCTTGTTCGTCTTAGTGACAGTGTTGAGTTTAGTTTTTAGTGCTCGGCTAAGGCTAAGCCTAAGGCACGACGGACACATATAATTTGTTTTACGCACGCCTTTGTTTTATTACGAAGCTATTTTTGTAAAACGAATACCCCATGAATGATTCCTTAGGAAACGTTTAAAAATAAAATAATAATGTTGATCTATCATATAAGGATTATATAAAACGATGAACTTCTCCACCCGCGGCCGCGGTCGTTATCCATTCTGACTTGTTATGTTAGCCTATGACTATGTCTAAATCAAAATTCTTGTCCGTATTCTGCCTAAATCCTGATCTTCAGACAAATTTTAAGCAACTATGACACACGACACGCATGAATAACCCGCTACACAGACAAAAAGGCGACAGGACAACGTCAGTGGCAGTGCATTGCCATTGTTGAGTCTTGTTATTTAATACGATTCGTAATTGACCATGACCATTTTTTCACTAACTAGGCCTACAATGTCAATGCTACAGCTAGTTCAGCACTCTGTAATGCTCCATAATCTGAGAGAAATATGTGTACCTTGATCTTGCTTCTTGGACATGGGTCAGTTAAGTAAATTCTTGCTTTTTCATATACCTTTTGAAAAGAAAAAAATGTGTGTGTGCATTGACTGCTATTGTTGGTTAGTAGACACATTTATGTTGCCTCAACAAGTTTACACTACAAACTTTTAGTACGTTTCGACAGTTGACAATTATGTGCCTAGAACTTTACTGACTATCTAATAGTTGCATTTGTGTAACCTTATTGTCATCAGATTTTGCTGTATGTAATCGACGGTGACCAAAAATATACTTGACCTATTTCTCAAATAATCTAACACCTGGGGCTTGTGATGACAACAACAACATATTTAATTGGTAAATTATGGAAATGTTGGTGGTGGGCAAAACTACATTAAATAAAGTGAATTCCTGCACCAACAGGTCTGGAAATCTAACCAAATCTAGGGTGCTTGGAGTAATGGATTACCATTAAAATCGAGCCCTGGGTCCATCAATGTGTGTGTACGCTGCCATCTTGAATCGGCTTACCTAGATTAGTTCCATTACCTAGATTAGCACTGTTACATTTCTTGCACTTAGTCTGTAGAGTGCCTCTAGCAAATGATTTGGGAACCACATTGGGCTGGCAAAAGTTGAAAAATGCATCAACACGAACACTACATATTTACCTCTTGAGTGTTCAGGTTAGAGTGAATCTATTGGAATTAGACAAACAAACCCTTGACTATTTGTTCAAATTCTTCCTGCTTTGTGAAAAATCACACGGAATAACAAGTGCTGTTACTTTGTTCCAGTTTGTCGCCTACCTTCATGTGATGCCAACCTGACACGATTCATTTCTAACACTTGTTTTTGTTGGCGCATTGACGTGTGCCCGGCTGAAACATGATGGGATATGAGCAGCGTGAGAACTTGGGGATTAAACTGGAACGTGACTGTTCCATGTTTTCCTCATCCTGTGGTAGAATTGGAGGTCTTGGCCTCTCACTGAATGGCTATGATGACATTGATATGAACTTGCCATATCGCGGTGAGGATGGGGACCTCAGCTGTGGAGCCTCATCGCCAGAGAGTTTTGACGACAAGCCTGGAATGGACAGTGACGGTTGTAAAAGCCCAAATCGCCTGTGTCTTGTGTGTGGTGACATTGCGTCGGGCTTCCACTATGGGGTGGCATCTTGTGAGGCTTGCAAGGCATTCTTCAAACGAACTATACAAGGTAGGAAGTACATGTGAATTTTACTTGGTGGAGTATTTTTGACCTGGTATGGAAACCTCCTTAGCGCTGACTTGAATACTTTTTTTTTGTAAAAAGCATATCCACCGTAACTCCTCAACAGACCCTCACCCTGATGGTGACTTTCACATCCTTGTTCAATGTTCTTGATATCATGCTTAACAATTTTAGTTTGTTGCATTTCTGACCTTTGTTCCCTGAGGATTTAGGCACTACTTATAGAAGTTTATTAATATTATTATTATTTGTAATTCGATGAGTGATATTCTAAGGCAAAGCCAGAGTATGTAAAACATGCAGAACAAACTGTCTTTGTGCATTACAAGTGCCTTGTATGCAGAAGTTAATTTGTTGATTTATAATGGAACATATTACATAATGAGGTAAAAACTGCATGTATTCAACATTTCTTTCCACATTTAAAAGTTAGATTTGTTGACCCTCTCAATTGTTAATATTATTGCACCATCCATATCTTGTTCCATATAGGGCTGCTAGTGTGCATGGCACAAAGTGCATTTTTTCCTCATGATTTCCCATAAAAGGATATCTGCCTTGTACCATTTTTTATTAGTTCAGTTGTTGATCAAATTCATCCAGAATTCAAGAGTAACTGAAATGTTTGGCCATATGAATTTTTTTGGACCACTAACAATATCTGTTTTATTAAAACAAATACAAGTACCTCCAAAACATAATTCTCATTGTTTGTCAAATGCTGCTTAACTCAAAGGTGTACTGTATTCGACCTATTAAGCGTACATGCCCTAATTAGCGTACACCCTCTTTTTAATCAGCTGGATCCATAATTATTGTAATTTGACTAGTGTGGAACAACCAAAAAGTGTCGCCATCTGGTGTTAAACAGTTGGCACCACTTTTCAGTTGTTCTACGCTAGTCGCCAAATGACACCGCTAGTGTTAAACCTTATTCTTTACAGAAACACATTTTGGTGTACGCTTACTGGAACAGATTCCTTGACATTTTTCCATGGCCAAATATTTTTCAAGCGTACTGTACGCTTATTAGATTGAATACGGTACATGCTTTACATATAAGTAGTAGACAACATTTCCTTTACAAATAAGTAGTAGACAACATTTCCTTTACAATATACAATATTGTGCTGAAGCAGTAAATTATAATGTTAAAATGACAAACATAAAGAAGTTTTTAAACAGATTTTCATGTTTGTAATGTTAAATTGCTTCAGAAGTATTAAAAACTAAAACTGCCTTAAAATAAAATCGATCTCTCTTTTTATTCCATGAAACCAGCATATATGTTTTTAGCATGTTATATTGGTAGTACATAAATTAGTTACTGTATGGTTGCACCATTTAGCATTTTACCTTACAAATGAATTACATTTCTGAAAAACTGCGCTGTGTAATTCTTGCCATAAATAATCCTGATGTGCACACTACAAGTACAAAGCTGCTTGAGTTGGCTGATGCAACAGTTTTTTGCTGTTTCATCATTAAATAAATAAACGTTAACGCCTATGTCAAAATATGTCATCAAATTTATATCAGTTGTCACGATACAAGTAATAATGTTGCATCAGTTGGTTTTCCCTTATTCAGCAAACATTGTAAATTTGAATGATCGTGGCGTCATGTACATACATATTTTTTAACTAGAATTTTTTATTTATAGTTAAAAATAACATTAACTTAGAATTCTTTGACTAATACTAGTAATATTTACTTCATGTGAATTAAGAATCTTTTACTTACTGTCTTGAGTGTAGCTGATAAGTACATATTCACCCATCATAATACAACTACTGGTACTTTTGTTTGATGGACAAATAGGTTAACACAATAGTTTGGTTAAAAATGATGTGAAAGTTTCCATCCCATTTTTGTCTGGCAGGATTTATTATTATATTTCAAATAATGTGAGTGAGATTTATGGTACATGTATTAGGGTTATTCCGTGTCAAATCAACCAATGGTCAAGAAGTTTATATCTCAGAATTTGCTTAAATTTTAACCAAAGAATAAGTAGCTATACCTGAGCACACAAAATGTAATGCCTTATAATGTGAACAGGAGGTAAGTGCCCAGAAATGCACCCATTATTTTTATCTGTTTTTATGTGCTTCTAACTTGAGAAGTTTAGAAACTCTGTCTCATTTAATTTATACTGCAGTTGAAAGTTACTGTTCTGCCCAATGGCGTTTCCTCCCAAATTTTTCCCTAATTGGACAAAAATTTCCAAAATAAATGTGGCAGAACACCATCCGGAAATTTTAATGTGTTACCTAATAAAGGACAATGCCCATTTAAAAACTGGGGGTCATAGGACATGTCCCACATTCTCATTTTGGGTGCTGAATAGTGTAAAATATAATTATAGCAACTAGAAGCCTACTGAACTAATAGGTTACTACTAGTATCCCTGACAATAGATTGTGGCAATTTGGACTTACAGACTGTTGAAATCCTTCTCAGATCAAATTCTTTTCATGCACCCGGTAGCCCCATTACCCTTCTTGAATTTTGCATAGATAATCAGTAGCGACATGTCTACATAATCAGCAAATTTTAGATATGTAGCTTGAAAACTTCTCAAGTTAAAAGCACCTGAAAACAGATAAAAATAATGGGTGCATTTCTGGAAGCATTTATGGTCCACACTACAGGTTGTTACAGACACAATTTGCATGTAAATACTTGGTTATTTTGTAGAAGTGAAGGTATTGCTACTTATTCATTGGTTAAAATTTAAGCCAATTCTGAGACATAAACTGAAATTTCCCGAAAATTGGTTGATTTGACACAGAATGACCTTTTACAGACGTCTATACATGGTGTTCATTTGATTAAATTTTAATACAGTGTTTTAAAAACCATTGTATTCAGAGATAAAGTTCTATAGGTTTCTTGGGATGAGAAGATTTAATTCTGGTAATATTTTGACAGGTAACCTCGAGTACACGTGCCCAGCAAAATGCAACTGCATGATCACAAAAGGCAAGAGAAAGGCATGTCAGGCATGTCGCTTCCAAAAGTGTCTGCAGATGGGGATGCTCAGGGAGGGTGAGTAAACCGATATATCCACACTGTGTACAGATATGAATTCTGAAAAATACTGACACTACAAATATGGCTAACCTGGAAAAAACTGAATTCCAACAAAACAATTCTGCCAAATTGTGTCAATGATTTGATTAAAATAATTATGATTATTTCAGACAAGTCCATAGATATGGAAGAAAACCATATTCAACCTAATTGGAGTAGCTTAAAAAAAATTGGGCCATGGAACAATGTCAACTAATCTGTTCTTATAAGCGTGCACCAAAATGTTTTTCTCTAGACAATTAGGTAACTGTTTAAGCTAGCTGGGTAATGATAAATTTCCATAAATGGGCTGAATTTGACTCAGTAGTCACTCCCAGGGCTAAACCAGCAAAGTGCTAATGTAGATTACGGGTATTGTGCTTTTGAAGCTATTACGGAAATGGCACATACGTGACCTAGCTGGTGACCCTGCGGATGACGGGCCAATCAGAATGATCGTAAACACGCCCTGCCTCATGTTTGTCAGATGGCTGGCATAACCTCATATTGTAGATGAAAATACGTTACAAATACAGATTCAAGGGCCATTGTATTAAGGGGATATGTAAATATTAACAATGGCCGTTATGTTTTGTCAACAATATGTAAAACACCTGTGGAAAATGTCACATTTCAAGCATGATACGTGTATCTATTGACATTTCTGTTATCACTAACAACCAGGAAATAATGCTTAACCCATTAGACCCCGCATATTGAATTAAGCGTGTGCTGATTTTCCCCAGGTAACAGAGGCAGATTTTGAAAATTATGGGTGCTTGTAGTTTTTAAGCTGTAGCTTCAAAAGTATTGATATCTTATTGCAAGTTATGTTTATTTTGAAGCAAATTGGATTATCTATGCAACTGTGTAACTGTGATGTATATATGCCTATTATATGTTGTCATTCTGAGGTGTGAAACTTCGGAAATAAATCTTGTAAACAAATATTGAGAGTGAAATTTGACATGATAGTCATATTTTATTGCAATAACATCACCAACTGCTGGCTCCACTCAAGGAAATGTTCCTATGCATGGTATTGCACAAAGAATCTCATTTTGCCCAAATGCACATTGCATGTCAGACATCCAACGCATGTCTCAATGTTTTAAGAAGTTTTCTCAACAAACTGACAAGCTCGTTTTGAAGACAACGAGTTGTCAGAGTTCTCATCAGGGATGTCATCACTGCTATTACTTGCCACCTGAAACATACAAACAGCTGCAGTAATGAAAACAGAACAAGAATAACAACTTTGTTGCATTTGTCACATGTCATATCCAACACAGCAATGTGAAATGATAATTTTTACAATCAGCCAATAATTACATGACTTCTTTTTTAAGTCCACTAATATCTGAAATACAGATAAATATAATTAATCACAAAGACCACTGACAGCGTCAATATAATAAAATTGTCCAAAGCAACAACACCACCCATCCAGGCACCGGCCAGGGGGTGACCAGGGCCGGGGGTGACCAGGGCCAGGGCTCTACTGTTTACATGCTCGTCAAGCCAGATTTTTCTGTTTTATTTACTTATTTGCTTTATTATAACTCACTATATAACAAGATATACAACTAACCACGTAATCTCAGCTGAGTAAATGGCACAAAACACACAATGTCAGTGTTGATACAGTTGACAAGCTGAATAAGACAGTGACCACGCTACTCTTGGACAAAGAAAACCAACCGACATCATCTTCTATTTATCGCTCACTCAGTCTAAGATCAAATCATATATAAATCTTACCTCCACATCCATCTCAGAAGCACTTTCGTCTGAAGATTCATCCCCAAAATCGCGCAAACTTCATCTGCTGTGAATGCATCTGTTCTACGAGAAATGGGCATTTTTAAAGCCCACCAGAGCTCAACTTCAAACGCGATTATCTTTGAAACTTTCAATATGACCAGATGCTAATTTTACCCACACTTCATAGCTAAGATATGTAGAATTCCGCTAGTTTTAGTTTCACATCAATCCACCCGATGACACCACCTCCACAGCCTTTTTCCCCTGCAGGCGCTTTGGGAAAGACAAGGTCGGGCACTTGCGGGTGTGGGGTCTAATGGGTTAAATGACTATTTTAGATAAACTACAACATTGACAACGCTGCAATTTTAGCATATGGTCCCATCTTAAATGTAGGCAGCATTACACTAATTTGAATTATGATTGGTGAAGAACTGAGATGTCTTGATGAGAAATGAACAATGTCTGTTGCTGGCAGGTGTACGGAAGGATCGCGAGCGTGGTGGTCGGTCCAAGTACTTTCGCAGTCCCAAACAACTCGTAGTGTCCGTTGGTGTGAAGAGCACATCCAGAGACACGATGCAGCCTCGCATACAAAGTAAGCTCTGTTGTATGACAACTGAACCCTGTAATATCTCTATCCTGCTGGCTTCCCAACAAGTACAACATGGCTGCAGTCGTGACCCTCTCACGACGAACTGGAGAATTGTGTGTTCTTTCTAAGCAACTAATAACTATACAACCTCTAGCATTTGAGAAATTCTGTGTGTAATAAGATGTAAAAACACATTCACATAATAATAAAAAGTTTAAGTTATGTATCTGTATTAAAAGTTGTTATTTTCTAACTCAAATATAGCTTAGAAATGTCGAAGAGAAGGCAGCTGCATGTGCAGTCTGTGTAACCAACTAAGTAGTTTGATAGTCTTCAAAAAAGTCCACTGTTTGGCAGATGATCCTGTCTATGTCTATTGCCCTCGGTGCTATGAAGCAGCAATATGTGAAATTGCTGGTGTTTGTTTTGTTGCCCGACAGCCTTGTTGCATTGCAGGGAAGTGGCCGAGGATCCTCTCGGTGAGCCAAGAGGTGCAGGAGTCCGCAGCCTCTTGTTGTGGTTGTTCTAGTGACGGCCTACCTGCACCTCAACGTTGTTCCCGCGCCCACACCACGGGGCGTCGTGGACGGGGGTGAGTTTACAACTAAACCTCCCGTCCAGACGCACAGCAGTCTAAGACAGGTAGGTGGCAGGGCCTGCTCGCTTAGACTGCTCCCGGCTCATGTATTCACCTTTCCCGGCTCCTCATGAGCAGTTGTGCTCAGGGTTTCCTGGTTGCTTTAGTACTCACTCGAGGGGTGCCCCTGTGGGCTGATGCCATTAGATGTAGGGCTCTTTTGAGCAAAATTTAGAAAAGTCGGACATATATAATAATAATAATAAAATTATTGTAAAAAGTAAACAGCAACTACTGCAGAAATGTTGCATTGTGAGTCAGATAATTCTGAAATACACTGCTATCAAAAGAATTTGTATTTGTTAAAAATCTAAAGTATTTTATTTCAAATTTGATGCCCTGTGTGCAAAAGGCAGAGTTGGCCGTACTGCTATAGGGTGTCGGATGTAGTGTGTTGAAGCTGCACTCTGTGTACCATGGACTTGAACTTTGTGACTTAATCACACGACAGTTGTCTGGCTGAGAAAGGTATGTGCTGTGCCTGATGCACAAGCTGGTGAACTTTGTCTTCATTATAAAAGATTGTTGGTGTTAAATTGGGAAAACTCTAGACAGTGTCAAAACATTTTCAGAGGGATTGTGTTGTGCAGTGAAGAGAAGCAACTATTATGACATTGGAGGAAAACACTTGTGAACCAAAAATAAACACTCTGAGTGTGTAAGTACTAAGTACCTGCCAGCTGAGTGTGTAAGTACTAAGTACCTGCCAGCTGAGTGTGTAAGTACTAAGTACCTGCCAGCTGCACTCCTGCATGCACCAGTTGTATAGAGCGGCATTCTAGGGCATTTGGTAATGAAAGTAGCAGGTAAGTTTGGGAAGCCGGCAATTAGTCAGATTTTCAAGTATTATGTGTGTTAATTGTTGCATTTCTGCATCGTATGGTCTTTGTACGATGCAGACATGTTTGTTGTGACACCAACTTGATCAAAATGGAAATACTGTTCACTGTAAAACATATGCCCATCTAGTTTGTATTTTTTAATTACCAAATCGGTATTGTTGTAGGCTGATATCATTCACTTTGGTCAAAGTCATTGACATATAACTGCCTGCACTATTTAAAAAATTGGTAGATTTGCTTGTTTCTGTTTCCAGATATACATGTGGCCTTGTTGGTGTTGTCACTTGAATATTCAGTATTTGTGGTCAGAAATCTGTTGCAATGGCATGATCTGTATTTGTTATCATGGGAATAAAGGTAATGATCTGTATTTGTTATCATGGGAATAAAGGTAATGCTGTAATGAAAGCGAGCTGAGCCATGGAAACAAGCTGGTGTAGATATTTAGCCAAAATGTTGTTATCTTGTTATCTCTGAATAAGTTACTGATCTTTCTTCACTTATGTTTCAGATAATAAGATTTTGACAGCTCTGCTGAGTATCGAACCAGAGAAGGTATACGCGATGCCCGATGCTTCATTGCCAGATGATGAATACAAACTGGTGGTGACGCTGTCAGATCTGGCTGACAGAGAACTCGTAGCAACGATAGGCTGGGCTAAACAAGTTCCAGGTTAGTGTCTGAGTGTTCAACTAATCTGTTTTGTGCACTGGATCTTATACTTCTGCTCATTCATGGCTTTAATCTTGGCACTTCTTTGTTATCCTTCATTGCACTGCTTGTTCAACATAGTGGTTTCCTCACTTTAATTTTTCCTTGCTAAGTGGCTTGCCAGTATTGTCACTTTTGTGATGGTCCTTTTGGTGTTGTCATTCATTTAGACTACGTTTTGTCTACATGAGTATTTCTCTGAAAGCACAACTCACGTGGCACATATTTGATCACGGAGTTCAGTGGTATCTGAAATTCATGAAGAAAGTACTAACAATGTCCAACCATGTTATTACATGTTATTACAATGTTATTACATGTTATTACAATGTTTGTTTCATATATTACTAAAAGGTTAGATAATTGTCAACTAAGATTTAAAAAAATGAAGACACTTGGAACGAATGGAAGGAAAACAGTTTACAAAGAGAGCAGATGCGCTTATAGTGGAGGCTAGAAGGAGAAGAGAAAGACCGCAACGACAGGAGGACCGCGTGATGAGATTTGGTGGGAGTGGGAGAGGAGTGGAGAATGAATAAGAGCACGGGATGGGGGAGTGGAGAATGAATAAGAGCAAGGGATGGGGGAGTGGAGAATGAATAATAGCAAGGGATGGGGGGAGTGGAGAATGATTAAGAGCAAGGGATGGGGGAGTGGAGAATGATTAAGAGCAAGGGATGGGGGAGTGGAAAATGAATAAGAGCAAGGGATGGGGGGAGTGAAAAATGAATAAGAGCAAGGGATGGGGGGAGTGGAGAATGAATAAGAACAAGGGATAGGGGAGTGGAAAATGAATAAGAGCAAGGGATGGGGGGAATGGAGAATGAATAAGAGCAAGGGATGGGGGAGTGGAGAATGAATAAGAGCAAGGGGTGGGGGAGTGGAGAATGAATAAGAGCAAGGGATGGGGGGAGTGGAGAATGAATAAGAGCAAGGGATGGGGGAGTGGAGAATGAATAAGAGCAAGGGATGGGGGAGTGGAGAATGAATAAAAGCAAGGGATGGTGGAGTGGAGAATGATTAAGAGCAAGGAATGGGGGAGTGGAGAATGATTAAGAGCAAGGGATGGGGAAGTGGAGAATGAATAAGAGCAAGGGATGGGGGAGTGGAGAATGATTAGGAGCAAGGGATGGGGGAGTGGAGAATGAATAAGAGCAAGGGATTGGGGGAGTGGAGAATGATTAAGAGCAAGGGATGGGGGAGTGGAGAATGAATAAAAGCAAGGGATGGGGGAGTGGAGAATGATTAAGAGCAAGGGATGGGGAAGTGGAGAATGAATAAGAGCAAGGGATGGGGGAGTGGAGAATGAATAAGAGCAAGGGATGGGGGGAGTGGAGAATGATTAAGAGCAAGGGATGGGGGAGTGGAAAATGAATAAGACCAAGGGATGGGGGAGTGGAGAATGAATAAGAGCAAGGGATGGGGGGAGTGGAGAATGAATAAGAGCAAGGGATGGTGGAGTGGAGAATGATTAAGAGCAAGGGATGGGGGAGTGGAGAATGAATAAAAGCAAGGGATGGAGGAGTGGAGAATGATTAAGAGCAAGGGATGGGGGAGTGGAGAATGATTAAGAGCAAGGGATGGGGAAGTGGAGAATGAATAAGAGCAAGGGATGGGGGAGTGGAGAATGATTAAGAGCAAGGGAAGGGGGAGTGGAAAATGAATAAGAGCAAAGGATGGGGGGAGTGGAGAATGAATAAGAGCAAGGGATGGGGGAGTGGAGAATGAATAAGAGCAAGGGATGGGGGGAGTGGAGAATGATTAAGAGCAAGGGATGGGGGAGTGGAGAATGAATAAAAGCAAGGGATGGGGGAGTGGAGAATGATTAAGAGCAAGGGATGGGGGGAGTGGAGAATTATTAAGAGCAAGGGATGGGGAAGTGGAGAATGAATAAGAGCAAGGGATGGGGGAGTGGAGAATGAATAAGAGCAAGGGATGGGGGAGTGGAGAATGAATAAGAGCAAGGGATGGGGGAGTGGAAAATGAATAAGAACAAGGGATGGGGGGAGTAGAGAATGAATAAGAGCAAGGGATGGAGGAGTGGAGAATGATTAAGAGCAAGGGATGGGGGAGTGGAGAATGAATAAGAGCAAGGGATGGGGGAGTGGAGAATGAATAAGAGCAAGGGATGGGGGAGTGGAGAATGATTAAGAGCAAGGGATGGGGGAGTGGAGAATGAATAAAAGCAAGGGATGGAGGAGTGGAGAATGATTAAGAGCAAGGGATGGGGGAGTGGAGAATGATTAAGAGCAAGGGATGGGGAAGTGGAGAATGAATAAGAGCAAGGGATGGGGGGAGTGGAGAATGATTAAGAGCAAGGGATGGGGGAGTGGAAAATGAATAAGAGCAAAGGATGGGGGGAGTGGAGAATGAATAAGAGCAAGGGATGGGGGAGTGGAGAATGAATAAGAGCAAGGGATGGGGGGAGTGGAGAATGATTAAGAGCAAGGGATGGGGGAGTGGAGAATGAATAAAAGCAAGGGATGGGGGAGTGGAGAATGATTAAGAGCAAGGGATGGGGGAGTGGAGAATTATTAAGAGCAAGGGATGGGGAAGTGGAGAATGAATAAGAGCAAGGGATGGGGGAGTGGAGAATGAATAAGAGCAAGGGATGGGGGAGTGGAGAATGAATAAGAGCAAGGGATGGGGGAGTGGAAAATGAATAAGAGCAAGGGATGGGGGAGTGGAGAATGAATAAGAGCAAGGGATGGAGGAGTGGAGAATGATTAAGAGCAAGGGATGGGGGAGTGGAGAATGATTAAGAGCAAGGGATGGGGGAGTGGAGAATGAATAAGAGCAAGGGATGGGGAGTGGAGAATGAATAAGAGCAAGGGATGGGGAGTGGAGAATGAATAAGAGCAAGGGATGGGGGAGTGGAGAATGAATAAGAGCAAGGGATGGGGGGAGTGGAGAATGATTAAGAGCAAGGGATGGGGGAGTGGAGAATGAATAAGAGCAAGGGATGGGGGGAGTGGAGAATGATTAAGAGCAAGGGATGGGGGAGTGGAGAATGAATAACAGCAAGGGATGGGGGGAGTGGAGAATGATTAAGAGCAAGGGATGGGGGAGTGGAGAATGAATAAGAGCAAGGGATGGGGGGAGTGGAGAATGATTAAGAGCAAGGGATGGGGGAGTGGAGAATGAATAAGAGCAAGGGATGGGGGGAGTGGAGAATGATTAAGAGCAAGGGATGGGGGAGTGGAGAATGAATAACAGCAAGGGATGGGGGAGTGGAGAATGAATAAGAGCAAGGGATGGGGGGAGTGGAGAATGATTAAGAGCAAGGGATGGGGAAGTGGAGAATGAATAAGAGCAAGGGATGGGGGAGTGGAGAATGAATAAGAGCAAGGGATGGGGGGAGTGGAGAATGATTAAGAGCAAGGGATGGGGGGAGTGGAAAATTAATAAGAGCAAGGGATGGGGGAGTGGAAAATGAATAAGAGCAAGGGATGGGGGAGTGGAGACGAGTGGTGGAGACGGCAGTGAGACAGGATCAGTGATGGAAGAAGGGGGGAAAATTGACGACCAGAATCAATTCCAGCCAAACCCGGACTTCATGGATAAAGAGGAGAGCAACAACATCTACTTCAGGTTCTAATCCATTTGTATCAACTAAATGTTGCCTGTGGTTGTTGCTGTGCTGTAGAGAATAATATTATGTTCTTTCAAAGTTTGATTTTGCTTAGTGGAGACAGCAAGACCAAGGATTTATGGATGGTACTGCAATTACCGCACTATGTACATAGTGATTAGTATTAAACAGTGTCCTAGTCATTAGCGCAGCAGCCTTCTAATTCCACAGTCCCTGACCATGTGACAGTCACCTGACCTATCTGCTAGTTAGAAATCTTTGCCACTTTGTTGATGACATCAACAATAGTTTATCATGGCATCAGATGTGTAACAGTGACACTGCCACTACAAGGCATTCACTGGCTGCATGTTTAAGCAGGATGAGTTACAAGTAGGTAGACAATGTGTCTGGCACAGGCATAGTGCCCTTGTGATAATGCCCTAGCGAATACACCAGACTAGCATGTCTACTACCCTGGTAATACTGTTATCTTTGCTCAGGCTGAAATTCAGAATGCATATTGAAGGTTGGTGTATTGCGTGTCATCAGCATAACTGGCCGGTGAGAGTGGCTAGAATCGTCAAATTTGGCAGCTAAATTGAAGTGGAGGGTGCAGAAGACAGATTTGACCTTAGTTAGGACTGAGCATATTTTAGAACCAAATCAATAAAAGCGGTCGCTTATGTAGATAATGGCATGATTAAACAGAACTTTCTATGCACCTCCGTTATTAATGCACTGGGTTTCATAAACATCAGTTACTGCAAACTTGGGCAACTTCAACATGTTGTTGCTAATCTGAATACGTGGGCAAGGAAAATAAACTTAATTTGGTTGATGTGATAGTTGACATGTTAATACTGTGAGAAGTATTATGAACTAGAAGTGTTTCATAGCAGGCAGAATATTGTTGAACTTACTAAGTGCGTTTGGGTCACAAACTAGTGTGCTGCCCACGCTGCTGTCAGTCTAACTAATTGTATGCTTCTATCTTTAGTAACTTTGTCAAAAGAAATTTTCACGACAAAGACCACTTTTTTTTCTTTTCTTGCGAATAGTGTTATTTATATTTCCATTCTACCAGCCGATATACAGGATACAACTAGCATTATATAAAGGTAGACAGTGATTTGATGGAACTGACTATATTTAGAATACACTCCTGAAGTAGTGGTTGTCTACGTCAGTAGGTCACTGGGTGATGGGTGATAACATCAAGTCCTCAGTTATTTAAAGGATCCAGAGATGATATGTAGGAGCACCCTAACTTCCAGGCAAGGTGACAATATATAGATAGTGTGTATTGGATGAGTTGCATATCTGTAATGACCTTGCATAGTGTGAGTCTGCTACTGATAGTGATGGTAAAACAAACATTGTACATGTAGTTAGAGTTATCTAATGGTTAGGTGTAATAATACACATTTTAACAGGTTATTCGTTATTTGCAGGTGAAGTCAGTATTTGGGTATTGTTTAGATTTCCTAAATAGAAGATGGCCCTTCAGTCCACATGACATGCTGCCATGGCTCTAGTAATCTTACTAAATTATGGCAGGCAACTTTAGTCACGATGTCTGTTTATTTCAACATTGTACGTAATCTGTGTACTTGAATAAACAACTAGTGATCATTAATCATTATAATAATAATTATATAAATTTATACTCTTGGCAATCTAAAGATTAAACAATTATATATATAAATTATTAAGTAACTATGTTACGTAACTCATATGCACCAAATAAGAGAGATATTTAAAACTCTATCTTCAACTGATTTAGCCTATTGCAAATCCAGTTCGTTGATGTCCAAATATGTCGTGTGTGAATAGTCTACGTAACACCCGCAGTCGATTTAATAAAAAACAATGCGTATATTTGTTCAATTCATCATAATAAATAAATAAATAATTGCCTATATTCGTTAAATCTGGTAAAATTAAGAATAGTGGATATCTAAATTGGTAAACACTTTGCAGTCCAAAGCTGATCATCCTTGCCAATGACAGTGCGCTACTGCAACGATATCACAGGGAGACTTCAGATAGTGAGAAGAGAATAGCAGAGTTGTAGAAAGGGCTCTGTATATATTTGGAAGATGGATGTGACTGTGGGAGTGCTAGAAAGAACATTTCAGTTTATTATTTTGTACTATTAGTAATGTTCACAGTTCTTATAACAAATCCAAAATAAAAATACTTTATGTAATCTCAGTCCAGGTTTTTCTGATCAGAAGACTGATCGTGAAAACAGTTAAAATGAGAAATTTGACAGATATGATCTGGAGGTTAGATCACCATTACAGCTTAATTGAAGACTAGGAATCAGTGATTATCATTACGCATTGAAATGTTTTTATGATTTTTTATGGACATTTAATTCACTGCGTTAGAGCAGCATTACTGTTTACTTGTAATTCTGTAATCATTCGTGACTGTCTAGTTCCATAATGTCATGGCAGAGATTAGGATAGGTGGCTGTTGTAAGTCTTCATGAGGTGGCTGTTGTAAGTCTTCATGAGGTGGCTGTTGTAAGTCTTCATGAGGTGGCTGTTGTAAGTCTTCATGAGGTGGCTGTTGTAAGTCTTCACGAGGTGGCTATTGTAAGTCTTCACGAGGTGGCTGTTGTAAGTCTTCACGAGGTGGCTGTTGTAAGTCTTCACGAGGTGGCTGTTGTAAGTCTTCACGAGGTGGCTGTTGTAAGTCTTCACGAGGTGGCTGTTGTAAGTCTTCATGAGGTGGCTGTTGTAAGTCTTCATGAGGTGGCTGTTGTAAGTCTTCAAGAGGTGGCTGTTGTAAGTCTTCACGAGGTGGCTGTTGTAAGTCTTCATGAGGTGGCTGTTGTAAGTCTTCACGAGGTGGCTGTTGTAAGTCTTCACGAGGTGGCTGTTGTAAGTCTTCATGAGGGGATATAAAGTTACAGTAACTTTATATCACCTCTTGAAGGTCACATTTGTTATGGGTTGAAATTAATGGTTCTAATTGCTGTGGCATTAACAAAGTTTAAATTAATTAAAAGGAAATAGTTTTGAAGGGGCCAAGAAACATTATGATGTTTGTGGACAATCCTTTGTCCTGAAGCCTGTTGTTTGAAGGTCACTTAGGTCAGTCTAACTGCTACGGAGGACTCATTTGGATGTGACATTACGCCTCATTTTACGCTTGTCTTGGTTGGGATGTTACGTTGTATGTCCTGTCAATCTTTGCTAGATTTGGACGGGACATTTTGTGTTGTGTCACCATTAGCTTTATTTTGATTTGAAATGACATATCTACGGAGGATGCGGTAGTGCCATAGTAAACCACCAGGTTGTCCACCTAGAAGAGGGGTTCCAAACCTGGGCAGTTGTTTCCACTGCCATATTTCACATTTATTTTCCTTCAGCTGACCATAGATAGTGATGGCTTTATGTGAATGAAAAACATTTGTGTAGTAATTGCAGCATGGCTGAGTTCTTCTCAGAGACGTTGAGTTGGTATTTGAGTAAACAGCTCTGCCAGAAGCAGCCAGTTCCCTGGATGTCAAAGACATTTGACTTATATACTCTGGTTATTGTAAAAAAAACTTATTAGCTACAACAGAGAATATAACAGTGTTTTTCCAACAGGTATCAGCTATTAATAATTAATGTGCCAGAGATGACAGTTGCTAAGACCTCTCAATGTCAACCAAGTCTCCCCACCTCCCTAGACCCAGTGGTCAGTGGCCCGTGACAGTCGGGGGGCAGACAGGTGGTTCTCCTGCTTGTATCCTCTTAAATAACTTCTTTTTTATGGCCTCCCATGTGTGAATGGTTTGATCTGCTAGTCTTGTTTGCTCTCAGAGGGAGCCATATCCTTGTCATAATTCGAAGACAGCCACATGACCTATATGCACCAGTGCACACATGTATTACACCAGTGTAATCATCAGTATAGCCAGGCAGTCAGGGTTAACGTATTGTTAGTGGTTCAGTCCTGATATGTATCAGCATGGAAACCTCTTGATGTGAAGTCGTGATTGTACTTTGCACACAATTACCTAAGTCAGATTGTTGAACTTTGCACACATTGTAACAAATCACAATAGAGTTAAACAACTGGCAGACAATAGTGTTTGCATCGTCCATTTTCTAGTCGTGATATGCCTAAAAAGGGTGATCACTACAACTCTAGGTTACGATAGCTCGTGGAGCTGACTGGCTACAGTGGCTCCACCTGCTGAATGTGCTCTAGACTACAACACATCAAATTTGGTATGACTAGTCAACTTATTGTTCTCCATTTACTTACAGCAAATATGAACACAAGGTATCTTCTCAAAAGTTATTTCACTTATCTAAATTTCTTTTAAAATATTTTGATGGGAATAAATACGGCGTAAATGAAAACTGTGCTTCAGTGCAGTTTATAACTTAGAGGTGTTAGACAGTGATATTATCTTTCTGTATATTTCAATGTTTGCCTGCAGGGTTCCTCAGTCTGTCACTGTTCGTCTTTCTGTATATTAAACCTATGTCTTTGCTTGCAGGGTTCCTCAGTCTGTCACTGTTTGTCTTTCTGTGTATTAAACCTATGTGTTTGCCTGCAGGGTTCCTCAGTCTGTCACTGTTTTTCTTTCTGTGTATTAAACCTATGTGTTTGCCTGCAGGGTTCCTCAGTCTGTCACTGTTTGTCTTTCTGTATATTAAACCTGTGTGTTTGCCTGCAGGGTTCCTCAGTCTGTCACTGTTTGTCTTTCTGTGTATTAAACCTGTGTGTTTGCCTGCAGGGTTCCTCAGTCTGTCACTGTTTGTCTTTCTGTGTATTAAACCTATGTGTTTGCCTGCACAGGGTTCCTCAGTCTGTCACTGTTTGTCTTTCTGTATATTAAACCTATGTGTTTGCCTGCACAGGGTTCCTCAGTCTGTCACTGTTTGTCTTTCTGTGTATTAAACCTGTGTGTTTGCCTGCAGGGTTCCTCAGCCTGTCACTGTTTGTCTTTCTGTATATTAAACCTATGTGTTTGTCTGCAGGGTTCCTCAGTCTGTCACTGTTTGTCTTTCTGTATATTAAACCTATGTGTTTGTCTGCAGGGTTCCTCAGCCTGTCACTGTTTGTCTTTCTGTATATTAAACCTATGTGTTTGTCTGCAGGGTTCCTCAGTCTGTCACTGTTTGTCTTTCTGTATATTAAACCTATGTGTTTGTCTGCAGGGTTCCTCAGTCTGTCACTGTTTGTCTTTCTGTATATTAAACCTATGTGCTTGTCTGCAGGGTTCCTCAGTCTGTCACTGTTTGTCTTTCTGTATATTAAACCTGTGTGTTTGTCTGCAGGGTTCCTCAGTCTGTCACTGTTTGTCTTTATGTATATTAAACCTATGTGTTTGCCTGCAGGGTCCCTCAGTCTGTCGCTGTTTGTCTTTCTGTATATTAAACCTATGTGTTTGCCTGCAGGGTTCCTCAGTCTGACACTGTTTGTCTTTCTGTGTATTAAACCTGTGTGTTTGCCTGCAGGGTTCCTCAGTCTGTCGCTGTCGGATCAAATGGTGCTCTTACAAAGTACGTGGCTTGACATCCAGTGCTTCAGCCTCGTGTATCGCTCCTCCCCCTACCAGGGAATCCTTGTCTTTGCTGATGACTTCAAGTGTTCAGAGGAGGACACCATCAAAATGGGTTCACCACTCATGTATGATGCGGTATCACGCCAGCTCGCGAAAAAACTCACGCTCTTGAAGATCACCAAGGAAGAATACGTGTTGATGAAGGCCATACTTCTACTTAATCCTGGTACGCATGCTTGGATAACCTTGTGTGGGAAACTATGTGAAACAGTTAGGTTGCAAATTGTCAGTTATGTGTGTAAAGTCCACATTTTAAAGTAAACCAGGAACAAGTTGACAGACATAATCCAATCCAAAACATCAGTGACTATTTACAATGGTAAATAGCTTCGGAATTGGTCATAAATTGTAAATATATAATAGAAATAATTAGTTTTAATAAACTCAGAAGTTGTCTCTCTTTGTGAACGTACATGTGGGGTTTCAATTAATTGTTGCAAAATTTGTTTTTATGTGGAGGTTTTTACATTTAAGCATACGCTAGTCAAATATTTGTTTATTGATGTTGTGTGTTTCACAGAGAGGGCTCTGGTTTACTGTCATTTCATGTAAATGCCTATTTGTTACAAGGCAGGATATTTGGAAAGTTGTTTATTATTAATTTGGTAAATTATTCATTGAATAATTCCATCTTTATGTTGCATGGAGTGTTTAGCGTGATGTTGAATTAGCCTAGTCACGATCCACACAGGGAAAGTTTGTTCGCTGCAGTTTGTTGCTTGTAGGGGGTCAGATCACAATTTCACATCTACTTTCATGAAATACAAATGAATTGCCAACAATGCTGATAGCCAGGCACTGTGACAGTGGGTTATGGTTGACTTAGTAACTTTTGAGGACTGCCAGTTACAAAAATGTTGCTTGTTTCAGATATGAACGTAGAGAACACAGAGCGTGTGCAGGAGCTGCAGGATCGCATACACGACGCGTTGATCGAGTACGAGCGTGCCCATGGTGTCGCAGCGAGTCAACGTCGTTCGGGGAACCTTCTCCTCGCCTTGCCTCTCCTTATGCAAGTGAAGATCCTCGCAAAGGAATACTGGTTCCAAGTGAAGAAGAGTGACCGCGTTCCACTTCACAAACTGTTGAGCGAAATGCTGGAGTACGCGCGTTCATAACACAGCACCATCGCCACCTAGTGTAGCACTGCTTGCAGATTTAATATTAGGAAATTCACACATCATTTAGTCGGTCGACTGTGAAGTTGTGTGCCAGGACAGCTCATCTGTCAACTTACAGCTTGAAATTCCTGTCATGGTCTTGCTTAGGAAATGTTTATCTGTGATCAGTGTGTTCTATTTCAAGGTACTATTCATCAATAATGCATCATTTATATGATTTGCACACCGAAGATAATTACTTGATAATAAGCACTTTCCTTGTTTTTGACATAATGAATGAATGACACGGACACTTGTAATGAATGAATGACACAGACACATGTAATGAATGAATGACACGGACACATGAAATGAATGAATGACATGGATGCATGTAATTAATGACACGGACACATGTAATGAAGCCAGGTATTCGCAACCATTACTAGTTACACTCGAGATGTGTTATATTGGCATGAACAAATTCAGATGAAAACACCTTTTTATTACATATACATGATGCGTTATTGGTTATAGAATATTCATAGATCATTAATATGTTCTTTGTGTGGATACAGTAATTAGGACTAATTCAGTTTCGTCACCTAGTTTTCACAAATACTGTTTCTTTTGTGCAATATCAGTGATGCTAAATTTGTTTATTTCACCTTGTGGTGTTTTCCTTTCTGCTCTGATGAACCTTCTTGGTACATCTTTAACTTTTACTAATGTTATATTCCCCATCTCGACTCCATACACTATTTCTATTTCTGTCACCCTATTGCGCAGTTCCTCGCCGTCATCATTCCATTCTTTAGCTTCCATCATCTAAGCGTTGTAGAATTTTGCCAGAATTCAATATTTTCACGGCAGCTTATTAGTATAGTAGTAGTAAGCAAAGGTCATTATGCGAAGCACAAACAGTGAAACAAATATAGTTATCGATATCCTGGCAATGCTAGTGTGTGTATCCTAGCAATGATAGTGTGTGTATCCTAGCAATGATAGTGTGTGTATCCTAGCAATGATAGTGTGTGTATCCTGGCAATGATAGTGTGTGTATCCTAGCAATGATAGTGTGTGTATCCTGGCAATGATAGTGTGTGTATCCTAGCAATGATAGTGTGTGTATCCTAGCAATGATAGTGTGTGTATCCTGGCAATGCTAGTGTGTGTATCCTGGCAATGATAGTGTGTGTATCCTAGCAATGATAGTGTGTGTATCATGGCAATGCTAGTGTGTATCCTGGCAATGCTAGTGTGTGTATCCTGGCAATGATAGTGTGTGTATCCTAGCAATGATAGTGTGTGTATCCTAGAAATGATAGTGTGTGTATCCAGAAAGTGTGCTTATTATTTCATGTTTTTATTTTGTGCAGTTTTTAAGCAGTCAGTAACAGGCCAGGTTGAGTTTGCAGGTTTTCAATCATCCAGACAGGATGAAAATGCTTATGTTGAAATGTTTTATGTGTAACACGACACGACACAGATACTGATATTTTATTTTACTTTTTGTTATGAGTTTACATCCCATATCCGTCCAATGGCGGAACACGCCCTGTGGCGTGGTGGAAAATATTAATTTTTAATTAGAATTTAACTATTATGTTATATGTATGATTCTGGAGTTAGATACTGCACAACTATCACTGCTCTTACAGATGGTCTGTTTTGCACAGTTCAGTGTCACAAGATAAGTCTTATTTTGTAGCAGCTTGAAACTTGTAAAATACATATTGTGTTACAAATAATGGTTAACAAAGAATTTGTTTTGGCTTTACTTACATGTATACACACCAGGTGTCACTGCTGTTGCATTGTAGACAATTCAGTTATGGCTGGCTGCTGTCTTATGTTGCATGCAGTATCTGGCTTCATTTGTAATATAGTTGGCATAGTGGTATTTGAAGCTTTACATGTTGTTGCTCTCCTCCTTTTCCCTGTAGTCCTGGGTGAGGCTGGCACCAATATCAGTCGTCGATTTTTTTTATGTGTATCGTTATTTAATTTTAATAAACAGTTATAAATTTTCATTTAGTGAATAATCTAATAAATTTTCATTTAGTGAATAATCTAAAAACCTTATATGTAAATACCAGTAGTTGGTTTTGAGAAACATGGTAGCAGTATGTTGTAAGGACCTGTTACTGTTAAGATTTTGTTTGTTATGCATGAAAGAGACCCATACCAGAGTACTACACCAGTGTTGCATTTGACCTTTTTTCTTAAAGGTTTCCTGCTTTAAAATACTTTCTTTCTACTTATTCCCGTTGCTGGGAAAAGTGTTGCTGCGTGACTGTTAGCAGCACACATGGATGTGTCTGACTGGAAGGTTCTTATAGACTGTGACTTGTTTAGTTTTACTAAAGATGCTTTGTTTTTCTCTGAAGTGACAATAAAATTGTGTCAGTGTTACTGACGTGTTCAAATGTCTTCCTTTTCTCGCCATATGGAATGTGCATACAACTGTTTCTTACATGCAGTGCATTATTGGTAAAACACATTACTGAAGAAGTAAGAACATCTATAGTATATGCATAATGTTGGATTGAAATTCAATTTATTTGGCACAGAAGAAGAATACAAAATACAGGTGAGAATGATTCATATTGGGATAAGTGAGAACTGGATTAGTTAAGACAATGGGATACACTAAATTATATACATGCATCATGTTTACACACGAGATACAATCAGAGTTGGGGTCAATTCCATTTAATAAATTCAAATTCCTTTCAATTTAGTCAACTCAAATTCCAGATTAAATCTTTCGATTTCAATTCCTAATTAATTCTATGGAGTTTTTTCAATGCAAATGCATGGGATAATGGTAGATTTAACAAGATTTGCCATACAAGCCAAAGAGATGGCAAGTGGACAAGGAAGCCATTGGCTTATCAAGAGTCCAGCAATGTTCATCTGTGTGTAACCCACCCTCCTGAGATGTGTCAACCCTGTTTTTGCTAGCACTTATACAATCCTTAGACAATTTGTTCCAATTTGATCTCCTCTAGTATCCAGAGTTGTTAAACCACATTCTTTCAGGCGTTCTTCATAACTAAGGTCTCTCAGTTCTGGAATAATTTTAGTTGCTCTCCTCTGTATGCGTTCAAGAGTGTATATATCTTTCTTACGATATGGTCTCCACGCTTGTATACAGTATTCTAAATGAGGTTTAACTATTGCTTTATACAAAGGTGTAATTAGCTTTTTTTTCTTGTATGCTATGTTTCTCCTAATTAACCCAATAATTTGATTACCCTTTGAAGCTACAATACCACACTGCTCTGAAACGTTCATATCAGCGCTTATTGTAACTCCTAAGTCCTTTTCTTTTATAGTAGTACCCAGAACAGTATCTATCATTTTATAGTTTACATCCAAGTTACCATGTTCTGTATGTAGGCATTTACATTTCCCAAAATTGAACAACAACTGCCATTTCTCAGACCATTTCACTAATCTGTCTAGATCGTTTTGTAAATGTTGTTTATCACCATCAGTATTAACCTTTCTAAACAGTTTTGTGTCATCCGCAAATTTCAGTACGTTACTTGTTATACTGTCGTCCAAGTCATTGATATATATTAAGAATAATATAGGTCCTAATACTGATCCTTGAGGTACCCCACTCAAAACCGATTTCCAATTTGAAACTTCTCCATCTACTACAACTCGTTGTCTTTTGTCAGTCAGCCATTGTTCTATCCATTCAGTTATGCTATCCCCGATACCATGGGCTTTTAATTTAAGTAGTAATCTTTGATGTGGCACTTTGTCAAAAGCTTTCTGAAAATCTAAGTAGATAATATCTACTGGCGATCCCACGTCTATCCACTTAGTGATTTCTTCCAAAAAACATAACATAACTCCTAAGTCCTTTTCTTTTATATTAGTACCCAGAACAGTATCTATCATTTTATAGTTTACATCCAATTTACCATGTTCTGTATGTAGGCATTTACATTTCCCAAAATTGAACAACAACTGCCATTTCTCAGACCATTTCACTAATCTGTCTAGATCGTTTTGTAAATGTTGTTTATCACCATCAGTGTTAATCCTTCTAAACACTTTTGTGTCATCCGCAAATTTCAGCACGTTACTTGTTATATTGTCGTCCACGTCATTGATATATATTAAGAATAATATAGGTCCTAATACTGATCCTTGTGGTACCCCACTCAAAACTGATTTCCAGTTTGAAACTTCTCCATCTACTACAACACGTTGACTTCTGTCAGTCAGCCATTTTTCTATCCAGTCAATTATGCCATCCCCGATACCATGGGCTTTTAATTTAAGTACCCGGTAGTAATCTTTGATGTGGCACTTTGTCAAAAGCTTTCTGAAAATCTAAGTATATAATAACTACAGGTGATCCCTCGTCAATCCACTTAGTGATTTCTTCCAAAAAACAACATATTTGTTATGCACGACCTCTCTTTTAGGAATTCATGTTCAGATGAATTTAATAATTTATGCCTAACAAAGAAGTCCGCCATATGGTCTTTAATTAACCTTTCTAATAATTTATAAACCACTGACGTTAAACTCACTGGTCTGTAATTATCGTACTTATTTCTCGAACCCTTTTTAAATAATGGTATGATGTTTGTTCTTTCCATTCAAAAGGATCAACTCCCTCTTTTAATGACAAGTTGAATACTCTTGCAAGTGGTATACTGATTTGTTCTACTGTTTCCATTAGTAATTTTGGAGGAATCCCATCCACTCCCGGTGATTTGTTATCCTTCATTGCCTTTATTTTCTTAGCTACCAATTCTGGAGTTACAACTAACGGACCTAAATAGTCAGATTTAGCTTCCTGAAATTTAGCATCAGCAACTGGTAATGAACTAATATCTTCTTTGGTAAACACAGAACTGAAGTAACCATTTAGGTCTTCCGCCATTAAAAACCCGTGATACTATATTTCCAGCACTGTCTTCTAGAGGTCCAACCTTGTCTTGTACGTTTTGTTTACTCCTGACATATGCATAAAAACTCTTGCTGTCATGTGGTATGCTGATTTGTTCTACTGTTTCCATTAGTAGTTTTGGAGGAATTCCATCCACTCCCGGTGATTTATTATCCTTCATTGCCTTTATTTTCTTAGCTACCTTTTCTGGAGTTACAGTTAATGGTCCCAAATAGTAAGATTTAGCCTCCTGAAATTTTAATATGTAATTGTAATAGAAATTTTTCTGTAATCGTAATAGAGGAACTTTTTTCAAAAGTAATAGCAATAAATCATAAAGTAATAGATAATAATAGTCTATTACTTTTCTATTACATCTATTGCTGCAATTTACAAAATTGCATGTTTGTTTGCATGTTATTCCAATTGCTAGTAATTGTAAAAAAAATGTACAGACAGTGGCTGACCTGTTATTCAAACAACATGAAAAGACCAGTAGGCCGATAATTTTATGGTTTAAGAAATACTTGCTCAATGAAACAATGCAGGAGTAGGAAGCCAATTACTTAATCGTTGGGATGTCCCATTGGGTTGGCAGTGGCTTCACACATTCCTACCACACACAAAGGGCATGGTTTCAGATATGTGCAGGCAGACAACAAATGTTATTTTAGAGCAGGAGCTGCAACCTGTATTGAATTCAAAGTAAGCTCATCACACCCCACTATAGTTTGATTTGAGCAGAACTTCGAGTTCCTGACACGGCTAACGTGTCAGTTGATTTTTTCCACAGATAATCACCCAGCACAAACGTCGTATATCGCCAATCCATACTTAGGCTGCGGTGGTAAGCTTATGCCTAAATTAAGAATAGACCACTGTAAGGCAAGTTTGAAGATAAAATTGCGTTTATTACAGTTTAACTACTAAAATTATACAAAACCAAGTTTCTCAGTCCTTGCACAATTTGCACTACTGATCTAACTTCAGTACCACATCAAAGTATAAAATGTCAACCAATTGTTCAAAATACAACCAAAAACTAGAGCATTAAGAACAACAATAAAAGGTGAAAGAACAGATGATATTAAACACGATAATAAAGACGATTCAAAATATGACTGAAAAAACGTCTTAAAAGACGACTGGCCACAATCAGGAGTGGGCCAGGACAAATACAAACCAAACAAGTAAGCTATTTGCATATCATAGTGTCCAGTGTAAGATGACACATTAACATCTGTTAAGCACCATATAGTTCCAACACATTGGTGTTGTTCACAATAATTGATTTATTGTCTGTAAAATACCCGTTATCTTATTCAGTACTAATATATATATATCATACTTGTAGGTATTAATGTAATACTAGTACTCTACATGTAAAACACCCTTAATATAATAAATTCAACAGTCAACAATGTTGTCAATTTCACATGTGCATGCCCTGACTAGCCTAGCTGTCATTCCACTGTTGTTTACAAGCAAGTCTTGGACACTGCTCAACTTACAGGTCTCTAGGGAATACTCAAGATCGGCCCTCTCCCAGCCACCTCCTAGAGCAATTAATCAATGTAACTTCAAAGGGAGAGAGGGTACCAGACTGATCCTGGCTTAACTGTAGGGACAATTACATAATACCTATATGCATGCACAATTTATCCTTGCACCATGTATATCACATCTTATAACATATTAACTATAACAGTAGCACCACTAAACATGATCAAAACTGAACTTTATAAAGGATTCTGTACGTATTGTTTAACGCGGCAGTACAGGCTGTCGAAGCCGGCGGAAATGACGATGGCGACTTGCTGATATTTACCTAAAAAAGCCCGCAACATCGTTCTAACTGTCTTAACTAGTATAATAACGTGATTCACTAATGCTGTCATTCAACTTGCTGAAATATTGACGCGGAAATTTTTTAATAATCCGGCCTAAACAGAATGGCGGATTAGTAAATAAAAAGCTGAGACGGCCCAGACAACACGTGTTTGTAGGATTCAGCCTACAGTTACATTTCCCATTGGGGGCCATTTTAACGTTTTGCATAATTATAAGAAAACGTGACCATCAAAAATTCTAAACGTTTTAACCAGCCGCTATCATCATCCCACTGACATGCTGGTCGTGTTTTGTCAAAATTAGACATTTCTAACTCTTGTAACATGCCTGTATATGTGCGATACCCCTCAATGTTAACCAATATTGGCATGAATTACGACGCACATGTGTCTATAGTGGCCAAAAAAATCACAAATATCCTAGCTTCCGCCTATTCAAATCATCTAAAAATCCACCATTTCACTCTCAACATTTTCCACCAGCAAACCTAGTAATGTCCCTGCACAAATGCACTTATGTCAGATCGTATGCATTTTTTAAAACGTCTTATATCCAAACTCACTATATGCCCTACATTCGCGTACAGCACACCAGGAAGTCTAACTGAAGCGTGACCCCTATAATGCCAGTCCTTCACGTTTGAGGCGAACGATCGCTCTCTGTTGTGCGAGCAAATTAATAATCTAGGGAGCGATTTATCGATCGAGTCAATTGCTAAAATTGCTCGCTGTCTGCAAGCGTTCGTCTCGACAAGGAGTTTCTTGAGTATTACATTCACTATGAAAGTCTACCCTTTTTATAACGCAGTGTTCGGGGTCCACTATTCGGAGTTCCCATATCATCCGTCACCGGGGGTTGGCGATGGCAGCCCGCTGCACCAAGATTGCAAGAACGTCAACGAACCCACGATGTGCTGGCCGCGCGGTTTACAAGTTATCAAATGAGTGAACTAGCGTCGATGTGTATTATGTTTAAATGTCACATGCTGTTGTCTGTCGAATTGAATAAAATATACATGTACAGTTATGGAATAGAACTTCGCTACGATTTGATTGACCGACTACCTACACTGTATTGGTAATCGAAATTAATAACCTGGATCTGATCGAGCTACCGAACTCGCATATGAGTTGACACGGAGTGTAACAGTTGATTAAACATTGAAAACGACAATTTTTATAATTGATACAGAACGAAGTGAAAAACAACATGGCGGATTAGTAAAAGCTCAGATGGCTGAGACAACACATGTTTGTAACATCAACGACGATGCTCATTCGCTGCATATAATATTATAGCCCGCTCGCTCATTCGCGAGTATTCGAACAGGCCGTATTCTGCGCAGCGTAGTAAAGGCAGCCAAATATGGGCACCAACTATGTGACGCGTTTTGAAAGCTAGATCGTCATTAGCTATCACTGACTATGCCCATGATTAAGTATGAATCAGAACGAAGAGTGATTCAGCTTTCCAATGATACCATTTGTTCCTGTGTGAGGTACTGGTGACGGAAACGAAAATTGTAATTCCTACAGAGTGATACTAAAATCGGCCGGAACGCTTTTAGCACGGACCGTGCAGGCCGAATTCGGCCCAGTGGTCACCCCCAGGGCTAAACCAGCAAATATCAGCGGTAACGTAGTTTATTGTGCCTTTGAAACTATAGCGGAAATGCGGATGACGGGCCAATCAAAATGACCGGAAACACGCCCTGTCACGTGTTTGTCAGATGGCTGGCATACAGGCTTATTAACAAATGCATGTCAACGCATTTGAATGCAAGGGCAAATGTTTCACTTGATTTAAATGCAAATGCGAATGCAAATGCCATGTTTCAGGAACGCATGCAAATGCAAATACAAATGTTTTGGGGTCGCATGCAAATGCAAATGTTTTGGTTACACATTTGCAAATGCATTTGAACTAATTAAAAATGTTTTGGCTTTATATTAACGATTTGTTTTATTTGGAGAAAAAACAACGTAATGTAAACAAACACATTGTTAATTTATTTAATAAATACAGTAGTACATTATTGTAACCGCTAAGTACCACTACATACAGTTCCACTACATGAACATGTCTGTAGTCATACACTGAGTAACACGAGTTCCAGGCCTGCAGAGGTGGTGGAAATGGGAGGGAGGAATAGACAATTGACAGTTTACTGGGAACCATGGCAGGGAATGAAAGGCTAACTCTTCAGGTAGGCCAGACTGGAAGGGGAACCCAAGACAAGACAACCCAAGTCCACTGGTGAGCTCACTGAAAATATAACCTGGTGGATAATTACAGCTACCACTAATCACTCTCTCTGGCTGTAAATATTCAGGGCTGGAATTGCTAATGTTTACTCCCCCAATGAGCTGCCACCCCAATCCATCCCAACAGTGCCAACACAACGGAGCCATTTGTCTGCATTGTTTGATTTGTTTCAATGAACAGGTAATCTCTGAAGCCATCAACCTATAGACCGGTTGGTCGTTTCATATTGTATGAATAACAGCTCAGGCATTGACCAGTTGACCTACAGAGCACTTTTTCAAAGAGCACCTTGTGAAAGTGGATTCACAGGTCAGACAATGATTTCATGATCTGCTGGGGGTACTGCTCACTATACAGAGCTCTTTTTCTAATGGCATGTTGTGAACTTGTGAAAGTGAATCTAACAATAATAATTATTCAAAGGATTACTCATGCATTTGATTGTGCATTTGACAATAGTTTATCATGGCATCATCTGTGTAACAGTGACACTGCCACTACAAGGCATTCACTGGCTGCATGTTTAAGCAGGATGAGTTACAAGTAGGTAGACAATGTGTCTGACACAGGCATAGTGCCCTTGCGATAATGCCCTAGCGAATACACCAGACTAGCACGTCTACTACCCTGGTAATACTGTTATCTTTGCTCAGGCTGAAATTCAGAATGCATATTGAAGGTTGGTGTATTGCGTGTCATCAGCATAACTGGCCGGTGAGAGTGGCTAGAATCGTAAAATTTGGCAGCTAAATTGAAGTGAAAGGTGCAGAAGACAAATTTGAGCTCAGTTAAAATTAAGCATATTTTAGAACCAAATCAATAAAAGCCGTTGCTTTTGTAGATAATGGCATGAATAAACATAACTTTTGTAGATAATGGCATGAATAAACATAACTTTTGTAGATAATAGCATGAATAAACATAACTTTTGTAGATAATGGCATGAATAAACATAACTTTTGTAGATAATCGCATGAATAAACATAACTTTTGTAGATAATGACATGAATAAACATAACTTTTGTAAATAATGGCATGAATAAACAGAACTTTCCATGCACCTCCGTTATTAATGCACCGGGTTTCAGTTACTGCAAACTTGGGCAACTTCAACATATGTTAAAATTGGTGCTAATCTGAATACGTGGGCAAGGAAAATAAACTTAATTTGGTTGATGTGATAGTTGACATGTTAATACTGTGAGAAGTATTATGAAATAGGGGAGAGTTGCCGGGATTGGGACCCCTAACGATAAACTTGAATATAGACGCGAAAACAAATGGAATTGATGTAAACAATACACTAACATAGAGTTTATATATTTTTTTCAACAACAAGGTATTAAACACCAGTTTTCCTCGATTGAACCACCCAATGTCTTCGATTGGACCAAAATTAAAATGATTATATATAGGACTAAGCATAATTATGAATTGATAAATATATCAATAACATAGTGTCCATTGTGACAATAATAGTTATCAGTAGTCAAATACAATATACTAATAAATACCAGTGTGCATAATCTTTGTAGTTCCATCCACCGTACACAATGTCCCATGTCTTTTTCGACTGGATCAAAACAAATTATGTAGACCAAACTTTGAATTAATATGTGAGTAAAATATAGTGTTCATTGGAAACATAACATTAATCAGTAATCAAATAAAATGTTAACAGGGCCTAATGTTCATAGTCTTCTGTCAATGGCTCCGGAATAGGCTAGCGGAAATGATGGACATCCTTTAGAGCCCATCACAACATGTTCTGTCTCGCAACTGCATGCACTGGCACAATACACATCTATTACTCATTGCACTACGCCTGCATAGTGTCAACTTCAATATACTGCTGCGTCATCCCTCAGAGGCCATCGGAACCTGTTTTGTCCCACAACTTACACGCACTGCACCGCCACAGTTTCTTTCGTCACATCCATGACTCGTCGCATTATGCCTGTGTAGATTTTACCATCGTACAAAATGGTGCGCCATTGACCAGTTTTGCAGCCTTCGATGTCCTTGGTGAGCTGCAGTCGACTAGGTTTGGGTGGATCAGAACTGTCGTGTGCTCTCGATTGAGTTGCAGTGGTCTTAGAAGTACTGGGCTCTTGGGTGGGTGTTGGCCTAGTAGGCGTAGCTTTCTCTGGTCCGACTTTGTTTTGTTTAGCTTAGTTTCTTTTTTCGGTGGTCATAACTCTGTTACAGCTTCATTGGCAACAGCTGTCAGTGCTGGAGCTGCAACAGCTGGTGTCAGAGCTAAGCGGCATAGGGTTGCGCTCTTGTGCAGCTTCCGTGATTACATTAGTTACTGTAGCAGCAGCGAAGTCGGAGTCTTGAAATACGTATATATGGTCAATAACCACAGACCTGCCTTCCCGAAGCCACTATCAGCATTCTGAACGGATGCCGTTTTTCTGTACGCCACATTAAGAATTTAGGCGACTTGCCACGTTGTCACTAGTCTGCCTACACGTTGTCACTGGTCTGCCTACACGTTGTCACTGGTCTGCCTACACGTTGTCACTGGTCTGCCTACACGTTGTCACTGGTCTGCCTACACGTTGTCACTGGTCTGCCTACGCGTTGTCACTGGTCTGCCTACATGTTGTCACTGGTCTGCCTACATGTTGTCACTGGTCTGCCTACATGTTCTCTCATCCACATCCTCAATGCATCATCGTAGTATTTCCCAAACGGTCCAATAAGCCCCACCCAAAGACTGGAATCGGTGAGTCGTGTGTGACGGAAGTGAGACCATGGCCGCTCCAGCTTCCCGAGCAATATCGGTTGCAGACAAATTCTTCGTGTGGGTCACGTGGTTATCGAGTATGAACACAACTGTCTCCTCCTTCGTTGGTTTAACAAAATCTACGAAATGTCACAACCAAGTAAAAAACCCTCATTGGACATTTAACAAGATTTAACAAGATTTGCCATCCAAGCCAAAGGCCCAGATGGCAAGTGGACAAGGAAGCCATTGGCTTATCGAGAGTCCAACAATGTTCATCTACTTATAACCAGCCCTCCTGAGATATGTGTCAACCTTGTTGTTAAACATATTCACGCTGCTAGCAGTTACACAATCTGTAGACAATTTGTTCCATTAATTTATTGTCCTCTGTGAGAACGAGTGCTTCCTGATGTCCAATCTACATTGATCCTTTACTAATTTTACTTCATGTCCTCTAGTTCTGCTAACCTTCTTGAGTGAGAAAAACATATTTCTATCAATATTTTCATACCCATTCAATATCTTAAAAACTTCAATCTGATCTCCTCTTAACCTCCTTGTCTCTAGAGTTGTTAAACCACATTCTTTCAGGCGTTCTTCATAACTATGGTCTCTCAGTTCTGGAATCATTTTAGTTGCTCTCCTTTGTATGCGTTCAAGCATCTATATCCTTCTTACGATATGGTCTCCATGCTTGTATACAGTATTCTAAATGAGGTCTAACTATTGCTTTATAAAGAGGTATAATTAACTTTTTTCCCTTGTATGTTATGTTTCTTCTAATCAATCCAAGAATTTGATTACCCTTTGAAGCTGCAATACTACACTGCTCTGAAACTTTCATATCAGCGCTTATTGTAACTCCTAAGTCCTTTTCTTTTACAGTAGTACCCAGAACAGTATCTCCTATTTTATAGTTTACATTCAAGTTCCCATGTCCTGTATGTAGGCATTTACATTTCCCAAAATTGAACAACAACTGCCATTTCTCAGACCATTTCACTAATCTGTCTAGATCGTTTTGTAAATGTTGTTTATCACCATCAGTGTTAATCCTGCTAAACACTTTTGTGTCATCCGCAAATTTCAGCACGTTACTTGTTATATTGTCGTCCACGTCATTGATATATATTAAGAATAATATAGGTCCTAATACTGATTCTTGTGGTACCCCACTCAAAACCGATTTCCAATTTGAAACTTCTCCATCTACTACAACTCGTTGTCTTCTGTCAGTCAGCCATTGTTCTATCCAGTCAGTTATGCTATCCCCGATACCATGGGCTTTTAATTTAAGTAGTAATCTTTGATGTGGTACTTTGTCAAAAGCTTTCTGAAAATCTAAGTAGATAATATCTACTGGCGATCCCACGTCTATCCACTTAGTGATTTCTTCAAAAACATAACATATTTGTTAAGCATGACCTCGCTTTAAGGAATCCATGTTGAGATGAATTTATGCTTAACGAGGAAGTCCACCATATGGTCTTTAATTAACCTTTCTAATAATTTACAAATCACTGACGTTAAGCTCACTGGTCTGTAATTTTCTGACTTATTTCTCGAACCCTTTTTAAATAATGGTATGGTGTTTGCTTCTTTCCATTCAAACGGAACAACTCCCTCTTTTAATGACAAGTTGAATACTCTTGCAAGTGGTATACTGATTTGTTCTACTGTTTCCATTAGTAATTTTGGAGGAATCCCATCCACTCCCGGTGATTTGTTATCCTTCATTGCCTTTATCATCCAGCCTTTGCCCCCAGAGGTCCACCATTTGTCAGTTCTATTCTATCCTCTCCGTTTATATATGACCATGGCACTAAATTTGTGTATAACCTAATAAAGTCTTTGGTAGTCCGAAACAATGTAAATTTACCTTTGACCAAATGTGTTCTGTTACAAGTTCCCTCGATTGGACCACTTAGCAACTTCTTTTATTTGCATTATTATAATCGCTCCCTTGTGTAATAATACTTTCTGGTAATCAATAAACTGTGTTGGAATAATTACACACATCTAATTTACCGTGTCATCCGAAATGCCACTAATTAATTATATAATCGATAAAGGATGCCACGTATATATATACAGTATTATGGAATATACAGCACAGGTCGGATCGAAGAACTGCATGGTCCAATCCAAGCAACTCTCCCCTAGATGTGTTTCACAGCAGGCAGAATATTGTTGAACTTGCTAAGTCTGGTTTATTAGTGCGTTTGGGTCACAAACTAGGGTGCTGCCCACGCTGCTGTCAGTCTGACTAATTGTATGCTAAACTTGGATCTTTAGTAACTTCATCAAAAGAAATGTTTACGGCAAAGACCACATTTTTTTCTTTTCTTGCGAATAGTGTTATTTATATTTCCATTCTACCAGCCGATATACAGGATACAACTAGCATTATATAGAGATAGACGGTGATTTGATGGAACTGACTATATTTAGAATACATGTGAAGTAGTGGATGTCTAGGTCAGTAGGTCACTGGGTGATAAAATCAAGTCGTCAGTTATTTAAAGGATCCAGAGATGATATGTAGGAGCACCCTAACTTCCAGGCAAGGTGACTATATTTAGATAGTGTGTATTGGATGAGTTGCATATCTGTAATGACCTTGCATAGTGTGAGTCTGCTACTGATAGTGATGGTAAAACAATCATTGACATTGTGCATGTCGCATGTGTTACGTACAGAATAATATATTAGATTTTACCATCAGAACACCTGTACAAAAGGACACTGTACGTGAGTTGATCGTAAAGCACGCATTGTACATGTAGTTAGAGTCATCTAATGGTTAGGTGTAATAATGCACATTTTAAAAGGTCATTCGTTATTTGCAGGTCAAGTCAGTACTTGAGTACTGTTTAGACCTCCTAAATAGAAGATGGCCCTTGCGCCCACGTGACATGCTGCCATGGCTCTAGTTATCTTACCAAATTATGGCAGGCAACTGAAGTCACGATGTCTGTTTATTTCAACATTGTACGTAGACTGTGTACATGAATAAACAACTAGTGATCATTAATCAGTGTAATAATAATTATATAAATTTATACATTCTGCAATCTAAAGATTAGACAATTATATATTTAAATTATTAAATAAATATGTTACGTAACTCATATGCACCAAATAAGAGAGAGATTTAAAACTCTATCTTCAACTGATTTAGCTTATTGCAAATCCGGTTCGTTGATGTCCAAATATGTCGTGTGTGAATACATATAGTCTACGTAACATCCGCAGTCGATTTTAATTTTTAAAAAACAATGCGTATTTTTTTTCAATTCATCGAAATATTGGCTTTATTGGTTAAATCTGGTAAGATTAAGAATAGTGGATATCTAAATAGGTAAACACTTTGCGGGCCAAGACTGCAGATAAGAACAGAATGGGAGGGTTGTAGAAAGGGCTCTATAATTATATATTTGGAAGATGGATGTGACTGTGGGAGTGCTAGAAAGAACATTTCAGTTTATTATTTCGTACTATTGGTAATGTTCACTGTTCTTATAACAAATCCAAAATAAAAATACTTCATGTAATCTCAGTCCAGGTTTTTCTGATCAGAAGACTGATCGCGAAAACAGTTAAAATGAGAAATTTGACAGGTATGATCTGGAGGTCAGATTACCAGTACAGCTTAATTGAAGACTAGGAATCAGTGATTTTATGATTTTTTATGGAAATTTTATTCACTACAGTAGAGCAGCATTACTGTTTACTTGTAATTCTGTAGTCATTCGTGACTGTCCAGTTACATAATGTCATTGCAGGGATTAAGATAGGTGGCTGTTGTAAGTCTTCATGAGGGGATGTAAAATTACAGTAACTTTATATCACCTCTTGAAGGTCACATTTGTTATGGGTTGAAATTAATGGTTAATTGCTGTGGCATTAACAAAGTTAATGAATTAAAAGGAAAAAGTTTTGAAGGGGCCAAGAAATATTATGATGTTTGTGGACAATCCTTTGTCCCGAGGCCTTAAGGTTGTTTGAAGGTCACTTAGGTCAGTCTGACCGCTGTGGAGGCACACATGATTGGTTTGCTATTGAAGTTGTATAGCTTCTTTTCTGGTGTCAAGCTGGCCAGCTGTGCAGTCATTGTCCAGTTCTAGTTAGGTGCAGTGTAATGTAAACGTACAAATTGTGCTTCAATTGACTCTTTCCTGCTCTTTGTGCATAGTTGAGACACATTAATCACCCCCTATAAACTAAAGGGTGTTCTATTTATGTCTGTGTTTGGGACACATTTAGGTAACCTAGTCGGTCAGTGTGTCGCAGCTCAGTCGAGCTTGTCAAAGAAGGTCACCACCTACACTACCAGGCACTCTGGGTCAAACAACATCAATCAGGGGCTTATGAGTCGAGTTTGGGGCATTGGTCAAGTACTTAATTGGCTTGATTTGGGCATGCCACCCAGGACTCATGTGATGTGACATCACGCCTCATTTTACCCTTGTCTTGGTTGGGATGTTACGTTGTGTGTCCTGTCAATCTTTGCTCGATTTGGACGTGACATATTTTGTGTTGTGTCACCACTATATAGCTTTATTTTGATTCGACTAGACATATTTTAGGAGGATGCGGTATTGCCATAATAAACCACCTGGCTGTCCACCTAGAAGACTGGGATTCCAAACCTGGGCAGTTGTTTCCACTGCCCTATTTCACATTTCGTTCAGCTGCATAAATTAGTATCTGACTATGCATAGACAGTCGATGGCTTTACGTGAATGAAAAACATTTGTGTAGTAATTGTAGCATAGCTGAGTTCTTCTCAAAGACGTTGAGTTGGTGTTTGAGTAAACAGGTCTTCCAGAAGCAGACAGTTCCCTGAACGTCAAAGACATTTGACTTACATTCTCTTGTTATTGTAGAAAAACTGATTAGCTACAATAGAGAATATGACAGTGTTTTTCCAACAGTTATCAGCTATTAATAATTAATGTGCCAGAGAAGACAGTTGCTAAGTCCTCTCAATGTCAACTAAGTCTCCTCCCACCTCCCTAGAGCTGGCGGTTACTGGCCTGTAAAAGTCAGAGGCAGTTATTTTGTTCTCCTGCTTGTATCCTCTTAAATAACTTCTTTTTTATGGCCTCCCATGTGAGAATGGTTTGATCTTCTAGTCTTGTTTGCTCTCAGAGGGAGCCATATCCTTGTCATAATTCGAAGACAGCCACATGACCTATATGCACCAGTGCACACATGTATTACACCAGTGTAATCATCAGTATAGCCAGGCAGTCAGGGTTAACGTATTGTTAGTGGTTCAGTCCTGATACGTATTAGTGCCCTGCGCGGGCCGGGCTTTGGGTCCAAGCCCGGCCCGGCCCGCAGCCCGGGCCGGGCCGGGCCGGGCCGGGCCTGGGCTGAAAACAATTTAAATACATCGGGCTTGGGCCGGGCCTGGGCCTAGTGTGAGCGGGCCGGGCCGGGCCTGGGCTGGGCCTGGATATAATAAAAATATTCATAAAAAACACCGATTATTACTTTATTTTTTAATAAAACCTGATTATAAATTGTAATTCCGGTTAATGAATGCTTAACATTATTTCTTTAGTATTATATAGTTGCAAATTGAGACCTTGCATGGAATCTAATGGCCCCATAAGTTCACTTGGCTGGAAGTAGCCAGCCCCAAATGTTTACTTTAGAAATATTTGCAGAGGCAATCAAGCCATGATTAACCATCAACTTATCACCCTTTGACCCTACCAGTGGACATTCTATTATCTAGGTCTTCCCTCCAAACATTGCCCACCTGAATGACCTGCCCACTTCCAAGTGCCCACTAGGCCACTAGCCCACTACCCAGTACCCAACCCAGTTGGTAATTGGTATTTTTCCCCAGTCCTAATTCATTCGATTCACACATGTCTGAACCTGTCTGTCTCAGGCTAGTGACTGCAGGCCTGCTGGAAATGCCACTGGGTGTCAGTGCCAGTGGGTAACATTTAATTGAAATATCATATTAAATTATGTTAATTTAGTTGACCTAATTCAATTAACAATATAAATTGGGGTTATGGCTTGCATAAGGGTTAAGTCAGGGTTAGATAAACAAATCTCGTACCCTAACCATAAACCAATAACCATAAACCAAACTAAAGTCAAATATAACAAATCTTATCATATTTAATAGTAATGACACTAAGAAGTTTTTCTTTATTTTTCTTCAGGATATTCGTCCGTTTGAAGAAGTTGGTGGTGCTGGATTTTTAGAACTCATCCAGCACACTATGGACAAATAAACTGTTTTACAGTTTATTTGTTTTTCGTCTTTGTTATAAGATTATAGGTTTATCTTCTCTAAACTTAGCGGGCCGCGGGCTTGCGGGCCGCGGGCTTACCCATCTTTGGCCCGCGGGTATGGGCCGGGCCTAGGCCTGAAACTTGCGGGCCGGGCCGGGCCGGGCCGGGCCGGGCCGGGCCTGGGCCAAACATTCATGGTCTGGTTCGGGCATGGGCCGGGCCTGGGCCTAAATTCTAGTATGCGGGCCTGGGCCGGGCCGGGCTTGAAAAATTATTGCGGGCCTGGGCCGGGCCTGGACTCTAACTGCTAATTGCGGGCCGGGCTTGGGATCAAATTCTAGGCCCGCGCAGGGCACTAAATACGTATCAGCATGGAAACCTCTTGATGTGAAGTCGTGATTGTACTTTGCACACAATTACCTAAGTCAGTTTGTTGAACTTTGCACACATTGTAACAAGTCACAATAGAGTTAATCAACCGGCAGACAATAGTGTTTGTAGCGTCCAATTTTCAGCCGTGATATGCCTGAAAAGTGTGATCACTACAACTCTAGGTTACGATAGCTCGTGGAGCTGGCTGGATATAGTGGCTCCACCTGCTGAATGTGCTCTAAACTACAACACATCAGATTTGACGTCGCCAATCAACTTAGTGTTCTGCATTTACTTACAGCAAATACGAACACAACGTTCAGTACAACCATCTTCCCATAAGTTATTTCACTTACTTAAATGGCACATCTTAATGGGAATAAACATGGTGTAAATGAAAACTGTGCTTCAGTGCAGTTTATAACTTAGAGGTGTTAGACACTGATATGGTCTTTCTGTATATTTCAATGTTTGCCTGCAGGGTTCCTCAGTCTGTCACTGTTTGTATTTCTGTGTATTAAACCTATATGTTTGCCTGCAGGGTTCCTTAGTCTGTCAATGTTTGTATTTCTGTGTATTAAACCTATGTGTTTGCCTGCAGGGTTCCTCAGTCTGTCACTGTTTGTATTTCTTTATATTAAACCTATGTGTTTGCCTGCAGGGTTCCTCAGTCTGTCAATGTTTGTATTTCTGTATATTAAACCTATGTGTTTGCCTGCAGGGTTCCTCAGTCTGTCACTGTTTGTATTTCTGTATATTAAACCTATGTGTTTGCCTGCAGGGTTCCTCAGTCTGTCACAGTTTGTCTTTCTGTATAAAAAAACCTATGTGTTTGCCTGCAGGATTCCTCAGTCTGTCACTGTTCGTCTTTCTCTGTATTAAACCTATGTCTTTGCTTGCAGGGTTCCTCTGTCTGTCACTGTTCATCTTTCTGTGTATTAAACCTATGTGTTTGCCTGCAGGATTCCTCAGTCTGTCACTGTTCGTCTTTCTGTATATATAAAACCTATGTGTTTGCCTGCAGGGTTCCTCAGTCTGTCACTGTTTGTCTTTCTGTATATTAAACCTATGTGTTTGCCTGCAGGATTCCTCAGTCTGTCACTGTTTGTCTTTCTGTATATTAAACCTATGTGTTTCCCTGCAGGGTTCCTCAGTCTGTCACTCTTTGTATTTCTGTATATTAAACCTACGTGTTTGCCTGCAGGGTTCCTCAGTCTGTCATTGTTTGTCTTTCTGTATATTAAACCTATGTGTTTGCCTGCAGGGTTCCTCAGTCTGTCACTGTTTGTCTTTCTGTATATTAAACCTATGTGTTTTCCTGCAGGGTTCCTCAGTCTGTCATTGCTTGTCTTTCTGTATATTAAACCTACGTGTTTGCCTGCAGGGTTCCTCAGTCTGTCACTGTTTGTCTTTCTGTATACTAAACCTATGTGTTTGCCTGCAAGGTTCCTCAGTCTGTCACTGTTTGTATTTCTGTATATTAAACCTACATGTTTGCCTGTAGGGTTCCTCAGTCTGTCACTTTTCGTCTTTCTGTGTATTAAACCTATGTGTTTGCCTGCAGGATTCCTCAGTCTGTCACTGTTCGTCTTTTTGTGTATTAAACCTATGTGTTTGCCTGCAGCCTTCCTCAGTCTGTCACTGTTCGTCTTTCTGTATTTTAAACCTATGTGTTTGCCTGCAGGGTTACTCAGTCTGTCACTGTTTGACTTTCTGTGTATTAAACCTATGTGTTTGCCTGCAGGGTTCCTCAGTCTGTCACTGTTTGTCTTTCTGTGTATTAAACCTATGTGTTTGCCTGCAGGGTTCCTCAGTCTGTCACTGTTTGTCTTTCTGTGTATTAAACCTATGTGTTTGCCTGCAGGGTTCCTCAGTCTGTCACTGTTTGTCTTTCTCTGTATTAAACCTATGTCTTTGCTTGCAGGGTTCCTCAGTCTGTCACTGTTCATCTTTCTGTGTATTGAATCTATGTGTTTGCTTGCAGGATTCCTCAGTCTGTCACTGTTTGTCTTTCTGTATATTAAACCTATGTGTTTGCCTGCAAGGTTCCTCAGTCTGTCACTGTTCTTCTTTCTGTGTATTAAACCTATGTGTTTGCCTGCAGGGTTCCTCAGTCTGTCACTGTTTGTCTTTCTGTGTATTAAACTTATGTGATTACCTGCAGGGTTCCTCAGTCTGTCACTGTTTGTCTTTTTGTGTATTAAACCTATGTGTTTGCCTGCAGGGTTTCTCAGTCTGTCACTGTTCTTCTTTCTGTGTATTAAACCTATGTGTTTGCCTGCAGGGTTCCTCAGTCTATCACTGTTCGTCTTTCTGTGTATTAAACCTATGTGTTTGCCTGCAGGGTTCCTCAGTCTGTCACTGTTTGTCTTTCTGTGTATTAAACCTATGTGTTTGCCTGCAGGGTTCCTCAGTATGTCACTGTTCATCTTTCTCTATATTAAACCTATGTCTTTGTGTGCAGGGTTCCTCAGTCTGTCACTGTTCATCTTTCTGTGTATTGAACTTATGTGTTTGCCTGCAGGATTCCTCAGTCTGTCACTGTTCGTCTTTCTGTGTATTAAACCTATGTGTTTGCCTGCAGGATTCCTCAGTCTGTCACTGTTTGTCTTTCTGTATATTAAACTTATATGTTTGCCTGCAGGGTTCCTCAGTCTGTCACTGTTTGTCTTTATGTATATTAAACCTATGTGTTTGCCTGCAGGGTTCCTCAGTCTGTCACTGTTTGTATTTCTGTATATTAAACCTATGTGTTTGCCTGCAGGGTTCCTCAGTCTGTCACTGTTTGTCTTTCTGTATATTAAACCTATGTGTTTGCCTGCAGGGTTCCTCAGTCTGTCACTGTTTGTCTTTCTGTATATTAAATCTATGTGTTTGCCTGCAGGATTCCTCAGTCTGTCACTGTTCGTCTTTCTCTGTATTAAACCTATGTCTTTGCTTGCAGGGTTCCTCAGTCTGTCACTGTTCATCTTTCTGTGTATTGAATCTATGTGTTTGCTTGCAGGATTCCTCAGTCTGTCACTGTTTGTCTTTCTGTATATTAAATCTATGTGTTTGCCTGCAGGATTCCTCAGTCTGTCACTGTTCGTCTTTCTCTGTATTAAACCTATGTCTTTGTTTGCAGGGTTCCTCAGTCTGTCACTGTTTGTCTTTCTGTATATTAAACCTTTGTGTTGGCCCGCAGGGTTCCTCAGTCTGTCACTGTTTGTTTTTCTGTATATTAAACCTATGTGTTTGCCTGCAGGGTTCCTCAGTCTGTCACTGTTTGTATTTCTGTATATTAAACCTTTGTGTTGGCCCGCAGGGTTCCTCAGTCTGTCACTGTTTGTATTTCTGTATATTAAACCTATGTGTTTGCCTGCAGGGTTCCTCAGTCTGTCACTGTTCATCTTTCTGTGTATTAAACCTATGTGTTTACCTGCAGGGTTCCTCAGTCTGTCACTGTTTGTATTTCTGTATATTAAACCTATGTGTTTGCCTGCAGCGTTCCTCAGTCTGTCACTGTTTGTATTTCTGTATATTAAACCTTTGTGTTGGCCCGCAGGGTTCCTCAGTCTGTCACTGTTTGTATTTCTGTATATTAAACATATGTGTTTGCCTGCAGGGTTCCTCAGTCTGTCACTGTTCATCTTTCTGTGTATTAAACCTATGTGTTTACCTGCAGGGTTCCTCAGTCTGTCACTGTTTGTATTTCTGTATATTAAACCTATGTGTTTGCCTGCAGGGTTCCTCAGTCTGTCACTGTTCATCTTTCTGTGTATTAAACCTATGTGTTTACCTGCAGGGTTCCTCAGTCTGTCACTGTTTGTATTTCTGTATATTAAACATATATGCTTGCCTGCAGCGTTCCTCAGTCTGTCACTGTTTGTATTTCTGTATATTAAACCTTTGTGTTGGCCCGCAGGGTTCCTCAGTCTGTCACTGTTTGTATTTCTGTATATTAAACCTATGTGTTTGCCTGCAGGGTTCCTCAGTCTGTCATTGTTTGTATTTCTGTATATTAAACCTATGTGTTTGCCTGCAGGGTTCCTCAGTCTGTCACTGTTTGTCTTTCTGTATATTAAACCTTTGTGTTGGCCCGAAGGGTTCCTCAGTCTGTCACTGTTTGTCTTTCTGTATATTAAACCTATGTGTTTGCCTGCAGGGTTCCTCAGTCTGTCACTGTTTGTATTTCTGTATATTAAACCTATGTGTTTGCTTGCAGCGTTCCTCAGTCTGTCACTGTTTGTATTTCTGTATATTAAACCTTTGTGTTGGCCTGCAGGGTTCCTCAGTCTGTCACTGTTTGTCTTTCTGTGTATTAAACCTATGTGTTTGCCTGCAGGGTTCCTCAGTCTGTCACTGTTCGTCTTTCTTTATATTAAACCTATGTATTTGCCTGCAGGGTTCCTCAGTCTGTCACTGTTCATCTTTCTGTGTATTAAACCTATGTGTTTACCTGCAGGGTTCCTCATTCTGTCACTCTTTGTATTTCTGTATATTAAACCTACGTATTTGCCTGCAGGGTTCCTCAGTCTGTCATTGTTTGTCTTTCTGTATATTAAACCTATGTGTTTGCCTGCAGGGTTCCTCAGTCTGTCACTGTTTGTCTTTCTGTATATTAAACCTATGTGTTTTCCTGCAGGGTTCCTCAGTCTGTCATTGTTTGTCTTTCTGTATATTAAACCTATGTGTTTCCCTGCAGGGTTCCTCAGTCTGTCACTGTTTGTCTTTCTGTATACTAAACCTATGTGTTTGCCTGCAAGGTTCCTCAGTGTGTCACTGTTTGTATTTCTGTATATTAAACCTACATGTTTGCCTGTAGGGTTCCTCAGTCTGTCACTTTTCGTCTTTCTGTGTATTAAACCTATGTGTTTGCCTGCAGGGTTCCTCAGTCTGTCACTGTTCTTCTTCCTGTGTATTAAACCTATGTGTTTGCCTGCAGGGTTCCTCAGTCTGTCACTGTTTGTCTTTCTGTATATTAAACCTTTGTGTTGGCCCGAAGGGTTCCTCAGTCTGTCACTGTTTGTCTTTCTGTATATTAAACCTATGTGTTTGCCTGCAGGGTTCCTCAGTCTGTCACTGTTTGTATTTCTGTATATTAAACCTATGTGTTTGCCTGCAGCGTTCCTCAGTCTGTCACTGTTTGTATTTCTGTATATTAAACCTTTGTGTTGGCCTGCAGGGTTCCTCAGTCTGTCACTGTTTGTCTTTCTGTGTATTAAACCTATGTGTTTGCCTGCAGGGTTCCTCAGTCTGTCACTGTTCGTCTTTCTTTATATTAAACCTATGTATTTGCCTGCAGGGTTCCTCAGTCTGTCACTGTTCATCTTTCTGTGTATTAAACCTATGTGTTTACCTGCAGGGTTCCTCATTCTGTCACTCTTTGTATTTCTGTATATTAAACCTACGTATTTGCCTGCAGGGTTCCTCAGTCTGTCATTGTTTGTCTTTCTGTATATTAAACCTATGTGTTTGCCTGCAGGGTTCCTCAGTCTGTCACTGTTTGTCTTTCTGTATATTAAACCTATGTGTTTTCCTGCAGGGTTCCTCAGTCTGTCATTGTTTGTCTTTCTGTATATTAAACCTATGTGTTTCCCTGCAGGGTTCCTCAGTCTGTCACTGTTTGTCTTTCTGTATACTAAACCTATGTGTTTGCCTGCAAGGTTCCTCAGTGTGTCACTGTTTGTATTTCTGTATATTAAACCTACATGTTTGCCTGTAGGGTTCCTCAGTCTGTCACTTTTCGTCTTTCTGTGTATTAAACCTATGTGTTTGCCTGCAGGGTTCCTCAGTCTGTCACTGTTCTTCTTCCTGTGTATTAAACCTATGTGTTTGCCTGCAGGGTTCCTCAGTCTGTCACTGTTTGTCTTTCTGTGTATTAAACCTATGTGATTGCCTGCAAGGTTCCTCAGTCTGTCACTGTTTGTCTTTTTGTGTATTAAACCTATGTGTTTGCCTGCAGGGTTCCTCAGTCTGTCACTGTTCTTCTTTCTGTTTATTAAACCTATGTGTTTGCCTGCAGGGTTCCTCAGTCTATCACTGTTCGTCTTTCTATGTATTAAACCTATGTGTTTGCCTGCAGGGTTCCTCAGTCTGTCACTCTTTGTCTTTCTGTGTATTAAACCTATGTGTTTGCCTGCAGGGTTCCTCAGTCTGTCACTGTTCGTCTTTCTCTATATTAAACCTATGTCTTTGCTTGCAGGGTTCCTCAGTCTGTCACTGTTCATCTTTCTGTGTATTGAACTTATGTGTTTGCCTGCAGGATTCCTCAGTCTGTCACTGTTCGTCTTTCTGTGTATTAAACCTATGTGTTTGCCTGCAGGATTCCTCAGTCTGTCACTGTTTGTCTTTCTGTATATTAAACTTATATGTTTGCCTGCAGGGTTCCTCAGTCTGTCACTGTTTGTCTTTATGTATATTAAACCTATGTGTTTGCCTGCAGGGTTCCTCAGTCTGTCACTGTTTGTATTTCTGTATATTAAACCTATGTGTTTGCCTGCAGGGTTCCTCAGTCTGTCACTGTTTGTCTTTCTGTATATTAAACCTATGTGTTTGCCTGCAGGGTTACTCAGTCTGTCACTGTTTGTCTTTCTGTATATTAAATCTATGTGTTTGCCTGCAGGATTCCTCAGTCTGTCACTGTTCGTCTTTCTCTGTATTAAACCTATGTCTTTGCTTGCAGGGTTCCTCAGTCTGTCACTGTTCATCTTTCTGTGTATTGAATCTATGTGTTTGCTTGCGGGATTCCTCAGTCTGTCACTGTTTGTCTTTCTGTATATTAAATCTATGTGTTTGCCTGCAGGATTCCTCAGTCTGTCACTGTTCGTCTTTCTCTGTATTAAACCTATGTCTTTGCTTGCAGGGTTCCTCAGTCTGTCACTGTTTGTCTTTCTGTATATTAAACCTTTGTGTTGGACCGCAGGGTTCCTCAGTCTGTCACTGTTTGTTTTTCTGTATATTAAACCTATGTGTTTGCCTGCAGCGTTCCTCAGTCTGTCACTGTTTGTATTTCTGTATATTAAACCTTTGTGTTGGCCGCAGGGTTCCTCAGTCTGTCACTGTTCACCTTTCTGTGTATTAAACCTATGTGTTTACCTGCAGGGTTCCTCAGTCTGTCACTGTTTGTATTTCTGTATATTAAACCTATTTGTTTGCCTGCAGGGTTCCTCAGTCTGTCACTGTTTGTATTTCTGTATATTAAACCTATGTGTTTGCCTGCAGGGTTCCTCAGTCTGTCACTGTTTGTCTTTCTGTATATTAAAATTTTGTGTTGGCCCGCAGCGTTCCTCAGTCCGTCACTGTTTGTCTTTCTGTATATTAAACCTATGTGTTTGCCTGCAGGGTTCCTCAGTCTGTCACTGTTTGTATTTCTGTATATTAAACCTATGTGTTTGCCTGCAGCGTTCCTCAGTCTGTCACTGTTTGTATTTCTGTATATTAAACCTTTGTGTTGGCCCGCAGGGTTCCTCAGTCTGTCACTGTTTGTCTTTCTGTGTATTAAACCTATGTGTTTGCCTGCAGGGTTCCTCAGTCTGTCACTGTTCGTCTTTCTTTATATTAAACTTATGTGTTTGCCTGCAGGGTTCCTCAGTCTGTCACTGTTCATCTTTCTGTGTATTAAACCTATGTGATTACCTGCAGGGTTCCTCAGTCTGTCACTGTTTGTCTTTTTGTGTATTAAACCTATGTGTTTGCCTGCAGGGTTTCTCAGTCTGTCACTGTTCTTCTTTCTGTGTATTAAACCTATGTGTTTGCCTGCAGGGTTCCTCAGTCTATCACTGTTCGTCTTTCTGTGTATTAAACCTATGTGTTTGCCTGCAGGGTTCCTCAGTCTGTCACTGTTTGTCTTTCTTTGTATTAAACCTATGTGTTTGCTTGCAGGATTCCTCAGTCTGTCACTGTTTGTCTTTCTGTATATTAAATCTATGTGTTTGCCTGCAGGATTCCTCAGTCTGTCACTGTTCGTCTTTCTGTGTATTAAACCTATGTGTTTGCCTGCAGGATTCCTCAGTCTGTCACTGTTTGTCTTTCTGTATATTAAACTTATATGTTTGCCTGCAGGGTTCCTCAGTCTGTCACTGTTTGTCTTTATGTATATTAAACCTATGTGTTTGCCTGCAGGGTTCCTCAGTCTGTCACTGTTTGTATTTCTGTATATTAAACCTATGTGTTTCCTGCAGGGTTCCTCAGTCTGTCACTGTTTGTCTTTCTGTATATTAAACTTATGTGTTTGCCTGCAGGGTTCCTCAGTCTGTCACTGTTTGTCTTTCTGTATATTAAATCTATGTGTTTGCCTGCAGGATTCCTCAGTCTGTCACTGTTCGTCTTTCTCTGTATTAAACCTATGTCTTTGCTTGCAGGGTTCCTCAGTCTGTCACTGTTCATCTTTCTGTGTATTGAATCTATGTGTTTGCTTGCAGGATTCCTCAGTCTGTCACTGTTTGTCTTTCTGTATATTAAATCTATGTGTTTGCCTGCAAGATTCCTCAGTCTGTCACTGTTCGTCTTTCTCTGTATTAAACCTATGTCTTTGCTTGCAGGGTTCCTCAGTCTGTCACTGTTTGTCTTTCTGTATATTAAACATTTGTGTTGGCCCGCAGGGTTCCTCAGTCTGTCACTGTTTGTTTTTCTGTATATTAAACCTATGTGTTTGCCTGCAGGGTTCCTCAGTCTGTCATTGTTTGTATTTCTGTATATTAAACCTTTGTGTTGGCCGCAGGGTTCCTCAGTCTGTCACTGTTTGTATTTCTGTATATTAAACCTATGTGTTTGCCTGCAGGGTTCCTCAGTCTGTCACTGTTCATCTTTCTGTGTATTAAACCTATGTGTTTGCCTGCAGGATTCCTCAGTCTGTCACTGTTTGTCTTTCTGCATATTAAACCTATGTGTTTGCCTGCAGGGTTCCTCATTCTGTCACTCTTTGTATTTCTGTATATTAAACCTACGTATTTGCCTGCAGGGTTCCTCAGTCTGTCATTGTTTGTCTTTCTGTATATTAAACGTATGTGTTTGCCTGCAGGGTTCCTCAGTCTGTCACTGTTTGTCTTTCTGTATATTAAACCTTTGTGTTGGCCCGCAGGGTTCCTCAGTCTGTCACTGTTTGTTTTTCTGTATATTAAACCTATGTGTTTGCCTGCAGCGTTCCTCAGTCTGTCACTGTTTGTATTTCTGTATATTAAACCTTTGTGTTGGCCGCAGGGTTCCTCAGTCTGTCACTGTTCACCTTTCTGTGTATTAAACCTATGTGTTTACCTGCAGGGTTCCTCAGTCTGTCACTGTTTGTATTTCTGTATATTAAACCTATGTGTTTGCCTGCAGGGTTCCTCAGTCTGTCACTGTTTGTATTTCTGTATATTAAACCTGTGTTTGCCTGCAGGGTTCCTCAGTCTGTCACTGTGTGTCTTTCTGTATATTAAAATTTTGTTTTGGCCCGCAGGGTTCCTCAGTCCGTCACTGTTTGTCTTTCTGTATATTAAACCTATGTGTTTGCCTGCAGGGTTCCTCAGTCTGTCACTGTTTGTATTTCTGTATATTAAACCTATGTGTTTGCCTGCAGCGTTCCTCAGTCTGTCACTGTTTGTATTTCTGTATATTAAACCTTTGTGTTGGCCCGCAGGGTTCCTCAGTCTGTCACTGTTTGTCTTTCTGTGTATTAAACCTATGTGTTTGCCTGCAGGGTTCCTCAGTCTGTCACTGTTCGTCTTTCTTTATATTAAACTTATGTGTTTGCCTGCAGGGTTCCTCAGTCTGTCACTGTTCATCTTTCTGTGTATTAAACCTATGTGATTACCTGCAGGGTTCCTCAGTCTCTCACTGTTTGTCTTTTTGTGTATTAAACCTATGTGTTTGCCTGCAGGGTTTCTCAGTCTGTCACTGTTCTTCTTTCTGTGTATTAAACCTATGTGTTTGCCTGCAGGGTTCCTCAGTCTATCACTGTTCGTCTTTCTGTGTATTAAACCTATGTGTTTGCCTGCAGGGTTCCTCAGTCTGTCACTGTTTGTCTTTCTTTGTATTAAACCTATGTGTTTGCTTGCAGGATTCCTCAGTCTGTCACTGTTTGTCTTTCTGTATATTAAATCTATGTGTTTGCCTGCAGGATTACTCAGTCTGTCACTGTTCGTCTTTCTGTGTATTAAACCTATGTGTTTGCCTGCAGGATTCCTCAGTCTGTCACTGTTTGTCTTTCTGTATATTAAACTTATATGTTTGCCTGCAGGGTTCCTCAGTCTGTCACTGTTTGTCTTTATGTATATTAAACCTATGTGTTTGCCTGCAGGGTTCCTCAGTCTGTCACTGTTTGTATTTCTGTATATTAAACCTATGTGTTTCCTGCAGGGTTCCTCAGTCTGTCACTGTTTGTCTTTCTGTATATTAAACCTATGTGTTTGCCTGCAGGGTTCCTCAGTCTGTCACTGTTTGTCTTTCTGTATATTAAATCTATGTGTTTGCCTGCAGGATTCCTCAGTCTCTCACTATTCGTCTTTCTCTGTATTAAACCTATGTCTTTGCTTGCAGGGTTCCTCAGTCTGTCACTGTTCATCTTTCTGTGTATTGAATCTATGTGTTTGCTTGCAGGATTCCTCAGTCTGTCACTGTTTGTCTTTCTGTATATTAAATCTATGTGTTTGCCTGCAAGATTCCTCAGTCTGTCACTGTTCGTCTTTCTCTGTATTAAACCTATGTCTTTGCTTGCAGGGTTCCTCAGTCTGTCACTGTTTGTCTTTCTGTATATTAAACATTTGTGTTGGCCCGCAGGGTTCCTCAGTCTGTCACTGTTTGTTTTTCTGTATATTAAACCTATGTGTTTGCCTGCAGGGTTCCTCAGTCTGTCACTGTTTGTATTTCTGTATATTAAACCTTTGTGTTGGCCGCAGGGTTCCTCAGTCTGTCACTGTTTGTATTTCTGTATATTAAACCTATGTGTTTGCCTGCAGGGTTCCTCAGTCTGTCACTGTTCATCTTTCTGTGTATTAAACCTATGTGTTTGCCTGCAGGATTCCTCAGTCTGTCACTGTTTGTCTTTCTGCATATTAAACCTATGTGTTTGCCTGCAGGGTTCCTCATTCTGTCACTCTTTGTATTTCTGTATATTAAACCTACGTATTTGCCTGCAGGGTTCCTCAGTCTGTCATTGTTTGTCTTTCTGTATATTAAACCTATGTGTTTGCCTGCAGGGTTCCTCAGTCTGTCACTGTTTGTCTTTCTGTATATTAAACCTATGTGTTTTCCTGCAGGGTTCCTCAGTCTGTCATTGTTTGTCTTTCTGTATATTAAACCTATGTGTTTGCCTGCAGGGTTCCTCAGTCTGTCACTGTTTGTCTTTCTGTATACTAAACCTATGTGTTTGCCTGCAAGGTTCCTCAGTCTGTCACTGTTTGTATTTCTGCATATTAAACCTATGTGTTTGCCTGCAGGGTTCCTCAGTCTGTCACTGTTCATCTTTCTGTGTATTAAACCTATGTGTTTGCCTGCAGGATTCCTCAGTCTGTCACTGTTTGTCTTTCTGCATATTAAACCTATGTGTTTGCCTGCAGGGTTCCTCAGTCTGTCACTGTTTGTCTTTCTGTGTATTAAACCTATGTGATTGCCTGCAGGGTTCCTCAGTCTGTCACTGTTTGTCTTTTTGTGTATTAAACCTATGTGTTTGCCTGCAGGGTTCCTCAGTCTGTCACTGTTCTTCTTTCTGTGTATTAAACCTATGTGTTTGCCTGCAGGGTTCCTCAGTCTATCACTGTTCGTCTTTCTGTGTATTAAACCTATGTGTTTGCCTGCAGGGTTCCTCAGTCTGTCACTGTTTGTCTTTCTGTGTGTTAAACCTAGGTGTTTGCCTGCAGGGTTCCTCAGTCTGTCACTGTTCGTCTTTCTCTATATTAAACCTATGTCTTTGCTTGCAGGGTTCCTCAGTCTGTCACTGTTCATCTTTCTGTGTATTGAACTTATGTGTTTGCCTGCAGGATTCCTCAGTCTGTCACTGTTCGTCTTTCTGTGTATTAAACCTATTTGTTTGCCTGCAGGATTCCTCAGTCTGTCACTGTTTGTTTTTCTCTATATTAAATTTATATGTTTTTCTGCAGGGTTCCTCAGTCTGTCACTGTTTGTCTTTATGTATATTAAACCTATGTGTTTGCCTGCAGGGTTCCTCAGTCTGTCACTGTTTGTATTTCTGTATATTAAACCTATGTGTTTGCCTGCAGGGTTCCTCAGTCTGTCACTGCTTGTCTTTCTGTATATTAAACCTATGTGTTTGCCTGCAGGGTTCCTCAGTCTGTCACTGTTTGTCTTTCTGTATATTAAATCTATGTGTTTGCCTGCTGGATTCCTCAGTCTGTCACTGTTCGTCTTTCTCTGTATTAAACCTATGTCTTTGCTTGCAGGGTTCCTCAGTCTGTCACTGTTCATCTTTCTGTGTATTGAATCTATGTGTTTGCTTGCAGGATTCCTCAGTCTGTCACTGTTTGTCTTTCTGTATATTAAATCTATGTGTTTGCATGCAGGATTCCTCAGTCTGTCACTGTTCGTCTTTCTCTGTATTAAACCTAAGTCTTTGCTTGCAGGGTTCCTCAGTCTGTCACTGTTTGTCTTTCTGTATATTAAACCTTTGTGTTGGCCCGCAGGGTTCCTCAGTCTGTCACTGTTTGTTTTTCTGTATATTAAACCTATGTGTTTGCCTGCAGGGTTCCTCAGTCTGTCACTGTTTGTATTTCTGTATATTAAACCTTTGTGTTGGCCCGCAGGGTTCCTCAGTCTGTCACTGTTTGTATTTCTGTATATTAAACCTATGTGTTTGCCTGCAGGGTTCCTCAGTCTGTCACTGTTCATCTTTCTGTGTATTAAACCTATGTGTTTACCTGCAGGATTCCTCAGTCTGTTTACCTGCAGGGTTCCTCAGTCTGTCACTCTTTGTCTTTCTGTATATTAAACTTATGTGTTTGCCAGCAGGATTCCTCAGTCTGTCACTGTTTGTCTTTCTGCATATTAAACCTATGTGTTTGCCTGCAGGGTTCCTCAGTCTGTCACTGTTCTTCTTTCTGTGTATTAAACCTATGTGTTTGCCTGCAGGGTTCCTCAGTCTATCACTGTTCGTCTTTCTGTGTATTAAACCTATGTGTTTGCCTGCAGGGTTCCTCAGTCTGTCACTGTTTGTCTTTCTGTGTGTTAAACCTAGGTGTTTGCCTGCAGGGTTCCTCAGTCTGTCACTGTTCGTCTTTCTCTATATTAAACCTATGTCTTTGCTTGCAGGGTTCCTCAGTCTGTCACTGTTCATCTTTCTGTGTATTGAACTGATGTGTTTGCCTGCAGGATTCCTCAGTCTGTCACTGTTCGTCTTTCTGTGTATTAAACCTATTTGTTTGCCTGCAGGATTCCTCAGTCTGTCACTGTTTGTCTTTCTCTATATTAAACTTATATGTTTGCCTGCAGGGTTCCTCAGTCTGTCACTGTTTGTCTTTATGTATATTAAACCTATGTGTTTGCCTGCAGGGTTCCTCAGTCTGTCACTGTTTGTATTTCTGTATATTAAACCTATGTGTTTGCCTGCAGGGTTCCTCAGTCTGTCACTGCTTGTCTTTCTGTATATTAAACCTATGTGTTTGCCTGCAGGGTTCCTCAGTCTGTCACTGTTTGTCTTTCTGTATATTAAATCTATGTGTTTGCCTGCTGGATTCCTCAGTCTGTCACTGTTCGTCTTTCTCTGTATTAAACCTATGTCTTTGCTTGCAGGGTTCCTCAGTCTGTCACTGTTCATCTTTCTGTGTATTGAATCTATGTGTTTGCTTGCAGGATTCCTCAGTCTGTCACTGTTTGTCTTTCTGTATATTAAATCTATGTGTTTGCATGCAGGATTCCTCAGTCTGTCACTGTTCGTCTTTCTCTGTATTAAACCTATGTCTTTGCTTGCAGGGTTCCTCAGTCTGTCATTGTTTGTCTTTCTGTATATTAAACCTTTGTGTTGGCCCGCAGGGTTCCTCAGTCTGTCACTGTTTGTTTTTCTGTATATTAAATCTATGTGTTTGCCTGCAGGGTTCCTCAGTCTGTCACTGTTTGTATTTCTGTATATTAAACCTTTGTGTTGGCCCGCAGGGTTCCTCAGTCTGTCACTCTTTGTATTTCTGTATATTAAACCTATGTGTTTGCCTGCAGGATTCCTCAGTCTGTCACTGTTTGTCTTTCTGTATATTAAATCTATGTGTTTGCCTGCAGGATTACTCAGTCTGTCACTGTTCGTCTTTCTGTGTATTAAACCTATGTGTTTGCCTGCAGGATTCCTCAGTCTGTCACTGTTTGTCTTTCTGTATATTAAACTTATATGTTTGCCTGCAGGGTTCCTCAGTCTGTCACTGTTTGTCTTTATGTATATTAAACCTATGTGTTTGCCTGCAGGGTTCCTCAGTCTGTCACTGTTTGTATTTCTGTATATTAAACCTATGTGTTTCCTGCAGGGTTCCTCAGTCTGTCACTGTTTGTCTTTCTGTATATTAAACCTATGTGTTTGCCTGCAGGGTTCCTCAGTCTGTCACTGTTTGTCTTTCTGTATATTAAATCTATGTGTTTGCCTGCAGGATTCCTCAGTCTCTCACTGTTCGTCTTTCTCTGTATTAAACCTATGTCTTTGCTTGCAGGGTTCCTCAGTCTGTCACTGTTCATCTTTCTGTGTATTGAATCTATGTGTTTGCTTGCAGGATTCCTCAGTCTGTCATTGTTTGTCTTTCTGTATATTAAATCTATGTGTTTGCCTGCAAGATTCCTCAGTCTGTCACTGTTCGTCTTTCTCTGTATTAAACCTATGTCTTTGCTTGCAGGGTTCCTCAGTCTGTCACTCTTTGTCTTTCTGTATATTAAACATTTGTGTTGGCCCGCAGGGTTCCTCAGTCTGTCACTGTTTGTTTTTCTGTATATTAAACCTATGTGTTTGCCTGCAGGGTTCCTCAGTCTGTCACTGTTTGTATTTCTGTATATTAAACCTTTGTGTTGGCCGCAGGGTTCCTCAGTCTGTCACTGTTTGTATTTCTGTATATTAAACCTATGTGTTTGCCTGCAGGGTTCCTCAGTCTGTCACTGTTCATCTTTCTGTGTATTAAACCTATGTGTTTGCCTGCAGGATTCCTCAGTCTGTCACTGTTTGTCTTTCTGCATATTAAACCTATGTGTTTGCCTGCAGGGTTCCTCATTCTGTCACTCTTTGTATTTCTGTATATTAAACCTACGTATTTGCCTGCAGGGTTCCTCAGTCTGTCATTGTTTGTCTTTCTGTATATTAAACCTATGTGTTTGCCTGCAGGGTTCCTCAGTCTGTCACTGTTTGTCTTTCTGTATATTAAACCTATGTGTTTTCCTGCAGGGTTCCTCAGTCTGTCATTGTTTGTCTTTCTCTATATTAAACCTATGTGTTTGCCTGCAGGGTTCCTCAGTCTGTCACTGTTTGTCTTTCTGTATACTAAACCTATGTGTTTGCCTGCAAGGTTCCTCAGTCTGTCACTGTTTGTATTTCTGCATATTAAACCTATGTGTTTGCCTGCAGGGTTCCTCAGTCTGTCACTGTTCATCTTTCTGTGTATTAAACCTATGTGTTTGCCTGCAGGATTCCTCAGTCTGTCACTGTTTGTCTTTCTGCATATTAAACCTATGTGTTTGCCTGCAGGGTTCCTCAGTCTGTCACTGTTTGTCTTTCTGTGTATTAAACCTATGTGATTGCCTGCAGTGTTCCTCAGTCTGTCACTGTTTGTCTTTTTGTGTATTAAACCTATGTGTTTGCCTGCAGGGTTCCTCAGTCTGTCACTGTTCTTCTTTCTGTGTATTAAACCTATGTGTTTGCCTGCAGGGTTCCTCAGTCTATCACTGTTCGTCTTTCTGTGTATTAAACCTATGTGTTTGCCTGCAGGGTTCCTCAGTCTGTCACTGTTTGTCTTTCTGTGTGTTAAACCTAGGTGTTTGCCTGCAGGGTTCCTCAGTCTGTCACTGTTCGTCTTTCTCTATATTAAACCTATGTCTTTGCTTGCAAGGTTCCTCAGTCTGTCACTGTTCATCTTTCTGTGTATTGAACTTATGTGTTTGCCTGCAGGATTCCTCAGTCTGTCACTGTTCGTCTTTCTGTGTATTAAACCTATTTGTTTGCCTGCAGGATTCCTCAGTCTGTCACTGTTTGTTTTTCTCTATATTAAACTTATATGTTTTCCTGCAGGGTTCCTCAGTCTGTCACTGTTTGTCTTTATGTATATTAAACCTATGTGTTTGCCTGCAGGGTTCCTCAGTCTGTCACTGTTTGTATTTCTGTATATTAAACCTATGTGTTTGCCTGCAGGGTTCCTCAGTCTGTCACTGCTTGTCTTTCTGTATATTAAACCTATGTGTTTGCCTGCAGGGTTCCTCAGTCTGTCACTGTTTGTCTTTCTGTATATTAAATATATGTGTTTGCCTGCTGGATTCCTCAGTCTGTCACTGTTCGTCTTTCTCTGTATTAAACCTATGTCTTTGCTTGCAGGGTTCCTCAGTCTGTCACTGTTCATCTTTCTGTGTATTGAATCTATGTGTTTGCTTGCAGGATTCCTCAGTCTGTCACTGTTTGTCTTTCTGTATATTAAATCTATGTGTTTGCATGCAGGATTCCTCAGTCTGTCACTGTTCGTCTTTCTCTGTATTAAACCTATGTCTTTGCTTGCAGGGTTCCTCAGTCTGTCACTGTTTGTCTTTCTGTATATTAAACCTTTGTGTTGGCCCGCAGGGTTCCTCAGTCTGTCACTGTTTGTTTTTCTGTATATTAAACCTATGTGTTTGCCTGCAGGGTTCCTCAGTCTGTCACTGTTTGTATTTCTGTATATTAAACCTTTGTGTTGGCCCGCAGGGTTCCTCAGTCTGTCACTGTTTGTATTTCTGTATATTAAACCTATGTGTTTGCCTGCAGGGTTCCTCAGTCTGTCACTGTTCATCTTTCTGTGTATTAAACCTATGTGTTTACCTGCAGGATTCCTCAGTCTGTTTACCTGCAGGGTTCCTCAGTCTGTCACTCTTTGTCTTTCTGTATATTAAACCTATGTGTTTGCCTGCAGGATTCCTCAGTCTGTCACTGTTTGTCTTTCTGCATATTAAACCTATGTGTTTGCCTGCAGGGTTCCTCAGTCTGTCACTGTTCTTCTTTCTGTGTATTAAACCTATGTGTTTGCCTGCAGGGTTCCTCAGTCTATCACTGTTCGTCTTTCTGTGTATTAAACCTATGTGTTTGCCTGCAGGGTTCCTCAGTCTGTCACTGTTTGTCTTTCTGTGTGTTAAACCTAGGTGTTTGCCTGCAGGGTTCCTCAGTCTGTCACTGTTCGTCTTTCTCTATATTAAACCTATGTCTTTGCTTGCAGGGTTCCTCAGTCTGTCACTGTTCATCTTTCTGTGTATTGAACTGATGTGTTTGCCTGCAGGATTCCTCAGTCTGTCACTGTTCGTCTTTCTGTGTATTAAACCTATTTGTTTGCCTGCAGGATTCCTCAGTCTGTCACTGTTTGTCTTTCTCTATATTAAACTTATATGTTTGCCTGCAGGGTTCCTCAGTCTGTCACTGTTTGTCTTTATGTATATTAAACCTATGTGTTTGCCTGCAGGGTTCCTCAGTCTGTCACTGTTTGTATTTCTGTATATTAAACCTATGTGTTTGCCTGCAGGGTTCCTCAGTCTGTCACTGCTTGTCTTTCTGTATATTAAACCTATGTGTTTGCCTGCAGGGTTCCTCAGTCTGTCACTGTTTGTCTTTCTGTATATTAAATCTATGTGTTTGCCTGCTGGATTCCTCAGTCTGTCACTGTTCGTCTTTCTCTGTATTAAACCTATGTCTTTGCTTGCAGGGTTCCTCAGTCTGTCACTGTTCATCTTTCTGTGTATTGAATCTATGTGTTTGCTTGCAGGATTCCTCAGTCTGTCACTGTTTGTCTTTCTGTATATTAAATCTATGTGTTTGCATGCAGGATTCCTCAGTCTGTCACTGTTCGTCTTTCTCTGTATTAAACTTATGTCTTTGCTTGCAGGGTTCCTCAGTCTGTCACTGTTTGTCTTTCTGTATATTAAACCTTTGTGTTGGCCCGCAGGGTTCCTCAGTCTGTCACTGTTTGTTTTTCTGTATATTAAATCTATGTGTTTGCCTGCAGGGTTCCTCAGTCTGTCACTGTTTGTATTTCTGTATATTAAACCTTTGTGTTGGCCCGCAGGGTTCCTCAGTCTGTCACTGTTTGTATTTCTGTATATTAAACCTATGTGTTTGCCTGCAGGGTTCCTCAGTCTGTCACTGTTCATCTTTCTGTGTATTAAACTTATGTGTTTACCTGCAGGATTCCTCAGTCTGTTTACCTGCAGGGTTCCTCAGTCTGTCACTCTTTGTCTTTCTGTATATTAAACCTATGTGTTTGCCTGCAGGATTCCTCAGTCTGTCACTGTTTGTCTTTCTGCATATTAAACCTATGTGTTTCCCTGCAGGGTTCCTCAGTCTGTCACTCTTTGTATTTCTGTAAATTAAACCTACGTGTTTGCCTGCAGGGTTTCTCAGTCTGTCATTGTTTGTCTTTCTGTATATTAAACCTATGTGTTTGCCTGCAGGGTTCCACAGTCTGTCACTGTTTGTCTTTCTGTATATTAAACCTATGTGTTTTCCTGCAGGGTTCCTCAGTCTGTCACTGTTTGTCTTTCTGTATACTAAACCTATGTGTTTGCCTGCAGGGTTCCTCAGTCTGTCACTGTTTGTCTTTCTGTATACTAAACCTATGTGTTTGCCTGCAGGGTTCCTCAGTTGGTCACTGTTTGTATTTCTGTAAATTTAACCTATGTGTTTGCCTGCAGGGTTCCTCAGTCTGTCACTGTTCTTCTTTCTGTGTATTAAACCTATGTGTTTGCCTGCAGGATTCCTCAGTCTGTCACTGTTTGTCTTTCTGCATATTAAACCTATGTGTTTGCCTGCAGGGTTCCTCAGTCTGTCACTGTTTGTCTTTCTGTGTATTAAACCTATGTGATTGCCTGCAGTGTTCCTCAGTCTGTCACTGTTTGTCTTTTTGTGTATTAAACCTATGTGTTTGCCTGCAGGGTTCCTCAGTCTGTCACTGTTCTTCTTTCTGTGTATTAAACCTATGTGTTTGCCTGCAGGGTTCCTCAGTCTATCACTGTTCGTCTTTCTGTGTATTAAACCTATGTGTTTGCCTGCAGGGTTCCTCAGTCTGTCACTGTTTGTCTTTCTGTGTGTTAAACCTAGGTGTTTGCCTGCAGGGTTCCTCAGTCTGTCACTGTTCGTCTTTCTCTATATTAAACCTATGTCTTTGCTTGCAAGGTTCCTCAGTCTGTCACTGTTCATCTTTCTGTGTATTGAACTTATGTGTTTGCCTGCAGGATTCCTCAGTCTGTCACTGTTCGTCTTTCTGTGTATTAAACCTATTTGTTTGCCTGCAGGATTCCTCAGTCTGTCACTGTTTGTTTTTCTCTATATTAAACTTATATGTTTTCCTGCAGGGTTCCTCAGTCTGTCACTGTTTGTCTTTATGTATATTAAACCTATGTGTTTGCCTGCAGGGTTCCTCAGTCTGTCACTGTTTGTATTTCTGTATATTAAACCTATGTGTTTGCCTGCAGGGTTCCTCAGTCTGTCACTGCTTGTCTTTCTGTATATTAAACCTATGTGTTTGCCTGCAGGGTTCCTCAGTCTGTCACTGTTTGTCTTTCTGTATATTAAATATATGTGTTTGCCTGCTGGATTCCTCAGTCTGTCACTGTTCGTCTTTCTCTGTATTAAACCTATGTCTTTGCTTGCAGGGTTCCTCAGTCTGTCACTGTTCATCTTTCTGTGTATTGAATCTATGTGTTTGCTTGCAGGATTCCTCAGTCTGTCACTGTTTGTCTTTCTGTATATTAAATCTATGTGTTTGCATGCAGGATTCCTCAGTCTGTCACTGTTCGTCTTTCTCTGTATTAAACCTATGTCTTTGCTTGCAGGGTTCCTCAGTCTGTCACTGTTTGTCTTTCTGTATATTAAACCTTTGTGTTGGCCCGCAGGGTTCCTCAGTCTGTCACTGTTTGTTTTTCTGTATATTAAACCTATGTGTTTGCCTGCAGGGTTCCTCAGTCTGTCACTGTTTGTATTTCTGTATATTAAACCTTTGTGTTGGCCCGCAGGGTTCCTCAGTCTGTCACTGTTTGTATTTCTGTATATTAAACCTATGTGTTTGCCTGCAGGGTTCCTCAGTCTGTCACTGTTCATCTTTCTGTGTATTAAACCTATGTGTTTACCTGCAGGATTCCTCAGTCTGTTTACCTGCAGGGTTCCTCAGTCTGTCACTCTTTGTCTTTCTGTATATTAAACCTATGTGTTTGCCTGCAGGATTCCTCAGTCTGTCACTGTTTGTCTTTCTGCATATTAAACCTATGTGTTTGCCTGCAGGGTTCCTCAGTCTGTCACTGTTCTTCTTTCTGTGTATTAAACCTATGTGTTTGCCTGCAGGGTTCCTCAGTCTATCACTGTTCGTCTTTCTGTGTATTAAACCTATGTGTTTGCCTGCAGGGTTCCTCAGTCTGTCACTGTTTGTCTTTCTGTGTGTTAAACCTAGGTGTTTGCCTGCAGGGTTCCTCAGTCTGTCACTGTTCGTCTTTCTCTATATTAAACCTATGTCTTTGCTTGCAGGGTTCCTCAGTCTGTCACTGTTCATCTTTCTGTGTATTGAACTGATGTGTTTGCCTGCAGGATTCCTCAGTCTGTCACTGTTCGTCTTTCTGTGTATTAAACCTATTTGTTTGCCTGCAGGATTCCTCAGTCTGTCACTGTTTGTCTTTCTCTATATTAAACTTATATGTTTGCCTGCAGGGTTCCTCAGTCTGTCACTGTTTGTCTTTATGTATATTAAACCTATGTGTTTGCCTGCAGGGTTCCTCAGTCTGTCACTGTTTGTATTTCTGTATATTAAACCTATGTGTTTGCCTGCAGGGTTCCTCAGTCTGTCACTGCTTGTCTTTCTGTATATTAAACCTATGTGTTTGCCTGCAGGGTTCCTCAGTCTGTCACTGTTTGTCTTTCTGTATATTAAATCTATGTGTTTGCCTGCTGGATTCCTCAGTCTGTCACTGTTCGTCTTTCTCTGTATTAAACCTATGTCTTTGCTTGCAGGGTTCCTCAGTCTGTCACTGTTCATCTTTCTGTGTATTGAATCTATGTGTTTGCTTGCAGGATTCCTCAGTCTGTCACTGTTTGTCTTTCTGTATATTAAATCTATGTGTTTGCATGCAGGATTCCTCAGTCTGTCACTGTTCGTCTTTCTCTGTATTAAACTTATGTCTTTGCTTGCAGGGTTCCTCAGTCTGTCACTGTTTGTCTTTCTGTATATTAAACCTTTGTGTTGGCCCGCAGGGTTCCTCAGTCTGTCACTGTTTGTTTTTCTGTATATTAAATCTATGTGTTTGCCTGCAGGGTTCCTCAGTCTGTCACTGTTTGTATTTCTGTATATTAAACCTTTGTGTTGGCCCGCAGGGTTCCTCAGTCTGTCACTGTTTGTATTTCTGTATATTAAACCTATGTGTTTGCCTGCAGGGTTCCTCAGTCTGTCACTGTTCATCTTTCTGTGTATTAAACTTATGTGTTTACCTGCAGGATTCCTCAGTCTGTTTACCTGCAGGGTTCCTCAGTCTGTCACTCTTTGTCTTTCTGTATATTAAACCTATGTGTTTGCCTGCAGGATTCCTCAGTCTGTCACTGTTTGTCTTTCTGCATATTAAACCTATGTGTTTCCCTGCAGGGTTCCTCAGTCTGTCACTCTTTGTATTTCTGTAAATTAAACCTACGTGTTTGCCTGCAGGGTTTCTCAGTCTGTCATTGTTTGTCTTTCTGTATATTAAACCTATGTGTTTGCCTGCAGGGTTCCACAGTCTGTCACTGTTTGTCTTTCTGTATATTAAACCTATGTGTTTTCCTGCAGGGTTCCTCAGTCTGTCACTGTTTGTCTTTCTGTATACTAAACCTATGTGTTTGCCTGCAGGGTTCCTCAGTCTGTCACTGTTTGTCTTTCTGTATACTAAACCTATGTGTTTGCCTGCAGGGTTCCTCAGTTGGTCACTGTTTGTATTTCTGTAAATTTAACCTATGTGTTTGCCTGCAGGGTTCCTCAGTCTGTCACTGTTCTTCTTTCTGTGTATTAAACCTATGTGTTTGCCTGCAGGGTTCCTCAGTCTATCACTGTTCGTCTTTCTGTGTATTAAACCTATGTGTTTGCCTGCAGGGTTCCTCAGTCTGTCAATGTTAGTCTTTCTGTGTATTAAACCTATGTGTTTGCCTGCAGGGTTCCTCAGTCTGTCACTCTTCGTCTTTCTGTATATTAAACCTATGTGTTTGCCTGCAGGGTTCCTCAGTCTATCACTGTTCGTCTTTCTGTGTATTAAACCTATGTGTTTGCCTGCAGGGTTCCTCAGTCTGTCACTGTTTGTCTTTCTGTGTGTTAAACCTAGGTGTTTGCCTGCAGGGTTCCTCAGTCTGTCACTGTTCGTCTTTCTCTATATTAAACCTATGTCTTTGCTTGCAGGGTTCCTCAGTCTGTCACTGTTCATCTTTCTGTGTATTGAACTTATGTGTTTGCCTGCAGGATTCCTCAGTCTGTCACTGTTCGTCTTTCTGTGTATTAAACCTATTTGTTTGCCTGCAGGATTCCTCAGTCTGTCACTGTTTGTCTTTCTCTATATTAAACTTATATATGTTTGCCTGCAGGGTTCCTCAGTCTGTCACTGTTTGTCTTTATGTATATTAAACTTATGTGTTTGCCTGCAGGGTTCCTCAGTCTGTCACTGTTTGTATTTCTGTATATTAAACCTATGTGTTTGCCTGCAGGGTTCCTCAGTCTGTCACTGCTTGTCTTTCTGTATATTAAACCTATGTGTTTGCCTGCAGGGTTCCTCAGTCTGTCACTGTTTGTCTTTCTGTATATTAAATCTATGTGTTTGCCTGCTGGATTCCTTAGTCTGTCACTGTTCGTCTTTCTCTGTATTAAACCTATGTCTTTGCTTGCAGGGTTCCTCAGTCTGTCACTGTTCATCTTTCTGTGTATTGAATCTATGTGTTTGCTTGCAGGATTCCTCAGTCTGTCACTGTTTGTCTTTCTGTATATTAAATCTATGTGTTTGCATGCAGGATTCCTCAGTCTGTCACTGTTCGTCTTTCTCTGTATTAAACCTATGTCTTTGCTTGCAGGGTTCCTCAGTCTGTCACTGTTTGTCTTTCTGTATATTAAACCTTTGTGTTGCCTGCAGGGTTCCTCAGTCTGTCACTGTTTGTATTTCTGTATATTAAACCTTTGTGTTGGCCCGCAGGGTTCCTCAGTCTGTCACTGTTTGTATTTCTGTATATTAAACCTATGTGTTTGCCTGCAGGTTCCTCAGTCTGTCACTGTTCATCTTTCTGTGTATTAAACTTATGTGTTTACCTGCAGGATTCCTCAGTCTGTTTACCTGCAGGGTTCCTCAGTCTGTCACTCTTTGTCTTTCTGTATATTAAACCTATGTGTTTGCCTGCAGGATTCCTCAGTCTGTCACTGTTTGTCTTTCTGCATATTAAACCTATGTGTTTCCCTGCAGGGTTCCTCAGTCTGTCACTCTTTGTATTTCTGTAAATTAAACCTACGTGTTTGCCTGCAGGGTTCCTCAGTCTGTCATTGTTTGTCTTTCTGTATATTAAACCTATGTGTTTGCCTGCAGGGTTCCACAGTCTGTCACTGTTTGTCTTTCTGTATATTAAACCTATGTGTTTTCCTGCAGGGTTCCTCAGTCTGTCACTGTTTGTCTTTCTGTATACTAAACCTATGTGTTTGCATGCAGGGTTCCTCAGTCTGTCACTGTTTGTCTTTCTGTATACTAAACCTATGTGTTTGCCTGCAGGGTTCCTCAGTTGGTCACTGTTTGTATTTCTGTAAATTTAACCTATGTGTTTGCCTGCAGGATTCCTCAGTCTGTCACTGTTCTTCTTTCTGTGTATTAAACCTATGTGTTTGCCTGCAGGGTTCCTCAGTCTATCACTGTTCGTCTTTCTGTGTATTAAACCTATGTGTTTGCCTGCAGGGTTCCTCAGTCTGTCAATGTTAGTCTTTCTGTGTATTAAACCTATGTGTTTGCCTGCAGGGTTCCTCAGTCTGTCACTCTTCGTCTTTCTGTATATTAAACCTATGTGTTTGCCTGCAGGGTTCCTCAGTCTGTCACTGTTTTTCTTTCTGTGTATTAAACCTATGTGTTTGCCTGCAGGGTTCCTCAGTCTGTCACTGTTCGTCTTTCTGTGTATTAAACCTATGTGTTTGCCTGCAGGGTTCCTCAGTCTGTCACTGTTTGTCTTTCTGTATATTAAACCTGTGTGTTTGCCTGCAGGGTTCCTCAGTCTGTCACTGTTCGTCTTTCTGTGTATTAAACCTATGTGTTTGCCTGCATGCTTCGTCAGTCTGTCACTGTTTGTCTTTCTGTGTATTAAACCTATGTGTTTGCCTGCAGGGTTCCTCAGTCTGTCACTGTTTTTCATTCTGTGTATTAAACCTATGTGTTTGCCTGCAGGGTTCCTCAGTCTGTCACTGTTCGTCTTTCTGTGTATTAAACCTATGTGTTTGCCTGCAGGGTTCCTCAGTCTGTCACTGTTTGTCTTTCTGTATATTAAACCTATGTGTTTGCCTGCAGGGTTCCTCAGTCTGTAACTGTTTTTCTTTTTGTGTATTAAACCTATGTGTTTGCCTGCAGGGTTCCTCAGTCTGTCACTGTTCGTCTTTCTGTGTATTAAACCTATGTGTTTGCCTGCAGGGTTCCTCAGTCTGTCACTGTTCGTCTTTCTGTGTATTAAACCTATGTGTTTGCCTGAATGGTTCCTCAGTCTGTCACTGTTTGTCTTTCTCTATATTAAACCTATGTGTTTGCCTGCAGGGTTCCCCAGTCTGTCACTGTTTTTCTTTCTGTGTATTAAACCTATGTGTTTGCCTGCAGGGTTCCTCAGTCTGTCACTGTTTGTCTTTCTGTGTATTAAACCTATGTGTTTGCCTGCAGGGTTCCTCAGTCTGTCACTGTTTGTCTTTCTGTATATTAAACCTATGTGTTTGCCTGCAGGGTTCCTCAGTCTGTCACTGTTTGTCTTTATGTATATTAAACCTATGTGTTTGCCTGCAGGGTTCCTCAGTCTGTCACTGTTTGTATTTCTGTATATTAAACCTATGTGTTTCCTGCAGGGTTCCTCAGTCTGTCACTGTTTGTCTTTCTGTATATTAAACCTATGTGTTTGCCTGCAGGGTTCCTCAGTCTGTCACTGTTTGTCTTTCTGTATATTAAATCTATGTGTTTGCCTGCAGGATTCCTCAGTCTGTCACTGTTCGTCTTTCTCTGTATTAAACCTATGTCTTTGCTTGCAGGGTTCCTCAGTCTGTCACTGTTCATCTTTCTGTGTATTGAATCTATGTGTTTGCTTGCAGGATTCCTCAGTCTGTCACTGTTTGTCTTTCTGTATATTAAATCTATGTGTTTGCCTGCAGGATTCCTCAGTCTGTCACTGTTCGTCTTTCTCTGTATTAAACCTATGTCTTTGCTTGCAGGGTTCCTCAGTCTGTCACTGTTTGTCTTTCTGTATATTAAACCTTTGTGTTGGCCCGCAGGGTTCCTCAGTCTGTCACTGTTTGTTTTTCTGTATATTAAACCTATGTGTTTGCCTGCATGGTTCCTCAGTCTGTCACTGTTTGTATTTCTGTATATTAAACCTTTGTGTTGGCCCGCAGGGTTCCTCAGTCTGTCACTGTTTGTCTTTCTGCATATTAAACCTATGTGTTTGCCTGCAGGGTTCCTCATTCTGTCACTCTTTGTATTTCTGTATATTAAACCTACGTGTTTGTCTGCAGGGTTCCTCAGTCTGTCATTGTTTGTCTTTCTGTATATTAAACCTATGTGTTTGCCTGCAGTGTTCCTCAGTCTGTCACTGTTTGTCTTTCTGTATATTAAACCTATGTGTTTTCCTGCAGGGTTCCTCAGTCTGTCATTGTTTGTCTTTCTGTATATTAAACCTATGTGTTTGCCTGCAGGATTCCTCAGTCTGTCACTGTTTGTCTTTCTGCATATTAAACCTATGTGTTTCCCTGCAGGGTTCCTCATTCTGTCACTCTTTGTATTTCTGTATATTAAACCTACGTGTTTGCCTGTAGGGTTCCTCAGTCTGTCATTGTTTGTCTTTCTGTATATTAAACCTATGTGTTTGCCTGCAGGGTTCCTCAGTCTGTCACTGTTTGTCTTTCTGTATATTAAACCTATGTGTTTTCCTGCAGGGTTCCTCAGTCTGTCATTGTTTGTCTTTCTGTATATTAAACCTATGTGTTTGCCTGCAGGGTTCCTCAGTCTGTCAATGTTTGTCTTTCTGTATACTAAACCTATGTGTATGCCTGCAAGGTTCCTCAGTCTGTCACTGTTTGTATTTCTGTATATTAAACCTACATGTTTGCCTGTAGGGTTCCTCAGTCTGTCACTTTTCGTCTTTCTGTGTATTAAACCTATGTGTTTGCCTGCAGGGTTCCTCAGTCTGTCACTGTTCTTCTTTCTGTGTATTAAACCTATGTGTTTGCCTGCAGGGTTCCTCAGTCTGTCACTGTTTGTCTTTCTGTGTATTAAACCTATGTGATTGCCTGCAAGGTTCCTCAGTCTGTCACTGTTTGTCTTTTTGTGTATTAAACCTATGTGTTTGCCTGCAGGGTTCCTCAGTCTGTCACTGTTCTTCTTTCTGTGTATTAAACCTATGTTTTTGCCTGCAGGGTTCCTCAGTCTATCACTGTTCGTCTTTCTGTGTATTAAACCTATGTGTTTGCCTGCAGGGTTCCTCAGTCTGTCACTGTTTGTCTTTCTGTGTAATAAACCTATGTGTTTGCCTGCAGGGTTCCTCAGTCTGTCACTGTTCGTCTTTCTCTATATTAAACCTATGTCTTTGCTTGCAGGGTTGCTCAGTCTGTCTCTGTTCATCTTTCTGTGTATTGAACTTATGTGTTTGCCTGCAGGATTCCTCAGTCTGTCACTGTTCGTCTTTCTCTGTATTAAACCTATGTGTTTGCTTGCAGGATTCCTCAGTCTGTCACTGTTTGTCTTTCTGTATATTAAACTTATATATTTGCCTGAAGGGTTCCTCAGCCTGTCACTGTTTGTATTTCTGTATATTAAACCTATGTGTTTGCTTGCAGGGTTCCTCAGTCTGTCACTGTTTGTCTTTCTGTATATTAAACCTTTGTGTTGGCCCGCAGGGTTCCTCAGTCTGTCACTGTTTGTCTTTCTCTGTGTTAAACCTATGTGTTTGCCTGCAGGGTTCCTCAGTCTGTCACTGTTCGTCTTTCTCTATATTAAACCTATGTCTTTGCTTGCAGGGTTCCTCAGTCTGTCACTGTTCATCTTTCTGTGTATTGAACTTATGTGTTTGCCTGCAGGATTCCTCAGTCTGTCACTGTTCGTCTTTCTGTGTATTAAACCTATTTGTTTGCCTGCAGGATTCCTCAGTCTGTCACTGTTTGTCTTTCTGTATATTAAACTTATATGTTTGCCTGCAGGGTTCCTCAGTCTGTCACTGTTTGTCTTTCTGTATATTAAACCTATGTGTTTGCCTGCAGGGTTCCTCAGTCTGTCACTGTTTGTCTTTATGTATATTAAACCTATGTGTTTGCCTGCAGGGTTCCTCAGTCTGTCACTGTTTGTATTTCTGTATATTAAACCTATGTGTTTCCTGCAGGGTTCCTCAGTCTGTCACTGTTTGTCTTTCTGTATATTAAACCTATGTGTTTGCCTGCAGGGTTCCTCAGTCTGTCACTGTTTGTCTTTCTGTATATTAAATCTATGTGTTTGCCTGCAGGATTCCTCAGTCTGTCACTGTTCGTCTTTCTCTGTATTAAACCTATGTGTTTGCCTGCAGGGTTCCTCAGTCTGTCACTGTTTTTCTTTCTGTGTATTAAACCTATGTGTTTGCCTGCAGGGTTCCTCAGTCTGTCACTGTTCGTCTTTCTGTGTATTAAACCTATGTGTTTGCCTGCAGGGTTCCTCAGTCTGTCACTGTTTGTCTTTCTGTATATTAAACCTGTGTGTTTGCCTGCAGGGTTCCTCAGTCTGTCACTGTTTGTCTTTCTGTGTATTAAACCTATGTGTTTGCCTGCATACTTCGTCAGTCTGTCACTGTTTGTCTTTCTGTGTATTAAACCTATGTGTTTGCCTGCAGGGTTCCTCAGTCTGTCACTGTTTTTCTTTCTGTGTATTAAACCTATGTGTTTGCCTGCAGGGTTCCTCAGTCTGTCACTGTTCGTCTTTCTGTGTATTAAACCTATGTGTTTGCCTGCAGGGTTCCTCAGTCTGTCACTGTTTGTCTTTCTGTATATTAAACCTATGTGTTTGCCTGAAGGGTTCCTCAGTCTGTAACTGTTTTTCTTTTTGTGTATTAAACCTATGTGTTTGCCTGCAGGGTTCCTCAGTCTGTCACTGTTCGTCTTTCTGTGTATTAAACCTATGTGTTTGCCTGCAGGGTTCCTCAGTCTGTCACTGTTCGTCTTTCTGTGTATTAAACCTATGTGTTTGCCTGCAGGGTTCCTCAGTCTGTCACTGTTTGTCTTTCTCTATATTAAACCTATGTGTTTGCCTGCAGGGTTCCCCAGTCTGTCACTGTTTTTCTTTCTGTGTATTAAACCTATGTGTTTGCATGCAGGGTTCCTCAGTCTGTCACTGTTTGTCTTTCTGTGTATTAAACCTATGTGTTTGCCTGCAGGGTTCCTCAGTCTGTCACTGTTTGTCTTTCTGTATATTAAACCTATGTGTTTGCCTGCAGGGTTCCTCAGTCTGTCACTGTTTGTCTTTATGTATATTAAACCTATGTGTTTGCCTGCAGGGTTCCTCAGTCTGTCACTGTTTGTATTTCTGTATATTAAACCTATGTGTTTCCTGCAGGGTTCCTCAGTCTGTCACTGTTTGTCTTTCTGTATATTAAACCTATGTGTTTGCCTGCAGGGTTCCTCAGTCTGTCACTGTTTGTCTTTCTGTATATTAAATCTATGTGTTTGCCTGCAGGATTCCTCAGTCTGTCACTGTTCGTCTTTCTCTGTATTAAACCTATGTCTTTGCTTGCAGGGTTCCTCAGTCTGTCACTGTTCATCTTTCTGTGTATTGAATCTATGTGTTTGCTTGCAGGATTCCTCAGTCTGTCACTGTTTGTCTTTCTGTATATTAAATCTATGTGTTTGCCTACAGGATTCCTCAGTCTGTCACTGTTCGTCTTTCTCTGTATTAAACCTATGTCTTTGCTTGCAGGGTTCCTCAGTCTGTCACTGTTTGTCTTTCTGTATATTAAACCTTTGTGTTGGCCCGCAGGGTTCCTCAGTCTGTCACTGTTTGTTTTTCTGTATATTAAACCTATGTGTTTGCCTGCAGGGTTCCTCAGTCTGTCATTGTTTGTCTTTCTGTATATTAAACCTACGTGTTTGCCTGCAGTGTTCCTCAGTCTGTCATTGTTTGTCTTTCTGTATATTAAACCTATGTGTTTGCCTGCAGGGTTCCTCAGTCTGTCACTGTTTGTCTTTCTGTATATTAAACCTATGTGTTTTCCTGCAGGGTTCCTCAGTCTGTCACTGTTTGTCTTTCTGTATACTAAACCTATGTGTTTGCCTGCAGGGTTCCTCAGTCTGTCACTGTTTGTCTTTCTGTATATTAAACCTATGTGTTTGCCTGCAGGGTTCCTCAGTTAGTCACTGTTTGTATTTCTGTAAATTTAACCTATGTGTTTGCCTGCAGGGTTCCTCAGTCTGTCACTGTTCTTCTTTCTGTGTATTAAACCTATGTGTTTGCCTGCAGGGTTCCTCAGTCTATCACTGTTCGTCTTTCTGTGTATTAAACCTATGTGTTTGCCTGCAGGGTTCCTCAGTCTGTCAATGTTAGTCTTTCTGTGTATTAAACCTATGTGTTTGCCTGCAGGGTTCCTCAGTCTGTCACTCTTCGTCTTTCTGTATATTAAACCTATGTGTTTGCCTGCAGGGTTCCTCAGTCTGTCACTGTTTTTCTTTCTGTGTATTAAACCTATGTGTTTGCCTGCAGGGTTCCTCAGTCTGTCACTGTTCGTCTTTCTGTGTATTAAACCTATGTGTTTGCCTGCAGGGTTCCTCAGTCTGTCACTGTTTGTCTTTCTGTATATTAATCCTGTGTGTTTGCCTGCAGGGTTCCTCAGTCTGTCACTGTTTGTCTTTCTGTGTATTAAACCTATGTGTTTGCCTGCATGCTTCGTCAGTCTGTCACTGTTTGTCTTTCTGTGTATTAAACCTATGTGTTTGCCTGCAGGGTTCCTCAGTCTGTCACTGTTTTTCTTTCTGTGTATTAAACCTATGTGTTTGCCTGCAGGGTTCCTCAGTCTGTCACTGTTCGTCTTTCTGTGTATTAAACCTATGTGTTTGCCTGCAGGGTTCCTCAGTCTGGCACTGTTTGTCTTTCTGTATATTAAACCTATGTGTTTGCCTGCAGGGTTCCTCAGTCTGTAACTGTTTTTCTTTTTGTGTATTAAACCTATGTGTTTGCCTTAAGGGTTCCTCAGTCTGTCACTGTTCGTCTTTCTGTGTATTAAACCTATGTGTTTGCCTGCAGGGTTCCTCAGTCTGTCACTGTTCGTCTTTCTGTGTATTAAACCTATGTGTTTGCCTGCAGGGTTCCTCAGTCTGTCACTGTTTGTCTTTCTCTATATTAAACCTATGTGTTTGCCTGCAGGGTTCCCCAGTCTGTCACTGTTTTTCTTTCTGTGTATTAAACCTATGTGTTTGCCTGCAGGGTTCCTCAGTCTGTCACTGTTTGTCTTTCTGTGTATTAAACCTATGTGTTTGCCTGCAGGGTTCCTCAGTCTGTCACTGTTTGTCTTTCTGTATATTAAACCTATGTGTTTGTCTGCAGGGTTCCTCAGTCTGTCACTGTTTTTCTTTCTGTATATTAAACCTATGTGTTTTCCTGCAGGGTTCCTCAGTCTGTCACTGTTTGTCTTTCTGTATACTAAACCTATGTGTTTGCCTGCAGGGTTCCTCAGTCTGTCACTGTTTGTCTTTCTGTATACTAAACCTATGTGTTTTCCTGCAGGGTTCCTCAGTTGGTCACGGTTTGTATTTCTGTAAATTAAACCTATGTGTTTGCCTGCAGGGTTCCTCAGTCTGTCACTGTTCTCTTTCTGTGTATTAAACCTATGTGTTTGCCTGCAGGGTTACTCAGTCTATCACTGTTCGTCTTTCTGTGTATTAATCCTATGTGTTTGCCTGCAGGGTTCCTCAGTCTGTCAATGTTAGTCTTTCTGTGTATTAAACCTATGTGTTTGCCTGCAGGGTTCCTCAGTCTGTCACTGTTCGTCTTTCTGTGTATTAAACCTATGTGTTTGCCTGCAGGGTTCCTCAATCTGTCACTCTTCGTCTTTCTGTATATTAAACCTATGTGTTTGCCTGCAGGGTTCCTCAGTCTGTCACTGTTTTTTCTTTCTGTGTAATAAACCTATGTGTTTGCCTGCAGGGTTCCTCAGTCTGTCACTGTTCGTCTTTCTGTGTATTAAACCTATGTGTTTGCCTGCAGGGTTCCTCAGTCTGTCACTGTTTGTCTTTCTGTATATTAAACCTATGTGTTTGCCTGCAGGGTTCCTCAGTCTGTAACTGTTTTTCTTTTTGTGTATTAAACCAATGTGTTTGCCTGCAGGGTTCCTCAGTCTGTCACTGTTCGTCTTTCTGTGTATTAAACCTATGTGTTTGCCTGCAGGGTTCCTCAGTCTGTCACTGTTCGTCTTTCTGTGTATTAAACTTATGTGTTTGCCTGCAGGGTTCCTCAGTATGTCACTGTTTGTCTTTCTCTATTTTAAACCTATGTGTTTGCCTGCAGGGTTCCCCAGTCTGTCACTGTTTTTCTTTCTGTGTATTAAACCTATGTGTTTGCCTGCAGGGTTCCTCAGTCTGTCACTGTTTGTCTTTCTGTGTATTAAACCTATGTGTTTGCCTGCAGGGTTCCTCAGTCTGTCACTGTTTGTCTTTCTGTATATTAAACCTATGTGTTTGTCTGCAGGGTTCCTCAGTCTGTCACTGTTTGTCTTTCTCTATATTAAACCTATGTGTTTTCCTGCAGGGTTCCTCAGTCTGTCACTGTTTGTCTTTCTGTATACTAAACCTATGTGTTTGCCTGCAGGGTTCCTCAGTCTGTCACTGTTTGTCTTTCTGTATACTAAACCTATGTGTTTTCCTGCAGGGTTCCTCAGTTGGTCACTGTTTGTATTTCTGTAAATTAAACCTATGTGTTTGCCTGCAGTGTTCCTCAGTCTGTCACTGTTCTTCTTTCTGTGTATTAAACCTATGTGTTTGCCTGCAGGGTTACTCAGTCTATCACTGTTCGTCTTTCTGTGTATTAAACCTATGTGTTTGCCTGCAGGGTTCCTCAGTCTGTCAATGTTAGTCTTTCTGTGTATTAAACCTATGTGTTTGCCTGCAGGGTTCCTCAGTATGTCACTGTTCGTCTTTCTGTGTATTAAACCTATGTGTTTGCCTGCAGGGTTCCTCAGTCTGTCACTCTTCGTCTTTCTGTATATTAAACCTATGTGTTTGCCTGCAAGGTTCCTCAGTCTGTCACTGTTTTTCTTTCTGTGTATTAAACCTATGTGTTTGCCTGCAGGGTTCCTCAGTCTGTCACTGTTCGTCTTTCTGTGTATTAAACCTATGTGTTTGCCTGCAGGGTTCCTCAGACTGTCACTGTTTGTCTTTCTGTATATTAAACCTGTGTGTTTGCCTGCAGGGTTCCTCAGTCTGTCACTGTTTGTCTTTCTGTGTATTAAACCTATGTGTTTGCCTGCATGCTTCGTCAGTCTGTCACTGTTTGTCTTTCTGTGTATTAAACCTATGTGTTTGCCTGCAGGGTTCCTCAGTCTGTCACTGTTTTTCTTTCTGTGTATTAAACCTATGTGTTTGCCTGCAGGGTTCCTCAATCTGTCACTGTTCGTCTTTCTGTGTATTAAACCTATGTGTTTGCCTGCAGTGTTCCTCAGTCTGTCACTGTTTGTCTTTCTGTATATTAAACCTATATGTTTGACTGCAGGGTTCCTCAGTCTGTAACTGTTTTTCTTTTTGTGTATTAAACCTATGTATTTGCCTGCAGGGTTCCTCAGTCTGTCACTGTTCGTCTTTCTGTGTATTAAACCTATGTGTTTGCCTGCAGGGTTCCTCAGTCTGTCACTGTTCGTCTTTCTGTGTATTAAACCTATGTGTTTGCCTGCAGGGTTCCTCAGTCTGTCACTGTTTGTCTTTCTGTATATTAAACCTATGTGTTTGCCTGCAGGGTTCCCCTGTCTGTCACTGTTTTTCTTTCTGTGTATTAAACCTATGTGTTTGCCTGCAGGGTTCCTCAGTCTGTCACTGTTTGTCTTTCTGTGTATTAAACCTATGTGTTTGCCTGCAGGGTTCCTCAGTCTGTCACTGTTTGTCTTTCTTTATATTAAACCTATGTGTTTGTCTGCAAGGTTCCTCAGTCTGTCACTGTTTGTCTTTCTTTATATTAAACCTATGTGTTTTCCTGCAGGGTTCCTCAGTCTGTCACTGTTTGTCTTTCTTTATACTAAACCTATGTGTTTGCCTGCAGGGTTCCTCAGTCCGTCACTGTTTGTCTTTCTGTATACTAAACCTATGTGTTTGCCTGCAGGGTTCCTCAGTTGGTCACTGTTTGTATTTCTGTAAATTAAACCTATGTGTTTGCCTGCAAGGTTCCTCAGTCTGTCACTGTTCATCTTTTTGTGTATTAAACCTATGTGTTTGCCTGCAGGCTTCCTCGGTCTGTCACTGTTCGTCTTTCTGTGTATTAAACCTATGTGTTTGCCTGCAGGGTTCCTCAGTCTGTCACTGTTTGTCTTTCTGTATATTAAACCTATGTGTTTGCCTGCAGGATTCCTCAGTTTGTCACTCTTTGTATTTATGTATATTAAACCTATATGTTTGCCTGCAGGGTTCCTCAGTCTGTCACTGTTTGTCTTTCTGTGTATTAAACCTATGTGTTTGCCTGCAGGGTTCCTCAGTCTGTCACTGTTTGTCTTTCTGTATATTAAATCTATGTGTTTGCCTGCAGGATTCCTCAGTCTGTCACTGTTCGTCTTTCTCTGTATTAAAGCTATGTCTTTGCTTGCAGGGTTCCTCAGTCTGTCACTGTTCATCTTTCTGTGTATTGAATCTATGTGTTTGCCTGCAGGATTCTTCAGTCTGTCACTGTTCGTCTTTCTGTGTATTAAACCTATGTGTTTGCCTGCAGGATTCCTCAGTCTGTCACTGTTTGTCTTTCTGTATATTAAACCTATATGTTTGCCTGCAGGGTTCCTCAGTCTGTCACTGTTTGTCTTTATGTATATTAAACCTATGTGTTTGCCCGCAGGGTTCCTCAATCTGTCACTGTTTGTCTTTCTGTATATTAAACCTTTGTGTTGGCCCGCAGGGTTCCTCAGTCTGTCACTGTTTGTATTTCTGTATATTAAACCTATGTGTTTGCCTGCAGGGTTCCTCAGTCTGTCACTGTTTGTCTTTCTGTATATTAAATCCATGTGTTTGCCTGCAGGATTCCTCAGTCTGTCACTGTTCGTCTTTCTCTGTATTAAACCTATGTCTTTGCTTGCAGGGTTCCTCAGTCTGTCACTGTTCATCTTTCTGTGTATTGAATCTATGTGTTTGCCTGCAGGATTCCTCAGTCTGTCACTGTTCGTCTTTCTGTGTATTAAACCCATGTGTTTGCCTGCAGGATTCCTCAGTCTGTCACTGTTTGTCTTTCTGTATATTAAACCTATATGTTTGCCTGCAGGGTTCCTCAGTCTGTCACTGTTTGTCTTTATGTATATTAAACCTATGTGTTTGCCCGCAGGGTTCCTCAGTCTGTCACTCTTTGTCTTTCTGTATATTAAACCTTTGTGTTGGCCCGCAGGGTTCCTCAGTCTGTCACTGTTCGTCTTTCTGTGTATTAAACCTATGTGTTTGCCTGCAGGGTTCCTCAGTCTGTCACTCTTCGTCTTTCTGTATATTAAACCTATGTGTTTGCCTGCAGGGTTCCTCAGTCTTTCACTGTTTGTCTTTCTGTATATTAAACCTGTGTGTTTGCCTGCAGGGTTCCTCAGTCTGTCACTGTTTGTCTTTCTGTGTATTATACCTATGTGTTTGCCTGCATGCTTCGTCAGTCTGTCACTGTTTGTCTTTCTGTGTATTAAACCTATGTGTTTGCCTGCAGGGTTCCTCAGTCTGTCACTGTTTTTCTTTCTGTGTATTAAACCTATGTGTTTGCCTGCAGGGTTCCTCAGTCTGTCACTGTTCGTCTTTCTGTGTATTAAACCTATGTGTTTGCCTGCAAGGTTCCTCAGTCTGTCACTGTTTGTCTTTCTGTATATTAAACATATTTGTTTGCCTGCAGGGTTCCTCAGTCTGTAACTGTTTTTCTTTTTGTGTATTAAACCTATATGTGTGCCTGCAGGGTTCCTCAGTCTGTCACTGTTCGTCTTTCTGTGTATTAAACCTATGTGTTTGCCTGCAGGGTTCCTCAGTCTGTCACTGTTCGTCTTTCTGTGTATTAAACCTATGTATTTGCCTGCAGGGTTCCCAAGTCTGTCACTGTTTGTCTTTCTCTGTATTAAACCTATGTGTTTGCCTGCAGGGTTCCTCAGTCTGTCACTGTTTGTCTTTCTGTGTATTAAACCTATGTGTTTGCCTGCAGGGTTCCTCAGTCTGTCACTGTTTGTCTTTCTGTATACTAAACCTATGTGTTTGCCTGCAGGGTTCCTCAGTTGGTCACTGTTTGTATTTCTGTAAATTAAACCTATGTGTTTGCCTGCAAGGTTCCTCAGTCTGTCACTGTTCATCTTTTTGTGTATTAAACCTATGTGTTTGCCTGCAGGCTTCCTCGGTCTGTCACTGTTCGTCTTTCTGTGTATTAAACCTATGTGTTTGCCTGCAGGATTCCTCAGTCTGTCACTGTTCGTCTTTCTGTATATTAAACCTATGTGTTTGCCTGCAGGGTTACTCAGTCTTCCACTGTTTGTCTTTCTGTGTATTAAACCTATGTGTTTGCCTGCAGGATTCCTCAGTCTGTCACTGTTTGTCTTTCTGTATATTAAACCTATATGTTTGCCTGCAGGGTTCCTCAGTCTGTCACTGTTTGTCTTTATGTATATTAAACCTATGTGTTTGCCCGCAGGTTTCCTCAGTCTGTCATTGTTTGTCTTTCTGTATATTAAACCTTTGTGTTGGCCCGCTGGGTTCCTCAATCTGTCACTGTTTGTATTTCTGTATATTAAACCTATGTGTTTGCTTGCAGGGTTCCTCAGTCTGTCACAGTTTGTCTTTCTGTATATTAAACCTATGTGTTTGCCTGCAGGGTTCCTCAGACTGTTACTGTTTGTCTTTCTGTATATTAAACCTATGTGTTTGCCTGCAGGGTTCCTCAGTCTGTCACTGTTTGTATTTCTGTATATTAAACCTATGTGTTTGCCTGCAGGGTTCCTCAGACTGTCACTGTTTGTCTTTCTGTATATTAAACCTATGTGTTTGCCTGCAGGGTTCCTTAGTCTGTCAATGTTAGTCTTTCTTTGTATTAAACCTATGTGTTTGCCTGCAGGGTTCCTCAGTCTGTCACTGTTCGTCTTTCTGTATATTAAACCTATGTGTTTGCCATCAGGGTTCCTCAGTCTGTCACTGTTTTTCGTTCTGTGTATTAAACCTATGTGTTTTCCTGCAGGGTTCCTCAGTCTGTCACTGTTCGTCTTTCTGTGTATTAAACCTATGTGTTTGCCTGCAGGGTTCCTCAGTCTGTCACTGTTTGTCTTTCTGTATATTAAACCTGTGTGTTTGCCTGCAGGGTTCCTCAGTCTGTCACTGTTTGTCTTTCTGTGTATTAAACCTATGTGTTTGCCTGCATGCTTCGTCAGTATGTCACTGTTCGTCTTTCTCTGTATTAAACCTATGTCTTTGCTTGCAGGGTTCCTCAGTCTGTCACTGTTCATCTTTCTGTGTATTGAATCTATGTGTTTGCTTGCAGGATTCCTCAGTCTGTCACTGTTCATCTTTCTGTGTATTAAACCTACGTGTTTGTCTGCAGGGTTCCTCAGTCTGTCATTGTTTGTCTTTCTGTATATTAAACCTATGTGTTTGCCTGTAGGGTTCCTCAGTCTGTCACTGTTTGTCTTTCTGTATATTAAACCTATATGTTTTCCTGCAGGGTTCCTCAGTCTGTCATTGTTTGTCTTTCTGTATATTAAACCTACGTGTTTGCCTGCAGGGTTCCTCAGTCTGTCACTGTTTGTCTTTCTGTATATTAAACCTATGTGTTTGCCTGCAAGGTTCCTCGGTCTGTCACTGTTTGTATTTCTGTATATTAAACCTACATGTTTGCCTGTAGGGTTCCTCAGTCTGTCACTTTTCGTCTTTCTGTGTATTAAACCTATGTGTTTGCCTGAAGGATTCCTCAGTCTGTCACTGTTCGTCTTTATGTATATTAAACCTATGTGTTTGCCCGCAGGGTTCCTCAGTCTGTCATTGTTTGTCTTTCTGTATATTAAACCTTTGTGTTGGCCCGCAGGGTTCCTCAGTCTGTCATTGTTTGTCTTTCTGTATATTAAACCTTTGTGTTGGCCCGCTGGGTTCCTCAATCTGTCACTGTTTGTATTTCTGTATATTAAACCTATGTGTTTGCTTGCAGGGTTCCTCAGTCTGTCACAGTTTGTCTTTCTGTATATTATACCTATGTGTTTGCCTGCAGGGTTCCTCAGACTGTCACTGTTTGTCTTTCTGTATATTAAACCTATGTGTTTGCCTGCAAGGTTCCTCAGTCTGTCACTGTTTGTCTTTCTGTATATTAAACCTATGTGTTTGCCTGCAGGGTTCCTCAGTCTGTCACTGTTTGTCTTTCTGTGTATTAAACCTATGTGTTTGCCTGCATGCTTCGTCAGTATGTCACTGTTTGTCTTTCTGTGTATTAAACCTATGTGTTTGCCTGCAGGGTTCCTCAGTCTGTCACTGTTCGTCTTTCTGTGTATTAAACCTAAGTGTTTGCCTGCAGGGTTCCTCAATCTGTCACTGTTCATCTGTCTGTGTATTAAACCTATGTGTTTACCTGCAGGGTTCCTCAGTCTGTCACTGTTTGTCTTTCTGTATATTAAAACTATGTGTTTGCCTGCAGGGTTCCTCAGTCTGTCACTGTTTGTATTTCTGTATATTAAACCTTTGTGTTGGCCCGCAGGGTTCCTCAGTCTGTCACTGTTTGTATTTCTGTATATTAAACCTATGTGTTTGCCTGCAGGGTTCCTCAGTCTGTCACTGTTTATCTTTCTGTGTATTAAACCTTTGTGTTTACCTGCAGGGTTCCTCAGTCTGTCACTCTTTGTATTTCTGTATATTAAACCTATGTGCTTGCCTGCAGCGTTCTTCAGTCTGTCACTGTTTGTATTTCTGTATATTAAACCTTTGTGTTGGCCCGCAGGGTTCCTCAGTCTGTCACTGTTTGTATTTCTGTATATTAAACCTATGTGTTTGCCTGCAGGGTTCCTCAGTCTGTCACTGTTCATCTTTCTGTGTTTTAAACCTATGTGTTTACCTGCAAGGTTCCTCAGTCTGTCACTGTTTGTATTTCTGTATATTAAACCTATGTGTTTGCCTGCAGGGTTCCTCAGTCTGTCACTGTTCATCTTTCTGTGTATTAAACCTATGTGTTTACCTGCAGGGTTCCTCAGTCTGTCACTGTTTGTCTTTCTGTATATTAAACCTATGTGTTTGCCTGCAGGATTCCTCAGTTTGTCACTCTTTGTATTTCTGTATATTAAACCTATATGTTTGCCTGCAGGGTTCCTCAGTCTGTCACTGTTTGTCTTTCTGTGTATTAAACCTATGTGTTTGCCTGCAGGGTTCCTCAGTCTGTCACTGTTTGTCTTTCTGTATATTAAATCTATGTGTTTGCCTGCAGGATTCCTCAGTCTGTCACTGTTCGTCTTTCTCTGTATTAAAGCTATGTCTTTGCTTGCAGGGTTCCTCAGTCTGTCACTGTTCATCTTTCTGTGTATTGAATCTATGTGTTTGCCTGCAGGATTCTTCAGTCTGTCACTGTTCGTCTTTCTGTGTATTAAACCTATGTGTTTGCCTGCAGGATTCCTCAGTCTGTCACTGTTTGTCTTTCTGTATATTAAACCTATATGTTTGCCTGCAGGGTTCCTCAGTCTGTCACTGTTTGTCTTTATGTATATTAAACCTATGTGTTTGCCCGCAGGGTTCCTCAATCTGTCACTGTTTGTCTTTCTGTATATTAAACCTTTGTGTTGGCCCGCAGGGTTCCTCAGTCTGTCACTGTTTGTATTTCTGTATATTAAACCTATGTGTTTGCCTGCAGGGTTCCTCAGTCTGTCACTGTTTGTCTTTCTGTATATTAAATCCATGTGTTTGCCTGCAGGATTCCTCAGTCTGTCACTGTTCGTCTTTCTCTGTATTAAACCTATGTCTTTGCTTGCAGGGTTCCTCAGTCTGTCACTGTTCATCTTTCTGTGTATTGAATCTATGTGTTTGCCTGCAGGATTCCTCAGTCTGTCACTGTTCGTCTTTCTCTGTATTAAACCCATGTGTTTGCCTGCAGGATTCCTCAGTCTGTCATTGTTTGTCTTTCTGTATATTAAACCTATATATTTGCCTGCTGGGTTCCTCAGTCTGTCACTGTTTGTCTTTATGTATATTAAACCTATGTGTTTGCCCGCAGGGTTCCTCAGTCTGTCACTGTTTGTCTTTCTGTATATTAAACCTTTGTGTTGGCCCGCAGGGTTCCTCAGTCTGTCACTGTTCGTCTTTCTGTGTATTAAACCTATGTGTTTGCCTGCAGGGTTCCTCAGTCTCTCACTCTTCGTCTTTCTGTATATTAAACCTATGTGTTTGCCTGCAGGGTTCCTCAGTCTGTCACTGTTTGTCTTTCTTTATATTAAACCTATGTGTTTGCCTGCAGGGTTCCTCAGTCTGTCACTGTTCATCTTTCTGTGTATTAAACCTATGTGTTTACCTGCAGGGTTCCTCAGTCTGTCACTGTTTGTCTTTCTGTATATTAAACCTATGTGTTTGCCTGCAGGATTCCTCAGTCTGTCACTGTTTGTCTTTCTGTATATTAAACCTATGTGTTTCCCTGCAGTGTTCCTCAGTTTGTCACTCTTTGTATTTCTGTATATTAAACCTACGTGTTTGTCTGCAGGGTTCCTCAGTCTGTCATTGTTTGTCTTTCTGTATATTAAACCTATGTGTTTGCCTGTAGGGTTCCTCAGTCTGTCACTGTTTGTCTTTCTGTATATTAAACCTATGTGTTTGCCTGCAGGATTCCTCAGTCTGTCACTGTTTGTCTTTCTGTATATTAAACCTATGTGTTTCCCTGCAGTGTTCCTCAGTTTGTCACTCTTTGTATTTCTGTATATTAAACCTACGTGTTTGTCTGCAGGGTTCCTCAGTCTGTCATTGTTTGTCTTTCTGTATATTAAACCTATGTGTTTGCCTGTAGGGTTCCTCAGTCTGTCACTGTTTGTCTTTCTGTATATTAAACCTATATGTTTTCCTGCAGGGTTCCTCAGTCTGTCATTGTTTGTCTTTCTGTATATTAAACCTACGTGTTTGCCTGCAGGGTTCCTCAGTCTGTCACTGTTTGTCTTTCTGTATATTAAACCTATGTGTTTGCCTGCAAGGTTCCTCAGTCTGTCACTGTTTGTATTTCTGTATATTAAACCTACATGTTTGCCTGTAGGGTTCCTCAGTCTGTCACGTTTCGTCTTTCTGTGTATTAAACCTATGTGTTTGCCTGCAGGATTCCTCAGTCTGTCACTGTTCGTCTTTATGTATATTAAACCTATGTGTTTGCCCGCAGGGTTCCTCAGTCTGTCATTGTTTGTCTTTCTGTATATTAAACCTTTGTGTTGGCCCGCTGGGTTCCTCAATCTGTCACTGTTTGTATTTCTGTATATTAAACCTATGTGTTTGCTTGCAGGGTTCCTCAGTCTGTCACAGTTTGTCTTTCTGTATATTATACCTATGTGTTTGCCTGCAGGGTTCCTCAGACTGTCACTGTTTGTCTTTCTGTATATTAAACCTATGTGTTTGCCTGCAAGGTTCCTCAGTCTGTCACTGTTTGTCTTTCTGTATATTAAACCTGTGTGTTTGCCTGCAGGGTTCCTCAGTCTGTCACTGTTTGTCTTTCTGTGTATTAAACCTATGTGTTTGCCTGCATGCTTCGTCAGTATGTCACTGTTTGTCTTTCTGTGTATTAAACCTATGTGTTTGCCTGCAGGGTTCCTCAGTCTGTCACTGTTTTTCTTTCTGTGTATTAAACCTATGTGTTTGCCTGCAGGGTTCCTCAGTCTGTCACTGTTCGTCTTTCTGTGTATTAAACCTAAGTGTTTGCCTGCAGGGTTCCTCAATCTGTCACTGTTCATCTGTCTGTGTATTAAACCTATGTGTTTACCTGCAGGGTTCCTCAGTCTGTCACTGTTTGTCTTTCTGTATATTAAACCTATGTGTTTGCCTGCAGGGTTCCTCAGTCTGTCACTGTTTGTATTTCTGTATATTAAACCTTTGTGTTGGCCCGCAGGGTTCCTCAGTCTGTCACTGTTTGTATTTCTGTATATTAAACCTATGTGTTTGCCTGCAGGGTTCCTCAGTCTGTCACTGTTTATCTTTATGTGTATTAAACCTTTGTGTTTACCTGCAGGGTTCCTCAGTCTGTCACTCTTTGTATTTCTGTATATTAAACCTATGTGCTTGCCTGCAGCGTTCTTCAGTCTGTCACTGTTTGTATTTCTGTATATTAAACCTTTGTGTTGGCCCGCAGGGTTCCTCAGTCTGTCAATGTTTGTATTTCTGTATATTAAACCTATGTGTTTGCCTGCAGGGTTCCTCAGTCTGTCACTGTTCATCTTTCTGTGTTTTAAACCTATGTGTTTACCTGCAAGGTTCCTCAGTCTGTCACTGTTTGTATTTCTGTATATTAAACCTATGTGTTTGCCTGCAGGGTTCCTCAGTCTGTCACTGTTCATCTTTCTGTGTATTAAACCTATGTGTTTACCTGCAGGGTTCCTCAGTCTGTCACTGTTTGTCTTTCTGGATATTAAACCTATGTGTTTGCCTGCAGGATTCCTCAGTTTGTCACTCTTTGTATTTCTGTATATTAAACCTATATGTTTGCCTGCAGGGTTCCTCAGTCTGTCACTCTTTGTATTTCTGTATATTAAACCTACGTGTTTGTCTGCAGGGTTCCTCAGTCTGTCATTGTTTGTCTTTCTGTATATTAAACCTATGTGTTTGCCTGTAGGGTTCCTCAGTCTGTCACTGTTTGTCTTTCTGTATATTAAACCTATATGTTTTCCTGCAGGGTTCCTCAGTCTGTCATTGTTTGTCTTTCTGTATATTAAACCTACGTGTTTGCCTGCAGGGTTCCTCAGTCTGTCACTGTTTGTCTTTCTGTATATTAAACCTATGTGTTTGCCTGCAAGGTTCCTCGGTCTGTCACTGTTTGTATTTCTGTATATTAAACCTACATGTTTGCCTGTAGGGTTCCTCAGTCTGTCACTTTTCGTCTTTCTGTGTATTAAACCTATGTGTTTGCCTGCAGGATTCCTCAGTCTGTCACTGTTCGTCTTTATGTATATTAAACCTATGTGTTTGCCCGCAGGGTTCCTCAGTCTGTCATTGTTTGTCTTTCTGTATATTAAACCTTTGTGTTGGCCCGCTGGGTTCCTCAATCTGTCACTGTTTGTATTTCTGTATATTAAACCTATGTGTTTGCTTGCAGGGTTCCTCAGTCTGTCACAGTTTGTCTTTCTGTATATTATACCTATGTGTTTGCCTGCAGGGTTCCTCAGACTGTCACTATTTGTCTTTCTTTATATGAAACCTATGTGTTTGCCTGCAAGGTTCCTCAGTCTGTCACTGTTTGTCTTTCTGTATATTAAACCTGTGTGTTTGCCTGCAGGGTTCCTCAGTCTGTCACTGTTTGTCTTTCTGTGTATTAAACCTATGTGTTTGCCTGCATGCTTCGTCAGTATGTCACTGTTTGTCTTTCTGTGTATTAAACCTATGTGTTTGCCTGCAGGGTTCCTCAGTCTGTCACTGTTTTTCTTTCTGTGTATTAAACCTATGTGTTTGCCTGCAGGGTTCCTCAGTCTGTCACTGTTCGTCTTTCTGTGTATTAAACCTAAGTGTTTGCCTGCAGGGTTCCTCAATCTGTCACTGTTCATCTGTCTGTGTATTAAACCTATGTGTTTACCTGCAGGGTTCCTCAGTCTGTCACTGTTTGTCTTTCTGTATATTAAACCTATGTGTTTGCCTGCAGGGTTCCTCAGTCTGTCACTGTTTGTATTTCTGTATATTAAACCTTTGTGTTGGCCCGCAGGGTTCCTCAGTCTGTCACTGTTTGTATTTCTGTATATTAAACCTATGTGTTTGCCTGCAGGGTTCCTCAGTCTGTCACTGTTTATCTTTCTGTGTATTAAACCTTTGTGTTTACCTGCAGGGTTCCTCAGTCTGTCACTCTTTGTATTTCTGTATATTAAACCTATGTGCTTGCCTGCAGTGTTCTTCAGTCTGTCACTGTTTGTATTTCTGTATATTAAACCTTTGTGTTGGCCCGCAGGGTTCCTCAGTCTGTCACTGTTTGTATTTCTGTATATTAAACCTATGTGTTTGCCTGCAGGGTTCCTCAGTCTGTCACTGTTCATCTTTCTGTGTTTTAAACCTATGTGTTTACCTGCAAGGTTCCTCAGTCTGTCACTGTTTGTATTTCTGTATATTAAACCTATGTGTTTGCCTGCAGGGTTCCTCAGTCTGTCACTGTTCATCTTTCTGTGTATTAAACCTATGTGTTTACCTGCAGGGTTCCTCAGTCTGTCACTGTTTGTCTTTCTGTATATTAAACCTATGTGTTTGCCTGCAGGATTCCTCAGTTTGTCACTCTTTGTATTTCTGTATATTAAACCTATATGTTTGCCTGCAGGGTTCCTCAGTCTGTCACTGTTTGTCTTTCTGTGTATTAAACCTATGTGTTTGCCTGCAGGGTTCCTCAGTCTGTCACTGTTTGTCTTTCTGTATATTAAATCTATGTGTTTGCCTGCAGGATTCCTCAGTCTGTCACTGTTCGTCTTTCTCTGTATTAAAGCTATGTCTTTGCTTGCAGGGTTCCTCAGTCTGTCACTGTTCATCTTTCTGTGTATTGAATCTATGTGTTTGCCTGCAGGATTCTTCAGTCTGTCACTGTTCGTCTTTCTGTGTATTAAACCTATGTGTTTGCCTGCAGGATTCCTCAGTCTGTCACTGTTTGTCTTTCTGTATATTAAACCTATATGTTTGCCTGCAGGGTTCCTCAGTCTGTCACTGTTTGTCTTTATGTATATTAAACCTATGTGTTTGCCCGCAGGGTTCCTCAATCTGTCACTGTTTGTCTTTCTGTATATTAAACCTTTGTGTTGGCCCGCAGGGTTCCTCAGTCTGTCACTGTTTGTATTTCTGTATATTAAACCTATGTGTTTGCCTGCAGGGTTCCTCAGTCTGTCACTGTTTGTCTTTCTGTATATTAAATCCATGTGTTTGCCTGCAGGATTCCTCAGTCTGTCACTGTTCGTCTTTCTCTGTATTAAACCTATGTCTTTGCTTGCAGGGTTCCTCAGTCTGTCACTGTTCATCTTTCTGTGTATTGAATCTATGTGTTTGCCTGCAGGATTCCTCAGTCTGTCACTGTTCGTCTTTCTGTGTATTAAACCCATGTGTTTGCCTGCAGGATTCCTCAGTCTGTCACTGTTTGTCTTTCTGTATATTAAACCTATATGTTTGCCTGCAGGGTTCCTCAGTCTGTCACTGTTTGTCTTTATGTATATTAAACCTATGTGTTTGCCCGCAGGGTTCCTCAGTCTGTCACTGTTTGTCTTTCTGTATATTAAACCTTTGTGTTGGCCCGCAGGGTTCCTCAGTCTGTCACTGTTCGTCTTTCTGTGTATTAAACCTATGTGTTTGCCTGCAGGGTTCCTCAGTCTCTCACTCTTCGTCTTTCTGTGTATTAAACCTATGTGTTTGCCTGCAGGGTTCCTCAGTCTGTCACTGTTCGTCTTTCTGTGTATTAAACCTATATGTTTGCCTGCAGGGTTCCTCAGTCTTTCACTGTTTGTCTTTCTGTATATTAAACCTGTGTGTTTGCCTGCAGGGTTCCTCAGTCTGTCACTGTTTGTCTTTCTGTGTATTATACCTATGTGTTTGCCTGCATGCTTCGTCAGTCTGTCACTGTTTGTCTTTCTGTGTATTAAACCTATGTGTTTGTCTGCAGGGTTCCTCAGTCTGTCACTGTTTTTCTTTCTGTGTATTAAACCTATGTGTTTGCCTGCAGGGTTCCTCAGTCTGTCACTGTTCGTCTTTCTGTGTATTAAACCTATGTGTTTGCCTGCAAGGTTCCTCAGTCTGTCACTGTTTGACTTTCTGTATATTAAACATATGTGTTTTCCTGCAGGGTTCCTCAGTCTGTAACTGTTTTTCTTTTTGTGTATTAAACCTATATGTTTGCCTGCAGGGTTCCTCAGTCTGTCACTGTTCGTCTTTCTGTGTATTAAACCTATGTGTTTGCCTGCAGGGTTCCTCAGTCTGTCACTGTTCGTCTTTCTGTGTATTAAACCTATGTATTTGCCTGCAGGGTTCCCCAGTCTGTCACTGTTTGTCTTTCTGTATATTAAACCTATGTGTTTGCCTGCAGGGTTCCCCAGTCTGTCACTGTTTTTCTTTCTCTGTATTAAACCTATGTATTTGCCTGCAGGGTTCCTCAGTCTGTCACTGTTTGTCTTTCTGTGTATTAAACCTATGTGTTTGCCTGCAGGGTTCCTCAGTCTGTCACTGTTTGTCTTTCTGTATACTAAACCTATGTGTTTGCCTGCAGGGTTCCTCAGTTGGTCACTGTTTGTATTTCTGTAAATTAAACCTATGTGTTTGCCTGCAAGGTTCCTCAGTCTGTCACTGTTCATCTTTTTGTGTATTAAACCTATGTGTTTGCCTGCAGGCTTCCTCGGTCTGTCACTGTTCGTCTTTCTGTGTATTAAACCTATGTGTTTGCCTGCAGGATTCCTCAGTCTGTCACTGTTCGTCTTTCTGTATATTAAACCTATGTGTTTGCCTGCAGGGTTACTCAGTCTTCCACTGTTTGTCTTTCTGTGTATTAAACCTATGTGTTTGCCTGCAGGATTCCTCAGTCTGTCACTGTTTGTCTTTCTGTATATTAAACCTATATGTTTGCCTGCAGGGTTCCTCAGTCTGTCACTGTTTGTCTTTATGTATATTAAACCTATGTGTTTGCCCGCAGGGTTCCTCAGTCTGTCATTGTTTGTCTTTCTGTATATTAAACCTTTGTGTTGGCCCGCTGGGTTCCTCAATCTGTCACTGTTTGTATTTCTGTATATTAAACCTATGTGTTTGCTTGCAGGGTTCCTCAGTCTGTCACAGTTTGTCTTTCTGTATATTAAACCTATGTGTTTGCCTGCAGGGTTCCTCAGACTGTCACTGTTTGTCTTTCTGTATATTAAACCTATGTGTTTGCCTGCAGGGTTCCTCAGTCTGTCACTGTTTGTATTTCTGTATATTAAACCTATGTGTTTGCCTGCAGGGTTCCTCAGACTGTCAATGTTTGTCTTTCTGTATATTAAACCTATGTGTTTGCCTGCAGGGTTCCTCAGTCTGTCAATGTTAGTCTTTCTTTGTATTAAACCTATGTGTTTGCCTGCAGTGTTCCTCAGTCTGTCACTGTTCGTCTTTCTGTATATTAAACCTATGTGTTTGCCATCAGGGTTCCTCAGTCTGTCACTGTTTTTCGTTCTGTGTATTAAACCTATGTGTTTTCCTGCAGGGTTCCTCAGTCTGTCACTGTTCGTCTTTCTGTGTATTAAACCTATGTGTTTGCCTGCAGGGTTCCTCAGTCTGTCACTGTTTGTCTTTCTGTATATTAAACCTGTGTGTTTGCCTGCAGGGTTCCTCAGTCTGTCACTGTTTGTCTTTCTGTGTATTAAACCTATGTGTTTGCCTGCATGCTTCGTCAGTATGTCACTGTTTGTCTTTCTGTGTATTAAACCTATGTGTTTGCCTGCAGGGTTCCTCAGTCTGTCACTGTTTTTCTTTCTGTGTATTAAACCTATGTGTTTGCCTGCAGGGTTCCTCAGTCTGTCACTGTTCGTCTTTCTGTGTATTAAACCTATGTGTTTGCCTGCAGGGTTCCTCAGTCTGTCACTGTTCATCTTTCTGTGTATTAAACCTATGTGATTACCTGCAGGGTTCCTCAGTCTGTCACTGTTTGTCTTTCTGTATATTAAACCTATGTGTTTGCCTGCAGGGTTCCTCAGTTTGTCACTGTTTGTATTTCTGTATATTAAACCTTTGTGTTGGCCCGCAGGGTTCCTCAGTCTGTCACTGTTTGTATTTCTGTATATTAAACCTATGTGTTTGCCTGCAGGGTTCCTCAGTCTGTCACTGTTTATCTTTCTGTGTATTAAACCTATGTGTTTACCTGCAGGGTTCCTCAGTCTGTCACTGTTTGTATTTCTGTATATTAAACCTATGTGCTTGCCTGCAGCGTTCCTCAGTCTGTCACTGTTTGTATTTCTATATATTAAACCTTTGTGTTGGCCCGCAGGGTTCCTCAGTCTGTCACTGTTTGTATTTCTGTATATTAAACCTATGTGTTTGCCTGCAGGGTTCCTCAGTCTGTCACTGTTCATCTTTCTGTGTTTTAAACCTATGTGTTTACCTGCAAGGTTCCTCAGTCTGTCACTGTTTGTATTTCTGTATATTAAACCTATGTGTTTGCCTGCAGGGTTCCTCAGTCTGTCACTGTTCATCTTTCTGTGTATTAAGCCTATGTGTTTACCTGCAGGGTTCCTCAGTCTGTCACTGTTTGTCTTTCTGTATATTAAACCTATGTGTTTGCCTGCAGGATTCCTCAGTTTGTCACTCTTTGTATTTCTGTATATTAAACCTATATGTTTGCCTGCAGGGTTCCTCAGTCTGTCACTGTTTGTCTTTCTGTGTATTAAACCTATGTGTTTGCCTGCAGGGTTCCTCTGTCTGTCACTGTTTGTCTTTCTGTATATTAAATCTATGTGTTTGCCTGCAGGATTCCTCAGTCTGTCACTGTTCGTCTTTCTCTGTATTAAACCTATGTCTTTGCTTGCAGGGTTCCTCAGTCTGTCACTGTTCATCTTTCTGTGTATTGAATCTATGTGTTTGCCTGCAGGATTCCTCAGTCTGCCACTGTTCGTCTTTCTGTGTATTAAACCTATGTGTTTGCCTGCAGGATTCCTCAGTCTGTCACTGTTTGTCTTTCTGTATATTAAACCTATATGTTTGCCTGCAGGGTTCCTCAGTCTGTCACTGTTTGTCTTTATGTATATTAAACCTATGTGTTTGCCCGCAGGGTTCCTCAATCTGTCACTGTTTGTCTTTCTGTATATTAAACCTTTGTGTTGGCCCGCAGGGTTCCTCAGTCTGTCACTGTTTGTATTTCTGTATATTAAACCTATGTGTTTGCCTGCAGGGTTCCTCAGTCTGTCACTGTTTGTCTTTCTGTATATTAAATCCATGTGTTTGCCTGCAGGATTCCTCAGTCTGTCACTGTTCGTCTTTCTCTGTATTAAACCTATGTCTTTGCTTGCAGGGTTCCTCAGTCTGTCACTGTTCATCTTTCTGTGTATTGAATCTATGTGTTTGCCTGCAGGATTCCTCAGTCTGTCACTGTTCGTCTTTCTGTGTATTAAACCCATGTGTTTGCCTGCAGGATTCCTCAGTCTGTCACTGTTTGTCTTTCTGTATATTAAACCTATATGTTTGCCTGCAGGGTTCCTCAGTCTGTCACTGTTTGTCTTTATGTATATTAAACCTATGTGTTTGCCCGCAGGGTTCCTCAGTCTGTCACTGTTTGTCTTTCTGTATATTAAACCTTTGTGTTGGCCCGCAGGGTTCCTCAGTCTGTCACTGTTTGTCTTTCTGTATATTAAACCTATGTGTTTGCCCGCAGGGTTCCTCAGTCTGTCACTGTTTGTCTTTCTGTATATTAAACCTGTGTGTTTGCCTGCAGGGTTCCTCAGTCTGTCACTGTTTGTATTTCTGTATATTAAACCTTTGTGTTGGCCCGCAGGGTTCCTCAATCTGTCACTGTTTGTATTTCTGTATATTAAACCTATGTGTTTGCCCGCAGGGTTCCTCAGTCTGTCACTGTTCGTCTTTCTTTATATTAAACCTATGTGTTTGCCTGCAGGGTTCCTCAGTCTGTCACTGTTCATCTTTCTGTGTATTAAACCTATGTGTTTACCTGCAGGGTTCCTCAGTCTGTCACTGTTTGTCTTTCTGTATATTAAACCTATGTGTTTGCCTGCAGGATTCCTCAGTCTGTCACTGTTTGTCTTTCTGTATATTAAACCTATGTGTTTCCCTGCAGTGTTCCTCAGTTTGTCACTCTTTGTATTTCTGTATATTAAACCTACGTGTTTGTCTGCAGGGTTCCTCAGTCTGTCATTGTTTGTCTTTCTGTATATTAAACCTATGTGTTTGCCTGTAGGGTTCCTCAGTCTGTCACTGTTTGTCTTTCTGTATATTAAACCTATGTGTTTTCCTGCAGGGTTCCTCAGTCTGTCATTGTTTGACTTTCTGTATATTAAACCTACGTGTTTGCCTGCAGGGTTCCTCAGTCTGTCACTGTTTGTCTTTCTGTATATTAAACCTATGTGTTTGCCTGCAAGGTTCCTCAGTCTGTCACTGTTTGTATTTCTGTATATTAAACCTACATGTTTGCCTGTAGGGTTCCTCAGTCTGTCACTTTTCGTCTTTCTGTGTATTAAACCTATGTGTTTGCCTGCAGGATTCCTCAGTCTGTCACTGTTCGTATTTTTGTGTATTAAACCTATGTGTTTGCCTGCAGCCTTCCTCAGTCTGTCACTGTTCGTCTTTCTGTATTTTAAACCTATGTGTTTGCCTGCAGGGTTACTCAGTCTGTCACTGTTTGACTTTCTGTGTATTAAACCTATGTGTTTGCCTGCAGGGTTCCTCAGTCTGTCACTGTTTGTCTTTCTGTGTATTATACCTATGTGTTTGCCTGCAGGGTTCCTCAGTCTGTCACTGTTTGTCTTTCTGTGTATTAAACCTATGTGTTTGCCTGCAGGGTTCCTCAGTCTGTCACTGTTTGTCTTTTTGTGTATTAAACCTATGTGTTTGCCTGCAGGGTTCCTCAGTCTGTCACTGTTCTTCTTTCTGTGTATTAAACCTATGTGTTTGCCTGCAGGGTTCCTCAGTCTATCACTTTTCATCTTTCTGTGTATTAAACCTATGTGTTTGCCTGCAGGGTTCCTCAGTCTGTCACTGTTTGTCTTTCTGTGTATTAAACCTATGTGTTTGCCTGCAGTGTTCCTCAGTCTGTCACTGTTCGTCTTTCTGTGTATTAAACCTATGTGTTTGCCTGCAAGGTTCCTCAGTCTGTCACTGTTCGTCTTTCTGTGTATTAAACCTATGTGTTTGCCTGCAAGGTTCCTCAGTCTGTCACTGTTCGTCTTTCTGTGTATTAAACCTATGTGTTTGCCTGCAGGGTTCCTCAATCTGTCACTGTTTTTCTTTCTGTGTATTAAACCTGTGTGTTTGCCTGCAGGGTTCCTCAGTCTGTCACTGTTTGTCTTTCTGTGTATTAAACCTATGTGTTTGCCTGCAGTGTTCCTCATTCTGTCACTGTTCGTCTTTCTGTGTATTAAACCTATGTGTTTGCCTGCAGGGTTCCTCAGTCTGTCACTGTTTGTCTTTCTATATATTAAACCTATGTG